>JANAVB010037419.1:2490279-2562001 GCA_029216955.1 Iris pallida | reverse complement strand
GCTGTAGCTTCGTCAGCCTCGGCTGCAATTGTATGGCAGGGTCTAGACTTCCTGCCCATTTTTTTGTTGGTAGGAGATGACACCTCCCGGGTAACTTTGGGCACTAAGTATTGATGTACCCATATGATCTCTCCTCGCGATGTGGTGAGAGGTACCAATCCAGAATTCTGGCTCCGGGTAGGTGGAAGATTAGAAACCTCCATCGTTGCCCGAGGGACAGGTATTATCCTGTTTGGAGTGCTTGTTGGAGGGAAGTCGCAAACTGAATTGACACCATGTTCGTCGCCACGGTAACATCTTCAAAGTCTATCGACAGAGCTTTGGAGTCGATAAGACCCTGAATGTACCGCTTTAATTGGAAGCAGTCATGAGTGCCATGATGGACATAGCGGTGGAAGTAACAATATTTTGGGTCCTCCATTTCTGTCGCTCGGGGCTCGTGCCTTGGTGGAGGGAGCTGGATCCTACCCCCTTGCAAGAGCATATCGAAGATAGGTTTGACATGACTATCTTCAAAAGAGTAATTAACCTTGGGCCACGGACCTTTTACCTATTTTTGTTCGGGCTTCTGAGTCGCATCAACGACCATGGCCTGTTTGCCCTTATTGTCCCAGTTGGAGGTGGCACCACTTTTGTTGTTGCTGGAGGTAGAACCAGGACATCTGCCCTTATCTTTTTCGTCTGGGATGTGTAATCCCAACTGGCGAGCCTGCTTCAATTTTGCCTCAGCATTGGTAGCACTTATGATGAAGGTCGTCCAATCCCTGAACTGATCGTCACCCTTCCGGAGGCTAATTGCAGGGAGCAGCTTCTTCTGGCAGATTTCAATCAAGGAGCTTTCGAGATTGCCTTGGGGCAATCTTATCGCAGTTTGGCAGAACCGCTCGATATTGTTCCTTGTTACCTCTCTCCCTGAACGACGTCCATGAGAGATGACATCGTCATGTCATGTCCCACTTCGTAGAATCTTTCCAAGAACATGTGCTTGAAGCCGTCAAAAGAATCGATGCAGTTGTCGGAAAGGTTGCGGTACCAGTCGAACGCGATCCCCTCCAATGCTCCGATGAATAATCGTGTAAGGATGGCGTCATTATGCGACAAGTGGTCGATTGTGACCTCAAAGTAAGTCATATACCGACTAGCAGAGGTCTTTCCGTCATAAGAATCGATATGGAACGGCTTGTACCGTGGTGGGAAAGGCATATCTCTCTATGCAATGGGATATGGCTGCTGTATTCTGAGGTCCTGAGAGGAGTCTTGGGCATTAAACATTACCCGAAGCTCCTGGACTTCCCTCCTTGCCTCCTTGGCTTCATCTGCATCTGAAGGAACGAATGCTCCTAAGGGATCATCACCCAAAGAAGGGGCAGTCGTGTTGGAGTCCGCGTTGACTGCAGATCCCAAGCATGTTTGTCCCGGCGTCCTTGCCGGTTGGGTTGGCAAGGTGGCTTTGATTTCGTCCACAGACTTGACCAAGGACAGGAGCATGGCTTCAAGTACTTCTAGACATTGTCGATCAGAAGGTGCTTCATGATCGTCGTCGGCCATAAAGATTGTCCGCACGTGGGTAGAGGTGGAAGGGACCATAGCAGAGGTGCTGTCTGTGTCATACCCCCGTGCTGAGAAATCATCGGAGAATGTCGAAATGTCTTCCTCCTCGGACTCGGAAGGGGTGCTATCCCTGTGCAGAAAGCCACATTATCTTAGTGAGGGTGGTGGTCCTCAAGGAAATTAAAGTCTGTTGTACGGTTCTTGGGGACCTTTACCCCCTGTATGTGCTCTTGGTACACTGGGTTGTCGCATGTATTGAGGAAACTGCTAGCCCCAGCTTCATCTACTCTCAAGGAGGCCGAAGGTGCACCCTCGGGTGCCGGAAGCTTCTTTTTGGATCGAGTGCCTAAATAGACATCCCCTGTGGTTGTTGATGGGAACGCTCCAGATGAGGGTCTCCTTTACAATACTGGCTGAGATGGCCGAGCTGGAAGAGCCTGTCTTCTTTTCTTCCTTGCAAAGAGGAACCTTTTGAGTTGAATTACAGGAGGCGAAAGGAAACTCCTCGTCCCCCAAAATTTGCACATGTTTCTTGAATTGTTGTCGAACAGGTGCTGGCTGCTATAGTCGTCGGAAGACTGACTGCCGACTTTCAGGTGCTGCTGATTTGTCACAGCAACAGTTGATGATGACTCGAGTGCAATGACGTCCCGAAAGGGACTCGTTGTATGCCAATGTTGCCACCTTGCGTTTATGAGTAATCACCTCACGCAAATCAGCAGCAAGCTAATCTACCTTTGTACCAAACTTTGGACTTGGGGATCCCGAGCGCACGGGTACTTAGGTATCATGTTTGCTCCCTGATTTATGGCTAGTAACAGCACTTGCTCTGGATCATTAGAGGGAGACTTTAAAGAACCACCCTGTCCGTTAGCCCTGGGGGATTGGACGCGGGTGGTTCTGTACAACTTTCCATCAGGAGCCCGTGTAACAGTTAACGGGGCCCGCTGACAGTCAGTAACTTGGACAGTTAACTGGGCTTGTTCGGCCCGCACTGCACTAGACTTTTTTGACTTAGCACCTGAAGGCGCATAGTAAAAGAGTCCATATTGATACATTCCACATTCTTAATGGGCCGTATGGAGTCGAGCCCGTATGAGAGACGGTTGAACACCGAGCTTCTGACAGGGCCGCATGAGGCATCCTGTCTGCGGTTAGGATTGGTTGCCGTATGGGCTGTCTTTCTGCGGCCAGAGCTGGCTGCCGCATAGGCCATCTTCCTGCGGCCAGAGTTGGCTACTGCATGAGTTATCTTCTTGCGGCCAGAGTTGGCTTCCGCATGAGTCGTCTGCCTGTGGCCAGAGTTGGCTGCCATATGGACAGACTGCGCATCTCTTTTATGCGGCTTCTTCTTTGTCCACATGGATTTCCTTTGTGCCCCCAAAAAATCAGCATCGTAGTGTTTTCTTCTGCTGGAATTAGGGGCAATGGGGTCCTCTGCGGTCGGAAGCAAAGTCCCAGGAGAGCTTTGGTCAGCGTCTTAGGCTGCAAGAGGAGGTTCTTCGAGAACTTGTTCGGGGGTAACAGTTTTGTGCGTCGACATCCTGTGAGTTCTCTTTGGGTTAGCTCGCTTCTGTGATGGGCTGGCGCTCCCTTCAGAGAGTAATTCTTTGAAGGATTGTTGGTCAAAACGAACCACAAGCATCTGCTATGTAGAGCCGAGCTTGGACGCGTCAGATTGCGTTACCAACTTCTCATCAGAAGAGAAGGATGTCCCCAGCAGAGTTGCCATCATGTTTGCCATAAAGAAATCAAAGACAGGTATTACAGAACACTGAAATTGATTGCAAACTCACTTGTACAAAGAAAAGCCTAGACAGAAATCCTAGGAAATAATCTAAGTACAATTTTTTAGTTTTGATTCTGGGGGGTGACGGTAGAGGCTCGGGAAAGTGCTATCAACTCTGCCTTACTCCTTGGACTATCTGACGCAGTCTTTAGCTCTTGAAGAAATTGCATTTTTTTTAAGGTTGCCAGCCTTTTGCAGGGGTGTGGCACCTTGCTATATATAGTGGTATATGTGTTGAGCTGTATGGTTGGCCTGTGGCCACGTGGCTAATTAGCATGTGAAGACCCGCTCTTTTGGCCGCCATCTTTCAATTTGTTGGGATTTTGTTACAGTAAATCTGGACAGTTAAGACTTGGTCAGCCTGCTACGTGTCCTGTCGCAGGAAACATTTTGAGCCGCATGGATCTCTCAGTTTTCGACCGCATGAGACTCATGCGGCTTAAGTCGCAGACTTCCTTAGCCCAGACATAGCTTGAGGATTTAAGCCGCATAGATTCTGTATTTTGGCCGCATAATGCTCATGCGGCTTGGATCATAGTCACCCTTGGCCGCATAAAGTTTGGGGACTTTGGGGCCGCATATGTTTGAGCCGCATAAGTTTCATGCGGCTTTGGTGATACTCTTTCTGGCCCCATGAAAGCGTATGAACCCTGCTTTTTGTGACGTCTCACGTCTTATCTTTTTGTCAAAGTGTCAGAGCTGTCATTTTTGTCAGTCTTGACAGAACTTGTCAGCTTTATCTCATGTCTTTCTTCTGCAGCTGGTTGACGACGGACCGCATAAGGCATTGGATCATGAGACCTTCCTTTATGCAGACCTGTTTGGCCCAAAGTACATATGCGACAATCTGTGATCCGTATGAACCCCATATTTTCTATGCTTCTACAATAATAAGAAATATTATCATCACTAATACAATTATCAAACAATTATGATATAACAAAAACATTCCTCTCCAAAAATTAAGTAGCTATAAGGTTGGCGGAGAAGAAACTGGTGATGGCCCGTCAGCTTTTAGACTTTGTCGGCTCCTGACTTCGACTCTCTTCCTATGGACCCAAAATAAAGGGAGCGACAGGGAGTGGTGGAGGCCTTACGTCGTTGCTCCATCACTCTTGGTGTCCGATCTCTCCAGGACTTCGCAGATGTCTTCGACGACACTGGATGCTCCTCCTCCTAGGGGCCTTCTCCTATTTTTGTGTCAGGCCTTCATGGCCTTATTTTGTTAGATCTTCATGGCCCCCATTTTGTAGCCCCGCTTCTTCCTTTTAAATAAATGTTTCTTTTTAGCATGTCTTGTTTGGTAGATCACTTAGGGCTCATTGTTGTGCCATGCATGAATTATTACTGTTTGCCTTGCGTTTGCTGTATTTGAGAAACTTTTGTCGAAAAGGGATGTTTGTGGGGTAAAGAATATTCTGCAGGAGAAAAGATTAGGGTTTAGTAGACTTGTCATCTAAGGCGTACCTGGGATTGGGTACAGAAAACAAGGAAAAGTGAGATAAACTACCAGGGAGCACGTGGGTATGGTAGTATAAAAGAGAGAATATCTTGCTTGGAGGTAATATAAATCCCCTAAATTTTACTATAGTTTTTTTCTATTTTTATTTCGGTATTTGTACGACGAGTATGAATACGTATATACGAAGTATTCAAATATTTTTATACGAAAGTTTATTATAGATCTTTCTATAGAAAAATAAATAAATTATCGAAATAATATAATGTAATTATTTTATCTGGTTTAAGTATAAAATATATCGCATTAAACTTTTTGTCAAATTTTATTTTATTATTATATAGATACTATTTCAATTGTAATACAAGTATAAGTACCAATTTCGAAAATAATTTTTATGTAAATAACTTTTTACTAATTGCATGCGAGGTACATGAAAAAAATCAATTCATGTATATTTGTTAAAAAATGATTTTTTTTTATAAAAAAAAATTAAATTGGATTTATTTTTGATTGATGAAAATTATTTGAAATTTGTTTTAACTATAAGATGTATTTTAAATTATCTTTAAATATTTATGGTGGTTTAAATTGGGATTAGATTTTATTAAGTTTATTTTTAAATGGTTTTAAATTAAAAGATGGATTTATCCATTGGGGTTTAAACGATTACTAGTCCTTATCCAACTGGGAGTTTCACCTCTTATTTAAGGAGAGCTCCCTTTGCTCATTTTCTAGAAATTCCATAAATAAAATTTTTATCCACCCAAACGTGTCCATGCATCGTGTCCAAATCCACCTTCTCCTTGTCAGCCATGACCACCTCGGTCCGACCCCCACTATCTTTCGACTATGTTCGATTTTCAATACAAATACACAGCAACCCATCCTCGTGTCCGGTACGTCTGACACGGCCCCAATACACAAATTCCTGTGTCAGGCACACCCGACGTAATCAAACCCTAAACCTAACCATAATCGAGCCTTGCCACCCATGTCCGCCGTCGCTCCGGCGCCCAACCTCGTCTTCTCCGGCCAGCGCCTCCACACCCTGAGTGATCGACCACCGCCACCCGCAGAGGCCGACAAGAGTCCGATCAAGCCTGCGATGGAACCACCAGGCCAGGCCCGCCGCTTCCTCCATCGCATTACTGTCGCCCGTGTCCCGCCAGTAACCCACCGTCAGGCCATCGTCCTTGCCCACCATCATCGTCACCCTGACCATGCCTACCACCACCGGCACTGTCTCTGCCACCTCCCTCACAAAAACCATCCAACCACCAGCATCACCTACTCCTCCACCGGCCAACCTACGATACCCCCACTACCGTTGTCACCAACCCTGCCACCCACTTCGATACCCGAAAATCATTAAAACCCTACCCTTTATCGGATGCCATGGCGGCCACCAGCACCGTCTCCTTGGTCGTCACTCGACGCCGTGGTCGAGCTCTCATCGGGCTTGTGAAGCGTCGCCAGAGAACCCCGGTCGTCGAACGTCTGTGCGCCGAGTCGACCACCGCATGGATGACCTCCCAATGACCGAGCCACCGTGGACAGCCCCACAGTCGTCGGCGGCCTCCTACTCTGGTAAGGCCCCTAATTCCATCTTTCGCTCTTCTCCCTCTGCTCTTCCTCCTCCTCACTCTTCTCCTTCTTCTTATGTTTGCTTTTATTTGGGTTCTCTCTCGAGAGAGATATGAGAAGCTGATGTTTATTATTTTATTTTGATTTTTTTGTTATTATAATAATAATTATTATTATATTTACTTTTTTGAGAAGATATTTTGTTATAATTATAATTATTATATTTAAAATTTAGTGTACATATATATATATATATATATAGCACAAAAACACACCAACGAAGACCCTGTTGACGACACCCGGGCTACTCTCCCAAGCGAGGTTGATCAATTACACTCCAGCGTAGTCCCAGTTGAAGCAACCCTTGCTATCCTCGGGCCAGATCAAGCACGGAGAGGACTTCAGGTCCTAGCCGCAGGTGTTCCTCTCCATCAAGCTATTCTGCAGATCGGGAGTGCCAGCGACTCCCTAGCCATCCCTAGTGAGGACCCCACAATGGACTCCGCTGGGGAATGGTTAGGCCTCCCCACTAACCCCCACGAGCAACCCGCTCATGACCCGCCCACCTCGACAAAGGCGGTAGCATCTACCTCGTGTGGGAAAAAAGTCAAGATAGGACCTACCGACAACACTACCATCCAAACCAGATCCGCAACCAAGCGAAACAAAAAACCCTCCCACAACCCCATTAATGCTTAACATCCTATCCTGGAACGTCCGCGGCTTGGCGAACAAACCTACATTAAGGAGAGTCTCCAGCCTTCAGAAAATCCACAAGATCGACATCCTTTTTATTATAAAACTCAAAATCCCCCCCCAAAAGATTAAAATCTATCCAGCTGCAGCTCGGCCTCCCCATGGCCATCGTAGGCAGACACGATATATGGATACTCTGTACGAAGGACGTCAACATCGGCGTCATCCACGACTCTCGGCAAGCACTCTCCTGCTGGTTGGAACGCCCTATTCTGCCAGAGCACGCCATCCTCTCAGCAGTCCACGGCAGCTGTGAGATTGCAGAACGGAAACACCTCTGCAACGACCTTCTTGACATCAATCGACACTACACCAATTCCCCGTGGCTTTGCATAGGGGACTTTAATGCGATAACCCGCAGAGAAGAGAAAATCGGAGGACGCCCCCTCCCATACCAGCCATACAAGACTTCAACAACTTCATCTTCAACGCCACCTCGCCCCCCTTCAGTTTAACGACAACGCGTTCACCTGGTGCAACATGCAGGAAGGTGATCGTCGTCAATACTCCCGCCTGGACAGGGCCCTCACGAATGATCTCTGGCACGGAATTGGGATTAATTCTAACCTGTCCCATCTCAACTCCACTGAATCAGACCATGCTCCTCTGCTGGTTGAAATTAAAAACAAAACTAATCCACTCAACAAGAACTTCCAATTCTTCGACTTCTGGACCGATCATCCCCAATTTTTGGGCATCATTGCGAAAGCCTGGAATAGTGAGGACTCTCCTAACCCCCTCACTCGGGTGAGCAACAAGCTCAAAGCAACAAGAAAAGCTCTATCTAATTGGAGCAAACTTGCCTATGGGGACATTTTCCAAGCCGTTTGGGTTGCTGAGAAAGATGTCACCCACACCGAGGCCATATTCGCTTCGGACCGATCCCAAGAACTAGGACAGCCCTGAACCTCACCAAGGCAATGCTCAAATTCAGGCTTAAAGTGGAGACCTATTTCTGGAAGCAGAAAGCGAGGCTGAAATAGGACAGCGAGGGGGATAAAAACTCGAAATATTTCCACGCCTGCGTCAACGGCCGAAGACACAAACTATCGATTCACCAAACCGCTGACGAGAATGGGAACATCATGACAGATTAGAAGAGTATCCAAACGGCCGCAACGACTTTCTTCTCTAAATTATTCTCCAAAGAGACGGTTCACAAAGATAGTTCCTTCCTGGACCAAATCCCACTCTCATTGACGACACCGACAACGCCCAGTTGGAACGTCCCATGTCAGAACAGGAAGTGAAAGAAGCTGTATGGGCTCTGAATGAGCACAGCACCCCCGGCCCGGATGGCTTTTCTGGTGTCTTCTTTCGTACCAGCTGGGAGATTATCAAGCAGGACATCACCGAAGCAGCTACTGCATTCCTCGAAGGAGCTACTTACCCGAAAGCCATCTCCAGCGCCAAGCTGATCCTTATCCAAAAAAAAACCCAGAATCCTTCCGCGACTTTTGACCCATAAGTCTCTGTAATTTTACCAACAAAATTATCTCCAAAATTATCGCCAACAGAATGGCTGGCACGCTCTCCAAAATCATCTCTGAGGAGCAAAGCTGCTTTGTTCTATGGAGGAACATCCAAGACAATATAATGCTGGCCCAAGAGTTAATCACCTGCATGAAGTTTTCGGTCAGAGAGGGCAACATCGCCATCAAAATCGACATGGAGAAGGCATATGGCAGATTGGATTGGCAATTTATGATCTGGGTCTTCAGGGCATTCGAATTCTCGAAAAATTGGACCAACACCGTCTGGAGATCCGTTAGTAACTCATGGTTATCCACCGTTATCAATGGTCAAACCGAGGGGTTCTTCAAACCTAGCCGCGGAGTGAGACAGGGCGACCCTCTATCTTCTACGGTCTTCATTATAGCAACAGACGCCCTGAGTAGAAACCTCAACAACATGGCCAGCACTCCGATCTTCCAACACTATCACACTTCCAGCGGATGCCTTATCAACACCCACCTGGCCTTCGTCGATGATTTACTCATCTTCTCATCTTGGGATGTTGCTACTATGGAGGTGGTCCACAACACCTTGCTGAGGTACTCTAGATGCTCCGGACAGAAGATCAATCATTCCAAAAGCGTTATCTATGCCCACCTCAACATTAAGAGAGAGAATGCAATCTGTCTCTCCAACTTAACATCCTTCTTTGTTGCCCACCCTCCGTTCAACTATCTCGGGTGCCCCCTTGTGTACGGGAAATCCAACGGTGGCATCTTTGAGAACTTGATCACTAGAATTAGAAAAAAACTAGAGGGGTGGCATAATGCCACATTATCCCTGGGCGGCAAGATGATCCTCATCAAATATGTGCTCACTTCCATTCCCATCCATACTCTGGCTGCGTGCTCCCCGCCTAAGAAGGTTCTCTCTTCGATCGAGCAAATCTTTTGTAATTTCTTTTGGGGCACAACAAAAGGCAAGACAAACATCACTGGGCCAGCTGGGAGGCCATGGCTCATCCCACCGAGGAAGGGGGTCTATGTATCACCAAACTCAATCACATCGTTCAAGCCTTCTCGATAAAATTATGGTGGAAACTACGTACGAACAAGAACTTATGGACCAGGTTTATGAAGGCCAGGTACTTCAAACACATCCACCTATCTGTGGCCATATCCAACAATAAATCCTCAGCGGCTTGGCGTCGTATCCTTATTGGATGTGACTTCGCTGAGCCGACAATGAGACTCCAACTGGGTACCGAAGACTCGGATCTATTCTTCGAGAGATGGATCAGGAACTGCCTCATCCTGAATATTTTGACGACCCCCAGATCAAGCAGGATCAGAGACCTGTAGAACTCAGATACTAACAACTGGAACTGGGAAAAGATTTGTGTTTGGTCTGGTAACGAAACGGTTGACAGCATCCGCCAGTAGGAACTTAGCCTCGGACGCGAGGATGACGAACTAAGGTGGTCACTTGAGGCCTCCGGGGAATTCTCGGTGAGATCGGTGAGATACGCTGCTCGAGGGCCCGGACAGCCGCATCATATCATTGCGAGCTATTGGCATTCCTACATCCCTAAGAAGTGGTCCTTCCTCATGTAGAGATTCATTAGGAAGAAACTGCCGACAGACATCTTTTCCTCCATTGGGATCAGCTTAGCGTTAGCTTACAATTGCTGCCCTCACCGTCAGATGGAGACCATTGACCACATCGTCGGTCAGGGAAGCCTGCCAGGAAGCATCTGGAGGACCCTCAACCAGCACTACAATATAGCTCAAGGTAGTGGACGCTTCAACGATCTGGCAGGCCAATGGGGTTCTACCTCCCACGGCCACCAGATTATCGCAGCGGCCGCTACGTGGGCGATTTGGAAGAAACATAACAAGACGAGATACGAGGGTCACCAATACTCAGCCGACCAGCTCATCCAGGAAGTCTTCCGCCAATGTCGTAAATGGAGCACCATGTGCAACCACAGTTCGAAAGCTTTCTGGTCCTCGATCCACCCCTAGCCGTGGACGGCCTTCCAGCCTCTGGACGGCAGAATAACCCCCCTCTCGTCGTTCCGTTTTATTGTATACTTGTATAGGCTTTCCTTTTTGTGCCTTGTATACGTGGCTTCGGCATTTTGAGCCTTGATTAATAAAATGGGGGGTGTTTTTCAATATATATATATATATATATATATATATATATATATAGTTAAAAATTATTTAATAACAAAAGGTATTAGTAGATTTGGCTTTATAGTTACTAGTCTACAAGTACATACTTTGTACATATTTTAATTAGAATATCATAAGGTTAGTTGTCGTCTTTTCATCTTTTCTAGGTGATTATTCATGTGTGTGTGTTTCCTTTTTACAATGTCAAGAGATTCGATGTACAAATTTTGTTTTTTTAATTTTCTATTGAGAATAATAATCTTTGGAAAATGGTAAGGATAGAAAAGTTTATTACCATTGGAACATGAAAAGCTGTTTGGAAAAGGAAACTTGCATGCAAATTTTATTGCTTTGACTCTTATATATAAATTATATGCATGTTGAAAAATAACATCATGTTTATATAATACCCAAGGGTATTTTAGGAATTCAAAAGTTTCACCACCAAGTTTTCCTATTATATAGTACAATAAATTTCTATTGAGAATAATAATCTTTGGAAAATGGTAAGGATAGAAAAATTTATTACCTTTGGAACATGAAAAGTTGTTTGAAAGAAAGGAAACATGCATGCAAACTTTATTGCTTTGACTCTTATACATAAATGACATACAAGTTGACATCATCATGTTTATAAAATACTCAACATTATTTTAGGAATTCAAAAGTTTCACCACCAAGTTTTCCTATTAAATAGTAGAATACATTCCCAAATTGAGTTAGAAGCCTAAAAATATTATTATATAATTTATATGTTTTAAAATAGGACTTTTGGACCTAAGTTATCTTTGACAAAAATTATAGTTTTTGACCTAAAGTCATTTTTACGTATAATTGCTTAGAAATATTTTTGGGTAATATAACATAGTTCTCATGGATTATAAATATTTTTCTGAAATAGTATATGTATTACTTACACCAATTCCATCGATTTCCAATCATTAACCATGGCTAATCATATTTTCTATTCTCTTGCAAAACTGAAATTTCTTACGTCGACCTTAGATAATTTGACTGTATTGGACTCGATGAAACAGTCTGTGCCATCATCGGAGGCCATCTTATGAAGTTTTAACACCAATGTCAATTTTGGCCATCATGATCATCGTTCCACACCAGGAACCACTACCAAACAAGATACCTTGCTATTACTGTTTATTTAATTAGCTCACATGTTGTATGCATTTATTTATTATTTATTTTTTGCAAAATAAATTGTGTTACATAGACATATTGAGATGCAATACTACTGCTTAGTTCAATTCCCTATTACTTAATTATTTCTATGCACATTAACCTAGATTTAAGAGACCACCCATTATTTGTGTTGCATTAATAGGCCTTAATACGTTTGTGCTACAAAGTCACGAGTCGCATATAGATCTTAGACTTGCGTAGCTGGCTGGCCACTGGTATGTATAAGCCGTACGATAAGACTAGCTGCTAATAGTATTTTCATGATTAGATTGACTTGGCAGTTATTAGTGGTTTTATGTGTTGCAGATACAAAATAGATAAGCATAGGGTAGGAGGACATTTCCTTAGTGTATGGACTACCATGCGCACTACCTTTTGTGACCATATGCTCCATCGGAGATACGGGTTGACGACCTAGGGTACTGTTACTGACGACCACTGACATTTTGCTAAAAGTTTCTCTCTTATTGTTACTGATGGCCACTGTCGCTTTATTAAACGCCATGCTTTGAGGCCCCTAGTGCCCAAGTGGGGACTATGTCGATCCATTGTTAGCCAGATGGCACATACATTGGAGGTTTGTTTTTAATTTGCATTCAAAAAGAATTGCTAGGCGACCTTATCCATTTAGGTATAGGTAATTTTGGTTTTTATACTTATACCTGATTGCAGCTTGGAACAGTATTTTGTCGCAAACTAGTGTGCTACCCCTTGCACTTGTTTGGTTGTAGGAGTGTTTCACTTCTTCGATGATAAAATACTGAACCTTGTTGTGGTCCGGATACTACATCGGATTTATGGCATGGAAAGATACTTTATCATGGGTTAGGGTGCCATCTCCTGTCCTTGTTTGGTTGAAGAGATGGTATGATAATTTAAGTGTGGATTATTTGACCATGTTATGATCCGAATTACTTTTGAGCAGTTTATATTCGGTTTATATGGCATGTTTTTCTGTATCTTATTACGTCCCACTGATGACCTAGTGATCTCTCCAGTATGTGTTTTCTTGACATTCCATAGGAGTTCCATCCAAAATCGTAATCTTCTCCTTTCTATCAAAGATGACATGCTCTTGGACAATTTTTTCTCCTTGTGTTCTTTCTTTTTAATATTTTATTTTTTTCTAGTTTAAATGCTTGGTAGTAGATTTGTCTCCATCCAACAATTTGTACAAAGACATTTAATATTTAATTTTAACCATATCTTTACTTTTTTATTTTTGTGAATGAGATTAGTGAGCCATGACTGTTTATATACGACAATTACAACTTTCGTATATTTATTACATGGCTACCATGTTACGTACCTAATCCTACGTATTTTGGGACTGGACTTTATATATTTTCGTGGTGGCCCATGCAGGTCGATGAATATATTGTTTGGTTACATTAATGTACCAAGCAATCCGGCATATAGGATTAGAGTATAGGATTTCATCCACATGCTTAATCTTCTTTCTTGATTTCATTTTGAACTCTCATTTGACTGCCTTGATTTGCATCTTGCTAGATTCCTTTCATTCATGAATCTTATTTCTCGTGCTTAATAGAGATTAGGAAGATGACTTGTACTAGGTATATATGCTCCATTATTCAATTATACTATTAATTGAACTCCTGTAAGTTGGATAGCATGCGTCACAACCTAGCATCCTATTATCCTTATGCCCCATTAATGAAGTATAATTGATTGACACTGAATATATGCTAGCGTTGGAAGATTAGTTTGTTGGCACATTTTATTTTGAGTAATTAACAGCATCTTCGTAGTTTAGTCTTCTGTTCTTCAGGTTCATATATTCTCAGAAGATCTACTACATGGAGTTCTTCCATTCAAGAGCTTTCTCCTTCTTCCTTGAAGACTGGAGCAGTTACCGGCGTTCCCTACATAAGACGGCGTCTTCCTGCTTAGAGTCTTCGAGTCTGTACTGGTCTAGGTATATCTATAAACACCTAAGGACGGATGATAGTAAAAAGAACAAGTCAAAAATCAAATAGCTACAGAGCGGCATACCGGCGGTAAGCTCCGGCATACCGGCGGTATACCGTTTTTGGAATACAGAAAGTTGCTGTGACAAATAGTCGGCATATCGGCGGCATGCTCCGGCATACCGGCGGTATACCGCTTTTCTTGTACAGAAAGTTGTTGTGACAAATTGTCGGCATACCGACGGCATGCTCCGGCATACCGACGGTATACCGTTTTTAGTAACCCAAAAGTTACTGTGACCAATTGTCGGCATACCGACGGCATGCTCCGGCATACCGGCGGTATACCGTTTTTAGCAACTCAAAACTTGCTGTGACAAATTGTCGGCATACCGGCGGCATGCTCCGGCATACCGGCGGTATACTGAGTTTCAAATATTTGGTTTTCGAATTGCTCTGACTAGCATTAATGGCCGCATTTAATGCTCTCAAACGGTCATTAATATGACCGTTACTATTTGGCCGGTATACCGACGGTATGCCGCTGCATACCGACGGCATGCCGGTCGGTCTGCATTCTGAGCATTAAATGCCACCAACTCTTGGTTCTCTTATAAAAGGAAGCTCTCTCTCTCTTGAGCTTCCTCACCAACTCTTCCATAAATTTTCCAACAACCAAGAGCTCCACCATTAATACTCTTCCAAGCTTTTCATTGTCATCCTCTCCCAAAGTGCTAGAGTATTAAAGAGTTATACATTTCGATCTTCACGTGTTAGAAGATCAACAAGTTCTCATTCTCTTTTGTTTGAAGTTGGCGAGCCTTCGTAAGAAAACTCGTGTGTAGAAGTTGGCGAGTCTTCGGATCCAAACTCGTGTTGAAGTTGGCGAGTTCTTCGGATCCAAACTCGTGTGTACTATTTGGTTAAATAGTGGATTAAAGCCGGAGAGAGTTCCGGGACTGGACTGCCTCAAAAGAGGATACCAGGATACATCCTTGCGTTTGCAATTGATCTTTCTACTCATTACTTTCTTGTCTTTATTGCATCAATTGTTGTAGTTAATTTTTAATTACCCTATTCACCCCCCCTCTAGGGTTATACAATTGGTATCAGAGCTTCGTTCTCTTGATTTGGATTTACACCCTTGAGAGATCCATGGCCTCTAACCCTAGCATCAATACGTTTCACAATGAGGGACACTCCACAAATAGGCCTCCCCTATTTGATGGTACCAACTATAACTACTGGAAGATTAGGATGGGCATTTATCTAAAGTCCATAGATTTCGATTTATGGGATTGCATGATAAATGGCCTTCCTACTCCTTCTAGAGCTATTGAGGATATTGCTTCTGACACCCTTCGGGAAACACTTGCTGAAAACATGAAGAAGCTTGCTTGTCGAGATGCCAAGGCAATGAATGCTCTTTACTGTGCTCTCGACAGTAGTGAATTCAACCGAATCTCTACTTGCAAGACTTCCAATGAGATTTGGAAGTTACTTGAAGTCACACACGAGGGAACTTCACAAGTGAAGGAATCCAAGATCAGTAGACTCACGCAAGAATATGAGTCTTTTAAAATGAAGCATGATGAATCTATTGCTAGCATGTTTACTCGTTTTGGTGACATCATTAACCCTCTCTCTTCTCTTGGAAAGGAATATCCTGCTCATGAAAAGATAAGAAAGATTCTTAGAGGATTGACGAAAGCTTGGAGTCCTAAAGCTACCGCAATCATTGAGGGGAACGATCTAACCGTCATGAACCTAGAGACCCTCATGGGTAAGCTAATGACTCACGAGCTTGATATGAAGGACCAAGAGGAATCCTCCATCCAAGAGAAGGAGAAGGAGAAGACCAAAGAAAAGGAGAAGACTCTTGCTCTCAAAGCATCAAGGTCCTACTCCAAGGATAGCTCCGACGACAATGAGTCGGACGACGATAAAGAAATAGCTCTCACAGCTAAGCACTTCCGAAAGTTCCTAAAGTTCAACAAGGCCAACCGCTCCAGACGGGACAATGAAGAAGACCCCGCGTGCTATCAATGCAGAAGACCCGGACACATCAAGAGGGATTGTCCGATGATACAAAAAGACTCAAGCAAGTACGAGAAGCCTAGCAAGGGAAGCTCGTCCTCCAGAAAGTTCGCCAACACTAGCATTTGGTGTAAAAGCGACGCGAGCAACTCCGACAACGACAAGGAGTGCAAACACAATGCCAACGTCTGTCTCATGGCAACCGATGAGGTACTTGATAATTTTTCCTTAAACACTCTTACCTATGATGATTTGGAGAAAGCCATTCTTGAGTTACATGAAGAACACAAAGGTGTTCGGAATAAATACAAGAAATCTCTTAAGGAGATTGAGGCTCTTAAACTTGAAATAGAGAGGCTCTCAAGCATCATTATTGATGTGAAGGGAAAATCTCCTATTTCTAACACGGATGAAATAGAGTCTTTGCGACTCAAGTTTCTAGAATCTCTTGACACCATCAAGAAAAGGGATGATGAGATTCTATCCATGAGAAGTGCTTATGAATTTGCTATGCACAAATGTCAAGATGCTAATAAGAGAGAATACACCACTTCTATTAAGTATAATGATCTTCTTACATGGAGTAAGAATTTAGGTAATAAGAATACCACTCACATGCATGCTCCTAGACACCCTCACACTCATCAAAATGCTAGGCATAACCCTTACATGAACACTACACACAACTCCTTTTCTAACACAAGAAAAGGACCTTTTGTTAAGAAGAACACCTCTCATCATGCTTTTTACTATCATCATAACACTCGTGGTAGAACTTCTCATACTAGAAACTCACATTTGCACAACACTCACACTTCTTCTTCTAAATCTTCTTTGATGTGCAATTATTGTTGTTTGGTCGGTCACACTTCAAACTTTTGTTATACAAGAAAACAAGTTGACATGAGAGTTCTTAAGTGGGTTCCTAAGACTAACACTCATGGACCCATAAGATCATGGGTACCAAAATATTCATCTTCAACTTATGTTGTAGGTGACGAATCCTTCTCATGCTAGAAGCAAGTGGATTCTCGATAGCGGTTGTTCACGGCACATGACCGGTGATGCTTCACTTTTTACAACGCTATCGATGAAGAAAGAAGGACACGTCTCCTTCGGTAACAATCTTAAAGGTTATATTATTGGAAATGGTAATATCGGTTCTCCTCCTTATCCTTGTATTAATAATGTATGTCTTGTTACTAATCTCAAGCATTATCTCCTTAGTATTAGCCATCTTACCGATAATGGCTATGATATCAAGTTTGTTAAACTCAAATGCTACATTACCGATAGCTCCAATAGAACTATTGTGTATGAAGGCATTAGAGAAAACAATATTTATGTTCTTTATCTTGTTGAAGGTACTAACAATGACAGGTGCCTAGTTGCAAAGAACGATGAGAGTTGGCTTTGGCACATAAGGCTTGGACACGCTAACATGGATACCATCTCTCGCCTCGCCTCCAAGAAGCTTGTACGAGGACTTCCTAGTATCCCTTTCAAAAAGGATATGGATTGTGAAGAATGCGAGAAAAGTAAGTTGACCAAGTCATCCATCAAATCCATCAACTCTGTGAGTACCACTAGACCCCTTCAACTTATTCACATGGATTTTTTCGGGCCTAGTAGAGTAGCTAGCCTTGGTGGCAAACTTTATGCTTTTGTTTTAGTTGATGATTTTTTGAGATTTACTTGGGTTATTTTTCTTGCTTGCAAAAGTGATACTTTTCGTGAATTTGTTGCTTTTTGTAAGCGTGTTCAAAATGAGAAAGGTTTTTCTATCAACAAAATTAGGAGTGATTATGGAGGAGAATTTGATAATGTTGATTTCAAAAGATTTTTTGAAAAGAATGGTTTTTGACATGATTTTGCTTGTCCTCGTACTCCTCAACAAAATGGTGTTGTGGAGAGAAAGAATAGAATCCTTGGCGACATGGCCCGGGTTATGTTAAACCAATATAAGCTCCCCCAATATTTTTGGGCGGAAGCCGTTAATACGGCGTGTCATGTTATTAATAGAGTCTTAATTAGACCTATTACTAAGAAGACTCCTTATGAGCTTTGGTTCAACAAAATTCCTTCTATTGAATATTTCAAAGTTTTTGGTTGCAATTGTTTTATTTTGAATACCAAGGATAACCTAGGCAAGTTTGAAGAAAAAGCCTATGAAGGAATATTTTTGGATACTCTACTCATAGTAAAGGTTTTCGTGTTTTTAACAAAAGAAGTCTTGTTGTCGAAGAGTCAATCAATGTCTCTTTTAATGAACTCAACTCTTCTACATTCTCCTCTTTCGAGGATATTGATGACATCTCGTTTGGGTTGGAGAACTCCTCTATTGAGGATCGTCCTTCTTCATCTAACAATGAAGTTGTGACCCCATCTAAAGAGTCTCCTCCTCTCGAGCCTCCTTCAAAGGATCTCCCAAGAGAATGGAGATTTGTCACCAATCATCCTAAGGAGCTTATCATTAGGGATCCTTCCTCAAGTGTTAGCACAAGATCCGCCACTCGTGATCTTTGTGCCAATGTGGCTTTTATCTCTCAAATAGAGCCTAAAAATGTTAATGATGCTTTTCTTGATGAATTTTGGATGATAGCTATGCAAGAGGAGCTAAATCAATTTGAGCGAAGCAAGGTTTGGGAACTTGTCCCAAAACCTAGCAATCACCCCATTATTGGAACTAAATGGGTGTTTCGCAACAAACTTAATGAAGACGGGTTAGTGACTCGTAACAAAGCCCGATTGGTTGTTCAAGGCTATAACCAAGAGGAAGGCATTGACTACGACGAAACCTATGCTCCGGTTGCACGTCTTGAATCCATTCGTATGCTTTGTGCCTTTGCTTGTTTAAATGACTTTAAGCTATTTCAAATGGATGTTAAAAGTGCTTTTCTAAATGGTATTATTAAAGAGGAAGTTTATGTTAAACAACCTCCCGGTTTTGAAGATTTTCAATTTCCTAATCACGTCTTCAAACTCCATAAAGCCCTTTATGGCCTCAAACAAGCTCCACGTGCTTGGTATGAGCGTCTTAGCTCTTTTCTTGTTTCTCACAATTTTTTAAAGGGCAAAGTTGACACCACACTTTTTATTAAATCCCATGATAGGACTCTCTTATTGGTTCAAATTTATGTTGATGATATTATTTTTGGTTCTACTAACAACACACTTTGTGTAGAATTTGCCAAAGTTATGTAGGAAGAATTTGAAATGAGTATGATTGGTGAACTCTCCTTCTTCTTGGGATTACAAATCAAACAAGGACCTAAAGGAACCTTCATCAATCAAGCAAAATATACAAAGGACCTCCTCAAGCGTTTCGACCTTGACTCATCCAAATCAATGAGGACTCCTATGGCCACAACGACAAAGCTTGACGGTGATGAAGATGGCACATCGGTTGACATTCGTAAGTATAGAGGTATGATCGGTAGCTTACTCTATTTAACTGCTAGCCATCCGGATATCATGTTTAGTATTTGCTTGTGTGCACGATATCAAGCCAATCCAAAGGAATCACATTTGAGTGCCGTTAAGCGCATTTTTCGTTATCTCAAAGGCACCATTAACATGGGTCTTTGGTATCCGAAATCCTCATCCTTTGAGCTTCACGGCTTTTTGGATGCAGATTTTGCCGGATGCAAGATTGACCGAAAAAGTACTAGTGGCACATGTCAATTCCTGGGGAAGTCCTTGGTATCGTGGTTTAGTAAGAAGCAAAACTCTGTTGCTCTTTCAACCACTGAGGCAGAGTATATTGCGGCTGGTTGTTGTTGTGCACAAATTCTTTGGATGTCACAAACACTTTTAGATTATGGTATTTCTCATTCCTGCACCCCTATTAAATGTGATAACACTAGCTCTATCAATCTCACGAAAAATCTGATTTGTCACTCACGCACGAAGCACATTGAAATTAGACACCATTTTCTTCGTGACCATCAGCAAAAAGGAGATATCCATCTTGAATTTATTGATAGTACCTATCAATTAGCCGATATATTCACTAAGCCTCTTCCGGAAGATCGTTTCTCTTTCCTTTGCCGTGAACTAGGCATTTTGACTTTTGATCCTTTGTCCCATTCGGCCGGCACACCGACGGTATACTACGGTATACCGGCGGCATGCCATTTTTCCAAGCAGAATTATGTTCTGTTTCGAAACTCGGCATACCGTCGGTATACGTCGGCATACCGCCGGTATGCCGAATGGCGGCGGACAGGACCACTTCTCTGAAATCGGGGCCCACTTTTTTTTTCCTCTCTCTTCCTTTATTCTTTCTATCTTTTCTTTATTTCCTCTCATCCATCCCATCCCTCTTAACTACCCATCTCCTCAACTCCCTTTCCTATTTATTACTCTTCAAATCACCTTCCCCCTTTCTCTCCTCTTTTTACTCCATCATTATTTCATCCCATCACCGTTTCATCCTTCCACTTTACTCCTCCTCTATAATCGTTCCCTCCCTACCCCCCCTTTCAAACTCATCTCTTCATCTTCCTTCTCTACTTTAAAAACCCTCCTTCTTCCATCTCCTCTCTACTACTTCTTCTTCCACAACAAAGCACAAAAACCCTCTACATGGCAAACCCTAAGCGCCCCCGATCCTCCTCCTCCTCCATGTTCAACCCCTTCGTCCCGGTGGCGCTACCTACCGGCTATGACCCACGCGACTTCTCCACCTCTCTGGCGGCCGACCTTTGGTTCCAGCACTTCATCCATCACAACGTGTTCAAGGGAAGGGCGATCAACTGGAATCTCTTCCCCGGTCACGTCCCCTTGTTTGATGACGCCGGTCTCTTCTCTCTTCTTCGGTGCCAAATTACTGTCTACCCCACTGCTGTCCGACTTTTCTATTGCAACATGCGAGGGGATGACGACGATCCATCTGCCATTCAATCTATGGTCAATGACCGCCACTTCCGTCTTACTTCTTGGGAAGTGGGGAACATCTTAGGCATCCCGGACAAAGGGGAAGCGTTACCAACTTTGAGTGCTCTCAACTCCTCGGCGGCGTCCCCTTTCGACGAATTCTGCTGAATCATATGCAAGGGTCCCAACCCTCCTGCCATCCCGGCCCTCTCTGTCTAGCTGGAGCCATTTTACTACGAGCTCCATCGGATCGTGTGCCACACTCTGTTTCCTAAGGGCGGGAATTATGACGCAATCACCGGTGATGCCCTCGTCTGCATGTATCATCTCTATGCCCGGAAGCGATTCTCCTTCCCGAAGACTCTTCTTCTGCAATTTCGGCGTGTCTTGCCTTCCGGGAAGCAGAATCTCTACTATGGCTCTTTTATCACTCTGCTTATGGAGGCCAAACATGTTGATCTGTCTCTCTGCTTCTCGGATGGCGTCCCCTCATATCTTGCTGTCTCCCGTTCCCTTGGTGGCACCTCTACTTTCCGTACCTCATCTTCCCAAGAGCAACCGGCATCCACGCCTGCTGCTCCCACATCTACCCCTCCTACTTCGGGCCGTTATATGCCGCTCACTCAGCAGCATTTTGATATGCGGATGGCCCAGGCGGAGGAGCAGATGCAGGCCCACACTCGTGGACTTGGCGCCCTGATCCAGACTCGTTTCCACGATCATGGGTACTTTATTCAGCGCACTCTTCAAGACCGTGATGCTTTTCTAGATCTCAATATTCAGGATCCCATGTACACGGGCCCGCGCTTCTCTGACCCCAATGCCTATGGGTTTATGTACCCTGACGGTATTGATCCTTTTGGCGCCTTCCAACAAGCTCATGGTGATGACGATGATGATCCGGCTGAGGATTAGGGATGGACTTCCTTTGGTGATGGTTTCGGCTTTTGAGTGTTTCTAGTTTTTATGTGTTTGTCTTTATGTTGTCTTTTGTGGTCCTTCGGGGACCGGTGTGTGGTTGTTACTTGTTGTTTGCTGTCCTTCGGGGACTTACTCTTTGGGTTTCTCTAGTGTTTGGCTCTCATGGTGGAGAGTCTTTTATGTTCTCAGTATGCAATGTTTGTGTCCAGCATGTATTCACTTCCTACTTCATATATTAATGCATGCTTCTCTCTTTATATACTCGTGTTTGCTTTATTATGCACTGTTTCTATTGTTTATCCCCATCTTTGACTAAGTGACAAAGGGAGAGAAATCGTATTAAGGGGGAGCTGTCTACCTACGGGGGAGCTACTCCCTGAATATGCTATCTCTCTATTTTTGTCAATTATCAAAATGGGGGAGTTTGTTGGCACATTTTATTTTGAGTAATTAACAGCATCTTCGTAGTTTAGTCTTCTGTTCTTCAGGTTCATATATTCTCAGAAGATCTACTACATGGAGTTCTTCCGTTCAAGAGCTTTCTCCTTCTTCCTTGAAGACTGGAGCAGTTACCGGCGTTCACTGCATAAGACGGCGTTTTCCTGCTTAGAGTCTTCGAGTCTGTACTGGTCTAGGTATATCTGTAAACACCTAAGGACGGATGACAGTAAAAAGAACAAGTCAAAAATCAAATAGCTACAGAGCGGCATACCTGCGGTATGCTCCGGCATACCGGCGGTATACCGTTTTTGGAATACAGAAAGTTGCTGTGACAAATAGTCGGCATACCGGCGGCATGCTCCGGCATACCGGCGGTATACCGCTTTTCTTGTACAGAAAGTTGCTGTGACAAATTGTCGGCATACCGACGACATGCTCCGGCATACCGACGGTATACCGTTTTTAGCAACCCAAAAGTTGCTGTGACCAATTGTCGGCATACCGACGGCATGCTCCGGCATACCGGCGGTATACCGTTTTTAGCAACTCAAAACTTGCTGTGACAAATTGTCGGCATACCGGCGGCATGCTCCGACATACCGACGGTATACCGAGTTTCAAATATTTGGTTTTCGAATTGCTCTGACTAGCATTAATGGCCGCATTTAATGCTCTCAAACGGTCATTAATATGACCGTTACTATTTGGCCGGTATACCGACGGTATGCCGCTGCATTCCGACGGCATGCCGGTCTGTCTGCATTCTGAGCATTAAATGCCACCAACTCTTGGTTCTCTTATAAAAGGAAGCTCTCTCTCTCTCTTGAGCTTCCTCACCAACTCTTCCATAAATTTTCCAACAACCAAGAGCTCCACCATTAATACTCTTCCAAGCTTTTCATTGTCATCCTCTCCCAAAGTACTAGAGTATTAAAGAGTTGTACATTTCGATCTTCACGTGTTAGAAGATCAACAAGTTCTCATTCTCTTTTGTTTGAAGTTGGCGAGCCTTCGTAAGAAAACTCGTGTATAGAAGTTGGCGAGTCTTCGGATCCAAACTCGTGTTGAAGTTGGCGAGTTCTTCGGATCCAAACTCGTGTGTACTATTTGGTTAAATAGTGGATTAAAGCCGGAGGGAGTTCCGGGACTGGACTGCCTCAAAAGAGGATACCAGGATACATCCTTGCGTTTGCGTTTGATCTTTCTACTCATTACTTTCAATTGTCTTTATTGCATCAATTGTTGTAGTTAATTTTTAATTACCCTATTCACCCCCCCCGTCTAGGGTTATACATAGTTTACCTAGACTGTAGAGTTTTAGAGGTCCATCCCCCATTTGGTCGACCAAAGCCTTAGACAAGAAGATAGTAGGACAACTGTAGTGGCACAAACACAGGACAAGTTTTAGATTTTTGAGGAACTTGAACTATTTATACTTTCTTCCATTATAATCTCACGTACTTATATTTTTGGACTATCTTGACTGATGTTGCTATTATAGCCTTGTTTTGTAAGCTTATTTCTTTTATCGAGCTTGTTCATGACATATGTTTTATTGGGGACACCTACTAATACATTATCTGATTAGTATCGGTGTATTATGGTCTGACCAACCTTAATGCACTTGGTTCGTTCTTCATATGACTATTCTACGTGGATTGAGATTAGTTGACTTAGCTTATTACACAAATAACTTGCCTTCTAGACAGGTCCGAGCATATCGTATTGGTTACGCAACTGTACTGATACGAGCCTGCGAATAAAAATCAACCAAAATAGGATCTCATCCGCAACTGCCTTGACAACTTTGTTTTGAACTATTCAATTGCCTTTGAACCCCGTATTCGTATTCGTATTCGATTACACCTTCCTCGAAAACTTTATTGTTTTTCGTCTTTACCTATTTTGGGAAGACAAACGCCGTTCTTGAGGGAAGATAGACACCGAGTATCCCCTTTAGTTTGTCATACCATCCATGGCCATAATAGTTGTATAAACACAAGTGTAGTTAGCCATCAACCAACCCATGTGATTATATCCTCGGCTTGAGTTACTCGTCGTTCCCTCGACCATTAGATCTATTATCTTGACATTCTAACTATTTGAAACTCAAGAAAGATAAGAATCATTTCCTTGATTGTACTCTAATCTAGGAGGCTAATTTTCTCTCAAGGAACCACATCTCATGAGCCCTTGCTCATTCTCCTCTTGAATACTTAACTAATAAATCTTTTTATTTTCGTGCGTTAACTGTGAAACTCTCTTTCATTGCCCAAACCATACCACTACCTTTGAACCTAACCATATTCCTCCCAATGGATTTACTTTCCTTCTTGAGGATTTCTTTCATTTAACTCCTATGTAATTCATGCAAAACTTGTTCTTATATGAATCCCTTGTGCGAAGAAGGAAATCAAATCATGACACCCTTCAGTTAGAACATGGCTAGATTAGAAAACCCCATAAAAAATATTACTGGTATAGTTGGATATGGTAACTTTACAATTTTGAGACATATATAAGATTGGGTTATATGTGAATTTTCGGATAAACATTAATCGACGAAGTTAAGGAAAAACTATTATGTGATAATATTGATGATAATAGTTTTCGAGGTTAATCAATTATCGAAGATGGTAAATTTTTACATTCTTGATGCTTTAAGGATTAAATTTCTATGATGACTGGGGATATGAATTTCATTTAAAAATAAGTTGATTTTTGCTCTCGAACAATTTGATTAGATATTTATTGAATTTTAATTTTTGAAGAGTTTTAATATTTTGAAGAATTTTAAAATTTTCAGGAGAAATAATGAATTAGGTAAAGACTTGAGTATAGAAAAACATTGATGATTTTGTTAAGACACAAATTCGAGGATTATGGCAATATCAAAAACGAATTTGAATTTGGAATATTGGGTTATTGATTAAATTTTGAGATTGGAAATTTTTTTACCTATTTTTGAGTATACACATTTAGTTTGATGGTAGAATTAGATACTGATAGGGGTTGTCATGTGACTTCTTCAAAACCATATCCGTGATTTTATTTTTCTAGTTATCTAAATCACGATTATCTAAAATTGTCTATTTTTGTCGTAAGCCATTTCCTTCTTCAAAGCTTGATCGTGTTTTCTTATCAAGAAACTTTTCCACCTTCAACCCTACCTACTCTAGCTATTTCTTTATTTAGAGGACGAAATTCTTGTAAGTTTGGTAGGATGTAAATGTAGAAGTTAAAAATCAAGGGGCGCCACTCATTAAAGTGCACCATTATTAAGTGGTGCCAGATCATTAGGTTGTGCCAGTCTCTGGTTGTGCCAGAGCCAGACTGCACGGCACAACGTGGCAAGGCTCCTCGAGAAGCTGTAACAGGTATCATCAGTATTGACAGCTTTGACAGCACAAAAATTGAAAAAAATCCATTCGAATCCCGCGTAATGCGTCGCTCAACAATATTTTGTCAGCATGTAATTAATACTGACAGCTAGCCCGCGTAAGTCATCAAGTGGCGCGCGAATTAGTCAATACAGTACAGAAGACCCAGTCAGAGGCGCCAGTTGTTGAGTTGCGCCCATGCGCAACCTGGCTAGTTGGCACCACTTGATCAAATTTTTTGTCCAGAAGAAAGATAACGTGGCACGCATGCCACTAATCTCGAAGAACGTGTCCACTACAATACCCATGACCATGTGCGTATCACTCAAACGATGCCACGCGTCCCCAGCTGTTGAAGTAACTGCTCGCACAACTGGATAAGTGGCACGCAACCTGAAGTGCGCGCCTCTCAGAATAACTACTTAACAGTTATTTCAAGAACTCTATAAATAGAGTTTTAAATCAGTATCAAACCAACATAAAAAGGATCATAATCTCCTAAAAAAATGTTGTTGCATTCTCCAGAGGCTTGTGTCTTCGTTATCACATCGTCCAAGGGATAAAGTGATCGTCTTCTGATCAGATTCTACAGATATACTTCTACAGAAATCAATTGTACTCTTGTACACTTTTTTAAGTTTGTAATAGAACCTTTTTCTTCGTAAACAAAATGGCGACTTTGCTGGGGACGACTTTCTCCTCCGACGAGAAAGTGACAACTTAATGTGATACCGTGTCAATCGGCAAGACGCTGAAGACTTTGGTCGTTCAAATCGACCAAACCGCCTACGAAGCAATGATCAGTACCGGGGGTACTAGGCAAACCTCAGTTGTTGCCAAGAGCAAGGCACACACTGTATGGACTCTTAAGCCCTCTGCAGTAACAACCATAACTTCTGCGTAACCTGCGTATGCTGTATCTGTGCAACCTGTTCCTACTGTCTCTTTGGCTCTGAACAAAGGGAAATGCCTTTTGGATACTCCCTCCTCTTTACCAGTTCTGAATTCTGAGAAGAACCTATCTAGTGGGAGACAGACAGAACAAAGGAATGTGTCCTTCGGCCTTTTCTCAACTTACGCAACCTGCGCCTGTGGCCTCTCAGCTACAAAACAAAGGGAAACACTCTTTTGCTATTCCCTCTCTATCCTCAAATATGAACTTGGCAAAGAATACATCTATTCTTTCCTTGTCACAAAACAAAGGAAAGCGCCCTTTGGCCTTTCCTCATTCTTTCCCGATTTTTGACTCAGCGAAAAACAATTCTGGTTGCGCCCTTGTACCAATCAGTGCAAAATCTCTTTTGGGCAGAAACCTTACTCCTCTTGGCAGAGACAATCAAATCTTTGATAAGAAAGTGTTATGTCCAAACTGAACTTTTTGCCATCCAGTTGTGCCAGGCCATGTACATAGAAATATGTTGTGTAGCACAAAAAGGGATTATGCCTACTCCCAAGAATGCAACTCAGGATCTTCCAAACCTGCGAATCTTAAGATCCAAGCAAGGCAAACTATTAGTATCTCAGACATATACACAAGTGCCTCACCTTTTTGACCTACGCACCTATCTCAATAGGCGCTAGCCAGTATCTACTTCAGCAAGACGCAAGCAGCCTGCGCCAGTGGCTAACTTGCGCCAGAGACAGACTTCTAAAGTCAAGAAGCCTCTTGCATATGCTAATCAACTTAGCACTTCCTTGTACACTCAGGGAACATGACATCTCAAGCATCGGAATCATGTTCCTAATATCGCTAAAGAATATGTTCCTCCGAATTCTTCTCACTCTGTTGTGGTAACCGATCTCCGTAAACTTCTTGAACAGAAGCGGAAGATCACAAATCCGTTTCATCCACCTGTAATACAGCCATAAGAACACCACTCTAATCATCACCATGAAGTGGTTATCAAATGCTGTTGTTAGTCAGCGAAATGGTCTATTTTTGACCGTCTTAACTACGCTCAGGTTCCTCAACCAATGATAGTAGATGAAGATAAATTGTTGCACGCTTATGTCAACATGACGTCTCGAAGCACTAGTGGTGGAAAGCGTCCAAGATGTAATTCATCCCGCAATCCCAATCAATAGTACTTAGATCGAATCGTGAATACGACGAAGGAGTATACTAACACACCAGATCAAGAAACCAAGAAACAATCGGTCAAAGGAATCCTCCTTAAGAAATCTTCCTGATTCCAGTCAAGTTGCCTTCAGTCAAAGGGATCACCCCATCACTCATATTGGGGTTAGTTCCTTATAGAACTTTGATGCCGATAGTAAAAGTTCTGAATGGACCATCTTTTCTACTAGTACGTCTTCGATAGCTAGAGAAATGACTCCTTATGTCGTCACAGAAGATCAAGATGCTTCCAGTTCTAATAGTCAAGAGCATAAAATTGCTACTTTGGAGGCCAGTTTGAAGAGCATGGTTGAGATGATAACAGGCATTCATACTGTGATTATGACACAACATACGATTCCAACCGTTATGGATCTGATTTTGACCCAAGAACCTGTAACGACATCTGCTCCAGTCACCATTGGTATGGGGGTACAGTCTCCTCCTACCGCTTCCATACCAGTGCAGGCTATTCCAAGTCAATCTGGTGCTGGGGGTGGTAGTTATCATGCAGTACCTCCTTCTAACACATCAAATCAGTCCACTTCTCCACAATCATCGAAAGATACTTATGTGGACGTAAAACTTTTACGTACTCAATTTAAAGCCTTCAAGCAGAAAGACGGCTTACAGAAGCTTGGGATCAAGCAGCCTTATCCTATAGAGTGGAAGGAAGTTCAATTTCCTCCCAAATACAAACCCCCTACTATTATGTTGTTTGATGGCAGCACATCCCCAAGTCAGTATCTCAATCACTTTGAGGTAATAACTGATCAATTATAGCCAAACGATGCTCTACTCACTAGTGTGTTCATCGGATGCTTAGTAGGTGCGGCTTACGACTGGTACCACAGTCTTCCAGATGGTTTTATAACCTCTTTTTCTGGATTCAACTAAATGTTCCTGGAATAATTTTATGAGGGAACAAACGACATGACTATGTCTGCCCTCATCAAAATTAAACAACGACATAATTAAACGACCGAACGGTTCATTGAACGATTCTGCCGTAAGGTACTCAAAATGCCTCTCGAAACACCATATGCTTTGACAATAGACACTTGCAAATTAAACCTGTTGCCTATAATCAGCATGTGGACTGGAACGATGTAGTTCTAGGATTGGCCTTCATTTATAGTGAATGCTAAAGCAGCAGAAGAAAGTGCTGATAAGTTTAAACAATTTGGTATCAGATGCCTAATCTTGATAGAGATGAACATGCTACATTAAATAACGGTGGCCGTCAGAACAACCGCAAGGGCAAAGAGTTTTTGGCTATCAATGTCAAAGACAAAGAAGCTCTAGCCGTCAATATAGGTCAATCAACACCTACTCCAATGGCACCACCACAGAGAGCACCACGTCAGAAAGAAGAATACTCCTTCGATGAAGATAATGTCATGAGCATCTTTGATTGCCTGATCAAGAGCAATAAACTTCAGTTGTCGGATGCAAAACGGCCAGAGCAAGTAGGTAAAACTGACCACCCTAAATATTATGTTTACCACAGGTTTATCGGACATCCGACTCGAGCATGCTATGTGCTCAAAGACAAGATCCAGGAGATGGTCAATTCTGGTGCAATCACTCTCCAACAAGACGAAAAGACTGTAACGGCTAACGTCATCTCACTACAGTTTGGCAATTTTCCTGTTCAACTTGTGCAGGACGGCGTCGTCCCCATCCTGCGAACTACTTTGGAGATTGTTAATCTCCCACCTACACGAACTGATGGTCATGTTCCTCTGTCAACCGATAAGAGAGAAATCATGTGGATCCATCCGGATTTAGTAGCTAATTTCGAAGCACCTTCTTCATCTACAAAGTCCAAGAAGACGACCAAATACAAGTCATGTCATATGACTTCATTGGGTGAACATTGTCTTCCATCTTTAACTGATTCCTTCATCTCAGTGGCAGATTCTTCTTCTTCCTCTGAAAGAACAATATCAAAGTCAGAGGACAAATATCAACCAGTTTCCATCTGTATAATCCACAATCTCGTGAACTAATGACAAAGATGGGATATGATCTACAGAAGGCCCCCGACTTGAATCATGGAAAAGGATCACCAATAGCTCTTTCTCTATGCCTTCCACACAATCAATCTCGTGATGGCCTGGGTTTCTGGACGAACTCTTCATCCTGTCAAAAGAAACATTCTAAAAATAAGCACCAGACGAAGAAATGCAACATAGTATCCATCAAAACTGTATCTAAAGAAGAAACTTTAACTGGTGCCAGGTCTGGGAGACTTTACTTAAGAAACTACTCAGAAGGTCAAGAGAAACCTGCTCCAGCTCCGGAGGCTATCCCAGCACCTTCTTCCCCTGCTGTGACTGTTTCATCTGCTTTATCACCTTCAGTGGAGCCGACTCTTCCCAAACCAACGACGGCAGACAAGAGAAAACAACCAGTCAGTTTCGATAAAGTATTAGAAAATACCCTACCTTTGTGACTCGAAGCCGTATAACTATGATATACTGGCTCAGCTGGCTAATACTCTGACAAGGTTATCAATCTTTGAGCTCCTGCGTCTCTCAAAGAAAACTCGAGAAACATTGAGTGAAACTTTGATGCAAGCTGATACTTGTATAAAACTCCTCAAGAAGCCAGAGAAGGAGCCTGTAACCTGCTCTCATTATCATAGTGTGATGAAGCTGATGCCCAATATCACCTTTACACAAGATGATATGTGCTGGAAGATAATCATCATGACCGACCCCTCTATTTCACAGGATATGTCGATACATGAAAGTTGATCGTATCTTGATCATAATCCACAAGTAATAATATAATTTATACATAAAAGTACCAAAGATAAATCCGGTAACAAGAATGAAATACAACTATAAACTCTCAATATACAATATCTAGAAGTAAAACTAAATAAATCTAAACTGATAACCTCTAACTAAGTGATGGCTCCATCCTGCTCTGCTAAGATCCCGGGCTCTGGCCCATAAGGTGGATGATATCCTCAAGTACACCTGCAACATATCCAATCAAGAGCGGAGCAAAGTACTATTCTAGGTAATGAACAAGAATATCATGATATGGAAATGGGTACAGGAGAACATGAAATATAAAGTAGAGGAAATAAGAACATGAATGCTGAAAAGTAGATACAGAAAATACAGGAAACATGAAATGAAGCCTGAACATGAAATATACATGGAACCTGACATGTGCAATATATCGAAATACAACTAGAATGTGTGACTGGCGTGGGTAGCACAGGGTACAGGGCACATGAATAATGGTACGGCTTAGATCCCACGTGCACAGTGCGAGGCCTAAGCTATTAACATGAATTTATTTGGGTTTGGTCATACATCTGTAGTATTTCCCCTCCCAGACACAAGTAAAGTACATGGAACATGAATCAATACAAGACCATATCGTGTCCCAGATGAAAAGTACAAGACATGAATGTAAATGCACAAGACTATAGAATGTACTTGCCTTGCTCAGGAAGATCGATATCGGAAATGTAGTAGTCTCTGGTTTCGCCTAGAATGAGTACAAGTTGAATAAGTTCTAATCAATGGCCATTAATTATTATTTCTAACTAGATAATTATCCTTTGCTTCTATTAAACTAATTTCATAATATAACTAGCTAATGAAATAAAACTTCATAAGAAAGAGTTAAAATTTTTATAGCAAATTATATATATATATATATATATTTTTTTTTATATATATATATATATATATATATATATATATATATATATATATATATATGTATGTATATATATATATATATATATATATATATATATATATATATATATATATATATATATTATATATATATAAATATATATATATATATATATATATATATATATAAAAATATATATATATATATATATATATACATATATATATATATATATATATATATATATATATATATATATATATATATATATTTATATATATATATTAGACATATTGTACCAATTTTCTGTATAGAGACCTAGCAACTAAGTTAATTCAAGAAGTAACTACTATCTATTTAACCTAGTACATTATCATAACAATTATATATGATGAGCATATTTTGGGCAATTATTACCAGGAATATCAAGACAATCTTGACAACAAAATCAATATCAAAATTACATTAACTGGACCATAACTCCAGTCCCTGACTCAAAAATGCATACATGCAACCCTCCCAACTTTTGACATCAGTATATCCCTCTTTTTGAACCAACTTGCCATAACCCCTAGTAACTTCACATCATCAACCCATACTAGACAACAGCTTCACCCATGCTTGACTTGTAGTGCCATCTACTATCTATGTCCCAATTCGATTTCCAGCAATAAGTAGCCAACCCAAAATGAAAACCCATAATTCAAAGTTTAACAGAACTAAACATTTCCTCTACATGCTATAACCCAGCCATTGAGCACACAACCAAAGTCCAAATGAGACGACCACTTATAGGTTATTACTTTACTAAAATCTCATCTCCATAGCATCCAAGCCAAATACATAGGCATTGAACTGAACAGCTACTCCTCTGTAGAATTTAAACTAATCCACACAGAGAAACGAACCAGTCGACTACTGCTACAATCACATAATTTGGCAACCCCAAACACAGGAGAACCCAAAGCTACATACACTAGCAGAATTGAAAGAGAATAATATACATTTAACTACTACCAAATTAAAATAAGACTCCCGCCTTGCTAATCCCATTCCTGACACGTACATACGTCTCGGACACGATCTGCATCTGGGCTCGAACAGAAACAGACACACTACAGCCGGATACGAGCAAGTTGGACATATACATACGAAAGTACACAGGATAGGGACACAGAAGCAATCTATCGATCTTGTTCAATACTGTTATCAACATCTACTAAGCAATAATTCGACAACAGGGAGAGGAGAAGAATTTACCTAAAAATTTAGGTTAATTTGAAGAACCAAGCGAACGTATCCAACACAAACAGAGCCGGCGCCAATGCGATTGATCGAAATAGTGAGTCCGGCCCAAATCGACCGGTCAGTCTTAACAACAATTTTTTGACAAATTTACACAAATCACAGAGGAAGGAATCGATAAATTCAAGAATCAAAGAATTAATTCCTATACCCAAACATCTAAACTTGATTGAATGATCAATATACTTACTGAACCCTGGTCGAGCTTGACGAAAGGATGAAGCAACGCAGATCTGCTCGTCCGAAGCGAACCGTGTATAGTTGCCGGCGCTGGAAAGAAGATCGCCGAAGAGGATGACTTGGACTGTCAATCGTCAGGAACATGGAGGCGCCGCCGCGGAAGAACCATCACTCATCCAATCGTCGACGTTGGAAGGAGCTCGCCACTTCGCCATCAGAAAGGGAAACAATAAGCTCACACCATAGAGAATATGGTCGTTGTCGGGGACGAGAGCTCGTCGTTGTCGTAGTCGAAAGTGAGCGATGCTGAGATGCAAATGGCTGAACCCTAGTCGTTGGCGTGGGATGAGGCGACGACCTTGGCTGATCTCGGAAGCTGGGGTTAGTGCTACGAAAATTTGGGGGCTAGAACTTTGGGAAGAGAGGCGAGTTCGTAAAGAAAATGGGAGTGAGCAGAGAGATTGAGTTTCTCTCTCCTCCCTTTGTTATATAAGAGTGTGTGAGGGAAAATCGTTCATTTGCATTTAAGTATACATCATTGATAAATTATAAAACACAGTAAAAGTTTGTTAGAAAAATTTGTTATAGGTTGTTAGAAACTTGGAGAGCAATCCAAATATAGTTGCTAGTCCCTCCTCCTCAAATCCTAAATGGTTAAATATCCGTATTTATAAAATTTATAAAGAAACCATTTATTAACCAGAAAAAATTAATACTCCACAATTTTACTGAAAATAATTTCTCTAAAATTCTAAAAATACTAGTAAATTATCAAAATTTAAAAATGCTGGAAAAGCGGGGTTACAAATCTACCTCCCTTAGAAAAATTTCGTCTTCGAAATTTCAAGGTGTACGGTAGACATGGTTAAGAAAAACAAGTAAGTATAACTTGAAATTGAGCAACTAAGTTAGACATACCACAGAGTTGAGTCTAGTCATGGCTAGAAGAATAATTTATTTGGCATGATCAACAAAGCACGATCCAAATCAAAGTTGAGACACGATGGGAGTAGGACAAAAATGGTCACGATCAAAACCACTTAGCCACGATCAAGCATAATTTTAATCATCAGGCATGATCAGGTGTAAAAGTATAGTTATTATAACATATAGGCACGATTGGGATTATCTGGATATGATCAAGGATAGGATTTGGAATGACTTAGCATGACAAAATAAAGGGGTAAGATGACATGATATAATGATCAAAACTGGTCAGGCGCGAAGTGAGGCAAAGTTTAATTAAGACCAGGTATGATAATTTCATACAGGGAGTTGAAATAACACGATCTATCAATGATCAAGAACTTAATTAGGCACGGGGTGATATGAATTTTAACTACGACTTAGAGGAGTAAAATCATGAAGGCACGATCTTCTAAGCACGATTTAAATTGAAGTTTAACACATTTTGAAAATAGAACAAAATAGGAAAATCATGATTATATGGGCATGACCAAAGTTTAGATAAAATATGGTCAAGATTTAAGTACGATTAATAAAAAAATCTGGTGGGACGGAATCAAAATACAACAATTAGTGTTCATTAAGAAAATCAAATGATTCAACAATAAAATGTAAGAAGGAGAAGCTGCACAGATTGACTGACAAGACGAATAGAATCTACCGAGGTGATATTAGTATCAATCATGGTAAGAGTGCAAGGATTTATGATTCTTGAAAAATCAATAATCATCTGAAAAAGGGATTTAGTTTCTATGGTATCCGAGAACATATAGATATTTGAATCACTTAACTGATCATCCATGCCCCGCCTGTAAATATCTGACTGTAGTGTACTTTCGGCTCCGTGACTCAAATAACAATATGTCACCGAATATTCTATCAACTTTATCCATTTTCCAACAATCATCAACGAAGCAACCCAAGCTAGGTATAAAGATATGAAAAATTTAGGACAAAGTCGCAATAATATCCGAAAACCCATTAATGTCTGAAATCACTTCAACTTAGAGTTCTTGTCTCGCCAGTGCGCAGCTGGCTGCAGTGAACCGTCAGTCTCCGTAATCCAGATAATGGCTGCAGTGTGCAACTGCTACGCCCTTGTAGATCATCGAATAGTCTCTCAACCTTATCCATTGGAATTATAAAAAGGGTTTTCAAAGAATTCAAAATGAGTCCCAATAGTCCAAGTGACGATAAAAGGTGATGTTATCTTTATTTTAGAAAATAAGGGGTTATATGAGGTACTAAGAAACAAAAAAAGGCAAGAAAACCACAGGAACAAATTTCGAACATAAAATAAAGTTTTAAATAGGAACCAACGTCTCGAATAGGAAACAAAATTATGATCAAAAGCAAAGTCTCGACATAGGAAACAAGATTTCAAACATCGAATAGGAATCAAGTCACGAATAGAAAACCAAATTTCAACGAAGCCCCGAATAGGAACTAAACCTCGAGTAGGAAACAAAGTTACGAGGGGGTAACATAACCTCCAATAGGAACATGTCTTAAACAAAGTCACAAAATAGGACACGAAATCTAGAATATGAGAGAAGCCTCGAATAGGAACAAAGTCTAATAAAATATTGAACAACGAACGAAGTCTTGGACAATATCTCAAATGAGAATGCAATTTTCAAATAAGGACAAAATCTCAACTAGGAAATCAAAATTCAACGAAGTTGCGAATAGGAAATAAGTATCGAATCGTGAATAAGCAAAATCTCAAAAAGGAAATAAGGTCGAAACAAAATCACAAATAGAGAACAATCTTGAATAGAAAACAAAGTCACAAAATAGAGAACATGATCTCATATAGAGAACGAGTCAAAAATCTCAAAGGGAACAAAATCTTCGAACGAAGTCTCGAATAGGGACTGAATCTCAAACAAGTCTCGAATAGAAGTAAAAGTTCAAACAAGATTTTGAATGATAACAAGTTTCGAAATAAAATCTCGAGTAGGAAATAAAATCTCAAATAGCACAAAGTATGATCGGGGAACTAAATTTTGAATATGAGCCAAAATAGAAGACAAAGTCATGCATAGTGAATATAAAAACAGGGTAACAAATAGTGAACATGAAGCAAGTCTCAAACGGAAAAGCAAAACCTTGAATAGAAAACAAGATCTTTAGAATAGGAACAATATCTCGAAATAAAACTCGAATAGTAAACTAAGTTTTAGAATAGAAAACAAAGTCCAACAATTCTTGAATAGGAAACAATAAAGTTTTAGGTGCTAAGAGAAAATCCAAAGGGGATTGGAATGTGAATCACGATCCATGGTCCTTTCCAACCATGCAAAAGAAGTCTTCTGTCTTCAGCGTTCCACCGGGACTGAAATTACTTCAACTTCTACAGTTGTCCTGACATAGGCTGTTCCTTGTGACAGTGCTGCATGTAGCTGCAGAGTTTAGAGAGATAGGTCCTTCTGCTGCAGTTCTGGTGCTCTTCGTGCTTGTCCTTGGGTAGCATGGTCAGCGGCCTTCGGCAATCCTGGATCTGGTGAGCAGGCGATCCGCAGAACAAGCATAGCTTTCGTCGCTTGCGGCACTCAACGTGGTGGTGTCCCGAACGGCAGCAAAAATTGTAAATAATTGTTGTCTGGATCTTCCGTTGTGGCTGAAGTACAGAAACTCTGACAGGAGTATACGGCTGTTGGCGTGCTGGCTGCTGAGGTCCTGATGCTCCTCAACCATTGTGATATGTGACTCGCTGACAATCCTTCATTCGGTAGGCAGAGATCCTCAATAGAGTCCAAGATCTTACAGCACTTGTCAACATGATGTCCCGTCTTCTTACAGAACACACAATGAAGGTAGGTCTGAATCTTCTTTTGATGATGCGGCTGAAGATGCGACTGAAGAGGCACGGTCTGAGTGTTGCAAATTTGCGGGTCCAGAGTAACTGCTATCTCTGTCATAAGTCTTTAGGTCTCTCTTGGCTTCAGCTTCCCGTCTCGTTTTGTTGCACGTGCTACGTTCAAGATCTTCTACTGGTAGCTTCAACCTTTAGAGGAGTCGGATCCTCAAAGGCTAGGGTGGTCTTCGGAAGTGGCAGCTCCAGGTTCTCAATCAGCTCCTTGGTGTAAGGAATGCGCTCAGTGTCGGGGAAATCCAAATGTTCTAGAATCTAGAAATTAGAAGTCCTCTCCGGCTCGAAAAGCGCATCCACCCATCTGGCTTGAAGAAGAACGACTTGCTCCCTTTGGGCATCGAAGAACTCCTGAAACATATCCATCAACTGGGTACTACCGTTGGCGATAGTAAAGGCGACATGGGTGGTGGAAGCTTAGAAGCGTCAAGTGCAGGTGAATCGATAGTTCCTATGTTGCGGATTTGAACCATATAAAAAATAAAAAACTGTTAAAATGGCCTAACTATAGATAATAAGTAAACCTAGAAAATAATATGTATAACCAGACTTAGTAAAATATACCCATAACCATCCCATAATCCTATGCTGTGATGAGTTTTTCTTAGTCTAACAGGTTCCCCAATAGCACTCTATAGCCTAAGTGCCATTAGGACTGACCTGCATGGGCCACCACTAAAAATATGTTACGACCCGCTCTCGAATAATCTAACACAAGTCGGACACGCCCAACCTACGTTGGAAGACTCAACGCAGTAAGCTGTAAACATCTAAAAAAAACTCAAAAAATAACTTGAAAGCAAACATCTCAGCATCTAACCGTCCCAGAATGACCACCGTAATCCACAAGTCATAATACAATTTATACATGAAAGTACCAAAGAGAAATCGGTAACAAGAATAAAATACAACTATGAACTCTCAATATACAATATCTAGAAGTAAAACTAAACAAACTAAACTGATAACCTCTAACTAAGTCATGGATCCATCCTGCTCAGCTAAGATCTTGGGCTCTGGCCCAAAAGGTGGATGATATCCTCAAGTACACCTGCAACCTATCCAATCAGGAGCGGAGCAAAGTACTATTCTAGATAATGAACAAGAACATCATGATATGGAAATGAGTACAGGAGAACATGGAATAAAAAAGTACAGGAAATAAGAGCATGAATGCTGAAAAGTAAATACAGGGAACATAAAATGAAGCTTGAACATAAAATGTGCAAGGAACCTGACATGTGCAATATATCAAAATACATCCAGAATGTGTGACCGCTTGGGTATCACAGGATACAGGGCACATGAATAATGGTACGGCTTAGGTCCCGCGTGCACAGTGCAAGACCTAAGCTATTAACATGAATTTACTTGGGTTTTGTCACAGATCTGTAGTATTTTCCCTCCCCAGACACAAGTAAAGTACATGGAACATGAATCAAGAGTAGAAGACCATATCGTGTAATATCGTGTCCAAGATGAAAAGTACAAGACATGAGTATAAATTCACAAGAACATATAATGTACTTGCCTTGCTCAGGAAGATCGATAACAAAAATGTAGTAGTCTCTGGTTTCACCTAGAATGAGTACAAGTTGAATAATCTCTAATCAATGGCCTTTAATTATTATTTCTAACTTGATAATTATCCTTTGCTTTTATTAAACTAATTTCATAATATAACTAACCTGTAGCTCCCCTTCCCGAAATGTTTTTAAAATATTTTATCATTATTTATTTTATTTAAATAGTGATTTTTAGATTTTATAAATATTATTATTAGTAGAGATTCAATGACACTTGTATAAAATGGGTCTTTGTGTAGTTTGGGATTACTAGACTGCATATAATGGTATATACATACCATTAATATTTTATTGAATTTTGTTATTATTATTATTATTATTATTATTATTATTATTATTATTATATTATTATTATTATTATTATTTTAGTATCAAGGTTATTATATATAATATTATTACTATTATTGGTAATATTATATTTGTCAAATAAATGATATATATATATATATATATATATATATATATATATATATATATATATATATATATATATATATATATATATTCGTATTTATCTTGATAGGCCCTATAATAGAATATATTGGGATTTTATTCAATTTTATGGAGAGGATTATATAAATATATATAGGAATATATATATAAATAAATAAAAGTATATATATAAATATATATAGAAATATATTTTATGTCATATATGTATCATATACATATAGATATAAATATATAAATATATATGTATAAATGTGTAGTAGTATATATATATATATATATATATATATATATAGAATATATTATATATGTATGTATGTGTGTATATATATGAATATAATATACATATATATGTACATGTGTGTGTGTGTATAAGATATATATATGAGTGTATATATAAATATATATGGTAGTATAAATATAATATATATATATATATGTATATACTAGTAGAAATAGAATAAGAAAAAAGAAAAGAAAAAAACATAAACAAAATAAAGTAAAACCCTTAATTCCCCCACAGCCACTCGGGCTGAACCCAACAGAAGTTAATTTCCCTACAACCACTCGGCTGAAAACCCCATAACCGGCCGGCCCACACCAGAAAGAAAAAGGGGAAAGCAGCCTTGAGCACAGCCGAGGCCTTAACAAGCCGAGCAACCCAGCAAATTTCGAGCCCCAAACTCCCCAACAGCAGCATCGAGCCTTTGGAGACCCAACCATTATATGCGAGTGTATACATAAACTCGAAAAATGAAAGAACTCTTCACCAAACCCTAACGTGCCGACACCACTGTCCCAGGCGACCCTGCCCCGACCCCGGCGGATGTGCATGCCACTGCGGGCCACCGCCGGCCAACCACAGGCCGGCCAAACCGCACACAGGAGTGCCAACACGCGCGCGCGACTGAACCAACACAGCAGCAGTTGCGGCCATAGGCGCTGTGTTCGCAGCGATGATTCGTCGTGGATAATGGATGGCTTCACGAGCAACGAACTCTGTACGAACACAACCTTACCCTCTATAATCTCCTTCAAAAAGTCTGAATTAATTCGCGTTGTACGCGTGGTAAATCGAGTGCCAAAACTCGGAAAAACCTTCTTACAAACAGAGTCAAAACCAGTCCAAACGCCCATGTTGGGAGGCCAATTCTGGTCAAACCAATGACCAGTTTAGAATTCTATTTGAACAATTATTTAGACAGCATGTAGGACAACAAAACCCTTCAGATAGATTAAATTTTCGTTCAAAGTATAATGTTTGGATTGTGAAGTTACAGAAAAACCTATTTTGAAAATCACGAAAACCCACGATATGGCGTGCGTCCCGCCATTTCGGGCGACGTGGTCACGAATCGAAAGCATCGAAAAGCGACTTCTGGATGTGTGGGCTTTGACGGAATTCAAATTGGTCGCATGTGCGCGATGAATTTGATGCGTATCCGTCGAAATTCACCGTATCGACCCCTGTGCAAATTTCTCAATTACTTTGTGCATGCTCGTCAGATCGAGACGAAACTTGTGCCAGAAGGACCATATCGTTTTTCTGGTCCTATATACCAAGTTTGGTCCAATTCTGAGACATAGAATCGGAACGCCGTTTTACGGGACCCACAGTCCGACTCAACGGGTAATTTTGTGCACGGCCCACCGAAATCCAACTTTGGACATACGGTTGGGTTCGTATCAAAAAACTGGATCCGTAGACATATAGTTTGATGACTTTAGAGACCATTGACTCTTGCATGCTTTTCGGTGCAAAACGGGACCAACGGTTGACATCATTTTTGCCCAAAATTATCGTTTTGCTCCTGTGTCTAGAATTGGACTTAAGGACAGGCAATCCTAGCTAATTTGACTATTCTGAGAACATTGGTACTGTTTATTTGAGCATTTGGAGACTTCTGTATGTGTTGACTGATTGTGGCTCATTGAGTGGTATAGTATTATTGGTTTCTCCAGCTAAGGACCTCAGGCAAGTGTACTTTCTGATTGCTTTCGATTCATAGTAGTCTTTCCATTTCATGTCTATACATATATCTTGCTACTTGTTGACACGTTCGTCACACGGAGTAGTCGGGAGGGGAAATATCTTAGTAGACATGTGGACTACCCAGAACTATCCCCCGTGTCTTTCGTGAATGATAGCAGCTGCACACGACACGTGCAGGGTGCCGAATTTACCCCCTAGCCGTTCACATGTCGAAACTGATATTTCACACCACATAGGTAGTTGTCTTTTATTTTTCCTTTTATTCTGCACCGTGCCATGTCATCAGTTTTCTTCTAGTTTTATCTCTCATATGTTATTTTCATGTCTTGTTAATTCTATTGTATTTTCGCATTACCGTCGGTTTGTGTACTTGTTCTATTCCTGACTGAAAACCAATATTTTTCAGGTTTAGCCGCGATCACTCTTAGCACTGGAAAGACATGAGTATGCTGAGGCCAACCTAGATAGTGGAACTAGTTGTCATTTTCATTAATTGGGAGAACATTGTATTTTCTTTAATTATAAATATTGTAAATGTTGTAATAAATCTAGAAATGTGAATGAGCAATAAAGTTTATTTTGAGCAATTATTCTTGCGGGCTTGACAGCGTTTTACCGCCGACTCTGCGGCGTAGGCTGGCTTGGACACGTCTCGTATCCGAAAAGCGGGTGCAGGTCGTGACAAGACCTGGCAACTAAGTTAATTCAAGAAGTAACTACTATCTATTTAACCTAGTACATTACCATAACAATTATATAGGATGAGCATATTTTGGGCAATTATTACCAGGAATATCAAGACAATCTTGACAATAAAATCAATATCAAAATTATATTAACTGGACCATAACTCCAGTCCCAGACTCAAAAATGAATACATACAACCCAACCCAACTTCTGACATCAGCATATCCCTCTTTTTGAACCAACCTGCCATAACCCCTAGCAACTCCACAGCATCAACCCATACTAGACAACAGCTTCACCCATGCTTGACCTGTAGTGCCATCTACTATCTATGTCCCAATTCGAATTCCAGCAATAAGTAGCCAACCCAAAATGAAAATCCATAATTCAAAGTTTAACAAAACTAAACATTTCCTCTATATGCTATAACCCATCCATTGAGCACATAGCCAAAGTCCAAATAAGATGACCACCTGCAGGTTATTACTTTACTGAAATCTCATCTCCATAGCATCCAAGCCAAATACATAGGCATTAATTGAGCTGAACAGATACTCCTCTACAGAATTTAAACTAATCCACACAGAGCAACGAACCAGTAGGAATGGTCTTATCAAAATCTACTAAGCAACAATTCGACAACAGGGAGAGGAGAAGAATTTACCTAAAAATTTAGGTTAATTGGAAGAACCAAGCCAACATATCCGACACAAACAGAGCCGGCACCAATGCGATTGATCGAAATAGTGAGTCCCAAATCGACCAGTCAGTCTTAACAACAATTTTCTGACAAATTTACACCAATCATAGAGGAAGGAATCGGTCAATTCAAGAATCAAAGAATCAATTCCTACACCCAAACATCTATACTCGATTGAGTGATCAACATACTTACTGAACCCTGGTCGAGCTTGACGAAAAGATGAAGCAACACAGATCTGCTCGTCCGAGGCGAACTATGCACAGTTGTCGATGCCGAAAAGAAGATCGTCAAAGAGGATGACTTGGACGGCCGATCGTCAGGAACAGGGAGGCGCCGTCGTGGAAGAACCAGCACTCATCCAATATTCGACGTTGGGAGGAACTCGCCACTTTGCCATCAGGAAGGCAAATGGCAAGCTCGTGCCGGAGAGAATAGGGTTCGTTGCCGGAGATAAGATCTCATCGTCGTCGTCGTTAGCGAGCGCTGTTGAGATGCAAAGGGTCGAACCCTAGCTGCTGGCACAGGATGAGGCGGCGGCCATGGCTGATCTCGGAAGCTAGGGTTAGGGCTACAAAAATTTGGAGAAAAGAACATTGGAAAGAGAGGAGAGTTCGTAAAAAAATGGAAGTGAGCAGAGAGAATGAGTTTCTTTCTCCTCCCTTTGTTATATAAGTGTGTGAGGGAAAATGGTTCATTTGTAATTAACTATACATCATTGATAAATTGCAAAACACACCAAAAGTTTGTTAGTAAAATTTGTTATAGGTTGTTAGAAACTTGGGGAGCAATCCAAATATAGTTGCTAGTCTCTCATCTTCAAAGCCTAAATGGTTAAATAACATTATTTATAAAATTTATAAAGAAACTATTTATTAACCAGAAAAAAATTAATACTCCACAATTTTACTGAAAATAATATCTCTAAAAATTCTAAATATACCAGTAAATTATCAAAATTTAAAAATGCCAAAAAATGGGGTTATACCCTAGGGACAATTCGCCTGAAAGATCAAATCAACAATCTTCGTACAAAGGTTACCTTCTACGTGATCGATAATCATGGCTCCTATAATGCTTTGTTAGGAAGACCATTCCTTCATGAGCATAACATTGTACCATCCACTCTCCATCAATGCTTCAAATATATGGACGTCAATGGAGAAGTCCAGAAGGAAGTAGCTAATCTAAATCCTTTCAGAGGCATCGAAACATATTGTACTGATTCTCGGATGTACAAGGAAGAGTTCATGAAGGTTGTACTGGCGATGGATATTGAAGAAGATCAGATAGACACCTCAGATGATGTTCTCATAATCCCAGTCAAAGGACGTACTACTCGTCCATGTTTTTCTCAGACATTGACTATCCATCTTTTCTCTCATAACAAGCAGCCACCTGCTGGAAAGATGGAACAAAGGGAGCTCACCTCTTCTGAGCCACTTATTATTGACCTTAGTCGTAACAAGCCTCCTCCTTCTTCTTCTCCTCCTCTGGTTATCAATCTGACTAAGCCTTCTGCTAAGGCCAATAATCCTGTTGTAAATAATGATATATAAATCAATAAAATACTATCTCCTTTATAGTATACTGATGTCTTTTATTATGCTCGATGTTATTTGGAAATGCTAGATAACTTTGAACCACTTACATTATGAGCAGCTCAACTCTCCAAAATAAAATACTACTTGAACCAGTATCAGATTCCTTCTTTTTAGTTCCTTCCAGGAAAATGGATGAACTTCCAATACTTTTTAGTAAAAGAACATAACAGGAAACTACTCTTAATAGCGAAGATGAAAATGAAGATAATGGGAGACTCCAACTTTGTCATTATAGCCAACAATCAAAAGATTTTATTCAAAAGATGGATTATAATTTTAAAGTCGATCTCAATGGCGGTAAAGGAAGGCAAACTTCAATTTGTATTTCCGCTCTAAAAAGAAAATCACTGCAATACTGCAGCAAAATGAAGCGTAGATTAGGTTATACCTCACCAATTCCAACCCCGGAAGCTTTCGAATCTGACAAAGAAGAGCGATCTAACTCTTCTGATTCTGTTTCATAGAATTCTGATACCTGCGTCAAACACGTCCATCGCGTGACACTATCTTCTAATATGGTGTTTGCCAAATTTTTAGAGGATGAGGAGGATGATGTAGTTGAAGCTCCTGAAGTAGATCCTTGGGCACAAAGAATGGACACTCAATGGGAACTTTGTTTCGAATAATGAGAACCACCTACTGAAGACAAATTAATTCAGGTCGATATTGGAGAAGAGAGCTCGCCAAGACCTATCTTCATCAGTAAAAGCCTCCCAGAAGCAGACAAACAAGAATTAATTCAGCTTATCCGGGAATACATTGACATCTTCGCCTGGAATTATGAGGATATGCTAGGATTAGATCCTCAGATTACTACCCATAAGATCAACATCATGTCCAATGCAAGGCCGGTCAAACAACAACAACGTCGATTCTGAACTGACATGAAGGATGCCATAGAGACTGAAGTCAAGAAACTTATCTCTTGTGGTTTTGTCAGAGAAGAACAACATCCTGACTGGGTGGCTATTATCGTCCCAGTTATGAAGAAAACGGGGATGGTCTGAGTCTACATTGACTTTAGACATCTCAACGATGCTTGTCCCAAGGATGAGTTTTCTCTTCCGATTACTGATGTCATGATTGACAATACTTGCGGATTCAAACAAATGCCTTTTATGGATGGATTCTCAGGATGCAATCAAATCAAGATGCATCTAGAAGATGAGAAACATACATCTTTTCGTATTCCTCTCGGAGTCTACTATTATATTGTCATGCCATTCGGTCTTAAGAACGCTGGTGCCACCTATCAGTGGGCTATGAGTACTATCTTTCGTGATCATTTGTGGAAGACTGTTGAATGCTATGTCGATGATATTACTGTCAAAAGTCATCTAAAGAAAGACCACATCCAAGACTTGAGAACTATCTTCGATCTAATGTGTCAGCATCAACTCAAGATAAATCCCACCAAGTCCTTTCTGGGAGTCTCTAGTGGCAAATTTCTCGGATTCGTCATTACCTCTAAAGGTATACACATTGATCTCGAAAAGATCAAAGTCATTCAAGAGATGCATCCTCCACGCAACCTAAAAGAGCTACGAGGATTCCAGGGTCGGCTTGCTTATATCAGGAGATTCATTTCGAATCTGTCTGGACGTTGCAGACCATTCACTCAATTGATGAAGAAAGATGTGTCTTTCACTTGGACTGAAGAATGCTAGCAAGCATTTGAAGACATAAAGCGGTACTTAATGAACCCATCAGTCTTAGTACCACCAATCTCAGGAATATCCTTCTTGATGTATGTTCGAGCGATGGAGCATTCGTTAGGTGCGTTACTAGCTCAGAAGAACAAAGAAAGTCATGAGCAAGCTATCTATTATCCCAGTCATGCAATGATCGGGGCTGAACATCGATATAGCCCAGTAGAAAAAGAATGTTTAGCTTTGATGTTTGTTGTTCAAAAGATGAGATATTACATCACTGGCCAAACTATTCATGTTATTTCCAGAGTTAACCCTCTTCGGGTCTTAATGAAGAAGCCAGTACACTCAATTGCAGGCTTGCTACATGGGCCATATTAGCACAATATGATATAGTTTATGTTCCTCAAAAGTCTGTTAAGGGTCAAGCCCTTGCTGACTTCCTAGTGGCTCATCCAATTCCCGAAATATCTAAACTATATGATGAGATTCCTGATAAAACTTTGGAATCTAACATGATTTCAGAAAAAATTCTTCCCTGGCATCTATTCTTCGATGGAACATCCAGAATCAGACCAAAGGAGCCATTGTCGTAGGAGTTAGAATTATCTTTGTATCACCGGAAGGATTAGCTATTCAAAGAGCTTATTCATTGGATGAGTCATACTCCAACAATATAGCCGAATATAATGCTCTGCTCATTGGTCTCCAATTAGCTAAACAATTGGATATTGAATATCTCGAGGTGTATGGAGACTCTAAACTAATTTTCAATCAGGTTAGAGGAACATATGATGTTCAATATCAAGATCTTGTCCCATATCATGAGTTAGCAATCAGAATGGCTTCATCATTCAAAGGATTCTTCATTGAACATGTACGTCGAACAGGCAATACCGAAGCTAATGCAGTGGCCAATCCTGTAGCAGTATTGGCAATTCCAGTCAGAAGATAACAAATGATTGTTATTACAATAGAGAGTTATTTTGCAGCAAAAATAATTCAAACATTGAGTTCAGCAATTCAACTGAAATCAACGCCATCAGCGAAGATTGGAGAGTTCCTTTCATTGACTTCATGGTACATGACATCTTATCCGAAGGTCCTAAAAAAGCTACAACCATTCGTCGGTGATCACTCTGATTCTATTATATTCATACCACCAAGACCATTTATCGATGAACATTTGACGGTTTACTACTACGGTATCTTGCGGGAGATAAATCAAAACAAACACTACGAGAGGCTCACGATGGTGTTTATGGTGCACACCAGCCAGGTCCTAAACTGTAGGATCGTAATCGACGTATGGGTTATTGCTGGCCCACTATGGTAGCAGATGCCATCGAGTATGCAAGAAAGTGCCGAGCCTGTCAAATCCATGCAGACTTCATCCACCAACCATCAAAACTTTTTCATCCGACTGCCGCATCATAGCCCTTTGAAGCTTGGGGCATGGATGTCATTGGTCCTATCAATCCACCGTCGTCTAAAGGACATCGATTTATACTGTCTATAACCGATTACTTTTCGAAGTAGGCAGAAGCTATACCTTTGTCCGAAGTTAAGAGCAGCAATGTCATCAACTTCGTCAAACATTATGTGATATACAGATTTAGCATTCCTCGACGAATTATTCATGATAATGGACCACAATTCATCAGTCAGAAGTTTACTCGATTATGTGATGACAACAGAATCGATAATGTCGCTTCCACTGCCTATAATCCTGCAGCTAATGGTTTGGTTGAAGCATTCAACAAGACTATCATCAAACTTCTCAAAAAGTTTGTTTCTACTAACAAAAGCAATTGGAATGAAAAGCTTGGAGAATGTTTATGGGCTTATCGTACTAAAGTATACAATCCTACTGGTTGTACACCTTTCTCTTTGATGTATGGGTATGAAGCTGTTCTACCATTAGAAATTTAGATTCCCTTCACGAGGATTGCAATTGCCAATGAACTCACAACAAAAAATAACGATCGTCTTCAACTTCAAGAACTGAAAGCGCTTGACGAGAAAAGGCTACTAGCTCAACAACATATCAAGCTATACTAGGCCCGCATCTCAAAAGCTTTCAATAGTAAAGTCAAAGTACGAGCGTTTCAGAAAGGTGAACTAGTTATTACTATCATACATCCTATGACAATGATACACAAGAGCCAAAGCATGTTTGAAGCGACGTAGGAAGTTTCATAAGTTGTAAGCAAGGTTTTTTCGAACAGAGCTTATCAACTAACCATGATGATGGCCGAGTCGTTATGATGCCTATTAATGGCAAATTCCTAAAGAAATACTATGTTTGAAAGATGTATAAGATATCTTCTGAATATTGTATATAAAAAAAAGCATTGAGTTATTGTCTCTTATTCACTCTTCTGATAAACTTTTAAATCCTTAGCAAAATATATCCACATCGTATCACTTGATCATAAACCCTATCTTTGAAATCCTAGCTGATTCAAAGATAATCAGAATAAATATTTGAATTCATGTTAACATTACCTCTAAATTCTAATATCTACGTCAGCGACCTATCATGTCCACATTACCTCTGATAAAGTCGTATATTGAAATGACAATATTTTCAGAATTATATTATGTCATGTCCACATTACCTATGTACAGATATAATAAATATTGTTATTTTCTAAGGAGATATGTCATGTCCGGTACCTCTGAACATACTTCATGTTTTTCATCTATTACTTATGTCTATCACAGATATACAACAAGTAATAGAACCACAAAAAAAGATCATTAATTTTTATTGATGATGCAAAATATCAAAAATACATCATGTAAAATATGATAAAAAACAACATGAACAGCTTCATTGGGGAGGTTGAGTACTAAACTCAATGATCAATCTCTTCAAATTCTTAGCTCTTTCTGTCCTGGAATTGAGCACCCGTTGTTTAGCTTGAGTTCTCCCAGACTCTGGATCAAATGGTAACAGTAAGGCAGCTCGGCGTTCTAATTCAACATTTTTAGTTTGGACAAATTCATCTTTTTGCCGCCTCAGATCATCTAATTGGCTCACAACAATTTGATGCAATTCTAGCACTTCTTCTTTATGTCGCCAAGCTGTTTTAAGTATTTCTTGGAGCCGGGCCATCTCAGCTTCTACCTCCCGAATGCGGGCTTGGTATTCAGCAGCTTCTTTCTCCTTCTCTGCAGCTTTGGTCTTGTGACGCTCAAAAGTAGAAGTTACTTCAACGATATAAACTTCCATTTCTGCAGAGCGCCATGAGAAAGCCACCACAGAATCTTTGAAATCAGCTTTTCGTCTTGCAGCCTCACGAGCCATCGCCTCGCACTCGGCATCTACAAGCTTCTGAATATTTCCTCCTATCAGATCTTTGTAAGATTTGATGGATTCCTCAAGCGCATCCAAGATATGCTCCAGATAAATAGCTCTACCCAGATCTCTGATTGTGCGAACAGCTTCGATTATACAGGAGGAGGGGCCCCTTACCGACTCATAAGGATCATCTTTCTCCATAACCATCTGAACTAGAGGCCTCAGGGATGTAAAGAAAGCGTTGGTATATGATTCCACGATGAGCCTATTCATCGCTAAGACACCCGATGTAGCCACTTTCGCTTGAATCCCTCCTTCTGCAGCAGTTAGAGGAATTGCAGGCTGTGCACCAGGAGACCCGACTACAGGCATCATAGACAAACTTCCTTCACCAATATGGGTCCCCATATCTATAGGAGCCATCGTTGACCTGAAACTGAAAGTGGTCGAAGGAGATGGTGCAATCGTCCCTACATGACCTTTTACAATCAAGATACACAGTCAGTATACATCATCAGAAAAATCAGGGTGATTAAAAGTCAAAAATTTATCCGAACTTGGTAGTACATATGGGGTATCATAGGGTGTGACCAGATCCGTACGGAGCCTGGCCATGGTAGTTTCAGACACGGCTGCCTAACTACTTCCAGCTTCGGAGCCGCCTGATCGAAAACGGCTGCTTTCGGCCCTTGCTTCGGCTTGGTCCGCTGGGGCAATCTTTTCTGCATCCTTGACTTCAAAAGATTGATCGGTAGGGGTCTGAGTCTCCACAGCAACAGTGTTAGGATTTTCATCATTCCCAGCATCTTCAAGTACCGTAGTCTGATCTTTATTATTTTCAGGCTCATCAGTTTTTGGGCTTGGATGCCTCTTATCAACAACAGGGTGTTCTTCACCCTCAACAGTTATATGACCTTCTTCAGTCAGTACCAGTGAGACATCTACTGAAATAGGTTCTTCTTCAGCAGTGCTTGCAGAATTATCTTCGATTGACGCATCGCCATAATCACAATCCAGGAGGGTGTCTATCATTTCTCGATCTTCTTGAGAACGAGTAGGAGTTTGAGCGGCCGAAAGATCGGTAACCCTAGCCTGAGATTCTATAGGAGGCAACACCTCCTCCGGGAAAGTAGCCTCTGGGACATCTGGAGTTGGGGATGACATTGTTACTTCTGTTGTAGCCAGTACAGTTACGAAAATAGTCGTCCACAGGACTCGATATCCTGGGAGTTCCTTGTAGTAACTGAGACTGGGATATGAATTGTTGTAGTCTCTGTAGATGAAAAAGAATAATATAATATATATTATTCATATCTTAAATTATGCTTAAAAGTATAGAAATTACATTTTTGAGATGGCATATCCTTCTGCGAGGGTAATGATATATCAAATTCCTTTGGTCTGGAAGGGATGGAGGAAGCATCAATTGTTTGACGTTCTGCTCGAGTCACCAGCAATTTTCTTCTGGCCTTCCATAGCAGAGGTACTACAGGTTCTTCTTCGACCTCATCAACGTCGTCTTGCATTCTTCGTACTTATTCTCGAGTGACTCCACTCTGTTTTGGAACCGAAGGAGTTATCTCTCCTTTCCCAGGGGATGCCCCAGTATGCATCTATTTCGACTGGGACCGAGTTGCCATGGTAGTAGGATGTTTACTAATGACCAAAGTGTCTTCGTATTTTTTCCCTGGAGCCTTAGGTGAAGAAGGAAGATCATCATGATGTAAAAGAGCAGATGAATCTCCAGTCTTCCTTTTCTTAAGCCCCTTGGCGGGAGCCTTTTCCTTTTGCACCTTTAATGATACATACAATGGATCATTTACATAATCTAGGAAGCCTACAAGAGAAGCGTCCAGAGGTTCATCGGTAGGGTCTCCATCTTCTGTATCCCTGAACAATTGTGCAGTACAGACTCCAGCCTTTGATCGCTTATCACTAGCAAAGCTGTGGGCCAGATGAAAGTTTTCGACAAAAGTGTTGGCCGAAGTATAGAAATTTGCGTATGTGTATAAAATACGCGAACCCTGAGCAAGATTATTGGGCATAGAGAACAAAGCTTTGGTGCCTCTGGCATTATAATATCTCCAAGCTCTAGCACCATCAATTAAGAAACCCTTGGCCTGAAGGCAAGTAGTGGCATTCCCATATGCAGTTGGTCGTAGCCAAATTGTCGAGCGAATCGACTTGGCAAATACGGTTCCAGAAAACACTCTTCCTCAAATCGATATACAAGGTGAGATAACCGAATTGTCTTCAACCATGCAAAATTAGCTGGGGACAGGTGGAAAGATGCCATTTCTAAATCCATAAATTGTGGAGAAAGATTATCATATCCTGGAGGAAAAGGGACACATTGAAATCTCCATCCAGATCCCTGGTTCAAAGCTCTTCTGCATTCTGAAAGTGCGTTTATATTCCATCGAGCATTGGAATAACGCATAATAAAGTTGCCTCCAACTTCACCCATATTAGGGTCCATCAAGCTGGGATGGTGCAGCAACAACCACCCAAATAAATAATATAAGGTATTTCAGCGCGAGGAAAATCCAGCCAAGCAACCTTATCGTGCAGCATAGTGTCAACAAAAGAATACAGTCCTGCGTTCAGGCGTCAAGTCATCGCTAAAAGAATGTCAATCTTATGGCCAAATACTAGACGCACAGCAGCAAATAGTACGCCTCGATGAAATCTATCGACTGTACTGGCTCCGGAAACTACAAACCGTTGCAGCCACAAGGAAAAAAACCTGCCAACTAGGCTTCTTTTGACATGAGTCTGTAACCTTGCCTGAGATAACTCTCAATAGTAGCACCAGCCTTAAATGGATGTCAGTCCACATCCAAGATATTATCGGTATGCTTGGACTTTTCCGTCAGTTTTTCTATGTCGCTACGGCTGAACGGTTTGAAGAAGCAAGAATCACAAGCCTGACTCTCGACTATCTTGTCTTCAAAGATATAGCCCAAAAAAAAATACGGCAGCCACTTAGTTGTGTAACAAGTCCCCGCGAAAGTGCTTTCGTAATAAAGGGAGCATATCTTATAATGGCACAGAAGCTCCTCAAACACAGCTACCATCTAAGGGTTCTCTGTAGACAGAATATCCAGTTCCTCATTAGTGGGCACATATTCTTCATATGGATTATTACACGTTGGAAGATATGAGAGATATTTCATCTCATGAAGTTCAAAACCAATTTCCCCGTGAGGGGTCATGAAGGTACCGGTTCTGTCGTTATATCTTTCAATTAGAGCCAAGAACATATGAGCATTTGGGCAAAAGTTGTGAACAGTGGTCCAGATGGCCTCATAAAGTTTTAGTTCGAGTAGTTTGTCCTTGAACTGATCCAGAATCCAAATCACTAAGCTGCTCCAACGTTTCATGTCAGGGTTCACTAGGCCTGTCAAACGTATGGCTAGATTTGGATATGTTCCTTCAGCTTTAGCAAATGTGTTCATGAAGATGGGTACCCTGACAGGAAGAAGCATCGATGAATCTTCCGGAGGTATACAGCTCGGCTTCAAACCCCTCAAATAGGAGTTGTACCTGTTTGAAGTACTATAAAATAGGTCCTTCCTCTGCGGACCTAATATGTAACATATTTTTCTGACTCTGACTTGCTGAATCGGAGTCATGTCCCATATAATCCATCGAGGGTAACTGGAGAATTCATATCGGGACAAGGACATGTGTCTCTACATCTTAGTGAGATACATAATTTATCCCCATATTGATAAATTCTTTCTTCTTTCTTGGTCTTTGGCTGAGATATCTTCTTGACTGCATCTCTAAACAAGAAGGTCGGTTTCTTATGAACAACATTGTCTACACTCTCCAAAGGTTCACCGTTCATCAGACATAACAAGGTATTATTTTCTTGAGCAGTGAGTATGGCCTTTCTGGATTTAGGTGTATCGTATTATGGATATGAGATAAGAGACAAGTCTTCTTTATATTCTGGTACATTGATAGCAGAAGCAAATTTCTCGGCATCAGGGTCTTCTCTAAGGTCGACTACAAAAAAGAAGAACAAACAAAAGATTAGTCTCAAAAAGAGCTTAATTCTATTAAGTAGAATACAAAAAATCATAGGTTGTACGACAACCATGTTGGGCGACATCCGTGTTACGCGACATCCGTGTTGCACGACATCTGTGTTGTGCGGTATCTGCGTTGCACGACATCTGTGTTGTGCATGATTTCAAGTTGCACTACTTTGACATGCACATTCGCACAAAATCAGAAAGCACAAATTTGAAACTCGTGCAACACAGTTTGTAAAAACGAACAGTGTGTGGATAGCAACCAAACTCTAAACAGAGAAGGCGCAAGTTATGAAACACGCCTACACTCTAAAAAGAGGTGGCGCATGTTGTGAAACGCACGAATCGACCAAAACTCTAAAAAGAGTTAGTTGATCTAGTCTACGTTCGGTTCATTCTCGAAGAATCACCTTCGAGTACCGGGTTGGCTCTCTCAGTTCTTGATGATGGTGGCACGTGTTGAGGCGCTCTCAGTGGCGGTGCCCGAGATGAAGGCCCAGCAATGGCCTTTCCCTTGATGGCGGCAGACTTCTTTAGGGCTATTGACGATCGTCGGAGGAGCTTCGAGAGTTGGGAAGAAGAAGATGAAAGAGTTTAAGAGAATTAACTTTCGATAAAAAGTCAAAAATTCTCTTTGGACGACTGTTTATAGCCTAAAGAGTCTTTTTGAAACTGTTGCGCAACTGGCGCTTAAAATTCAAAATCTGTTAAACAATTGACTAGCGCAACCCGTGTTAAGTTCTTCTAATTCAAAGTATTTTAAAATTTTGAAATCATTCAAACTTTGAAAACTTTGAAGGGGGTCTTGTAGAAGTTAAAAATCTAGGGACGCCACTCATTAAAGTGTGCCATCATCAAGTGGCGCCAGATCATTAGGTTGCGCCAGTCTCAGGTTGCGCCAAAGCCAAAGTATGTGGCACCACGTGGCAAGCCTCCTCGAGAAGCTGTAATGGCTACCATTATTACTGACAGCTATGACACAAAAATCGAACAAAATCTATTCGAATCCCGTATAATGCGGCGCTCAAGAAGATTTTGTCAGCATGTAATTAATGCTGACAGCTAACCCGCGCAAGTTGTTAAGTGGCATGCGAATTAATCAATATAGTACAGAAGACCCAGTCAGAGGCGCCAGTTGTTGAGTTGCGCTCGCACACAACCTGGCTAGTTGGCGCCACTTGATCAAATTTTATGTCCAGAAGCAGGATAACGTGGCGCGCATGCCACTAATCTCGGAGAACGTGTCCACTACAATGTCCACGACTACACGCATCTTACTCAAACGATGTCACTCATCTCCAAAAGTTGAAGTAATCGATCGCACAACCGGATAAGAGGTGCACAACCTGAAGTGTGCGCCACTCAGAATAACTACTTAACGGTTATTTCAAGAACTCTATAAATAGAGTTTTAAATCAGTCTCAAAGCAACATAAAAAGGACCATAATCTCCTTAAAAAGTGTTTTTGTATTCTCCAGAGGCTTGTGTCTTCGATATCACATCGTCCAAGGAATAAAGTGATCATCTTCTGATCAGATTCCTACAGTTGTACTTCTGCTTAAATCAATTGTGCACTTGTACTCTCTTCTAAGTTTGTAATAAAACTTTTGTTTTTGCAAACAGTAAACCCTCTAAATTTTACTCTAGATTTTCTTTTTTGGTATCTGTACGATGAGTAGGAATATGTATACAAAGTACTCAAATATTTTTATACGAAAGTTTATTGTATATTTTATACAAAAATATAAATAAATTATCGAAATAATATATCATAATTTTTTTATCTTGTTTAAGTATAAAATATATCGCAATAAAGTTTTTGTTAAATTTTTTTTATTATTATATAGATACTATTTCATTTCTTATACAAGTATAGGTACAATTTCGAAAATAATATTTATGTAAATAATTTGTACTAATTGTGTGCGAGGTACACAAAAAATTAATTTATGTATATTTGTAAAAAAAACTTGTTTTATTTAAAAAAGTTAATTGGATTTATTTCTGATTTATATAAAAGTATTTAAAATTATTTAAAATTTGTTTTAATTATAAAATATATTAAATTATTTTTAAATAGTTATTGTTTGCCATTGATTATAAAAGAACAGAACAATATATATGGGAGGACTGGACTTTTACTTCACAATACAAACTCGCTCGTACAAAAAAAGCCTAGGGACGAAAACCTAGGTACAACAATCTAAGTACGATTGTTTAGTTTTGATTTTGGGAGGTGACGGTAGAGGCACGGGAAAGCGACAGCCGCTCTGCCGTACTCCGTGGACGCTCAGACGTAGCCTTGGCTTCGGTGAAGAACTTCTTTCGAGATGGAAAGACTCTTTTGTGTGCGCCTTTATCTCTCTGTGTGTTCAGCCGGGTGGAGAGGATCTCTTTTGCAAGGGAATGGTACCTTGCTATATTTTGTTTCTCTGGATTCGGTCCCCTTCTCTCTCTCTCTCAAAAGGGAATGTCACCTTGCTATTTATAGGAGTGGGGAGTCATCATTAGGGTTTGCAATGATCACCTTAAAAAAGTCGGCACCTTGGGGACTTAATTGCCATTTTCTTTGATACTATTCTGTGGGCAATTAATCTGGACCACTAATCTTGATTGCAACGAATCTGGACAATTAAGGCTGATTGTGTAAAAATCGTATGGGCAATCAATATTGATTGTCATGAATCTTGGGATGCTCGGATCTTCTGCCACGTGTTTATCCGTGTGATTACCATAAATATGTTTTGATTCGGGTAATTATGATGATTGCACTAAATCAGGTTATTGGGATTTGTTGATGACTCTTGATTGATTTAGTGCCACATGGGAAACTTATCTTCTGCCACGTGTTAAAGCCTCATGAGGGTAGCTTCTTAGGTTCTGAACCGCATGAAGGTGGCAGCCGCATAGGTGTAGCCTCCGATATCTGAGCCGCATGAGGATAGTTTCCAATTGAGCCGCATAGGACTAGCCACGTGTCAAGGCTGTATGGGCATGGCCTCTCGATATTTGTGCTGCATGGAGATGATCCCCATGATCCGAGCCGCATGAGAACATCGACCGCATGTGGTGACTTCTCATAACATGAGCCGTATGACGAGGGTCTTCACGCTCTGAGCCGTATGCGAGCATCAGCCGCATGGGGTGGTGGCAGCCGCATAGGAGGCTTTGTAGTTGGTGGATCGTGCCACCTGTAAAGGAGACTTTCTTCGTTTCCCGAAGAATATGCCGTTACATCGAAGTTCATTATTTCAGTTTTAATGTCAGACTTATTACTTTATGTCCGCATATTTAATGGGGGCAGTCACTTTATGGCCAGCTGTAAAGCTGCATAGGGTCACGTGATTCTTGCCTGAGTCGCATGAGGCTATTGAAGGGTTTCTGAGCCGCATGAGGCTCTGATAGATACCTGAGCTGCACGAGGCGCTTTCTGCTTTAAGCTGCATGGGCTTCTTCTGTTTTGAGCTGCATGGGCTTCTTCTGTTCTTTTTCATGCTTCTACAAGACCCCCTTCAAAGTTTTCAATTTGAAAAATTGGAATACTTTGAATAAGAAGCATGGCTATATGAGCTCCGCTGGCCGCATAGGATGTTCTTGGCCGTATGGCTTGTCTAGCCGCATGGCTTGTCTGGCCGCATAAACTCCCTAGCCGCATGAACTGCTCTGGCCGCATGGATCGCCTCTGGCCGCATGCTGTTCTCTCTGCCATGTAGGCGGTATTAATTGCTCTTGATTCATTATGATTTGGAGCCGTCTTTAGGAGGAATCCCAAGGGTCGGTTTATTAAATATTTGGATTTCGTGCTTTGATGAATCTTCTTTATGAGAGAGGGGGAAAAATCCGAGGAGTCGGTTTTGCCTGCAGCACACGACCCGAAGCAGTTTATCGGTCCACGTGCCCCCCTATGTCTGCCTATAAGTAGGGTGTTATTAGGACAGAGAAGCTTCTTTGCCTTCTTTCGTCTTCCTCTTTTCTTGCCCTAAGCTGTTGTTCTTCCTTCTCTGATCATCATCGACAATGGCCTCCAAAGCTTCCACAGCCGCGGCAAAGGGAAAGGGTGTGGCTTCTTCGTCAGCCCCGGCGCCCGAAGTCTATCCTGACGTTCACTCCTCCATTGCTGGTAAGGGTTTGGGGCAGATCGTATCTTTTGAACAAAGACGGCTCTGTTTCATGCTTTATGCACAAGCCTTTAATGCGTTCCTCATTTTCGTCGGACCTGTTCAATTTGTTTGGGCCATATGTACGTCCCATGTCCGAGCCACATGGGGTATATCCCATGTTCGAGCCGCATGGGAGTTGTCTAGTGGCCGTCTAGACGCTTCACAAACTGGACCGCATGATGACCCTTTGAACAGAGCCGCATGAGTCCCTCTGAATCGAGCCGCATGGAGCCCCCATTAAACGGGACCGCATAAGCTCGTTTGGATTGGGTCGCATGAGGCTCCGACCATCTCCTAACTTTGTTTCTTTTTATCTTTGATTCTTGCAGCAACCCTGCCGAAGGCTGAGACTATTGTGAAGGAAGAGCTGCCGCCCCCTTTCAAACAAGAGTCATCGCTTGTTAAGGAGGAGGTAGTACCAAAAATGGAGGATCAGAAAGGAGAGCTGGCGCCCGTTGCTGTAAAGGAAGAGTCCCAGTCTGACGGCGGTATTATTGGGAGTTCTGACCTTCCTACTTCGGACGAGGATTTTGCTCAAGTACATCCTTCATATGCAAAATAGTTGAGGGATTGGTATATGCGCCCCCGCAACTAGGATTCGTAGGCTCTCACGAATGTCCATCTTTTGTCTTGATATTTATATCTGTCTTTAGCTGCAGTTTGTGTTTTGCTTCTTTTGGGACATCAATGTAATCTTTTTCCTTCTTGTCTGAATGAAATATTAGAGAACTTTTCTGGCTTGCTCATGAGATGTAGTCATGTGAATGTAACTGATTTTGAACAGAATATATTCGCTCTGTTCTTTGCTTGTAGTAATTGCCCCAATGGGAGACTTGTTGTGGACCTATTATCCTTGGCGTACCCTAGTTCTGGATACGGATAATAAGTTGGAAAAGAACCAACATACTTACTCAGAGGTAATGAGGACTTGGCAAATATGAGGGTTTCTTTGATGGAGCCTTCCCACTCAGAGGTAATGAGGACATGGCAGGAGTGGGCTCCATGAAGGGAATATAGAACAACTCAGAGGTAATGAGGACCTGGAGGTTCTATGTGAGGGGCGGTTTATTCTTGATGGAAGGGAAAACAACTCAGAGGTAACATCGACGTGGTTGTTTCGAAAAATCTGTGGATCTGTTACCCTTTTTGTGCACTGAAAGTGCGGGTATTATATCATAAGGAGGAAGCTCTTTTAGGAGGAAAGTTTAGAGGTATTATCATACATGACTTACTACCTAGGGGAGGCGATATAGATTTATCTGTAGTGACCAGAGTGTAGGTTCAGCGGTACCTGCGGGTACACGACTCGTCATTCTGGAAGATTTGTAGTAGGGATGCGAGTTCAGCGGTACGAGAGAGTACATGACTCTTCCTTCTGGAAGATTTGTAGTCGGGATGTGAGTTCAGCGGTACGAGAAAGTACATGACTCGTTATCTTGGCAATTTGTGGTCAGGATGTGAGTTCAGCGGTACAAAAAAGTATATGACTCGTCATCTTGGCAATTTGTAGACGAGAAGTGAGTTCAGCGGTACCAGTGGGTACGTAACTCATTACCCTGGAGGATGTCGTTTCAGACATAATACTTCTTTAGGAACTTGCCGTTGATGGACAACATGAGCAAGTCTCTGTTTTATTTTGCGAGGCGGTAAGCTCCATTGGAGAATACAACATCAATGATGAACGGGCCTTCCCACTTTGGCTGGAACTTGCCGACGGTTTTGTGAGTCATAACCATCGGCCTCCGAACTGCCAGAACGAGGTCGCCCACTTGGAATGTTCTGATTTTAACCTTGTTGTTGAAGGTTCCGAAGATACGTGCCTGGTACAGCTCAATTCGTTGTTGAGCTAATAGGCGCTTCTCATCTAAGGCCTCCAACTCTTGTAGCCGATGATGGTGATTGTCATCTGTCGTCAATCTATATGTGAAAGCAACGCGGAGTGAGGGGATTTGAGTCTCCAATGGAAGAATTGCCTCACTTTCGTATACTAGAGAGAATAGTGTGTTCTCGTTGGCAGTCCGTACGGTGGTACGGTACGCCCATAAGCATTCACCGAGCTTCTCATTCTAGTCGCGTTTGTTTGATGACACGAACTTCTTGAGAAGCTTGATGATTGTTTTGTTGAATGCTTCAGCCAGACCATTAGCCGCTGGATTGTATGGTGTTGAAGCAATATTCTGGATGCGGTACTTGTCGCAAAACTGATAGAAGGCGTGGCTTGCGAACTGCGGACCATTATCATGGATGATCCTTCGGGACAGTCCAAAGCGATAAATGACGTGATGCTTGAGGAAGCTGATCACGTTTGAATTCTTTACTTCTGCAAGCGGAACAGCCTCCACCCATTTGGAGAAGTAATCTGTGATTGCGAGTATGAAGCGATGTCCTCGGGAAAAAGGCGGAGTGATTGGATCGATGATGTCCATTCCCCATGCTTCGAAGGGCCAGGATGCCACCGTCGGATGTAGAAACTCGGATGGCTGGTGGATAAAATCTGCGTGGACTTTACAGGCTTTGCACTTTCTTGCATAGTCTATCGTGTCTGCAACCATTGTGGGCCAGTAGTAACCCATTCGACGAAGGCGATCTTGCCATTTCGGGCCAGGCTGATGGGCCCCACAGACGCCGTCGTGAGCTTCGCGTACAGCTTCTTTGGCTTCTGTATTTGACAGACACCGGAGCAGTAGTCCATCGTATAATCGCCGATACAGTATTTTCATCTCTGTATCGTAGAAGAATCTGAGGGAACGTCTTCTAATAGAAGTGGCTTCCTTCGTATTTTCTAGCAAAATATCATCGACAATGAAATCGATGAATGGTTGTCTCCAGTCTGGTGCTTCATCGCCTGTCAGGGAGGAGTAGCTCTCGGCATACTAAACATTATTCCTGGGACAGACCAACTCATGGCCTATGATGTCAACCAGATGATGAGCATGATTCGGAACTGCTAAGGAAGCGGCAAGACCTGCTAGGGCATCGGCTTCAATGTTCTGGAGCCTGGGAACGTGCTCTATGAAGAACCTCTCCAGGGATGAGATGATGTCGAGCGCTATTTGGTGATAGGGGATCATGTCTTCATGACGAACTTCGTATGAGCCCCGGATCTGGTTAACGATTAGCTGCGAATCGTCGTATGCTTCAAAATACTCTGCCCCCAGCTTATTTGCAAGTCGGAGGCCAATGACCAAAGTGTTGTACTCGGCCACATTATTCGAATAGGGCTCCGTGAGGGAGTAAGCCCGATTGACCACCAGCCTGGAGGAAGAAATCAGCACCACTCCGACTCCAGCGACGATGTTGCCCTTGGGCCCAGTTCTGGAAGTGCCGTCGAAGAACATTCGCCATATGGTATCATAGAAGGCCATATTTGAATTGGCAACCTCATCTGGCATCTCTTCGTCTATTTTGGTTGACTCCGAACCTGGATGAGCTGCTAAAAAGTCTGCCAGAGCTTGACCTTTAACAGCCTTTTGTGGGATGAAGATCATGTGGTATGGGGACAGTAATATCGCCCAGGTAGCAAGGGGAGAGCTGAGTGCACCTGGCTTAGTCATGAGGACCCTGAGGGGGTTGACTCTTGATATGACGTAGATGGTTTGCCCTGTGACGTAGTGTCACGTCTTCTGAATGGCAAAAACCAGAGCTAGGCACTCTTTCTTTATGGTAGTGTATCGATGCTCCGGCCCTATCATCATTCGGCTGAGGTAATATATGGCTTGTTCGTGACCTGCCTCGTTGTTTTGTGCTAGCAGAGCATCGAGAGAATGTTCCATCGCTCGTACATAGAGCAAGAATGGTCTTCCAGCAATCGGGGCTGCCAAAACTTGAGGGTTCGTCAGATATTCTTTGATGTTATCGAAGGCGCGCTAGCATTCTTCATCCCATACGAATGAAACGCCCTTCTTCATGAGGTGGATGAATGGCTGACATCGTCCGGAGAGGTTGGAGATAAACCTCCTGATGTAGGCTAGCCTCCCTTGAAGGCCTCAGAGTTCACAGAGATTTCTCGGGGGACCCATCTCCATGATCGCCTTCGTCTTCTCAGGGTCTACGTGGATACCCTGGGAGGTAATGATGAAACCTAAGAACTTTCCACTGGATACACCCAAGAAGGATTTTGTGGGATTTATTTTCAAATTGTGCGCTCGCATCAGGTCGAACACTGTCCTTAGATCATGCAGATGATCTTCCTTAGAGAGGCTTTTGACGACGATGTCGTCAACGTTGCATTCTACTATTTTGCATAAGTGGTCTCTAAAGATGATGCTCATAGCTCTTTGATAGGTGGTGCCAGCATTCTTTAAACCGAAAGGTATGACTGTGTAGCAGAATGTGCCAATTGGTGTTCGGAATGGTGTATGCTTTTCATCGTCAGGGAATATTTTGATCTGGTTGTACCCCGAGAAACCATCCATGAATGACATACGCTCAAAGCTGCAGGTGTTATCGATCATGATGTCTTTGAAAGGGAGAGGGAACTCATCCTTAGGACACGCGTCATTCAGATTGCGAAAGTCGATACAGATTTGAATCTTTCCACTCTTCTTGAGGACTGGAACTATGTTGGCGACCCAGTCAGGATGCTGTTCCTCATGGATGAAGCCGCTGGCTATCAGTTTATGTACCTCGGCTTCAATAGCATTCATGACGTCAGGACGGAATCGACATTGCTATTGCTTGACTGGTTTTGCATCTGGACGGATGTTGAGTTTGTGAAGTACAATCTCGAGGTTTAGTTCCGGTATATCTTCGTAGCTCTAGGCGAACACGTCGATATATTCTCTGACGAGTTGTAGTAGTGATTCTCGCTCTTCATCGGTCAGATTCTTACTGACGAAGATGGGCTTTGGAGAGGATTCATCATCGAGATCGACTTGTACAATCTCATCCTCGGTGGGAGGCTCTCTTTGTTCGAACCGCTTCTCCCACTGCGCATATAACTGTTGTGCCCATGGCTCTAGCTCAAGAAGTTCAGAAATGTCTTCATCTTCTTCGTAGGCATCGGCAAGTGCCATATTGACGGACCAGACTTGCCTGAGCATGTCCCCGATGCTAATATCTGAATCGGAAGTGGGTGATCCAGTTGAGTGTGAGTGCTAGTCATATTTTTTGTCTGAGCTCTCAGGTGTCGTTGCGGGTATGACATAACCTAGCCCACATCTTTTTTTGTTGTAGTAGTCTCGTGGTTTCCCAGTCGGGACCGGCGATTGAAAGGGTAATCGTCGTCCAGTGCCGTAGTTCAAGCCTAGTATAGTTTCCAGATCATACCCTTGTTTCTGTATAAGGTACTTGGATTGGGGGCTATACAGATAAAGTGGTAATCTCCCGGTGTCGGGTTCGAGCTCATCTTCTTCTATTTTGAAGGGCTGTGGATCATTCTTTCGACCGAAGATGATTGGGTGATCCCCTACCTCGATTATGCGGCAAGCATCTTCCACTGGACTAAGTTGGTTTGCGGTGTAGACATTTGTCACTTGTGTGTGCAGGTGAGCGCCTATACCGTGTTCCATAGCATATATTGTACAAAGCTTATTAAGCTCGAGGTATTTCAAAGATAGCCCTTTATTGATGAAATAAGGTATCTTTTCCAGTGGGATTACATCATCTGCGGATGGAACATCAGTATAAGCAGCCACATACTTGGCCAGCTCTGACTCTTCTTCAGCCACCCCCTGTGTAAATGCAGATTGAGAGGATGACTTGGGCAACTTGATTATCAGGGGCTCCATGGGTAGAGCAGAACGTGGAGTTGTTGGCATACTAGCTACCCCCAGTTTAGTGCTCGGTGCTGGGCAGGGAGTTGTTGGCTGGCTAGCAGTCCTTGGCTTAGTACTCAGTTGCCGATTCCCTCTGGGAAGACGAATTGTCATCGGTTTGACAGAGGGATTGAGCTTCTCTGCTTGTGGCCGGCTAGCTTTAGACAGCCTGATTGTTAGTGGTTCTGTTGTAGGTCTTGGCGCTTGGCCATACCTTGGCAGTCGGATTATCATCTGTTCATCCTGTGCAGAGAGGCTACTTGCGTCCTTACGCAGAGTGGCTGTAAGGGGCGCAGTTATGCCAGGCTTGCGGGCTTGGAGGTGGATCGTCAGAGGTTCTTCTGATCCGGTTGCTGCCTCAGTTTGAACTTGAATATCTCCTTCGGTAAGATGCTTTTTTGACTTCTTGTACAAGCATGAGTCTGAGTAGTAGGATTCGACCCCTTTGAAGGGATCGATGTCGACAAATTCTATTCTTACGAAGCCGTGCTTGTCGACGTACTTGAAGCACTGGTGCAGTGTGGAGGGCACGATCATATAATCGTGTATCCAAGGATGCCCCAGGAGAATATTGTAGGAGGTGTCCGTATCTATTACATAACAGGTCACTTCCGACTGAAGGTCGTCGATTTGGCATTTTAGGTGGATTTTTTCGATCGGGTAGCTCCTGTCCGAATTGAAACCGCTGATGGCGGTGCTTGTCGGCGTTAGGCGATGCATCGGGATGCGTAGATAGTGTAGTAAGCTTTTCGGGATGATGTATATGGAGGACCCGGGGTCAATATGCATCCGATCGACCTTGATATCGCCAATGTACCCAGTATAATACAGAGGGCGATCATGCAGGTTCGTTTTGATAAGCATATCCTACGGAGTGAAGACAATATTTGGCATTGACCCTGTGCAAGCGCTGTCCTGGAGGTCTGCCGGCGAGTCCTCCCTAGTGAGATTGGACTGAGCCAGGTATGCGTCGGCATTCTGGAGTGCTTCGCTTAGTGCGACACGGACATCCTTGGAGAGTCTCAGAAGTTCGTATAGCGACAATTTGGCCAGTGTGTTGGCCAATTGTGCTAGGATGTCAAAGTTGTATGGCCTCTCTAGCCCATGAGGTGTCTCTTTTCAGAGTGGTTTGTCGAAGCAAGTCTCCTTCGGCCTAGGCTTGTCCGTCGTCGAAGGCTGCGGAGGTCCTGGAACATCAGCAGCTGTCGGCTGCTGATCTTCAGCCGAGTTACCCGGTGGAGGTTAGGTTTGTGTGCTGGAGCGGGTAACAACAGCAGTAGCTTCTTCGACCTCTGTTGAGATCGTGCGACATGATTTGACTTTCCCATTCTTCTTCTTGCTGGTGGAGGGAGACACGGACTGAGTCACCTCAGGTACTAAGTCCGGATGGACCCACATGATCTGTCATGACCCGCACCCTGAGGAAGGGCACAAGAACGTGGGTACGTCCAGCCTACACTGCAGTGTCGACGGTAGAACGCTGTCTAGGTCCTCTATAACATCTAACATCTAACATATAACAACAAGATATATAAACCTGTCATCTTCGTACGGAGGTATAATATAACATCTCAACTCTATATCTCAATCACAAGTCTAGGGAAGATAGAGCACGATATGAAATCAGATAAAAGAAAGAAACTGAATGTAAATAGAGTTATCACACCACACAAAGTAGATGTTTAACACAAATAAATACAAGTCCTGAAATATAAATAAGTCTCAACTAACAATCGGAACAATCCGATACAAACTGAAAACTAAAAAAAATACTAGACTAGAGTAAGCATCCTCTACTGAGCTAGATGCTCCTCGGGCTCCTGAAGGTCGCCCTCATGTGCCCATAGAAGGTAGGGCAGTCACCATCATCATCTGTAATATTTTCAACAGGTCCAGTCAGGACAGAAACGAGTACAAAATCTCAAACAACAGTTCTAGTTATACGATATTAAAAATGTAGCAGTAGATAGAGAGAATATACTAGGTAAAGTAGAGCGTACACGTATCCTGACAGAGTATATCAAAACTGTAATAGGATAAGGCAAGAAAACAATGTATAACATGTACAAAATCTGGAACTGCTATCTATGTGAGTTTAGTATTAGTTTCAACATGTGATCGGCTTAGAACTTGATACAATCTTTGGCCTGGCTAATCATACGTGAGTGTATAATTAATACTATACAATGAGAATACTATAGTGATACAATGATGATACGATATAATACTATGGGGTATTGATCACATATCTACGCTAACACCCCCATCCCTGACTAATATAGTGGATCCACTCATGACACGTCATGATACATATTCTCTGAGGAGGTCGCGAGCCTACGCAGGAATCGTATCTATATAATGAACAATATACAATGAAGACTTGCCCAGTGTATACCATATATAAGAGAAATAACATCTTATGACGGGATCCAGACAATACCAATCCGTGTGCACCATGTATCAAGAGAACAAGGTTATCTACACTAAATACTAGAAATAAAGACGATATCATAAAACAGAAATATTATCAGAGAATGTACTCGCCTGCGATGTGATAGATAATTCGACTGAGTCCAAGAACAGTACCTCGAGGACCTATAGATGGAATACTGTATCAATATAATGGTTTAGAAGTGAAACTAAGTCATACTGAGTCAAAATAGGTCAAGACACGCCAAACTAAGTCAGTCTAGGTCAAACAAGGTCAAACTAGATTGTACAGGGTCAATCTAAATCATATTAGGCCTAACAAAGTCATACTAGGTCAAGACAGGTCTAGTTAGGTCAACCTTGGTCATAGGAGAACATTGGAAGTCAATCCGAATCAAACTAGGTCAAAAATTGACTTACAGTTGACTTTTGGTCAACGGGTCAACTCTGGTCAACTCTAGGTCAACCCTAGGTCAATCCTAGGTCAATGGTGACTAACAGTTGACTTTTTGTCAGCCATTCAAGTCTAATGGAATTTGGGACTAAATTAGGTAAAGTGTTGACCCATAGTTGACTTTTGGTCTAAAAAGTCAACCGTGGTAAACCAAGGTCAAGACTAGGTCTAGGCGACTATTTCTAATCATTACCAACCCTTACAACCCATATTCGATTCATCTCAAACTCTTATTCTTCTCCTTCTCTTTATTCCTATTCTTCTTCTTATTCTCCTTCTCATTCTCCTTCTCATTCTCCTTCTTCCCTCATTCTCCTTCTCATTCTCCTTCTCATTCTCCTCCTCATTCTCCTTCTTCCCTCATTCACCTTCTCATTCTCATTCCCCTTCTTATTCTCCTTCTCATTCTCCTTCTCATTCTCCTTCTTCCCTCGTTCTCCTTCTCATTCTCCTTCTCCTTCTCATTCTCCTCCTCACCTTCTCATTCTCCTTCTCATTCTTCTCTTTATTCTCCTTCTCATTCTCCTCCTCATTCTCCTTCTTCCCTCATTCTCCTTCTCATTCTCCTTCTCATTGTCCTCCTCATTCTTATTCTTCCCTTATTCTCCTTCTCATTCTCCTCCTTATTTATGGTGAAGGAAATAAATACAAAAGAGAATTAATGAAGGTTTTAAAAGCATACCTAATTGATCTTCTTGAAGGAGAAGAAACTTCAAAAAGAAAATAAAATAGAGAGAGAGGTTGCTTTGGAGTAAAGCAAAGGAGAGGGGGTGCTCCATAAATGGCCGACCACATCTTAGAGGGTCGGGAGCATTTGGCAATTTACCAAAATGCCCTCCAAGTCAAAGAAATGAGTGGTTTGAGTTGGGGTCAAAATGGTAACTTGAAAACTCCTAATTTCAAGTTCTAAATCTAATTATAATCCCTAATCCCACTAAAATCAAATGGGATTAGTCAAATATAAATATCTGGATTTGGTCATGACAAGTTGGTCGGTTCTAGTTGGGTCCCGATCTGAGTCTAAGCTACCCCGGGTCCCCGATACAAGTCGGAATGAGCTAAAATTCGAACTCGACTCAAATAATCCCAAAACAATATCATAAATAATAAAATAAATTTCAAAAATATTCAAAAGTACAAAATAACAAAAATACCCCTGTTCCTAAAAACTGGGGGCGACATGATCTCCCTTTGCGATATGGTAAGGGGTACTAGACCAGCAGCTTGGTCTCGGAAAGGTGGAAGGTTTCCGACCTCCATCCTTGCTCGGGAGACAGGTACTACTCTGTCTTGAGTCCTTGTTGGAGGGAAGTTGTCGAATTGTACTGACACCATATTGGCTGCTACGGTCACCTCTTCGAAATCAATGGCCAGGGCCTTAGAATCGATGGGATGTTGGATATATCGCTTCAGCTGATAGCAGTCTTATGTAGCATGGTGAACATAGCGATGGTAATGGAAGTACTTAGGGCTCTCAATATCTGCAGGACGAGGCTCTCGCCTGGGAGGAGGGAGCTGTATTCGTCCTCCTTGGATGAGCATGTCTAAGATGGGTTTAACATGGCCATCCTCGAAGGAGTAGGTCATCTGAGGCCACTGCTTTTCTGCCGGTGTTGATTCGGGCTTTGGGGCTGTGTCGATCACCATAGCCTGCTTGTCCTTGTTGTTTCGGTTGCTGGAGGAATTACCACCGTTGTTGTTGTTGACGTTAGGGCATTTGCCCTTGTCTTCTCCTTCCGAGATGTGCAATCCCAGTTGGTAGGCTTTTTTCACCTTGTCTTCTGTACTAGTGGAGCTGATGATGAACGTCTTCCAATCCTTGAATTGACTTTTGCCCATCCAGAGGCTGATCGTGGGAAGCAATCTCTTTTGGCAAATTTCAATCAAGGAGGAATCAGGGTTGCCAGAAGGCAGCTTCATCATGGTTTGGCAAAACAGCTCGATATAATTTCTTGTTAGCTCCTTTTCTCCCTGAACAACGTCCATGAGAGTGGACATTGTCACATCTTGTCCTACTTCATAGAACCTTTCTAGGAACATGCGTTTGAAGCGGTGAAGGAGTGGATGCAATTGTCCGGCAAGTTGCGGTACCAGTCGAAGGCGACCCCTTCCAAGGCTCCGATGAACAACCGCGTAAGGATGGCATCATCATGAGGCAGATGGTCGGTTGTGACTTCGAAGTAGGTGATGTACCTGCTTGCAGATGTCTTCCTATCATATGGATTGATGTGGAATGGTTTATATTTTGGTAGAAAGGGAACATATCTCCACGCAGCGGGATACGGATGTCGTATCCTGAGGTCTTGGAAGTTTTCTCGGCCATGGAACATGGCTCGGAGCTCCTGGACCTCTCTTCTTGCCTTCCTGGCCTCGTCTGCAGCAGTAGGAGCCGATATTTCAGGAGGACTATCGCCCGGGTTTGGTGTAGCTGAATTCGAGTCTGCATTGACCGTGGGACCCAAGCTTGTTTGGCCAGGTATTCTTTCTTGCAGAGTTGGAAGGGATACTTTGATCTCGTCCACAGACTTGACCAAAGCATGTAGTATGGCCTCCAGAGTGTCGATGCGTTGGCGATCACTAAAACCTTTTTGGTTGCTGTCTGTCATGAACACCGTCCTCACATAAGGAGAGATGGAAGAAACGGTAGAGGACATGCCCTCTGAGTCATACCCTTGTGCGGAGAAGTCGTCCGGGTATGTGGGAATGTTCTCCTCTGGTTCTGACCCCCAGCTTCAGAGCTTGCCTCATCTTGGGAATTGGGGACGTCCTCGGGGACATCGGGATCTGCTGTATCTGTTGGGTGAACCATTTTCCCCGGACTATCTTCTTGGAACACCGGGTTGTTCTGGATATTTGTGGACGAATCTCCCAGTGTGGCAGATTTTGTTTTTGAGCGGGTACCTTTGTAAACTCCTCCTGCAACAGAGGTAGACAACCGTTTAGAAGAAATTTTCTTGGTTACGTCGGTTGAAATTTTTGGGCTGGAGACATTTGTTTTCTTCCCTCTTCCGCTGCCAGAAATCTTCAGAGCAGAATTATAAGAGGCGACGAGAAGCGTCTCGTCTTCTGAGCTTGGGTGCTGTAGCCTTTGGAAGATGGACTGTCGGTCTTTTTGTGCTGCTGCCTTGTTGCAGCAACAGTTGACTATGACTTGGGTGCATTGATGTCCTTGATAGGACTCTTTGCACGCCAATTCTTCGTCTCTTTCCTTGCGCTTGTGAAGAATCACGTTGTACGGGTCACCTGCTTTGTGGGCTGATGAGTGCGTTAGCCTCCTGTCTGCTCCTTGATGTGGGGGTAGCATGAGTACTCGCCTCCGATCCTTGTTAGAAGATTCTTGATAACTATCCCGTTCGTTGGCGCCGGGGGCTAGACACGGGTAGTTTTGTACAACTTTCCATCAGGGGCCCGAGTAATAGTCATCGGGATGCCCTGGTAGTCAGATGTCGGGACAGTCGACTGAGCTCGTCAAGCCCGTGCTGCCCAAGACTTCTTCCTCCTAGTACCTGAGAGTGCGTAGTAGGAAGAGTCCAAGCTGGTCGCAACAGAGTCTGGCATATACTCCAGAGAGCCTTCGTGGTCGGGACCGCATGAGAGGCGGTCAAAGACTGACCGCGAGCCGCATAGGATAGATGGTATGCGGCTGGGATCGGTTGCCGTGCAGGCTGTCTGTATGCGGCAGATATGTGTGGCCGCATGACCTTTCTCTATACGACTAGGAGTCGTGGCCGTACAGGCTGTCGGCATGCGGCTATTCTTTGTGGCCGCATGAACTTTCTATATGCGGCTAGATGTCATGGCCGTGTAGGCTGTCTACATGCGGCTGACTCTTGTGGAAGCATAAGTTTTCTCCATGCGATTGACAGTTGCGACCGCATGAGCTTTTCTCATGCGGCTGGCGCCCTTATGCGGCTCGGGTTGCACAGAGTTCCTCTTTGCCCCTGCAAGTCCAGCATCATAGTATTTTCTTCTGCCGAACTTGGGGACAGCAGAGTCCTCTGTGGTCTGAAGTGGGGCCGTAAGCGAGACTTCTTCGCTGTCTCTGGCAACAGAGAGTACTTCTTCGAGAGCTTGGGGAGGAGCGAAATTTTTGGGTCTCCACTCCCTGCGGCCTTCTTCGTGCGGGCTCGCCACTGGACCAGGCCAGAGCTCCCGTCGGAGAGTATTTCTTTAAACGCCTGTTGGTCGAACCGGGCGACCAGCATTTGTTGAGTGGAGCCAAGTTTGGCTGCGTCTGATTGCATCACCAACTCCTCAGTCGTGGAGAAGTTAGTCCCCAGCAGAGTCGCCATCGTGTTTGCCAATGATTATAAAAGAACATAACAATATATATGGGAGGACTGGACTTTTACTTCACAATACAAACTCACTCGTACAAAGAAAGCCTAGAGACGAAAACCTAGGTACAGCAATCTAAGTACGATTGTTTAGTTTTGATTCTGGGGGGTGACGGTAGAGGCTCGGGAAAGCGACGGTCGCTCTGCTATACTCCTTGGACGATCAGACGTAGCCTTGGCTCCGGTGAAGAACTGCTCTCGAGATGGGAAGACTCTTCCGTGCGCGCCTTTATCTCTCTGTGTGTTCAGCCGGGTGGAGAGGATCTCTTTTGCAAGGGAATGACACCTTGCTATATTTTGTTTCTCTGGATCCGGTCCCCTTCTCTCTCTCTCTCTCTCTCACAAGGGAATGGCACCTTGCTATTTATCGGAGTGGGGTGTCATCATTAGGGTTTGCAATGATCACCCTAAAAAAGTCGACGGCTTGGGGACTTAATTGCCATTTTCCTTGATCCTATTTTGTAGGCAATTAATCTGGACCACTAATCTTGATTGCAACGAATCTGGACAATTAATGCTGATTGTGTAAAATCCGTATGGGCAATCAATGTTGATTGTCATGAATCATGGGAAGCTCGGATCTCCTGCCACGTGTTTAATCCATGTGATTACCATAAATCTGTTTTGATTCGGGTAATTATGATGATTGCACTAAATCAGGTTGTTAGGATTTGTTGATGACTCTTGATTAATTTAGTGCCACGTGGGAAACTGATCTTCTGCCACGTGTCAAAGCCGCATGAGGGTAGCTTCTTAGATTCTCAACCGCATGAAGGTGGCAGCCGCATAGGTGTAGCCTCCGACATCTGAGCCGCATGGAGATGGTTTCTAATTGAACCGCATAGGACTAGCCACGTGTCAAAGCTGTATGGGCATGGCCTCTCGATATTTGAGCCGTATGGAGATGATCCCCATGATCCGAGCCGCATGAGAACAGCGGCCGCATGGGGTAACTTCTCATAACATGAGCCGCATGACGAGGGTCTTCACGCTCTGAGCCGCATGCGAGCAACAGCCGCATGGAGTGGTGGCAGCCGCATAGGGGGCTTTGTAGTTGGTGGATCGTGCCAGCTGCAGAGGAGATTTTCTCCGTTTCCCGAGGAATACGTCGTCTCATCAAAGTTCATCATTTCAGTTTTAATGTCAGAGTTATTACTTTATGTCAGCACATTTAATGGGGGCAGTCACTTTATGGCCAGCTGTAAAGCTGCATAGGGTCATGTGATTCTTGCCTGAGCCGCATGAGACTATTGAAGGGTTTCTGAGCCGCATGAGGCTCCTTCTGCTTTAAGCCCCATGGGCTTCTTCTGTTCTTTTCCATGCTTCTACAGTTATGGTGGTTAAAATTAGGATGGATTTTATTAAAGTTATTTATTTAAATGGTTTTAAATTAAAAGACGGATTTATCCATTGGGGGTTTAAACGATTACTTGTCCTTATCCAATTGGGAGTTTCACCTCCTATTTAAGGAGAGCTTCCTTTGCTCTTTTCATAGAAATTTTATAACCCAAATTTTCATCTACCCAAAAGTTTCTTTGCATCGTATCCATGTCCACCTTCTCCATGTCAGCCGTAACGGCCTCGGGTCTGACCTTGAATGTATTTCCACCATGTCCAATTTTTAATGCAAATACACAGCAACCCATCCTCATGTTCGACACGCCGGACACGGCCCCATACACAAATTCCTGTATCGGACACACCCGACACAATCATACCAAACCTAACCCTAACCCCAGCCTTGCCACCTTGTCCGCCGTCGCTCCGACACCTGACCTCGTCTTCTCCAGCCGGCGTCTCCACACTTGAGTCATTGACCACCGCCACCAACAAAGGCCGACCAAAGTCCGGCCAAGTCTATGACGGAACCACCATGCCAGCCCCGCTGCATCCTCT
>JANAVB010037419.1:2387779-2485279 GCA_029216955.1 Iris pallida | reverse complement strand
CCTTCCTAGCTGCCGTCTCCAGTCCTACTGACCAACTGTCATGGTCGTCGGCCAACCTGCACCCTCACCCGCCACCGTCACCTACTGTGTTTCTCCTTGACCGCCACCAGCGATAACGGTGTAACGCCCCAGTCCTAAAATACGTAGGACTAGGAACGTAGACATGCCAGCCGTATAATCAATATACGTAAGCTGTAAAATGCAGTAACCAAGTCACTAAATCTCATCCACAAAGATAAATAATGATATAAAAGCAACTTTGAATTTGTCATGTATATAATCGTTGGGCGGAGACAAATCCACTACCAACTATGAAAAGAAATACTAATAAAAGAAAGAGTTTGGCGAGCGAAGCGAAGACGATCGAAGTGCAATCATCCTCGAGGAAATAGTGACGATCATGGCCACGGCTAGAACACCTCCGAAAGACAAGAGCACACACCTGGCGAGATAACCAGGTCCTCAGAGGGACGTAACAATATACAATAAACATGCCAAATAAATACTGAATATAAAAATATGCCACAAACAAAAGTAAGTGACAAGACAACAATAAGGTAATCTAACCATACTAAAGTGATCATGCAGTTGAGAACAAACCTTTCGTCGCATGAGCCCTGGCTGTAAATGGGATCTGCTATGGTCCCCACTTGGGCACCAGTGACCACAGTGCATGACGTTCAAAAATGATAATGGCAAACCTGATAGGCTAAACATACCCGTATCTCCAGCGGAGCTTCCGGGTTACAAGGAAAGTGCAATCGAAGCCCATACGACAAGAAAATGTTCTTCCCACCCAATGTACCTATCATGTCGAATCCACGACCATGTAACACTACTAACCGTCAAGTCTTCTAACATGCAACTATTGACAGTTAGACCTAACGCACGTCCTGTACGCATCAGTGATCAACCAATACGCAAGTCCGTAGGCTATATGCTACTCACAACTCACACATCTCGTGGCACATCAGTGTCAAAGTTTATGTAATGCACTAAACTAGTGGTAGTCCCTTAACTCTAGGTCCACATGCAATCAAAGGATAAATAACAAGGTACAGCTAATATCACTGAGCAGGCAATAAATTAAGAACTGGAAATAAATGAACAGTGATATGTAATAAAATGTAAACTAAAAATAAACAGTATAATGGCAAGGTATCTTGCATGTTGTTACGCCTAGTGTGGTGCAATATTCCGACAAGTCTTGATTGTCCGATAGCCATGTTCGATGTGTCATGGTCCGAAGTTGCAAGGAAATAGAGAAGCACGATTAGCTATGAGTAAAGGGAATAATTCGAAGAGAGTTTGAGCGAAGAGACGCGTGTCCTATTTTTAGAAAATATTTCATAATATACTTGAAAAATAATTCTACGTAAATACTTGAAAATATTTTATATATATAAATTATAAAAATACATTTTTATTAGTCCAGAAAAATACTTAAAATAATTAATCTTTTTAGGCAAAACTCTAAGTTGTCTAAATATTTTAAATAAGTATTTTAAAAATAAATAAAAACAGTTTAGGATTAAATCCTAATTTTGTCAAAATGTATTTTGAAAAACATTAATTATCGAATTTATTTAATAAACCGAATAATACACTAATAATAATAAAATCATAATCATAACAAAAGTATTAGAATAATACTAATGATATAATAACAATGATAATAATAATCAACAGTAATAATAATCTAATAATAATACTAATAATAATAATAATAATAAACCGTAAATGACAGCACTGATGTTGTTCTTTTAACAGTAATATAATAATAATAATAATAATAATAATAATAATAATAATAATAACAGTAATAATAATATTTATAGTAGTAACACTATAGCTCTTCCTCTCCAAATCAATTTTAACGAGAGAGAGATGAGAAGAAGAGTCGAGAAGGGGTTCACCTGTAGGCGGACGGCTCCGGCTCACCGGCGGGGCGACGGTCTCGTAAAGGCTGCACGATCGGGCAGTGGACGGCTGCGCTGGAGAACTCCGGCGGAGGTGCGGGGGTTTTGGCGGTCGGAGAGGAGAGGGGGGGAAATCGTGTAGAAAGGGGAAACTCACGGCGGGTGGCGCACGGCGAAGACGGCGGTAGAGGAAGGAGAGGCGGTGGAAGATGGAGCGGGAGACGGAGCTCCGATGGAGGACGCGGCGGATCCGCGGCCTGTCATGACCCGGTCCCAAATTGTTGGGTCAAATCGGATCATGCCCAGCCTGCACCGTTGTGAGATGGCGGCAGTAAGCTGCATCCAAATGCAGGTAACCACAACAACACAATATATTTTGTCACAACATCTAAATTTCGAATATTAAAACTTGTCCAACAAAAGGTTCATTTAATACATCAGATAAAATAAAAATTGTCTTTTATTCAAACATCAAAACTAAAAGGAAAATCATCATCTAGGAAGTTGGCTCGTCAGCCACAGAATTATCGTCCTCCAAATAGGACTCTGGCAGAACAGCTGGATAAAGCACCGGGTCGTAGTAGCTATTTATCAATAGCTCAGCTTCATCAAAGGAACCTATTTGAGGTGGGGGATCCAGTCAGGAAAGGAGCAAAGTACAATTATAAAAATTTAACAATTCAACTAATGATTAGAAATTTGCAATTTAAACAGTTTAAATACTTAAACAATTTTTCCAGCAATTTTCCACAATTAAAAACAATGTGATTTGAGTATGTAATGCTTATGACCGGCTTGGGTTGTACAATAGTATCCTAGTGATACGATACGGCTTATCCCCGTGTGTAAGAGGGGTAAGCTCACACAATCAATATGCAATATGAGGGGTATTGGTCATAATACACTACACGACTCCCCCAATCCCACAATCAATAACAATCAATACTCTAGGAGAGAGTTCCGTATAGCAATGTGGTTTAATCTTGCAATATTATAATTATTAACTAAATTGAAAAATAAACACAACCATACTTGCCTTTGTTTATGAGTGGGTTTGAAGAGTCGGTTCCGGGAAAGAAAATCAGGCTCGTCCTTGAAATCCGACATTGAGAATCCCGACTTAGCATAAATGAGAAAACCATATCTAGGTGTGCTAGTTACAATCTCTAAAATTTGATCCTAGTCAAATTTTATGTTGTTATAAACAAAACACGTTTATCGATGCGATTCAAAGTTATTAATTTAACGAGGGAAAAGTCAAGTTTACATTTTTATTGGGAAACTTCGCATTTTTCAAGTATTTGCTAAAACTTTATATTTTATAATATATATATATATATATATATATATATATATATATATATATATATATATATAGTTATTTAATGTGAGAAAACTCTTATTAATTTTCTATAAAAGATAAATATTCAGTTTACTATTTATGCGTTTACCTACAAAACAACAATCCAGAAAAGAAAAGAAAAAACTAAACTACTTATTACAGGTCCACATGAAAATAAAAGAGAAAACTTAGACTTATGTCCTTACAATTTTTACATAAATTAATTTAATTTAAAGGCGAGCTCTGAATACCGCGAACGGTCCAACAGTAAGCCGAAGCTCTGCACCAAAAAACTAACAGCAGTAACCCATTCTCTAAAAATAATAATAAATTAAATATAGTTATAAAATGCGTCTCAGACTTGGTCATTCAAAAATTCATGTTTTAACTAATGCCTCAACGTCCGGTTGGCCGGTTTCATTTGTATTTAGTTAGAGCCCATGGACCAATATGGTTGTCGCCCGAAAAGATACAAAAATCTATTTTAAAACCAACACTCCAAAATGTAGTTTGTTTTGCAAAGATCGGGACTTGAAAATTATTTTAAAATATATTTTGAAAATTTGGGCAGCACTTCCTCTATAATTGGGACAACCCAATCCTGGGAAAATACCAACACCCACAATACCACAAAACATTCCCAACTAGAAATTCCAATCTATCCAACCCAAGAGTAGGTTTATATCAAAATCACAGAAAACTTTCCGGACTATAAAATTCGAAAAACCCAAAATATAACTCGAAAAACCGAAAAAACACAGAACCTCTCTAAGGAAAATAGTCACAGAGCCATTTCCAAAAAAATCCAAACTTCTCTCGAAACTTCCAAAAAAACCACAGAACCACAAGACCACAGACTCATAAAACAACAACAAATCTACAGAATCATTCCGAAAGGGAGTTCGAAAAAATCCGAATCCGCGAATCGATCCGATTTCCATAGCGGGATCGGGGACCATGTCATCATCGACAGTAAATGGAAGGAACACAGGAACACTGAAGATACCTGGGGTGCTCGACTAGAGCTCTCAGATAAAAAGAGAAGAAAACAAAAAACCCACGGATCTCAAAAAATCTAAAACACGCGGACAACGGAACGTGCCTCGAAAAATACAGATCTGGACAGCAAACCGGGGAACGGGAACGGCAACGCGCATAGGGAGATGCGCACGGGCAGCATGCATAAGCGCCGGGGGCTCGGGCGGCCGGGTTCGCCGAGGGGCGGCGAGCAGCGAGGGCGCGGCTCAGGCGAAGGGGTCGCCGGCGGAAAGGGCTCGGCTCGGCTCGGAAAGCTGGGGCACGGGAGTTTGGAAGAGTGGATGAGGAGAATGAAGAGAAGGGGGTTTATATAGGAAGAACTTTTGGAGGTTTTGGAACCCAAAGGCCATGGCCATTCGGGGAGGTGAACGGAGCGGTCACCACTCGGAAGGGAAGGTCGGGTAGCCAGAGGGACGTTTGGAAATGGAAAGATTTCCTTTCCTGATTGTTATGAGAAAGAGAGAGAGTGTAAAGAGTTAATATGAAAGTAAATAAAATTTTTAAAGAAAAATATAAGAATTCTTTTATTTTTAATAAAGAAATTGATATTTATTTATTTATAAATATATACTAAGGGTCTTACGAATTAACTTCGAAAAACTGAACTTGGGTTCGAGATGGGTTCGGGACGGGTCTGGACAGGTCAGGCCCAACATTAAAAATCCAGGAATAATAATATTTCTAAAAATATGGTTTTTCCTAAAATGATAATAATTTATCAACAAATTATATAAAAATAAAATTTTACAGGTTTGACTAAACACTAAAATTTTTAGAAATATTAATTATAATAAATAAAAATAACACTAAATTAATTAATTAAAAATTACGGGTTTTACAACCTTTTCTCCTTAAGAAATTTTGTCCTCGAAATTAAAGGATAGGGTTAGGAATTACCTCAGGTCTCAAATAGATACGGATACTGCTCCCGCATCTCATCTTCTCGCTTCCAGGTAGACTCGCCTGGGGAATTGTGCCGACACATCACCCTGACTATGGGCGTCACAGAGTTCCTAGTTTTTTTCTCACCTCTGTCTAAAATTACCACTGGCTTCTCTGGTACTGTGAGGCTGGGTCCAATCTCCAGCTCTGAATGGTCCAAGATGTGGCTCGGATCCGGGATGTAGTGTTTGAGCTGTGAAACATGGAAGACTTTGTGCATGCCTTCAAGATTAGCTAGTAGAGCTAATCGGTACGCTACTTCTCCAATTCGGCTCGAAACTTCGAATGGGCCGATGTATCTGGGACTCAGCTTTCCTGCTCTGCCAAATCTGATAGTTCCTCTGGTAGGGGAGATCTTGACGAAGACACTATCTCCTGCTTTGAAATCTAATGGTCAACGACTGCTATGAGCCCAATATTTTTGCATGTCCTGAGCTATCATGAGCTTGTCTCTAATCACCTTTACCTTCTCTGCTGCATTGGTCACCATTTCAGGTCCAAGCAGTACTCTTTTTCCCACATCATCCCAAGCAAGTGGAGTACGGCAACGACGTCCATAAAGTGCTTTGAACGGAGTCATACCGATGCTAGCTTGGTAGCTGTTGTTGTAGGAGAACTCTACCAAGTGCAAGTGGTCTTTCTAAGACCCTCCAAATTCTAAGATGCAAGATCTCAGCATGTCCTCTAGCGTCTGGATGGTTCCCTCTGATTGTCCGTCAGTTTGGGGATGGTAGGCGGTGCTGAACTTCAATTGTGTTCCCAAACTATCGTGTAAGCTCTTCCAAAAATGAGAGGTGAATTCGGTATCTTTGTCAGATACAATACTTACCGGAACTTCATAAATTCGGTCGATATGCTGCATGTACAATGCTGCCAACTTATCGGTGGATAGACCAACCTTGAAGGAGATAAAGTGAGCTGACTTCGTCAGTCGGTCCACAATAACCCAAATGGCATCCTTCTCTCCTTGGGATCGAGGCAGTCCTGACACAAAGTCCATTGTTATGTGTTCCCATTTCCACTCCGGGATGTCTAGCGGCTGCAACAATCCTGCTGGTCTCTATCTGTTGGCTTTCACTTGTTGACAAATTAAGCATCTAGCCACAAATCTGGATACGTCATTCTTCATTCCGTACCACCACACTACAATACGCATATCCCAATACATATTATTAGCCCCTGGATATATGAAATACTGTGATTGGTGTGCTTCTTGCATCAGCTCATTCCTCAGTTCGCCAGTTGGTACGCAAAGCCTCGTACCATGCCTCAATGCTCCATCGCTGGCGATTGAGAATCCTTCAAGTGTTCCTGCCAGCACTTGATCTCTGAGTTTGCAAAGCATCTCGTCTTGAAATTGTGTCTCCTTGACTTTGTCCATCAGACTTGAACGCACTTACAACTGCATCATTGATGATTCAGCTCCTAATACAATTGCTTCTATTTCCAGCTTCTTCATTTCCTCTTCAGGCAGTACAATCTCCAGTCCACGCTTCTCTATGTCTTCTAGCAAATGCCACTCCTTGGTCAAAAACATCGCCATCGGGTATCGACTAAGTGCATCTGCAACCACATTAGCCTTACCCAGATGGTACTGCAGGTCGATGTCAAAATCTTTCATCAGCTCCAGCCACCGTCTCTGTATATTCAGCTCCTTCTGAATGAAAACATATTTAAGACTTTTATGGTCTATAAATATTTCTACTCTCTCTCCATAGAGGTAATGCTTCCACAGCTTCAGTGCAAATATAACTGCTGTAAGCTCCAAATTATGCGTGGGATAGTTCTTCTCATGAGTCCGTAATTGCCTAGATGCGTAAGCAATTACTTTCCCGTGTTGTTGAAGAACACAACCCAATCCTTTACTAGAAGCATCACTGTAGATTGAGAAACCGCCGGTACCTGCGGGTAGCGCAAGTATCGGTGCCGTTGTAAGTCTCTTCTTCAGTTCCTTAAATACTGTCTGGCAAGCTTCAGTCCACACAAATTCTTCATTCTTCCTTGTGAGCTTCGTCATCGGCTCAGCAATCCTGGCGAAATCCTTCACAAATTTTCGGTAGAAGCCAGCTAATTTGAAGAAACTTCTGATTTCAGCAACTGAACTTGGTGTACTCCACTTCTTAATAGCAGCTATCTTCTTTGGATCTACTGAAATTCCTTCTCCTGTGACAATATGGCCCAAAAAATTCACCTTGTCTAAGAAGAATTCACATTTAGATAGGTTACCGTAGAGCTTCTCCTTCCTTAAAGTTCCCAGAACTTTTCTCAGGTGCTCTTCATGCTCTTCTTCGGTCTTCGAGTAGATCAGGATGTCATCGATGAAGACAACAACAAACTGATCCAGGTATTCATGGAAGATCTTGTTCATAAGGTTCATGAATACCGCAGGAGCATTCGTCAATCCAAACGGCATGACCAAGAATTCAAATTGCCCATACTTGGTGTTGAATGCCGTCTTTGGAATATCTTCCTTCCTGACCTTGATTTGGTGGTAGCCAGATCGAAGGTCTATCTTCGAGAACACCTTAGCTCCACTTAGTTAATCAAACTGGTCATCGATCCGGGGCAGAGGGTACTTGTTCTTGATGGTGATGTGGTTCAGTGCCCAGTAGTCGATGCACATCCGCACAATCCTATCTTTCTTGGGTACGAACAAGACAGGTGCTCCATAGGGTGAGGCGCCATCTCTGATAAATCTAAGGGCCTTCAGCTTATTGATCTGGTCTTTCATTTCCTTGGCCTTCTTAGGGTTGACTCTGTAGCATCCCCGAGAAATAGGAGCAGAGCCGGAAACTAGGTCGATGGTGAATTCTACATCTCGATCTGGGGGTAATCCTGGAAGACTATCAGGAAAGACATCCATGAATTCTGCTATGATAGGATGAGGAAGTCCAGGTTCTTTGGTGATAGAGGAGTAAGTAATACCCTCCATATCTTCCGGAGCTCGAGAGATTTCAAACTCTGGCTCTCCAGGTGGGCTGAAGACTACACATCCTCTGTGACAATCTATCAGCGCATGCTGCTTACTTAACCAGTCCATTCCTAGGACTACATCATAGTTAGGTAAGGGTATCACAAGTAAGGGTGCTAAGAATTTTTGTCCTGAGATAGTTATAGGGCAGTTACAGGTCTCATTGATGGGTATGGGTCCACCACCAGTCATAACTGTACATATCTTCTTACTAAAACCCGTAACTAGGTGGTGTACAGATATAAATTTTGTTGCTAGAAAACTGTGTGAAGCACCTGAATCAAATAATGCTAAAGCAGGATGTGAATGCACATAAATGAAACCTGCGATGACATCAGCGGTAGGTTCCTGCTCTGGCTCTTGCTCATCTGCTGATAGGGCAAAAGCTCGCCCAGTCTTCTGTTGGTATTATCCAAACTGTTGTTGCTGAGTGGGTAGGGGAGTCTTCTGCTATGTTGTTCCAGTCCGGTTGATTGCCGTGGGGCAGTCCCTCACTTGGTGGGTGGCAGACCCACAGACTAGGTAGTGTCCTAGCATCTTCCTGCAGATGTTCGCCTGATGTCCTGGCCTTTTGCAGAAATCGCAGACAGGAATCTGCTTCTGAGGCGCTCTGTCATTGGTCCTCGCCTGATGGTGCTGCTGCTGGTGGTGAGAAGGCTTGTTGTTATTATTGTGGTTGGGCCTCTTCTGGTTATTCCGGTAGTTGCTAGTTCCAGAATACTCCCTCTTTGAATGAGCAGGCTGACTCTTCTCTATATCCTGAGCTCGTATTAGGATCCTCTCGTACGTCTTGGCGCCGCTTGCGATCACAAGAGTGCGAATCTCTTCCCTCAGTCCATACCTGAATCTTTCTGCATGATCGGCGGGGTCAGCAACCAAGTTCTTTGCAAAGTGACTAAGTTGACCAAACTCTACCGCATATTCACAACCGTCATGTTTCCTTGCTTCAGATTCTGGAACTGTCTTTCCATCTCCCGTAACTCTGATGTTGAAAAGAACTTCCTGCAGAACAACCTCCTGAAGGTGTTCCAGTCAAGCTGCCTGTCCTGGAGTCGGGGTTCATTCTGATACCAGGTGCTGGCTACATCTAACAGTTGGAGTCCCACAGCTTCAACTTGAAGGTCATCTGGAAGTCGAGCAACGCTGAGGAGACGCTCCATAGTGTCGAGCCATTTATCAGCATAGATAATTCCTTCGGTTCCGTTGAAAGGTCGAGGGCCCAGCTTCTTGAATTTCTTAATATCTCCGACTTTAGCCGGCCTTGGTTCGGATTGGGCTGCTTCTCCTTTCTCCAGTGCAGCCATAGCCACATTATGGGCATTCTCCATGCCTTCTCTTATAATCGCCATCTGTTTGCGATGAGCTTCAGCTTGAGTTCTCTGTGCCTCAACCACTCCTCGTAGCAGGCCTACGAGGTCGGTGGGATCAACAGGCACTGGTGTGGCAACTGGATCGGGCACCACCGCAGGGGCTTGCTGTTCAATCTGGGAAGATGTAGGATCTAACACTTGAATAGTAGTGTAAAATCTACGGGGTGCTGGTATATTATGGGGACGATCGGTCAGCTGCCAGAGTATAGGATCCGGACTCGATTGAGGAGGTAGGGTGTGATCGGGTGATGACAATCCATCGCCAGCAGTGTTGGTCTTGTTTGTGGCCATACTCTGGAAGGTTTAGTATTGCAAAACATCAGCAAGGTAGCCTACCTGTCTATAACAATAAAAAATATTAATTTATAATATATATCGGTCTTATATTGTGACAAATTAATGTTTGTTTTAAATGTTTCTATATATCTATGACTAAGTTGTTGATCCGACCGGCATGGGCCACCACTAAAAATATGTCACGACCCGGTCCCAAATTGTTGGATCGAATCGGATCATGCCCAGCCTACACCGTTGTAAGACGGCGGCAGTAAGCTGTATCCAAATACAGGTAATCACAACAACACAATATATTTTGTCACAACATCTAAATTTCGAATATTAAAACTTGTCCAACAAAAGGTTTATTTAATACATCAAATAAAATAAAAATTATCTTTTTATTCAAACATCAAAACTAAAAGGAAAATCATCATCTAGGAAGTTGGCTCGTCAGCCATAGAATCATCGTCCTCCAAATGGGACTCTGGCAGAACAGCTGGATAAAGCACCGGGTCGTAGTAGCTATTTATCAATAGCTCAGCTTCATCAAAGGAACCTATTGGGGGTGGAGGATCCAGTCAGGAAAGGAGCAAAGTACAATTATGAAAATTTAACAATTCAAGTAATAATTAGAAATTTGCAATTTAAACAGTTTAAATACTTGAACAATTTTTCCAATAATTTTCCACAATTAAAAACAATGTGATTTGAGTATGTAATGCGTATGACCGGCTTGGGTTGTACAATAGTATCCTAATGATACGATACGGCTTATCTCCATGTGTAAGATGGATAAGCTCGCACAATCAATATGCAATATGAGGGGTATTAGTCATAATACACTACACTACTCCTGTAGCTTCCCTTCCCGAAAATTTTGAATTTTTTTATTATTTATTTGATTTAAATGAGGATTTTAGGATTTTATAAATGGTTATTTAGTTAATTATTACGGTAGATAGTTTTTAGCCATGGTTAGGAATTGGAGTACAAGACAACCAGAAATCATGGCACGGGTAGTACAGTAGCGTGCTTTGACTAGTGTTTAATCATGGTAGGGGAGTGCCAAGCCATCGGTGTGTCCTAACTAGGAAAACCAGGCCAAGTTATAGCATGACCATCATAAATAAGTTTAATTAATTATTATTAGATTTATTGACTTTGCAGGAACCCGGTTGTACCAACTTAGCCCGAACTGTTCCGAACCAAATCCAAGCTGTGTATGCAGGAAGTATGACCAAGATGTTAGTGTCGATATATTTGTCGATATATTTTGTGTGTACGTATTTTCGTAAATGCTCCATTACCTATATTTTGTAAGTAATTATTATTAATATTATTACGGTTACTTTATACATATATAAGTATTTAACGTTCATAAGGTATCTAAAAGTATTTTAAATGATTTTCTTATTTATCCTGGTATAATTTTGGAATATTTAGACTACATATTTTGTCTGTACACTTAGTCTAAATTTTCTTATTAGTATCATTATTATTGTTATTAGATTTATTATAATAAAAATATATTATTTAGTATTCTAAATTATTTGTGAAATATATATTATATGTGTATGTATATCTGAATATATATAAATATATATGTACTCATGTGTGTGTATAAGATATATGTATATGTGTGTATATATAAATATATTTGTATACGTGTATATGTATATGTATATATATAGATATATGTGTACGTATATAGATATTAATTTGTTAAAAAAAAATATAGATATTAATTTGTTATATGTGTGTGTGTATATATATATATATATATATTTTTATAGATGTATGTATATTATATGAGTGTATATAGGTATATATGTATAGATACGATTTTATATATATATATATATATATATATATATATATATATATATATATATATATATATATATATATATATATATATATATATATATTTTGTATATATATATATATACAAATATATATATATATATATATATATATATTTAAAAAAAAAAAATATATATATATATATATATATATATATATATATATATATATATATATATATATACGTATGTATATATGGAAATGTGTAAATATTAATAAAAGAAATGGAAATAAGAAAAAGAAATGGAATAGGAAACAGTAGCAGGCCCACAACCCAGTAAAACGAGCCCAGGCCCATAAAACACTTCCCAGCAGAGCTTTACAAAGCTAACCCGAACACCCCGTTCATAACCGTGCGCAAGGTTTCCCGATATTATACAGCAAACAACATCGAAACCCTAGCTCTCTTCCATCGCCAACCCAACCGCGCCCCATCCCCAGTGCCTGGGCGGTCACCCGCCGTCGCGAGACACCGTCGGCGACCACATGCCGGCCCCGTGCTTTAGCGACACGCAACAGAACTGCCAGCAATCCCGCACAGGTGACCCCTGTTCTCCACTGTTTTTCTTTCTCCATAGTTCATCGTTTTACGATCTTCAAAAACCTGTACGTAGCCTTTATAACCCTCTACATGTCCCTTCAATTAGATTCTAAAATAATAGACTAGGTTTCTCGAAAAATCGATAGGAATATCACGGGAAAAACTGTTCGAAAAACAGTTTTATAAGTGCCCAAGTACCCCTATTTGAGAGTGATTCCTGGCCAACATAGTAACTATTTCGAAATTCTAATTTAAGAGATTCCTAGCCAATCTATAGGATACGAGATCCTTTTTTGTAGTTTCAAAGTTTTTCTCTTATATGCCGAGAAAACCGATTTCTAAAGTTGACAAAAACCTGTTTCTAAAAACAAGAAAATTCAATAAAACTCATCCACACGACGTGCGTCCCGCCAAATCGGGCGACATGGTCGCGAGCCGAAAACATCAAAAGCTGTGTAACGGCTTCGTGGTCGTGTGGGCTTTGACAGAATTCAAATTGGTCGCGTGTGCGCGACGAATTTGATGCGTATCCGTCGAAATTTACCGTATCGTGCACTTTGCAAATTCTCCAATTACTTTGTGCACGCTCGTCAGATCGAGACAAAACTTGCGCCAACAGGACCGTATCATTTTTTTGGTCCTGTATGCCAAGTTTGGTCCAATTCTGAGACAGTTGATAAAATCACTGTTTTGCAGGCCCCACGGTTCCAATCAACGGGCAATTTTGTGCACGGCCCGCCGGAATCCAACTCTGGACATACGGTTGGGTTCGTATCGAAAAACCAGATCCGTAGACATGTAGTTTGACGACTTTAGAGACCATTGTCTCTGGCACAATTTTCGGTGCAAAGCGGATCCAACTGCGGACATCGTTTATGTCCGAAATTACCGTTTTACCTCTGTGTCATGAATTGGACTTAAGGACAGGCAATCCTAGCTAATTTGACTATTCTAAGAACATTGGTAATGTTTGTTTCAACTTTCGGAGACAGTTATGATGACTTGGACTGTATGGCTTAATAGTCGACTATATATTTGTTGGATCTGCGTGCAACCTCCAGGCAAGTATACCTTACATCCCTCTACAGTTTATTTACATGCATATTTCTATTATTATATAGTTTTACTAGTTGGTTATTTACATGTGATTCGTATATCATGCTTGCTAGTATAGATATAGTCTATGTTCATGGTTAGCATTGTAGTTCGTATTGGATTGGTTCTCTCGTGTATCGTGATTGGGTCGTGTCGTGTCTTCACCTGTGTCTTGACTGAATCATGTTTGCAAGTATATGTGAGTGAACTGATATTCCTTGTTTTTTCCACAACCTGCGAGTCCACACACGGGGCGAGGGTTGCCTTTGCACCTGTGAGTCCACATACGGGGCGAGGGTGACTTGTCTTGAAACAACCTGCAAGTCCACAATCGGGGCAAGGGTTGTCCTTTGCACCTGCAAGTCCACAATCGGGGCGAGGGTGACTTGTCTTGAAACTGACCTGCGAGTCCACAATCAGGGCGAGGGTTGGTATCCATTGATCTACCAGCAGTTCATTTATGCATACTTGATCCCGTATCCGTGTTCATAGTTATCTGTCAATAGACACTTGTCAGTCTCATGTCTATTTCATGTTTACACCCTGGTTATATTATTGCGTGATTAAACTGTTAGATAGCATGTTTTATGTATCTTGCTAGTCCTCTGAGGACCTAATGATCTCTTCAGGTTTAGCGATTCCATGGAGTTAGTTAGCAGAGCAGGACGGTAGAGGATTGCGATGCATGATACAGGTATTTGTTTGTGATATTTCTTTATTATCTTCTCGTGCTTTATATTCAGTACCATGATATACTCTGCTTATTTATAGACTCATATCATTCTTGGAGTCTAATTGAACAATATGCTAATAGGCTGCAGACCATGACCCATACTTGTTCATTCTTGTTTATATGATTAGACATGATACCCATGACCTTGACAGCTTATGCGTACTCGAGTCGGGCTGGAGTCCGCTCGATACGTAGCTGGCTTGCTCATGAGCTCGCGTCCGAAAAGCGGGTGTGGGTCGTGACAACTCCCCCAATCCCACAATCAATAACAATCAATACTCTAGGAGAGAGTTCCGTGTAGCAATGTGATTTAATCTTGCAATATTATAATTATTAAATAAATTGAAAAATAAACACAACCGTACTTGCCTTTGTTTATGACTGAGTTTGAAGAGTCGGTTCTGGAAAAGAAAATCAGACTCGTCCTCGAAATCCTACATTGAGAATCCCCACTTAGCATAAATGAGGAAAACATATCTAGGTGTGCTAGTTACAATCTCTAAAATTTGATCCTAGTCAAATTTTATGTTGTTATAAACAAAACATGTTTATCGATGCGATTCAAAGTTATTAATTTAACGAGGAAAAAGTCAAGTTAACATTTTTATTGGAAAACTTCGTATTTTTCAATTATTTGGCAAAACTTTGTATTTTGTAATATATATATATATATATATATATATATATATATATATATATATATATATATATATATATATATATATATATATATTTTATTTTTTTTTATTTATATATATATATATATATATATATATATATATATATATATATATATTTTATATATATATATATATATATATATATATATATATATAAATATATATATATATATATAAATTTAGTTATTTTTCTTTTAATGAGAAAACATGAAATTGTCTAAGTTACAACTTGAAATCTTATTATTTTATTTAATGTGAGAAAACTCTTATTAATTTTCTATAAAAGATAAATATTCAGTTTACTATTTATGCGTTTACCTACAAAACAACAATCCAGGAAAGAAAAGGAAAAACTAAACTACTTATTACTGGTCCACGGGAAAATAGAAAAGAAAACTTGGACTTATGCCCTTACAATTTTTACATAAATTAATTTAATTTAATGGCGAGCTCTGAATACCGCAAACGGTCCAACAGTAGGCCGCAGCCCTGCACCAAATTACTAACAGCAGTAACCCATTCTCTAAAAATAATAATAAATTAAAGATAATTATAAAATGCGTCTCAGACTTGGTCATTCAAAAACTCATGTTTTAACTAATGCCTCAACGTCCGGGTTGGCTGGTTTCGTTTTCATTAGTTAGGGCCCATGGACCAATATGGTCGTCGCCCGAAAAGATACAAAAATCTATTTTAAAACCAACACTCCAAATGTAGTTTGTTTTGCAAATATCGGGATTTGAAAATAGTTTTAAAATATATTTTTGAAAATTTGTGCAGCACTTCCTCTATAATTGGGACAACCCAATCCTGGGAAAATACCAACACCCACAATACCATAAAACATTCCCAACCAGAAATTCCAATCTATCCAACCCAAGAGTAGGTTTATATCAAAATCACAGAAAACTTTCCGAACTATAAAATTCGAAAAACCCAAAATATAACTCGAAAAAACGAAAAAACACAGAACCTCTCTAAGGAAAATGGTCACAGAGCCATTTCCGAAAAATTCGAACTTCTCTCGGAACTTCCGAAAAACCATAGAACCACAAGACCACAGAATCATAAAACAACAACAAATCTACAGAATCATTCTGAAAGGGAGTTCGAAAAAATCCGAATTCGCGAATTGATCCGATTCCCATAGCGGGATCGGGGACCATGTCATCATCGACACTAAATGGAAGGAACACAGGAACACTGAAGATACCTGGGGTGCTCCACTAGAGCTCTCATATGAAAAAGAGGAGAAAATGGAAAACCCACGGATCTCGAAAAAATCCAAAACACGCGGACAGCGGAACGTGCCTCGAAAAACACAGATCTTGACATAAATCGGGACACGGGAACGGCAGCGCACACAGGGAGATGCGCACGGGCAGCGTGCACAAGCGCCAGGGGCTCGGGAGGCCGGGTTCGCCGAGGGCCGGCGAGCAGCGGGGGCACGGCTCAAGCGGAGGGGTCGCCGGCGGGAAGGGCTCGGCTCGGCTCGAAAAGCTAGGGCACGGGAGTTTGGGAGAGTGGATGAGGAGAATGAAGAGAAGGGGGTTTATATAGGAAGAATTTTTGGGGGTTTCGGAACCCAAAGGCCATGGCCGTTCGGGGAGGTGAACGGAGCGGTCACCGCTCAGAAGGGAAGGCCGGCTAGCCAGGGACGTTTGGAAATGGAAAGATTTCCTTTCCTGATTGTTATGAGAAAGAGAGAGAGAGAGTAAAGAGTTAATATGAAAGTAAATGGAAGTTTTAAAAAATATAAGAATTCTTTTGTTTTTAATAAAGAAATTGATATTTATTTATTTATAAATATATACTAAGGGATACGGGAACGGCAGCGCACACAGGGAGATGCGCACGGGCAGCGTGCACAAGCGCCAGGGGCTCGGGAGGCCGAGTTCGCCGAGGGCCGGCGAGCAGCGGGGGCGCGGCTCAAGCGGAGGGGTCGCCGGCGGGAAGGGCTCGGCTCGGCTCGAAAAGCTAGGGCACGGGAGTTTGGGAGAGTGGATGAGGAGAATGAAGAGAAGGGGGTTTATATAGGAAGAATTTTTGGGGGTTTCGGAACCCAAAGGCCATGGCCGTTCGGGGAGGTGAACGGAGCGGTCACCGCTCAGAAGGGAAGGCCGGCTAGCCAGGGACGTTTGGAAATGGAAAGATTTCCTTTCCTGATTGTTATGAGAAAGAGAGAGAGAGAGAGAGAGTAAAGAGTTAATATGAAAGTAATGAAAGTTTTAAAAAAATATAAGAATTCTTTTGTTTTTAATAAAGAAATTGATATTTATTTATTTATAAATATATACTAAGGGACTTCCAAATTAACTTCGAAAAACTGAACTTGGGTTCGGGACGGGTCTGGACGGGTCAGGACCAACATTAAAAATCCAGGAATAATAATATTTCTAAAAATATTGTTTTTCCTAAAATGATAATAATTTAGCAATAAATTATATACAAATAAAATTTTACAGGTTTGACTAAACACTAAAATTTTCATAAATATTAATTATAATAAATAAAAATAATACTGAATTAATTAATTAAAAATTACGGGTTTCACACGGCCGGAGGAGGCGGAGAACGCCGGTGGAGGCTGTACGCGCGGCCGGTGGTGCGAGCAAAAAGAAAAAGGGCGCGGGGGTCGACAGCTCCGGGTGGCGGGAGCGATCGGCGGAGGGCGGTTGTGCCGAGGTTAGGGTTCTGCTTCTCCTTCTTCTATTTTGCTGTGGTGTCGATGGTGATCTGGTGGGTTGTCGACGGTGGGTTACGGTGGTGATTGTCTGGAGGTGGTGGTTTTTTTGGGGTCTCCGACGATGGACGCCGGTGACAGTGGTGGTGGTGCATGGCGAAGGGGCCGGCAAGTCCGGTGGGGCGTGCGGTGGTGGTGTTAGGCCGGCGGGGTGGTTCGGGTGGCGGCAGCGGTGGTTGTGGAGGTTTGCTGGTGGCGATGCAGCGTTGCTGGCCGTGGCAGCGATGGCTACGACCTATAGTGGTGGTCGGGATATGGGTAAAGTGGCAGACGATGGTGATGGATCGGGTTGCTGTTCTGGCCGAGAACGGCGAAGGCAGGACAACCATGGTGGAGACAGCAGGGATGGCGAGGTGGTATCGATAGCCATGGGACAGGGCACGGGGGATCTTGAGGCTAGCTGGCGTTGGTGATGGAAGAAACGATGTGGAAGAGGGCTGGTGTCGTGTCCTACGAGACACGGGGCTGGTGTGTCCGGGATTGTCGGACACGGAGTAACAATGTATTTGTTCAAATATAAATATAGTGGATGAGACACCGACACGATGCACGGTTAGGTTGTGGATGGAAAATTTTCTGGAGGAGTACCTCTCCTTTTATAGGAGGTGGAAATTCCCAGTTGGAAATATCTTAAACCCAGTTGGAAATATCCAAATCAATCCAATCTAAATAAATTCTATACTTAGTTTAAAATATTTTAAATAAGGTCAATAAAATCTTTTCCTATTTAAATTATCAAAATAAGTAAAATATTAAATAAAATAAAATTTTAAATATATTTTTCATAAATATTAAAATATAGCATTAATTAATTTCAAAAATTAAGGTAATTACTTAAATATTAAATCCTAAAGTAGCTTTTTATAATAACAAAAATATGTTACTATACAAATTTTAAATTCCGCAAATATCTAGAATACATTTTATATAAACCAAAAATTTTCAAATCACTATTTATTTGAACATGTACTTTCCTATATAAAATAAATTTATAATAAAAATATTTTTTTAACATATGTAACTCGACACATTCGCACTCGTCGAGAAATTAGGAAACGCAAATCTCGCATGTTACGTAAATACAATAAAGCGAACTCGTATGCGACGTGCAAAATAAATACAAAAATTAAAAAATGTAGTAAAATTTAGGGGGTTTACAAACGGCTGCCTCGACTTCGTCGGTCACCACCCATGTCCTCCTCCTTTTCCCAGAACCCAACCGACAACAACTCCCTCCAGTGTCGTCGTCTTCAGTTGCCAAACTCGGCCATAATTTTGCTCCTGTTGCACCTCCGTGACGCCGAACGCCGCATTGCTCACTCTCCGGCCTGCCGTGTCGCCCGAGTAGCCGAAGCAAGGTAAGACCCCCTCCTCGTCGAGCTTTCATGCCGGTGCCCCTTCCGTGAGCCCTTACTAGACCCCCCCTCTCTCCTTCACTGTACCCACTCTCCCCTCTCGATCTCTCTAATTCTCCCTCCACTATTTTTCTCTCTACTATTTCAAGTTCCTTCCTCTTTCAAACGAACAACATCAGTAGTTGCTCAATTTTATTTTTTATTTCATTACTTTTATCTAATATCAATATGTATTAATTAATATAGTATGTGTGTGTATGTATATATATATATATATATATATATATATATATATATATATATATATATATATATATAGTAAAATAGAATAATTTTTATTACTATTATTATTATTAATATTATTATTAATAATATTATTTTGTTATTAATTGTTATTATTATTATTCTCATTAGTTTTACTAAAATCTATATATATATATATATTCATATATATATATATATAGTAAAATAGAACAATTTTTATTAATATTATTAATAATAATATTATTTTGTTATTGAATGTTATTATTATTATTCTGATTAGTTTCACTAATATCAATATTATTATTTATATATCAAATATTTCTAAATATATTATTATATCATTTATGGTATATAGTTTTAACATAAAAATTGTAGTTTGACAAAATTAAGTTTTTAGCCCTAAACTAAATAACGTCACATATCCAATATACGTAGGATTAGCCATACGAAATATGCCATCTGCATGCATACGAAGAATACTCCAATATATGAAATCCTCGTACAATACATAAGCTGTAAATAATAAAATTATAGGCCAATCACAGATAATCTATATCTCATCCATAGAACACAAGAATAAAGCAATAGTCTAGGTAGAATAAAATGAAAGAGTCAAAAGATATATAGCCAGTTGGAGACAAATCCACTACCAAACAGCTACGAAAAATAGTCTGAGATATCTAGTGTCTGACCTCCTAAAATAAAATAAAAACAAATGAAGTCCACTAAAATATAGCAAAATCATGTCCTCAAAAGTATCTAGATCTCGGAAGGCGAGACCTCATCAACTGAAAAAGAGGGATCCAGTGTAGACTCGTACTCCTGGGAAAAATTCTAGTCGTCTAAGCCTAGAGAGATCACTAGTTCCTCAGAGGGACGAAACAAGATACAAGAAAACCACATGCCATATAATCTGTGTAATAAGATAAATGATGCATGCAATAGGGTGCCTAACCATTCTACTATGAGTATGCAGTTAAGAACAAACCTTCAATGCATGGGCATTTTTCGAACATCAAGGACCTTAAAGCATGTCATTTCTCGAACATCAGAGGCCAGAAAGATCAGAAAAATAGGGTAATCAGGCCCGTATCTCCAGTGGAGCTTTAGGTAAAAAGGAAAGTACATACTCGGCCTATACGCTAAGGAACTGTTCTCCGTACCCTATACCTATCTATGTCATCTCCATAACATATATGAACCTCAAATAACTGTCAAGTCCACTAATCATGTAAATTCTATTAGCAGTTATTTCTTAACCGTCGCATGTCTCATACGTATCGGTGCCCAGCCGACTACGCGAGTCCGTATCCTACATGTGACTCACAGTTCGTGATAAAGAAAGTGTTATGGCCATATGAGATATACCAATACCTCACATCAAGGCGTGGTCATCTAGTACTAAGTCATAATGCATAAAAATAAACAAAAGCAGTAAAACGACTAATATAGTCGCTCGCACCCAAGTAAGACTTGGACGCACAGTGTAATAGAAACATGCAGTACATAAATAAACAAAATAAAATAATAGAGTTAAATAACAATAAATGAATAGTATATAGTGAAATGGTATCTTGCGCTCGTGTGCACATTTCATGAACGAGTTGCATGCACGGGCCATGCGAGGATATACGCAACTATAAGCGGTCTATACGCAGGTTTTGCACGGCTATGTGTGTTTACGCGTATACTTGCATGCACTACTATGCGCATGCTAGACTGAGTTGTAGTATTGCTGGCTTATGCACGTAGCAGCTGCGCTGATGTGCGCATATGCACAGATAACATAATTGGTGCACAATCCCCCTGATTGCAGAATTTAAATGGTTATGGAAAAATAAAGTCAAATATTTAGATCCAATTTTTATAGGATTTAAATATAATTCGATCATGTATTTCCGCAATTAGTTGGTGGTCAGGATTATGGCTAGGGTTTCCTTCATACTCTATAAATACTCTATTCGTGCCTCCTTTGAGAACTTACTTCAAAATTGAGAGAAAATGATAGGAGTTCACAACGACTTCCAGTGGAAGTCCAGGAGTTCATGCAAGTCTAAATAGAGATGACATTGAGCGTTCCAGAAGTTCTCGTACGAATTTGTTGGTTCCTGAAAGTGAGGACCCTAATTTTTGAATTTATTTATTTATTTTATAAGATTTCTAATTGTTAGATTAAATTCTATATTTAATTATGACTATAAATATACTTTTTCGTGCCTTTGATTTTTGGAGTACAAGACATGCCCATGTCTCGAAACGTCCTTCACGAGTTTTGTAGTAGACATGATGACCTTCAATTTCGTATATCATGTCTCATCCAAACTTGTCCCCTAACATCCTCTTAACTTTATGCAACTTTGAGTCAATTTAGGCCATTCGACCGATTATTGAAATCATAGACCTAACTTACAACTTGAGTGCGAGACTCGACATCAATCAAAACCAATCGACCCAATATATGATTTTGATATAGTTTGAGCCTACGACACATATGCCAAGGGTATGCACATAATCGAATCCACATGTTCTATTTATTTGCGAATGGCACAAGAGACTCATTCGTTGACTTTTTGAGTTTGGTTTGACTAGAAAATATGTTTGGACCCTAACCTAACCAACCCCACTTGATAGGGCCATGTTAGGTTGCCATGACTTAGTAGAATTATTTTGAATTTATTTTAAAAGGTTACACATCCATATAGATTTAAATACCATTTTGTATATAAATTATTATATTTATAATAGCCTAATACTATATATATGAATATGGTCTTAGTCATGGTTGAGTTTGGATATGCAAGACGACTAGAAAGCATGACATGCCTAGTGTAGTTGGCTGCTTTAACTAGCATACTAGCCATGTTAGGAATGCCATGGTGATATTTTGGTCTTTTGCATGTTAACCATTCAAGTTGTGTCACAAATCATATTTTATTTAATTAATTAGTTTATATAAGCCTTTATGACTTCTTAGGTGACCCGATTGCACCAAACCTTCCCAAACTTCTTCCAAGATAAACCAAAATCTGTTTGGACATGTGGGACATTAAAATAAATTAATAAACATATATATTTAATATTTATTCAGATCTTAGATTTGATTTATATATAGAAATCTAATTAGTTCTATATTAGGAAAGGTATAATTAAATCTTCAATCAAATATATTAGCCAACTCACCAAACCAACTAAGTGGACCCTACCATGTAGTGTTCGGCTAAGCACTCCCCCTCTCTTGGCCGAACATCCTAATAGAAAATAGGATTCCAACTCTTGTATATATATGAAACCCATAAAAGCCCATATATATATCAACTTATACCCAAACCCTAACACTAAATCTATTCTTCTTTCACCCCTCTTGGCCGACCACTCCCCTCTTTCCCCCTCAATATTCAGCAGAATCTCTCCCCATAAAACCCATCATCTTCATACCCTCCATTACACATCTCTCTATCATCTATAAAAACTCATCTCCTTCACTATACACCCATCCAACCACCAAAACAAACCATTAAAAACTCCATCTTTCCCATCCCACCATCCATATCCATTGCCAACCCCTTGAAACTCACCAAGAAGGTATTAGCAAGCAAGTGTAGCAAGGAAGGTTGGAGCTTTGGTAAGGATGAGTCTTCACAACCTTTCTAGCAAGGACTTTCGGTAAGAAACCCTACTTTTTCCATCTCAAACCCTTACTAAAATTATGTAGAAAGTATGTTATTAAATATGTAAAAAAATTATATTTTGATGACTTTTGTTATTTATTACCATCACTAAAAGTTTTACGATTAATAGTTGCAATATCCATGTTACAGTAGGATCAAATTGAGCCCCGTTGTGAAGGAACTATAAGTTATTAATGGATATTTTCAAAAATGAATTTTACGTAGGTTAAAATATAAGAATTATGATTTTTAAGTAATTTTTCATGAATTTACCAACTCAAATCTGGTCGAGAAAATTAGGGGTCAAAACTAGATTTTTCGGGTAATCTATCGACTTAGAATGTTCCAAATTAGTAGCATAACTTAACTATTGTATTCATGTCTTAATTATGAGAAATAATTTACTTTAAATTATGTATAAAATATATTTTTGGATATTTTAGCTATTTTGAGTAATTGGCCATGTTCAGGACGAGTTCCGGGTAGACTAGCTGACGTAGTAGTCAACTAGTCACATAATTCTTTGTAAATTGTAATTCTGGAATTTCAGAGTTAATACTATAAAAAATAGTTTTAAATAGTATTTTTATGAATTTTCTATGATTTTTAAGTGTATTATTGAAGTGGGGTCATAACCGATTAATTAGAAGATCGAAAACCCTAAAACTGTATTCCGAGGTCTCGTTGGACACGTATGTATGTTATACAATTTAAGTAGTCCTATGAGATATTTGAATATAGTTAAAGTAGTTTAAAACATTAATTTAGTTAATTAAGTTCTGTTATAAGTTTTATAAGTAGTTAAATAAATTATTTAGGAGCATCGGATTTCGGAGACGTGGACACGGGAGCGAAACTTCATCCTCACATCACGGAATTAGATAAGTACACCTTGCCAAACTTTACAGTATTTACATACTTTTCTATATTTTTATTCTTTCTTGCTTGGTTACATATTTCTCTTACTTCATGGTTACTTTCTAGTTTTACGTGCACGTAGATTATTACTCTTTTTTCCACATTACTTGCTCTATTTACTTATCATGTTCATGTCTAGAGATAGTATTTCTTTGTCTATGCCATGATCTCCTGACCTGTTTGACTTGGACTACCAGTACTCGATAGACTTGACCTGATCGTGATTATTTTTACTTGACCCTGACTTGTTATTAGACGTGGCTATACCTGACCACCTCGTTCGTGAGCTCCCATCGAGTGTGAATTAGCCTTACTATAGTTAGGGATTCCCCATCGGCTACTGACTATAGGACTGTGAGTTCCCATCGGGCTGCAGTTATCCCGACTTACTATTAGTCACGCTTGATAATACTATCCTTGACGGTCTGCCACTTACACTTATTTTTTAGTCTCATATTGTTTCCTTGTACCATTTTATATCTTTTTCGCATGTTATTTATTGTACAGTGTTTGCAAAAACAAAAAGTTTATTCCAAACTTGAAAAAGAATAGTACAAAGTACAATGAATTCTGGAGAAGTACAACTGTAGGAATCTGATCAGAAGACGATCACGTTTTTCCTTGGACTATGTGAACTTGAAGACTGTAGCCTCTGGAGAATGCAACAGCAATTTTGTAAGAGTTCTTGATCTCTGTGCGTATATATCTGATGATTTCACAATGATTGGAAACTCTATTTATAGAGTTCAAGAATTAACTGTTTTAGCAGTTATTCTGATGTGCGCGAGGCTGGATTGCGCCACATTAGGTTGCGCCAACCTCCTGTTGTGCCAACTTTTATTCAGTTGTTAAGTCGTGTACTAACTGTATTTAGATGCATGGCATTATGTGATTGAGATGCGCGTGGCCGTGTACAGGATAGTAGACACGTCTTGAGAGATTAGTGGCATGTGCGCTACGTCATCCTGCTTTAGAATGCAAGTTGTCTCAACTTAATTAGGTTGTGCGAGCTTCGGTCAACTGTGCCTGATTGAGCCGTGCCTAGACACGTGGCAGCTTTTGAGTCGAAGTCATTCAGATTGCGCCTAGGCACAACTAAAGATTTTGTCTGGATTGCGCCTGGACGCAACTTACGAAGTGTACATGACAGCTGTCTACCAACTCTCCTTGAGCGACACAATTCACGGGATTCAAAGAGATTTTCCTCGTTCACTGTGGTGTCAGTTGTCATTGTTGTCAGGTAATGATGGCCATTAAATGTCAGACGCCATGTAGATTTTGGCACAACAAGACTGGACGCAGTCTGATATCAGGCACAACCTGTTCAGTGGCACAGCTTATTATCTGGGCTTCATATCAGTAGCGCAACATGATCTTTGGGGTGCAACTTGATCACTGATTAGTATATTCAGGGCACAACTTGATTTTTTTAGGCTCTACAAGACCCCCTTCAAAGTTTTCAAAACTTAAAAATGTTTCAAAGTTTTGAAATACTTTGAATTTATAAAAAATTTGACTGAGTCAAGTTGCGCTAGTCAACAACCGATCATCACAATTAAATCTCTTTCTCGAAAACACAAAACCTCCTCTTTGTCTTCCCGAGTTTCATTGATGATGTTCGATTTTCAATGAAGAATACGGAGAGTCAATTTGTTGATATATATCTAGTAGCTGATCTTTATGCTTTATTCTTCACTTTTATTCTTCAATGGCCCCCAAGAAGAAAGAGATGGAGACAAATGTTGACACTACAATCAAGTCTCCTGAAGCGGGACAGGATGTTGTACCTACAACTTATCTGTTGGAGGCTGACCCGTTGCTGAGAGTGGCAAACTTTTTAGACCATTTTGGTCTAGACTCGACAGTCTTCAATCACTTGAATGGTAGGCCATCCTCCGAAGGGCATGGTGATGCGGCGGGGTTCCTTAATCTGATGCGTCGCTCGGGGATCCGTAATATGCAAGAATTGGACGCTGCCCTTCGTCAGCCTGATGAAGGCAAAAACAAGGAATAATGTTTTAAGCAAAACAACTTTTATTCTCTTTTCTGAAGTCCTTGATTGTAGGGGTCCATGCCTCTTAATGCAATGAAATCTATAATTTCCAATACATTGTGTGGTTGAGATTTCAAATAGCGCACGTGGACGCATTCTCTTGGCTAATTCTTTGTTTACAGTTTCTTTTAAGAAACACATGCAGTCGTCACATGGTTTTAGACACCCATTTTTAATTCTTTCCAGAAACAGACTCCTAGAATGACGCACCTATTTTCCTTCTTCAGTAGTTTAAAAATGATAGCCAAAACGAAAGAGCTATTCATACTTTCTCAAAACAAATGGCTCCTCACAAGGTCCCACTTGTGCCACTTCATTTTGATGTTATTCTTTTGTATGCTGTGTCTTCAAAAATTGGTAAGTCTCGAAGAGGAATCAATGGTATGAATATTCTTCTTTCGTACCACTTTTGAAGATAGGTATTGATCTGCATGTTGTAGATACTGTTGATATGCACTAACTATTTCTGAGAATAGGCGCGCACTGTGATCCAGTACTTAGTCTTGATCATAGGCACGTATTGTTGACATGCGCCAGTGTGATCAACTTGCACCGTGGAGATATGATGTGCCTTATTGATCAGCACACTTTATTGGGATGTGCCAGTTTGATCAGTACATAGTGCTGATATGCGCCTGTTGATAGGCACAGTCTGCTGATATGTGCCTGTTGATAAGCGCACACTGCTAAAATGCACCTGTTGACAGGCGCACGCTGCTGATAGCACTATGTGGTTCTGACACTCACATCAGACAGCTCATATGGTTCTGACACTAAAATCAGATAGCTCAGAACTCTTCATGTTTAAGAAGGGTCTTCCTCAGATGGTAGGAAGAGCCTATATACATGAGAGTTGGATGGTGGAGACGCAGAACTAGGAATTGTATCACAAGGGTGATTTTGTTCCTAGTTTCCATGGCGGGGCGTCTTCTCTCCACCAGTTGTATTGACAGCAGCTCATCTTTGGGCTGCTGCACTATGTGGTTCTCCTCACGTCTTTCTGAGAGAAGTGTTTGCCATTAATTGTAAAAGTGCAGAACAATTTTATAGGATGACTGAACTTAGACTCACAATACAAACTCGCTCGTACAAAGAAAGCCTAGGAATGAAAACCTAGGTACAACAATCTAAGTACAATTGTCTATTTTTATTCTAGGGGTGACGATAGAGGCTCGAGAAAGCGACGGCAGCTCTGCCTTACTCATTGGACGATCAGACGTAGCCTTGGCTCTGATGAAGAAATGCTCTCGGAATGTGTGGGGAGACTCTTCTGTGCGTGCCTTTTTCTCTCTGTGTGTCCAGCCAGGGTCTTTCTCTCCCCTTTTTCTTCTTGCAAGGGAATGGCACCTTGCTATTTATAGGAGTGGGTGTGATCATTAGGGTTTGCAATGATTGCCCCTTTGAAAAGTCGGCAGTTTGGGGATTAATTACCATTTTCCTTGATCCTGACTTGTTGGCAATTAATCTGGGCCATTGATCTTGATTGTAACAAATCTGGGCAGTTAATGTTGATTGCGCCAAATCCATGTGGGCAATTAATGTTGATTGCCACGAATCTTCGTAATTTATTAGGACAAGCTCAGATCTGCTGCCACATGTTCAATATGCTTGATTGCAATAAATTTGATTTGATCCGGGTAATTATAATAATTGTACTAAATCTGGTTGTTGGGATTTGTTAATAAATCTTGATTGATTTGGTGCCACGTGTCCAACCATCATTCTGCTGCGAGCCGTAGGAACACGGAGGAAACTGATCTTCTGCCACGTGTCCTAACTACGAGCCACAGGGACAGGGTGTCTTAACGGAGCCGCATGAGGGTGGCTTCTCAGGATTTCAACCGCATGAAGGTGGCAGCCGCATAGGTGTGGCTTCTGAAATCTGAGCCACATGAGGGAAGTTTCCAACTGAACCGCATAAGGGTGGCTACGTGTCAAGGCTGCATGGGAGTGGCCTCTCAGCATTTGAGCCGTATGGAGATATTCCCCATAATCCGAGCCGCATGAGCGTAGCGGCCGCATGGGGGTGGCTTCTCAGGATTTGAGCCGCATGGAGATGGACCCCGTGATCCGAGCCGCATGAGAGTAGCGGCCGCATAGGGGTGGCTTCCACCTGAACCGCATACGGCTGGCCACGTGTCAAAGCCGTATGGAAGACTTTGGGATTCGATAATCGTGCCAGCTATAGAGATTTTCTTTATTTCCCTAGGAGTACGCCATTATGTCAGAGTCATCATTGCAGCTTTATGTCAGAGCTGTCAGTTCACTTTTACGTCAGAGCTGCCTTGTTGTGTGAAAGCATTAAATGAGGCCGCGGTATAATGGCCAGCTGTAGAGGCGAGCCGCATAAGGCCACGTGGCTTTTATTCGAGCCGCATAGCTAGGTTGGCGTCTTTTGAGTCGTATAAAACTCCTGAGCCGCATGAGACTCTGAGAGCTTCTTTGAACCGCATGAGACTCAATCTGTTTTGAGCCGCATGGATTTTTATGTTCTTTTCCATGCTTCTACAAGACCCCCTTCAAATCTTTCAATTTGTAAAATTGAAATACTTTGAATAAGAAGCATGGCTATGTCCACATAAGCTCTTCCGACCGCATAGGATGTTCTGGCCGCATGGACTTCTTAGCCGCATGGCCTTCCTGGCCGTATGGATTGCCTGGCCGCATGGACTTCCTAGCTGTATGGCCTTCCTAGCCGCATGGATCGCTCTGGCCGCATAGACCGCTTTGGCCGCATGGACCGCTCTTGGCCGTACACTGTCTTTTCTGTCACGTAGGCGTCATTAATTGCCCTTGATTCTTTTTTTGATTTAGAGCCGTCTTTTTGGGTGAATCCCAAGAGTCGGTTCATTAAATATTAGGATTTTGGGCTTTGATGAATCTCTTTTATGAGAGGGGACAAAATCCTAGGAGTCGATTTTGCCTGCAGCACACGACCCGAAGCGTTCATCGGTCCACGTGCCCCCCCATTTGTCCTCCTATAAATAAGAGTAAAAAATAAACTCTTTACTCTCTTTCCCAATTTAAGCTCTTCTTGTCCTAACTGTCGTCCTCTTTTTTTTCTTCTTCGATCAACGATGGCCCCCAAGACTTCCAAGGCTGCGGCGAAGGATAAGGGAGAGGCTTCGACGTTGACTGCGGCGCCTGAAGTTCATCCCGACGTTCACCCCACTATTACTGATAAGGCTTTGGGAGGATCGTATGCTTCACAAACCCTAACAAAGATGGCTCTGTTGTATGTTTTATGCACAAGCCTTTAATGCGTCCTTCGTCTCCATCGAACTGTTCAAATTGTATGGGCCGCATGTACGTCCCATGTCCGAGCCGCATGGGGGTATACCCCCTGTCCAAGCCGCATGGGAGTTGTCTAGTGGCCGCATAAACAATTCGTAAACTGAACCGCATAATGACCCGTCGAACAGAGCCACATAAGCCCCTCTGAATGGAGCCGCATGAAGCCCCATCAAACAGGACCGCATAAGCCCCCCTTTGAACTGTGCCGCATAAGGCTTCGCTAAGAAGATCCGCATAAGCCCTGAAACACTAAGTTAGTTTCTCCTGGCCATCTTCTAACTTTGTTTCTTTTATTTTTGATTCTTGTAGCATCCCTACCGAAGACTGAGATCATTATGAAGGAGGAGCTGCTGCCTCCTTTCATCTACCTAGAGTCATTGTTGTTAAGGAAGAGGAGATACCAAAAAAGGAGGAACAACAAGAAGAGCTGACGCCTATATGGGAGGGAACCACTCCCAATATTGAAGTTGCTGTAAAGGAGGAGCTCCGGCCTGAAGGGGTAGTATTGGAAGTTCTGATCCTCCGGCTCCGGACAAGGATCTTGCTCAAGTAGATCCTTCATATAAAAAATGGTTGAGGGATTGGTATATGCGCCCCTGCAACTAGGATTCGTGGGCTCTCATAAATGTCCGTCTTTTGTCTTGATATTTCTGTCTGTCTTTAGCTTTGGTTTATGTTTTGCTTCTTTTGGACATCAATGTAATCTTTTTTCCTCTTGTCTGAATGAAACGATGGAAAACTTTTCTGGCTTGCTCATGAGATGTAGTCATGTGAATATAACTAATTTTGAATGAATAGAATGCATTCGCTCTATTCTTTGCTTGCAGTAGTTGCCCTAATGAGAGACTTTTTGTGGACCTATTATCCTTGGCGTATCATGGTCTTGGGTACGGATAATAAGTCGAGAGAAAAACCAACATACTTACTCAGAGGTAATGAGGACATGGTAAATGTGAGGGTTTCTTCGATGGAGCCTTTTCACTCAGAGGTAATGAGGACATGGCAGGAGTGGGCTCCATGAAGGGTGCATAGAACAACTCAGAGGTAATGAGGACGTGGAAGTTCTATACGAGGGGCGGTTTGTTTTTGATGGAAGGGAAACAACTCAGAGGTAACATCGACGTAGTTGTTTCGGAGAATTTATGGATCTGTTACCCTTTTTGTGCACTGAAAGTGCGGGTATTGGATCATAAGGAGGGAGTTCTTTTAGGAAGAAAGTTTAGAGGTATAATCATACATGACTTACTACCTAAAATACGCGATATAGATTCATCTGTAGTGACCAGAGTGTAAGTTCAGCGGTACCTGCGGGTACATAACTCGACAATCGGAGAGATTTGGGATTAGAATGTAAGTTCAGCGGTACTAGAGGGTACGTAACTCATCATTCTGGGAAATTTGGTGTCGGAATGTGAGTTCAGCGGTACCAGAGGGTACATAACTCGACAATCTGGGATATTTGGAGTCAGAATATAGGTTCAACGGTACCAGAGGGTACATAACTCAACACCCTGGGAGATTTGGAGGATGTCATTTCAGACGTAATACTTCTTTAGGAACTTGCCGTTGATGGGAAATATGAGCAAGTCTTCATTTTGTTTTGTGAGGCGGTAAGCTCCATTGGAGAATACAACATCGATGATGAACGGGCCTTCCCACTTTGGCTGGAACTTGCCGACGATTTTATGAGTCATAACCATCGGCCTCCGAACTGCCAGAACGAGATCGCCCACTTGGAATGTTCTGATTTTAACCTTCTTGTTGAAGTCTCCGGAGATACGGGCTTGGTACAGCTCGATTCGTTGTTGAGCTAACAGGCGCTTCTTATCTAGGGCCTCCAACTCTTGTAGTCGGCGATGGTGATTATCATCTATCGTCAATCGGTAGGTGAGAGCGACACGGAGTGAGGGGATTTGAGTCTCCAGTGGGAGAATTTCCTCACTTCCATATACTAGAGAGAATGGCGTGTTCCCGGTGGCCGTCCGTACTGTAGTACGGTACGCCCACAAGCATTCGTCGAGCTTTTCATTCTAGTCGCGTTTGTTTGATGACACAAACTTCTTGAGAAGCTTGATGATTGTTTTGTTGAACGCTTCAGCCAGACCATTAGCCGTCGGGTTGTATGGTGTTGAAGCAATGTTCTGGATTCGGTGTTTGTCGTAAAACTGATAGAAGGCATGGCTTGCGAACTGCGGGCCATTATCGTGGATGATCCTTCGGGAAAGTCCAAAACGATAGATGACATGATGCTTAAGGAAGCTGATCACGTTTGAAGTCTTTACTTCTGCCAGCGGAATAGCCTCCGCCCATTTGGAGAAGTAATCTGTGATTGCGAGTATGAAGCGGTGTCCTCGGGACGAAGGCGGAGTGATTGGACCAATGTTGTCCATTCCCCATGCTTCGAATGGCTAGGATGCCACTGTCGGATGTAGAAACTCGGATGGCTGGTGGATGAAATCTGCGTGGACTTGACAGGCTTTATACTTTCTTGCATAGTCTATCGCATCAGCAACCATCGTGGGCCAGTAGTAGTCCATTCGGCGAAGGCGATCTTGTAATTTTGGGCTAGGCTGATGGGCCCTACAGACGCCGTCATGTGCTTTACGTACCGCTTCTTTGGCTTCTGTATTTGACAGACATCGAAGTAGTAATCCATCGTATAATCGTCGATATAGCATTTTCGTCTCTGTATCGTAGAAGAATCTGAAAGAACGTCTTCAGATAGAAGTGGCTTCCTTCAAATTCTCTGGCAAGATGTCGTAGACTACGAAATCGATGAAGGGTTGTCTCCAATCTGGTGCTTCATCGACTGTCAGAACGGAGTAACTCTCAACGCATTGAACATTATTCCTGGGAAAGACCAATTCACGACCTATTATGTCAACCAAGTGGTGAGCATGATTCGAAATTGCTAAGAAAGCGGCGAGGCCTGCTAGGGCATCGTCTTCAATGTTCTTGAGCCTGGGAACATGTTCTATGAAGAACCCTTCCAAGGACAAGATGATGTCGATCGCTATTTGGTGATAGGGGATCATGTCTTCATGACGTACTTCATATGAGTCCCGGATCTGGTTAACGATTAGCTGCAAATCGCCATATACTTCAAGGTACTCTACCCCCAGCTCCTTTGTAAGTCGAAGGCCAATGACCAAAGCATTGTACTCGGCCACATTGTTTGAACAGGGCTCCGTGAGGGAATAAGCCCGATTGATCACTAGCCCGGTGGGAGAAATCAGCACCACTCTGACTCCAGTGATGATGTTGCCTTTGGGCCCAGTTCTTGAAGCGTCGTCGAAGAACATTCGCCATACGGCATCCTGGGAGGCCACATTTGAATTGGCGACCTCATCTGGAATCTCTTCGTCTATTCTGGTTGACTTCGATCCTGGATGAGCTGCTAAAAAGTCTGCCAGAGCTCGACCTTTAACAGCCTTCTGCGGGACGAAGATCATGTGGTAGGGGGACAGTAATATCGTCCAGGTAGCGAGGCGAGAGCTGAGCGCACCTGGCTTAGTCATGAGGACCCTAAGGGGGTTGACTCTTGATACGACATAGATGGTTTTTCCCGTGACGTAGTGTCACGTCTTCTGAATGGCAAAAACCAGAGCAAGGGACTCTTTTTCCACGACAGTGTACCGATGTTTTGGCCCCATCATCACTCTGTTGGGGTAATATATAGCCTGCTCATGGCCTGCATCATTGTTTTGCGCTAGCAGAGCACCGAGAGAATGTTCCATCGCTCTTACATAGAGTAGGAATGGTCTTCCAACGACCGAGGCTACCAGGACTGGAGGGTTCGTTAGATATTCTTTGATGCTGTCGAAGGTGCGCTGGCATTCTTCATCCCATACGAATGAAATGCCCTTCTTCATGAGGTGGGTGAATGGTTGACATCGTCCGGAGAGGTTAGAGATAAACCTCCTGATGTAGGCTAGCCTCCCTTGAAGGCCTTGGAGTTTACGGAGATTTCTTGGGGGACCCATCTCCATGATTGCCTTCGTCTTCTCAGGGTCTATGTGGATACCCTGGGAAGTAATGATGAAACCCAAGAACTTCCCGCTGGATACACCTAAGAAGAATTTTGTGGGATTCATTTTCAAATTGTGCGCTCGTATCAGGTCGAACACTGTCCTTAGATCATGCAGATGATCTTCCTTAGAACGGCTCTTGATGGCGATGTCGTCGACGTAGCATTCCACTATCTTGCGCAAATGGTCTCTAAAGATGACGTTCATAGCTCTTTGATAGGTGGCGCCAGCATTCTTTAAACCGAAAGGTATGACTGTGTAGCAATATGTGCCAATTGGTGTTCGAAATAATGTATGTTTTTCGTCATCAAGGAACATCTTGATTTGGTTGTACCCCGAAAAACCATCCATAAATGACATACGCTCAAAGTCACAGGTGTTGTCAATTATGATGTCTGTGATAGGGAGGGGGAACTCATCTGTAGGACACGCCTCATTCAGATTGCGAAAGTCGTTGCATATTCCATTCTTCTTGAGGACTCGTACTATGTTAGCGACCCAGTCTGGATGTTGTTCCTCCCGGATGAAGTCGCTGGCTATCAGTTTGTTGACCTCAGCATCAATGACATTCATGACGTCGGAGCAGAACTGTCGTTGCTGTTGCTTGACCGGTTTTGCGTCCGGACGAATGTTGAGTTTGTGAAGTACAACCTCGGGGTTCAGTCCTGGCATATCTTCGTAGCTCCAGTTGAATATGTCGATGTATTCTCTGACGAGTTGCAGTAGCGATTCTCGCTCTTCGTCAGTCAGACTCTTGCTGACGAAGACGGGCTTTGGAGAGGACTCATCACCGAAATCAACTTGCACAACCTCATCCTCAGTGGGAGGCTCTCTTTGTTCGAACTGCTTCTCCCATTGCGCATCTAGTCGTTGTGCCCATGGCTCTAACTCAATAAATTCAGGAATGACTCCATCTTCTTCGTAGGCGTCGATAAATACCATATTGACGGACCAGACTTGCCTGAGCATGTCCCCAATGCTGACATCCGAATCGAAAGTGGGTGATCCGGTTGAGTGTGAATGCCAGTCGCGTTCCTCGTCTAAGCTTTCAGGGGTCGTTGCGGGTGTAACATAACCTAGCCCACATCTAGTCTTGTTGTAGTAATCTCGTGGTTTTCCGACCGGGACCGGCAATTGTATGGGTAACCGCCATCCGGTACCGTAGTTCAAGCCTGGTGTAGTTTCCAGATCATACCCCTGTTTTTGCATGAGGTACTTGGATCGGGAACTATACAGATTAAGGGGCAGTTTCCCGGTGTCGGGCTCGAGATCAATTTTTTCTACCCTAAAGGGTTGTGGATCATTCTTCCGGCCGAAGATGATTGGATGATCCTCTCCCTCGATTATACGGTAAGCGTCTTCCACTGGAGTAACTTGGTTTACGGTGTAGATATTTGTTACCTGTGTGTGCAGGTGGGTGCCTATACCGTGTTCCATAGCATACATTGTACAAAGCTTATTGTCACGACCCGCACCCACCGTGAAGGTACGAGAACGTAACAATGCCCAGCCTACGTCGCAGTGTCGGCGGTAGAATGCTGTTCTAGGTCATGAACTATAACTACATAACATGAAATATACTCTCCAGAAGGAGGCCAACACAGAGGTACAACTCAATCACAATCTAAGGTAGAATATAGCACGATAGAAATAGATAAGAAATCCTCAACTGAGGTACAGCAGAAATAAATAACAAGTCTCAACATCTATAAAATATACAACTCTAAAAATAAAGACAACAGTTTAAACATGAAAAAAAAGAGGACAGTCAAAGCTATCTACACTATACAAGGTATCATCCTGAGCAGCTGCCTGAACCTCCCTAGGGGTCCAGGTTGCGAGTGTCAACTAGGCAAACTCCAAGTAAGGGTACAGGGTTCCTCATCATCCTCTGTAAAATTTTCAACAGGTCCAGTCAGGACGGGTGCGAGCACAAAATATCTCACGCAGTTCATATCATGTTAGGAAATATAAAGCATACAATCGAGTAAGGTACATGAAACGCTGAAAGAAGAATGTAAATGAAAAACAGTAGAGATTTGATAACAGAAAATATCTATATATGATAAGTAAGAATTGTAAGCCTACTTTGATTTAGAGTACAATATGGTTATGTAAACGATCTAGGAAAATGCAATGGTAACTCCATTGTACGTGGGTGTACAATAGACATATACAATAGATATACAATCTTGTACAATAGGATTTGAGTACATAACCAATTCTACTCCCCCTTCCCAATCAATACACAAGGATCCACTCCAGTTACGTTATCTTGCACAATAGTGTACAATGTTATACAATGGATGTACAATATTATACAATAGGTGTACAATATTATACAATAGTTGTACAATGTTATACAATAGTGTACAATAGTCTATCCCTGGAACTCATGTGATAATGAGAGTACAATATGCACAATGAGTGTACAAGGATATAGGTATTCAGTAAATACAATATGGAAGTGAAACGCACATCACAATATGTATCTAGTGAATACAAGGGGATAACATCCCAAAAGAAGATCCTTATAGTACCAATCCGTGATAACAATCGTGTCAGCATCAAGTACAGTAATCTAGAGCAAGAATGTAAATCCAGGCAAGTATAAAACGGTCAGAGAATGTACTCGCCTCGTATCTGAATGTCTGAAGTAAATGTACTGCCTGAGGAGAGGTGTCTGTCTCCTAATCAGAGCAACACAAGTTACAACATGTCTAAAATAAGAAAATAGACTGCTACAATGCATCTACATGCAGTCTAGGTCAAACTAGACCAAAGTCAACTCTCGGTCAACTCTAGTCAACTAGACTAGTCAAACTAGGTCAACTAGGTCAAGTCCTAGCCCAACAAGTCTAATAAGTCTCACTAGGCCTAACCAAGCCTAGTCTAGCAAGCACACACCAATCACAAGGCTATACAAGCCAAACACAAGCCACACATCAAGGCACATCCTATTCATGCATATTCAACATTATATATATATATAAAAATAGAGGAAGAAACTAACATGTAAGCTATGTGTGTGTGTGTGAACATGGAGGTGTACATGAAAAGAGAAATCAATACTAGTTATGAGTTTACACTACACATGGCACAAAGCTAACCCATCTACATTACACATGTATTATACTTAACATGCATGGCTACAAGTATACATCTATATACATTAGAGTATAGACTATTTAAGTTATAACTAACATGCATCTATATTTTTACATAAATCTATATATATTATAGCAATCATTTATAGAAGGGTTACATGGCATGGTGGTTGATATAGAGTAGGGTGTCCTTGTGCAGAGGGTGAAGTTCATTCTCAGTTTAGTTCCATATTTACATATAAACTAAAGTGAGCTATCCCATAAACTGGTGTAAATAACCACATAAAATGAACCATGTTATCTGAAATCTGCCATTAAGCCAACATCCCATATGCATACAGCTCATGCATTGTCTAATACTGAAATTAACTAACATTTCGAATTAAGGGGTTGAAGGTTAACATTACATTCATAGACATTCCACTATATTGAAAATTGAAATTGGCTTGGCAATAGAAAAAGGAAGGTATATATGCTTACATGGACAGTTCAGTGTTCGAACAACCTAAAATGAACTAACATTCAATCTAAATATCAGCTATGCATTGGTTCTAAGTCTACATATGAAATCTGATATTGCATTTACAATATTTATGCATTATGCATTCATATCTATCATTACATATATACCTTGCATTTATATCTAGCATTCATTATATACTTTCATGCATGCATTGTATATCATTCTTTCATTCATGCATTGCTTACATATATTACATTAATTGCATTCCTACATGCTTGCATTCAACCATATATATACATTAATGTAAAGAGGATATATATCATATATATATATATCATTTCATTCATCTAACATATCATGCATTACATACTCTATATTCATTTAATATCCATACTACATAGGCTCATAGGTTACACAAAATGCATATATCGTATAGTCACTCTTTTACTTAAAACCAATACTGTACCAATTGGGCATTCACTAAATTCTAGGATTAAAGTATGTTGTAGTACTTCATGTTATCTTTCTGAAACTTCAAACGGATCGTATTTTCGTGTCCGGAAGCTCCCGGAATCACGAAAATACCAAAATGCGTTCGTCTTTCGTACAGCTGACACTCAAATAATTCTACAGAAAGTTACAGAAAGAATTTGGCTTATTGAAATATATATTTGGAAAGCTAACTTCGATATGTTCTTTTAAAAAAAATGGGAGATAAATTGGAGTTTTAAGCTAAAAGTTATGACATTTCTAAGTTGCTATTGCTACTAAAAATGTGGATAAAAATTATGACGAATTTGGGTAGTTTGAGACAAAAGAACACAAGTATATAACATAATATATCAAGAACTCACTCTCTACACTAATATATATATATGAGACACTATAGAACACATCTCCAATACAAAAATATGAGATTAAACATGTAATAATTCATTCATACATAACAACAACACATAGTGTGTCCAAATTTGGGGTTTTCCCACATGGACACAACCACAACACAAAGGACACTCCTATGACCTCGAAATAGACACGAAATGGACACAAATGGAGATACAACCATGGGGGTCATTCCTATGGGTTCAAAATAGACCTATATGCATGAGGAAATGAAAAGGAGAAGGGATTTATACCTCCCGGTAGATCGAATCGAAGAAAAGCCTTTTCGGAGCGACACCGACACGTAGAGATTCCAAAAGGACACGAACGAGCTCCTAATCCTCCCAAACTTGGGTAGCTTCATCCTTGGCTAGAATGGAGAAGGAAAGAAGAAGATTTGGTGGCGAAATGGAAGGATTTGGTAGAGAAATTGCTAGGGATTGCTCTCTAGAAATTTGGGGAAGAACAAGAGAGAGAGTGTGGATGGGAATAATGAAATGAACTTGAGCCTATCCTCTCCCAAAGTGGCTGGCCATATGGGGCTATTTGTCCTATTATGGTAAGGTCCAAAATGCCCCCACTAACCTATTCTATTAGTCTTAGGAAAGGGCTAATTGGTTGGGGCTAAATTAGTCATTCTAAAGTCTCTAATCACACTAACCTTGTCCATAATAATTAGTATAACCTCTAACTAAAATATTTCTATCATGTGGGCCGTGGCTAACTAATGTGTCGGTCCACTAAAGTCAACACTACCCCCGGGTCCCCGTTTCAAGTCGGATTGAGCTGAAATTCGAACCCGACACAAATAACCCCAAAACAATATCATAAATAATAAAATAAATTTCAACCACAAAATAATATCATAAATAATAAAATAAAATTTAAAAATATTTAAAAATATAAAATGACAAAAATACCCATGTTTCTGAAAACTGGGGATGACAAATTCCTCAAAATTAAAACCAAACAATAGTAAAATGTCAAAATCACAAGTCATAATTTTAAATAGTTTTAAAATGATTAAAAATCACCAAAAATCATAATATGAAATAATTATCAATAAATAATAATTATAATTACAAAATTTCAAAATTATCCTTATTTAGAAAATTGGGTGTTACAATCCTACCCACCTTATAAAAATTTCGTCTTCGAAATTAAGATGATCGCACCCCCTTCTAGGTCAAACATAGTCAAGGGTCAATCAATAGTCAATTTCTCAACATCCAAGTACTTGGTCATCAACTGGTCAACTTCTTAGGGTTTTACCTATGCTAGCTATCTAGGTGTTGGCAACTAGAATTTAGCAAAAGAGAAACTCTATAATAGACTAGCTCTTAACTTCCCAATCCTATCAAGTCACCTATAACTAAATACCAACAAGCTAAGCACATGAATACCAAATACCATATATATATATGCTCAAGAACAACAACCCATCACATATATCCTAAGTATATCATCTATATATATATACATGACTGATCAACCAAGGGTTAAGGCAGACTAAACTTATAAGGGTCTAAAACAATGCTTAGAACTATGTAAGGATGAATGGTCTGAATCAAGGGGACACGGTATCTAGTGAAGGGTCTGCACACTGCCTATAAAGGTGATCAACACAAAGGAACTCAACACGAAGGGAACTTAACTAAAATGAAAAACTGAACCAAGTATAGGCTAAACAACATGTTTATAACCCTATACAACAATGGCCTATAGATACCAACTAACCTATATCCCATATGCCAATATCATCTGCAATCTATCTATGCAAATAGACCTCTCGGTCTTAGGTGAAACTACAACTATACTCAAAGACAGGCTCTGGTCATGGGTGCCTCATTGGAAAAGGTAAGGGAAAGTAGTAATAATCATCAAGGATGTAAGGCATACTAACATCCTATGTGTAACTGGTTGGTATTATAGATAACAGGAGAATTATCTGCAATGGGTTACTATTCTAACACCAATGCTAACTATCACCTCTAGGGTACAGACACTCTACAAGTCATCATACCATTATACTATGAAGGAACTACCTATGAATAAGCTCTACAAAACTAAATATCCCTACTCCTAAGTCATTTATAACAATCAAAAGGGTATGATGTTTAAACCTTCTCAAGATACAATCTGTTAATCATATGCGTCTGTCCAAAATCATGTTGTCCAGAGTCTTCATCATGCTAGTGAGCAAGGCTACGATAATCACAGAGTCCTTGACTAAGGTACGTACCTCTAGGTTCATGGTATTTAAATTTTCGCACTGCCGCATGCGACGGCGAAAACCTTAAATTTCCATACCCGAGAATACATCCAAAATCTGACTACATGTCCTCACTATGCCAACTAACACGACTATCGAGGATTCTAGATCCCATGATTTAGACGACCTAGCCCATATAATTTTCTCAGAAAAAAAACAAACACAACAAAAGAGTAATATGACAAAATTAATCAATCAACAAGGAACAGATGGAATCGGATTTCAAGGTAATAATAAAAGACAATTGCGGGAATGAAATTGAGAAGAACAGAACTTGCAGCAAGATCTCCAACGGTCTGTGCATCCTCGACTGTCCTAATGATAGCTCTCCCTGCTGGTTTCCTCCAGCCTGATGCTGATACTGTACAAATCTCTGCTGCTGATGCTGCATGAATCGCTGCTGCTGAGAGAAACCAAAAATGAAGGGAAAAGTCTCTGTACAGACGGAGGTGCACCTCCAATGTAGCAGAAATGCCAACCTGAGTCGGCACAACAGGAGCTGCGGTCTCGAGGCCCTGATGAACAGGACGAGAGGTGGCCAGCCTCTCGATAGTATCCCTCGAACCGAAGCGACGATATCGTGTCTTCATAACCATCATGAAAACAGATCAAAATAAGAAGCAATTTCTGAGAATGAAGCAAAAATTCAAAGGATGACAGTTTATATTCAAAGGGGAGGTAATAAGCAACAATTTTAGACAAAAGGAATCTGATTAAGAGTTTTTCCTAATGTGATTGAGTACCTCAAAATATCATAATCCTACTGCAGGCTGTAGTGATACTCTAGTTCGAATACCACTACATAAACTCGACCTGCATGGGCCACCACTAAAAACGTGTCACGACCTGCACCCACCGTGAGGGTACGAGAACGTAACAATGCCCAGCCTACGCCTCAGTGTCGGCGGTAGAACGCTGTTATAGGTCATGAACTATAACTACATAACATGAAATATACTCTCCAGAAGGAGGCCAACACAGAGGTACAACTCAATCACAATCTAAGGTAGAATGTAGCACGATGGAAATAGATAAAAAATCCTTAACTGAGGTACAGCAGAAATAAATAACAAGTCTCAACATCTATAAAATATACAACTCTGAAAATAAAGACAACAGTTTAAACATGAAAAAAAGAGGACAGTCTAAGCTATCTACACTATACAAGGTATCATCCTGAGCAGCTGCCTGAACCTCCCCAGGGGTCCAGGTTGCGAGTGTCAACTAGGCAAACTCCAAGTAAGGGTACAGGGTTCCTCATCATCCTCTGTAAAATTTTCAACAGGTCCAGTCAGGACGGAAGCGAGCACAAAATATCTCACGTAGTTCATATCATGTTAGGAAATATAAAGCATGCAATAGAGTAAGGTATATGAAACGCTGAAAGAAGAATGTATATGAAAAACAGTAGAGATTTGATAACAGGAAATATCTATATATGATAAGTAAGAATTGTAAGCCTACTGTGATTTAGAGTACAATATGGTTATGTAAACGGTCTAGAAAAATGCAATGGTAACTCCATTGTACGTGGGTGTACAATAGACATATACAATAGTTATACAATCTTGTACAATAGGATTTGAGTACATAACCAATTCTACTCCTCCTCCCCAATCAATACATAAGGATCCACTCCAGTTACGTTATCTTGCACAATAGTGTACAATGTTATACAATGGATGTACAATATTATACAATAGGTGTACAATGTTATACAATAGTTGTACAATGTTATACAATAGTGTACAATGGTCTATCCCTGGAACTCATGTGATAATGAGAGTACAATATGCACAATGAGTGTACAAGGATATAGGTATTCAGCAAATACAATATGGAAGTGAAACGCACATCACAATATGTATCTAGTGAATACAAGGGGATAACATCCCAAAAGAAGATCCTTATAGTACCAATCCGTGATAACAATCGTGTCAGCATCAAGTACAGTAATCTAGAGCAAGAATGTAAATCCAGGCAAGTATAAAACGGTCAGAGAATGTACTCGCCTCGTATCTGAATGTCTGAAGTAAATGTACTGTCTGAGGAGAGGTGTCTGTCTCCTAATCAGAGCAACACAAGTTACAACATGTCTAAAATAAGGAAATAGACTGCTACAATGCATCTACATGCTGTCTAGGTCAAACTAGACCAAAGTCAACTCTCGGTCAACTCTAGTCAACTAGACTAGTCAAACTAGGTCAACTAGGTCAAGTCCTAGCCCAACAAGTCTAATAAGTCCCACTAGGCCTAACCAAGCCTAGTCTAGCAAGCACACACCAATCACAAGGCTATACAAGCCAAACACAAGCCACACATCAAGGCACATCCTATTCATGCATATTCAACATTAATATATATAAAAAGAGAGGAAGGAACTAACATGTAAGCTATGTGTGTGTGTGTGAACATGGAGGTGTACATGAAAAGAGAAATCAACACTAGTTATGAGTTTACACTACACATGGCACAAAGCTAACCCATCTACATTACACATGTATTATACTTAACATGCATGGCTACAAGTATACATCTATATACGTTAGAGTAGAGACTATTTAAGTTATAACTAACATGCATCTATACTTTACATAAATCTATATATATTATAGCAATCATTTAGAAAAGGGTTATATGGCATGGTGGTTGATATAGAGTGGGGTGTCCTTGTGCAGAGGGTGAAGTTCATTCTCAGTTTAGTTCCACATTTACATATAAACTAAAGTGAGCTATCCCATAAACTGGTGTAACTAACCACATAAAATGAACCATGTTATCTGAAATCTGCCATTAAGCCAACATCCCATATGTATACAGCTCATGCATTGTCTAATACTGAAATTAACTAACATTTTGAATTAAGGGGTTGAAGGTTAACATTACATTCATAGACATTCCACTATATTGAAATTTGAAATTGGCTTGGCAATAGAAAAAGGAAGGTATATATGCTTACATGGACAGTTCAGTGTTCGAACAACCTAAAATGAACTAACATTCAATCTAAATATCAGCTATGCATTGGTTCTATGTCTACATATGAAATCTAATATTGCATTTACAATATTTATACATTATGCATTCATATCTATCATTACATATATACCTTGCATTTATATCTAACATTCATTATATACTTTCATGCATGCATTGTATATCATTCTTTCATTCATACATTGCTTACATATATTACATTAATTGCATTCCTACATGCTTGCATTCAACCATATATATACATTAATGTAAAGAGGATATATATCATATATATATATATATCATTTCATTCATCTAACATATCATGCATTACATACTCTATATTCATTTAATATCCATACTACATAGGCTCATAGGTTACACAAAATGCATATATCGTATAGTCACTCTTTTACTTAAAACCAATATTGTACCAATTGGGCATTCACTAAATTCTAGGACTAAAGTATGTTGTAGTACTTCATGTTAGCTTTCCGAAACTTTAAACGGATCGCATTTTCGTGTCCGGAAGCTCCCGGAATCGCAACAATACCGAAACGCGTTCGTCTTTCGTACAGCTGACACTCAAATAATTCTACAGAAATTTACAGAAAGAATTTGGCTTATTGAAATATATATTTGGAAAGCTAACTTCGATACGGTTCTTTTAAAAAAAACAGAAGATAAATCGGAGTTTTAAGCTAAAAGTTATGATATTTCTAAATTGCTATTGCTACTAAAAACGTGGATAAAAATTATGACGAATTTGGGTAGTTTGAGACAAAAGAACACAAGTATATAACATAATATATCAAGAACTCACTCTCTACACTAATATATATATATATATATATGAGACACTATAGAACACATCTCCAATACAAAAATATGAGATTAAACATGTAATAATTCATTCATACATAACAACAACACATAGTGTGTCCAAATTTGGGGTTTTCCCACATGGACACAACCACAACACAAAGGACACTCCTATGACCTCCAAATGGACACAAAATGGACACAAATGAAGATACAACCATGGGGGTCATTCCTATGGGTTCAAAATAGACCTATATGCATGAGGAAATGAAATGGAAAAGGAATTTATACCTCCCGGTAGATCGAATCGAAGAAAAGCCTTCCCGGAGCGACACCGACACGTAGAGATTCCAAAAGGACACGAACGAGCTCCGAATCCTCCCAAACTTGGGTAGCTTCCTCCTTGGCTAGAATGGAGAAGGAAAGAAGAAGATTTGGTGGCGAAATGGAAGGATTTGCTGGAGAAATTGCTAGGGATTGCTCTCTAGAAATTTGGGGAAGAACAAGAGAGAGAGAGTGTGGATGAGAATAATAAAATGAACTTGAGACTATCCTCTCCCAAAGTGGCTGGCCATATGGGGCTATTTGTCCTATTATGGTAAGGTCCAAAATGCCCCCACTAACCTATTCTATTAGTATTAGAAAAGGGCTAATTGGTTGGGGCTAAATTAGTCATTCTAAAGTCTCTAATCACACTAACCTTATCCATAATAATTAGTCTAACCTCTAACAAAAATATTTCTATCATGTAGGCCATGGCTAACTAATGTGTGGGTCCACTAAAGTCAACACTACCCCCGGGTCCCCGTTTCAAGTCGGATTGAGCTGAAATTCGAACACGACTCAAATAACCCCAAAACAATATCATAAATAATAAAATAAATTTCAACACCAAAATAATATCATAAATAATAAAATAAATTTTAAAAATATTTAAAAAAATAAAATGACAAAAATACCCATGTTTCTGAAAACTGGGGATGACAAATTCCTCGAAATTAAAACCAAACAATAGTAAAATGTCAAAATCACAAGTCATAATTTTAAATAGTTTTAAAATGATTAAAAATCACCAAAAATCATAATATGAAATAATTATCAATAAATAATAATTATAATTACAAAATTTCAAAATTATCCTCATCTGGAAAATTGGGTGTTACACTTATTAAGCTCAAGATAATTCAAAGATAGCCCTTTATTGATGAAGTAAGGTATCTTTTCCAGTAGGATTACATCATCTACGGATGGAACATCAGTGTGAGCATCCACATACTTGGCCAGTTCTGACTCTTCTTCAGCTATCCCCTGTGTAAATAAAGACTGAGAGGATGACTTAAGCAGTTTAATCATCAGGGGCTCCATGGGTCGAGCAGAACGTGGAGTCATTGGCGTACTAGCCACCCCCAGTTTGGTGCTCAGTGCTGGGCGAGGATATGTTGGCTGGCTAGCAGTCCCCGGCTTAGCGCTCGGCTGCCGATTTATTCTGGGAAGATGAATCGTCATCGGTTTGACATAGGGATTGAGCTCCTCTATTTGTTGCTGACTAGCTCTAGGCAGCCTGATTATCAGTGGCTCTGTCGTGGGTCTTGGCGCTTAGCTAGACCTTGGCAGTCGGATTATCATCTGCTCCTCCTGTGTAGAGAGGCTGATTGCGTCCTTACACAGAGTGGCCGTAAGGGGTACAGTTCTGCCAGGTTTGCGGGCTTGGAGATGGATTGTCAGCGGTTCTTCTAATCCAGCTGCCGCCTCAGTTTAAGCTTGAGTATCTCCTTCGGCAAGGTGCTTTTTCGACTTCTCGTACAAGCATGAATCTGAGTAGTAGGATTCAACCCCTTTAAAGGGATCGATGTCGGCGAATTCTATCCTCACGAAGCCGTGCTTATCGACGTACTTGAAGTACTGGTGTAGTGTGGAGGGCACGATCATGTAATCGTGTATCCAAGGACGCCCCAGAAGAATGTTGTAGGAAGTGTCCGCATCTATGACATAACAGGTCACTTCTGACTAAAGATCGCCGATTTGGCACTTCAAGCGAGTCTTCCCGATCGGATAGCTTCTGCCTGAATTGAAACCGCTGATGGCGATGCTGGTCGGCGTCAGGCGATGCATTGGGATACGCAGATGGTGTAGTAAGCTTTTCGGGATGATGCTTATGGAGGAACCGGGGTCAATATGCATTCGATCCACCTTGATATCGCCAATGTACCCAGTATAATACAGAGGGCGATCGTGCAGGTTGGTCTTGATAAGCATATCCTGCGGAGTGAAGACGATGTTGGATATTGCGCTTGTGCAAGCGCTGTCCTAGAGATCTGCAGGCGAGCTTTCCCCAGTGAGATTGGACTGAGCCAGATATGCGTCGGCATTATGGAGTGCCTCGCTCAGTGCGACGCGGACATCCTTAGAGAGTCTCAGGAGCTCGTATAGCGACAATTTGGCCGGTGTATTGGCCAATTGCGCCAAGATGTCAAAGTTGTAGGGCCTCTCCAGCCCATGAGGCATCTCTCTTCGGAGCGGCTTGTCAAAGCGAGTCTCCTTCGGCCTAGGCTTGTCAGTCGTCGAAGGTTGCGAGGGTCCTAGAGCATCAGCAGCTGTCGGTTGATGATCTTCAGCCGAGTTACCCGGTGTAGGTTAGGATTGTGCACCCGACCGGATGACGACAACCGTAGCTTCCTCGACCTCCGTGAAGATTGTGCGGCATGATTTGACTTTCCTACTTTTTTTCTTGCTGGTGGAGGGAGGTGAGGACTGAGTCACTTCAGGTACCAGGTCCGGGTGGACCCACATGACCTCCCCTCATGATGTGGTAAGGGGCACTAGGCCAGCATCCAGGTTTTGGGGAGGTGGAAGGTTAGCGACCTCCATCCTTGCTCTGGGGACGGGCACTACTCCATCTTGAGTCCTTGTCGGAGGAATGCTGCCAAATTGTACTGACACCATGTTGGCTGCTACGGTCACCTCTTCGAAATCGATGGCCAAGGCCTTAGAATCAACGAGATATTGGATATATCGCTTCAGTTGGTATCAGTCTTGTGTAGCATGGTGAACATAGCGATGGTAGTGGCAGTACTTGGGGCTCTCCATATCTGCAGGACGAGGTTCACGCCTTGGGGGAGGGAGCTGAATTCGGCCTCCTTTTATGAGTATGTCCAAGATGGGCTTGACATGGCTGTCCTCGAAGGAATAGGTCATCTGAGGCCACTCCTTCTCTGCCGGTTTCGGTTCAGGCTTCGGAGCTGTGTCGGCAACCATAGCTTGTTTGCCCTTGTTGTCTCGATTGTTGGAGGGGTTACCACCATTGTTGATGTTGGTGTTAGGGCGTTTGCCCTTGTCCTCTCCTTCTGAGACGTGCAATCCCAGTTGGCGAGCTTTTTTTAATTTGTCTTCTGTGTTAGTGGTACTGATGATGAACGTCTTCCAATCCTTAAAATGACTTTCGCCCATCCAGAGGCTAATTGTGGGAAGCAGCCTCTTTTGGCAAATTTCAATTAAGGAGGAATCAGGGTTACCGGAAGGCAACTTCATTGCGGTTTGGCGAAAGCGCTTGATATAGTTCCTTGTCAGATCCTTTTCTCCATGAACAACGTCCATGAGGGTGGACATTGTCACGTCTTGTCATACTTCGTAGAACCTCTCCAGGAACATACGTTTGAAGCTAGCGAAGGAATGGATGCAGTTGTCCGGCAAGTTGCGGTACCAGTCGAAGGCAACCACTTCCAATGCTCCGATGAACAACCGCGTAAGGATGGCGTCGTCATGAGGCAGATGGTCGGTTGTGACTTCGAAGTAGGTGATGTACCTGCTTGCAGATGTCTTTCCATCATATGGATTGATGTTAAATGGTTTATATCTTGGAGGGAAGGGAACATCTCTCCACACAGCAGGATACGGTTGTCGTATCCTGAGGTCTTGGTACTTTTTTCGGGCCTGGAACATGGCCCGGAGCTCTTGGACCTCTCTTCTTGCCTCCCTGGCCTCGTCTGCTACGGTGGGGGCCGATATTTCAGGAGGATTATCACCCGGGTTTGGTGCAGCTAAGTTCGAGTCCACATTGACCGCGGGACCTAAGCTTGTTTGGCCAGACATCCTTCCTAGCAGAGTTGGAAGGGCCGCTTTGATCTCGTCCACGGACTTGACAAAGGCATGCAATATGGCCTCCAAAGTGTCGATGCGTTGGCGATCACTGGGACCGTCTTGGTTGCTGTCCGTTATGAACACCGTCCTCACATGAGGAGAGATTGAAGGAACGGTGGAGGATGTGCCCTCTGAGTCATATCCTTGTACAGAGAAGTCGTCAGGGAATGTGAGAATGTTCCCCTCTGGTTCTGTAACGTCCCAGTCCCAAAATACGTAGGACTAGGAACGTAGACATGCCAGCTGTATTCATACGAAGTATACTCCAATATATGGAAACCTTGTATGAATACATAAGCTGTAAAATACAGTAGAACCATAACTAATCTCATCTACACAGAATAAATGAATAAAAGATATCATATAATGAGAATGAATTTATCTTGATACAATATGTTGGGCGGAGATAAATCCACTACCAACAAAATAAGCAAAAATACATGGAAATGAAATGTATTTGGCAAGCAAAGCGAAGACGAACCAAGCGCAATCATCCTCGAAGAAGTAGAGATGGTCACGGCTAAAGCTAGAACACCTGCGAAAGACAATAGCACACACCTGACGAGATAACCAGGTCCTCAGAGGGACGTAACAAGACACATAATATCATGCAATATAAACTGAATAAATATTGCTCAAATAAATAAGTCAATTGAATTTATAACATAGTTCAATACGCACCTATTGAACGAGCGTACCATCCCCCCAACCAAACAAGGATATGAGATGGTAAACTAATTCACGGTGGCGTATCTTTCCATGCTATGAATCCAATATGGTATCCGGACCCCAACAAGGTTCAATACCTTCTCATCGAAGTAGTAAGTCACACCTACAACCAAATAAGGACAAGATGTGATGAACTAATCCGCGACAAGTTATTGTTCCAAGCCACGGTCAGATACAAGTACCCAAACCAAAAGTACTCGTACCTAACAGATAAAGGTGCCTAACCGTTCTAAGTGAAATGTAGTTAAGAACAATCCTTCCTACGCATGGGCCCTGGCTAAATAGGATTGGAATAGTCCCCCTTGGGCACCAGAGGCCCCATCAGTAAGAGCATGACATTCCGCAGAATCGTCAGTGGCCGTCAGTAATCATGGGTCATCAACCCCGTATCTCCAGCGGAGAGTCCGGTTCACAAGGGAAAGTGCATCGAAGCCCATACGCTAAGGAATTGTCCTCCCCGCCCAATGCCTACTCTGTCGTATCCACAACAGTAACCTCTATAACCGCTAAGTCAAACTAAGCATGCAACCTCTATTAGCGGTTATTCCTATCGCACGGCTTGTACGTACTGGTGGCCAGCCAATTATGCACTTCCGTATCCTACATGCGACACACAACTTTGTGTTACAATGTGTCAAGGCCAATGAATGCAACACACAAGGTGGTCCCTTAAATCTAGGTTTAATGTGAGAAAAATAATACATAGCAGGAAATATAAATAAACGGTAAGTTCTAACAGGTTATGCCATGTATCACAGTTTATTTTGTATAAAGAAAATAAATAATGCATGAAATATGAGCTAAACTAAATAAACAGCAAATGGCAAGGTGTCTTGCCTGGTAATATGCCTGGTGTGCTGCAATGATGAGTGTGGCACGAACTGCGATTTCGGTGTAACAACTATGCAAGGTGATCTCGGGTGGTGACATGGACAGTTCCATTGGATCCAGAAGGGTCAATTTAGTTGGGTTTGACATAAGGTAGTCTCGAGATGGACGAAGGAATAGGAATAATAGGACTGGATACGGACAGGAGAAAAATCAAAAAAATAATGGATAAATATTATATATATATACGAGTTTTAGAAAATATTTATAATTCCTAAAACTAGTTTTCATAAGTCAAAATAATTATAAGAAAAAATACTCACAGTCAAGAAAAATTATTTTTGGATAAAATACTAAGTTTGTAAATTCTCGTTTTGACAGAAACGATGTTTGATAAAAAAATACTTTAGATAAATATTTTAGAAAACCATATTTTTCGGATAACCTATTTTTGGCAATACTTTTTAGTATACATATTTAGCATCCGAAATCTAGTTTTAAAAATAACATAGAGCAAGCCTAGTAAAATATTTTTGTCTAAAAAAATACTAGTATATTTATTTATGAATAACATTAATACTTACTTATAAAAATAATAGCTCAAATATTTTTCACTAATACTTATATTAATAAATATGGTATAATAATTAATATACAACTGTTGAAAAGTACACATACTTACATATAGACAGTTGTCAAAAATACATCTCAATAAAATATATCTAAATATTTAAATTACAGATATTCACTATAAAATACTAAATGTAATAATAATAATAATACTAATAATGAAATAACAATAATAATAATAATAATAATAATAATAATAATAATAATAATTAAAAGAAAAGAAAAAGAGAAAGAGAAAAAATATATATATATATTAAAGCAACCCAACCGTTGCTTGTCCCTTCCTTTTCGAGAGAAGTAAAAAAAAAGAAAGCACTCAAACACATTAGTATAGGTAGCAGAGGCCTTCTTTCGAGATGGAGAGAAAATCCACCTTATTTCGAAGGAGAAGGAAGAAAGGAATAAAAAAAATATAATATAATAATATAATAAAACTCGAAAATCTATGTAGCTGAGTCCCTTATCTCTTTGACCGAGACAGAGAGGGTCAAATAAGAAGTTTAAAAGAAAAAAATATGTGAAAGAGATGTGAGAGAGAGAGAGAGGGTCAGGGAAGAGAGAAGAAAGTCGGGGAGGCGCTGGATGCTGGGATGTCGCGGAGGAGGGGCGTAGGCCACGGCGGCGGTGAAGTAGTCGGAGTCGGGGGTCGTGGAGGAAGAGGAAGGGCGGCGCTCGGGAGCGGTCATCCGCGGCCAGGAGGAGGCGGCCGCGGAGGAACGCGGTGGAGGGGAGTCCGGGCGATTGCGTCCGGGGGAACTCCGACGATGCTACCGGAGGACGAGGCGGCGGAGTTATTGGTGGGCGCGGCTGGAGACGGCGACTAGGGCGGCGGAGTTATTGGTGGATGCGGCTGGAGACGACGATTAGGGCGGCAGAGTTTGTAGACGGGTGCGGCACGAGGAGATGCTGCACTCGCCGAGGCGGAGGCTCCGGCGTCGGCGCTCGCGGAGGACTCGGCGGAAGAGGGCGGCGGATCTCGCCGGTGGTGAGTTTTAGGGTTAGGGTTTTTGATTTTCTTTGCCGAAGTTGATGGTGGTCGGGTTTTCGGTCAGTGGCCGTGGTCGGAGATTTTGATGGTGACGGGGAATAATGAAGGTCGTGGCGATGGCAAATGGGTTGGTCGGAGTGGGTTTCGACGGCGGTGGGGTTTGGTTTGGGTGTTGCAGTCGAACAGGGCGGTGGGGTTGGTTGCGGGGTCAGTGGTGACGGTGGAGGCTGGGATGCCGGGTGGCGTTTAGGAGTCTATGTTTGCTGGTGGCTGTGGATGTCGGGTCGGGGTGGTGATAGTGTGTTTGGGGTCGGAGATGGGCCGCCGAGGGGGAAGCGAACTGTGGCTAGGTGGTTTAGTGTAGGTGGTACGGGTGGCTGGACGGGATACAGTGAAGGACAGAGCAGTGACTAGGTTTAGAATTTTTATTTTGGTTGTATGTGTCGGAGAGTGTCCGACACAAGGGATACAATGTATATGTATATATATTGGAATAAGAACGGGGAGGGGACAAGGACACGGACACGATGTACGGCACGTTTTATAGATGGTAGAAATATTTATGGATGTGAATTATGGAGAAATTAATAAAAGTTGGAGGAGTACCTGCTTATTTATAGGATGTGGGAATTCCCAATTGAATAAGAATTAGGATTCATTTAAACCCAATTTAGATAATTCCTAATTTAATTTAAAATCAATCAATCCAATCCAAATATAAATCAAATTTAAATCTAATTAAATTTTTAGTTTAAAAATCAAATGGGATAAATCAAATTACAAATATTTATCTATTTAAATAATTCCATAAATTCAAATCAAGATTTAAATGCCACAATAATTTCAAAATATATTTTCTAAAATACTAATAATATTAATTTCGAAAATTACATTAAAAATAAACTAAGAAATAATTATAAATATATATGTATGCACAAATAATTATGTTTTTCCTAGTATACCATAAAATATTATTTATGATTAATAACTTGCTAAAAATAAAAAGGCTTTTTACAGCAAGAATAATAATTGTATATAGTATTTTGAAAGGGTATAATAAAATAGCAAAAAATGTGTTTCTAAAATATGTACGCTCGCACATATTCGCACTCGACGAGCAAGAAAATAAAATTTCGTGCGCGTCGTACAATATGTCTACGCGACGTATAATACAAAAATTTAAATCAGTACCAAATTTAATATATAAAAAAAATAGTTGAAAATTTAGGGGTTTTACATCCTACCCAATTTAAAAGAATTTTGTCCTCAAAATTAAAAATTCGTAGGGGGTGAGAAGACACAAGGGGTATCGATGGAGAACAATCAATAACAAAATCTTGCCGTAAGAAATTGCGATCTAGATCATAAATAAAATAATACGGTATGGTCATGGGTATTGAATGAGGGTCACGATTAAGAGAACGAAATAGATTCGCTTAAATTAAGCGATTGGAGGGCCTTGATAGGGCCGAGTAGTATAGGATTAAGATATAGCAACATCGAGTGAGAATAGTCATAGCCGATATGAAGGCTAGAGAAGTTCTAGTATAGCGTCTTCGCCCTCCTAAAATAGATGAAGGCGAAAGCAATATAGAGTTTGAAAGAGACGTTATCGAATACGAATACGTGATTCAAAGACGATTGAATAATTTCAAAAGAATTGTCAAGGCAGTCGTGGGTGGGATTCTAGAGGGCAAGATTAGATATGTCCCTATCCACGTAGAACGATAGATAAAAGCGAACCAATGTGCACTTGGTTGATCAGACCATTATGCACCGGTTCTGATTAGACAATATGTTAGTGAGCGCGCTCAATAGCATAAGTCATGAACAAACTCGATAAATGGATGAGTTTGCAAAACTAGATTATAGTAGCAACATTAGTCAAGGTGGTAAAAATATAGACACGAGATTAGGATTGAAATAAAGAACAAATATGAATAGTCTAAGAGTCATAAGATCTAAGTCTTGTTTATTCCTATACCGTTATTCTACGGTTTTATTGACCAAGGCTTGGTTGACCAAATGGGTTAAATTTCTCTAGTCTCTATGGTCTAGATAATACTATTGGCATTTCTTTAATGGTCAAGGGTGTGTCAAGTCGTAGGGTATTCTACCCAACTTAAAGAATTAAGCTAAGGATGTTTGGGATATCTAACTAGTAGGGTCAATCTCTAGCAAGCACGAAGGGAAGATAAGAATATGGATGGAAGGAATCAAGCAAGATGCAATTGATGAGTCAAACGGTAGATGAAATCTAGGAAATAGGTCAAGTATGTGGATGAGATCCTAGACTTCTAATCCTATTCGCAGGCTTGCTTGGTACGATGAAGTGACCAAACAATTTATCTTGACCTGCATGGGCCACCACAAAAACATGTAACGCCCCAGTCCCAAAATACGTAGGACTAGGAACGTAGACATGCCAGCTGTATTCATACGAAGTATACTCCAATAATGGAAACCTTGTATGAATACATAAGCTGTAAAATACAGTAGAACCATAACTAATCTCATCCACACAGAATAAATGAATAAAAGATATCATATAATGAGAATGAATTTGTCTTGATATAATATGTTGGGCGGAGACAAATCCACTACCAACAAAATAAGGAAAAATACATGGAAAATGAAATGAATTTGGCAAGCGAAGCGAAGAGGACCCAAGCGCAATCATCCTCGAAGAAATAGAGATGGTCACGGCTAAAGCTAGAAGACATGCGAAAGACAATAGCACACACCTGGCAAGATAACCAGGTCCTCAGAGGGACGTAACAAGACACATAATATCATGCCATATAAACTGAATAAATATTGCTCAAATAAATAAGTCAATTGAATTTATAACATAGTACAATACGCACCTATTGAACGAGCGTACCATCCCCCCATCCAAACAAGGACATGAGATGGTAAACTAATTCACGGTGGCGTATCTTTCTATGCTATGAATCCAATATGGTATCTGGACCCCAACAAGGTTCAATACCTTTTCATCGAAGTAGTAAGTCACACCTACAACCAAACAAGGACAAGATGTGACAAACTAATCCGCAACAAGTTATTGTTCCAAGCCACGATCAGATACAAGTACCCAAACCAAAAGTACTCGTACCTAACGGATAAAGGTGCCTAACCGTTCTAAGTGAAATATAGTTAAGAACAATCCTTCGTACGCATGGACCCTAGCTAAATAGGATTGGCGTAGTCCCCCTTGGGCACCAGAGGCCCCATCAGTAAGAGCATGATGTTCCGCAGAATCGTCAGTGGCCGTCAGTAATCATGGGTCATCAATCCCGTATCTCCAGCGGAGAGTTCGGATCACAAGGAAAAGTGCATCGAAGCCCATACGCTAAGAAATTGTCCTCCCCGCCCAATGTCTACTCTGTCGTATCCACAACAGTAACCTCTATAACCGCTAAGTCAAACTAAACATGCAACCTCTATTAGCGGTTATTTCTATCGTATGGCTTGTACGTACTGGTGGCCAGCCAATCACACACTTTCGTATCCTACATGTGACACACAACTTTGTGTTATAATGTGTCAAGGCCAATGAATGCAACACACAAGGTGGTCCCTTAAATCTAGGTTTAATATGAGAAAAATAATATATAGCAGGAAATATAAATGAACGGTAAGTTCTAACAGGTTATGCCATGTATCACAGTTTATTTTGCATAAAGAAAATAAATAATGCATGAAATATGAGCTAAAATAAATAAACAGCAAATGGCAAGGTGTCTTGCCTGGTAGTACGCCTGGTGTGCTGCAATAAAGAGTGTGGCACGAACTGCGATTTCGGTGTAAAAATTATGCAAGGTGACCTCGGGTGGTGACACGGACAGTTCCATTGGATCCAGAAGGGTCAATTTAGTTGGGTTTGACATATGGTAGTCTCGAGATGGGCGAAGGAATAGGAATAATAGGACTGGATACGGACAGGAGAAAAATCAAAGAAATAATGGATAAATATTATATATATATACGAGTTTTAGAAAATATTTATAATTCATAAAACTAGTTTTCATAAGTCAAAATAAGTATAAGAAAAAATACTCACAGTCAAGAAAAATCATTTTTGGATAAAATACTAAGTTTGTAAATTCTCGTTTTTGACAGAAACGATGTTTGATAAAAAAAATACTTTAGATAAATATTTTAGAAAACCATATTTTTCGGATAACCTATTTTTGGCAATACTTTTTAGTATACATATTTAGCATCCGAAATCTAGTTTTAAAAATAACATAGAGCAAGCCTAGTAAAATATTTTTGTCTAAAAAAATACTAGTATATTTATTTAAGAATAACATTAATACTTACTTATAAAAATAATAGCTCAAATATTTTTCTGTAATACTTATATTAATAAATACGGTATAATAATTAATATACAACTGTTGAAAAGTACACATACTTACATATAGACAGTTGTCAAAAATACATCTCAATAAAATATATCTAAATATTTAAATTACAGATATTCACTATAAAATACTAAATGTAATAATAATAATAATACTAATAATGAAATAACAGTAATAATAATAATAATAATAATAATAATAATAAAAGAAAAAGAGAAAGAGAAATAAAATATATATATATTAAAGCAACCCAGCCGTTGCTTGTCCCTTCCTTTTCGAAAGAAGTAAAAAAAAAAAGCAATCAAACACATTAGTATAGGTAGCAGAGGCCTTCTTTCGAGATGGAGAGAAAATCCACCTTATTTTGCCGGAGGTGAGTTTTAGGGTTAGGGTTTTTTATTTTCTTTGTCGGAGTTGATGGTGGTCGGGTTTTCGGTCAGTGGCCGTGGTCGGAGATTTTGATGGTGACGGAGAATGATAAAGGTCGTGGCGATGGCAAATGGGTTGGTCGGAGTGGGTTTCGACGGCGGTGGGGTTTGGTTTGGGTGTTGCAGTCGAACATGGCGGTGGGATTGGTTGTGGGGTCAGTAGTGACGGTGGAGGCTGGGATGCCGGGTGGCGTTTAGGAGTCTATGTTTGCTGGTGGCTGTGGATGTCGGGTCGGTGTGGTGATGGTGTGTTTGGGGTCGGAGATGGGCCGCCGAGGGGGAAGGGAACTGTGGCTTGGTGGTTTAGTGTAGGTGGTACGGGTGGCTGGACGGGATACGGTGGAGGACGGAGCAGTAACTAGGTTTAGGATTTTTATTTTGGTTGTATGTGTCGGGGAGTGTCCGACACAAGGGATACAATGTATCTGTATATATATTGGAATAAGAACGGGGAGGGAACACGGACACGGACACGATGTACGGCCCATTTTGTAGATGGTAAAAATATTTGTGGATGTGAATTGTGGAGAAATTAATAAAAGTTGGAGGAGTACCTGCCTATTTATAGGATGTGGAAATTCCCAATTGGATAAGAATTAGGATTCATTTAAACCCAATTTAGATAATTCATAATTTAATTTAAAATCAATCAATCCAATCCAAATATAAATCAAATTTAAATCCAATTAAATTTTTAGTTTAAAAATCAAATGGGATAAATCAAATTATAAATATTTATCTATTTAAATAATTCCATAAATTCAAATCAAGATTTAAATGCCACAATAATTTCAAAATATATTTTTTAAAATACTAATAATATTAATTTCAAAAATTACATTAAAAATAAACTAATAAATAATTATAAATATATATGTATGCACAAATAATTATGTTTTTTCTAGTATACCATAAAATATTATTTATGATTAATAACTTGCTAAAAATAAAAAGGCTTTTTACAGCAAGAATAATAATTGTATATAATATTTTGAAAGGGTATAATAAAATAGCAAAAAATATTTTTCTAAAATATGTACGCTCGCACATATTCGCACTCGACGAGCAAGAAAATAAAATTTCGTGCGCGTCGTACAATATGACTACGCGACGTACAATACAAAAATTTAAATCAGTACCAAATTTAATATATAAAAAAATAGTAGAAAATTTAAGGATTTTAAAGGTTCGGACTCAGAAGGAGTGGTACCCCCAGCTTCAGAGCTTACCTCGTCTTGAGAGTTGTGGACGTCCTCAGGGACGTCGGGATCTGCTGCATCTGTTGGGTGAACCGTTTCCTCTGGATTATCTTCTTGGAATACCGGATTGTCATGGATATTTGGAGGAGTGCTACCCCCGGCTCTAATGCCTCCCAGAGATATGGATGACGAATCTCCAAATGTGACAAATTTCGTCTTTGAGCTGGTACCTTGGTAAACTCCTCCTGTAACGGTGGTAACAAATGGCTTAGAAGAGAGTTTCTTGGTTACGCCGGTTGAGATTTTTGGACTTGAGACATTTGTTTTCTTCCCTCTTCCGCTGCCAGGAATCTTCAGAGCAGAATTGCAGGAGGCGACGAGAATCGTCTCGTCTTCTGAGCTTGGGTGTTGCAGTCGTTGGAAGACGGACTGCCGGTCTTCTTGTACTGCCTCCTTATTGCAGCAGCAGTTGACAATGACTTGGGTGCAGTGATGTCCCCGAAAGGACTTTCTACAAACCGAGTCTTCATCTCTTTCCTTGAGTTTGTGAAGAATTACGTTGCGCAAGTAACCCATTTTGTGGGCCCGGGAGTTCTGAGCACATGAGTGTGTTGGCACCCTGTATGCTCCCTGATGTGGGGATAGTACGAGTACTTGCCCCTGATCATTGTTGGGAGATTCTTGGTAACTATCCCGTTCGTTGGCTGCCGGGGGCTGGATCCGGATAGTTTTATACAACTTTCCATTAGGTCAAAGTATGAAATTATTTTAAGGAGGGTAGACTTGTAACACCCACTTTTCTGAAAATGGGTTATTTTTGAAATTTTATTAATTTATTGAGTAATAATGGTATTTTAGTCATGACACGATTTTTGGTAAATTTTAGTTTGATTAAAACTATTTTCTAAAGTCATGACTTATGACTTTGGTGATTTACTAGTATAAACCTTAGTGTAACCATAGAGGTTATTTAACCTAGAGACTAAACATGATCATGTGAGCCTACCTAAGCTTTTAGAACATCAAATTGTGATTTTTAGCCTAAGGGGTATTTTGGTAATTTTCTAGGAATTATTTGGGATTAGTGAGATTTTTTACTATTCATGGACTTTTAGATTAGTGACTTATTAATCCCTAACCTATTACCCTAATCTATAAGTTAACTCCTAACCTAGAATGACTAAGAGGGAGATATTTTCATTAGGTCAAAGTATGAAAATATCTAATTTTACCTTTAAAGGATATTTGCTTAATTTGTGCAAAATATCTATTTTATGGCACATAAGTCCTTCTCTTAGCCTAGAAGACTTGAACAACCCCTTGACCATGTGTGGCCGGCCAAGAGAGCCCCAAGACACCCCCTTGCCACCCCTATTCCTATATAACCAAACACTTAGACAACTTCACAAGTTTCAAGAGAAATCAAAAACCAAGAAAAACCCAAGAACCCTTCCACTCTTTTGACCATAACTTTCTCATTACACAAGCTTTGAACCTCTAGTTTTCTCCATTAGGTCACCTATAATCTAAGGGAGCCTAGGGAAGTGTGCTACTCAAGTTTCACCAAGGAAGGACAAGTTGAGGCTAGTGGATGTACACCCTCATTTAGTGGAAATTCAAGACTTTGCACACAAGGAGGTATTTATGACTAAACCATATTAGATTTCTAGTTTTTCTTCATAATTGCATGCCATTAGTTATAACTAAGCTATGGGTAGGGTTTGGTGACTTTTAGGGTTTGTATGGTGTCATATCGGACACGTATCCTATTTGAAATTTAATGTATTTTGTGTTCTGTCATAGTGTAAATTACTCACTGTTTTCCAAATTTTTTGAACCAAAATCTAGCCTAGACCTAGCTAAACCTAACCCCATGTCACTGAGCACATATTGGTTTGTGTTGTGTCCAAATTTGGACACAACAGCTCTCAGTTTTTCCACTGTCTGGATACTGCACAGTACACAAAATGTGCCCTGCTACCACAGTGTCCAAACACACTCTACACGCCACTTGGACATGTCAAACTTAACACACGACACGGGGCAATAACTGACAGGTCATCCCCAAAGTTTGGGATGACCTCGTGTCCTGTCGGACACGGAAATCGACTCTCAAAGGGTCGTTCAGTACACAGTATACACACACAGACACCTAACTTTGAGCGTGTCGTGTCCACTGTACACGACACGTGGACACTTCGTAGTGTCATGGATACGAAGCCTATCCTTAGGCGAACACGTGGACACAATTTCGTGGTGTCTCGTGTCCTGTGTCACGAGCACGAGGCTTGTGACAGCGTGTACGACGCTGTCGAACTCGCGCGTATCAGTCGTGTTTTCACGACTGATACGGCTCTCGTGTCGACACTGTGAGACACGTGGACACAGTGCAGGGTGTTGGACACGTACCCTACCCCTAGGTAAACATTCGTGCACGTGCACGAGACACGAGAGTGTCTGTGTCGTGTCCTAGGGTGAGTTGCACGCGTGCACGATACTGTGTGTGTGCGTGTGTATCAGGTTTACCCGATTGGGTTTTGTGAGTCGTGGATACGTCAAAATGTGTTGTGGTGTCGTGTCAGGCCCCCTAGACACTAGAGGACACCTAGGGGCTCAGTTACCAACCCTTCGGATCGAGCCTTAGCTCGGTTTTGTATGAGAAATCAAGTTTACCTATATTTACCTAAACAGTCCATTTTTCCAGTTTTGTATTATTTTTCAGTTTTGTAAAAATGAATTTCAAACTTAATTTTGATATAAATTATACATTGTATTAGTGTATTTTAGTATGTATATGTGTAGTATATATGTATATGTGAGTATGGGTCAATTTTAGGAGTATTTGGTTATATATATGTGTAGTTGTATATATATACATATGTATGTATATATGTAGGCTGTGTGTGTGTGTGTTTGGGTCTGGGTTTGGGTTCCAGAACCTGGAACATCCCCCCCCCCCTTTTTCTCTGTCCAGACCTCACTCTCTCTCTTTCAGTCTCTCTCTCTTTCACTCTCTCTCACTCTATGTCCCTCTCTCTATGTCTCTCTATATATATGTAATATATATATAAGTTTTATATATATATATATGTATATATATATATATATATATATATATATATATGATATATATATATATGGTATCTATATAAAGGTACCTATATGATATATGTGTATACTTAGTCTATAGGCCTATATAGTTATGTGTATGTATATATATATATATATATATATATATATATATATATATATATATGTAAGATATATACATATGTGAGTGTGATTGTATTATTATAGAGTATTCACATATATTGATATATATATGTAGTAGGTAGACAGATATATATATATATATATATATATATATATATATATATATATATATATATATATATATATATATATATATATATATATGACTTATAGATATAGGTTTATGAGGAAACCTATAGGTTATCAAGCCTATGGCCTAGGTTACAAGCCTATGGCATTAGAGGCTAACCCAACTAACCCTAATGACCCAAAACCCAACTTGTTGACCCTTGTTGACTAAGGGTTGACCAAAGTCAACCTTAGGTCAAAGTTGACCTAATTGACCTAGATTTGACTAGGACTAACCTAAAATGACTAGTTTAACTAGTCTGACCTAATTACCTTACTGACTGGTCTTTGTTTGACCTAATTACCTTACTGACTGGTCTTTGTTTGACCAATACCTTAGTTGGTCTAAGTTTGACCTAGACTTGACCCAGATTGATCATGTTGACTAGTATTTGACTTGTTTGACTTAGTATGACTTCCTGTGACCTAGTTTGACTATTAGAGTTGACCAAGAGTTGACTTTTGACCAGATTGACCTAGAATCATGTAGTGTGCATTGTATACTTTATTTTTACCATTGTGGATACATTGTGACTTGTATTGCTCTGATTAGGAGCCATACACCTCTCCTCGGACAGTATATCTTCTTCAGACATTCAGTTATCAGGCGAGTACATTCTCTGACCGTTTCATATTTGCCAGGATTTATATTCTTACTCTAGATTACTTTACTTGATGCTGACACGATTGTTATCACGGATTGGTACTATATGGATCTTTCATGAGATGTTATCCCCTTCGGGAGCATCAGATACAGCATGTTTGTGCGTTTCACGAATCATCATGTATCTCTATGCTTTTATAGATTCACGAATCGCTTGTGACTCATGTACTCTCATGAATCACAGAGCCTCTCATGAATCTCCTATTTATGGGCTTATCATGAATCTTAACATAACTTGAACGGATCCTTGTGTATTGATTGGGGATGGGGGAGTGGAAATAGTCATGTGGATATTACCCCAGTAGCTGTAGTCATGAATCACTCCTAGCTGTAGTCATGAATCTCCTATGCTATTTCACATGTCTATATTTTACTCTGACTCACTAGACACTGCTAGTTCTCTATTATAGTAGATATTTCATTACAGTTATCTCTTTTGCTACATGTATCTTCTTTCAGCGTTTCCTGTATTTTACTCTATTGTATGCTTTATATTTCATATCATACTATGCACTGCGTGAGATGTATTGTGCTCGTTCCTGTCCTGATTGGACCTGTTGAAAATATTACAGAGGATGAGGAGGAGGCCCTGGTGTCTACCTATTATGGAGCAGGACTAGATGACACTTATGTTGTGGACCCTCAGCAGGATCCACCTGCAGCTGAGGATGTTGTTCCAGTAGTCTAGACCAGTTTAGTCTAGGCAGTCTTTCTATATTATCATTTTGTCTCACATCTGAGTTGTATTTGGAGATGTTGAGTTATGTATAAACTCTTAGACTTATTGTATTATGAGTTGACATTCTGATGTTATGTTATCCTAGACACTTGGGTTTATTTCATCTATTGTACTGTTCTCTTTGAGTTACCATCTGTCTATCTATCTATCTTCCATTTCTCTACCTAGATGTGATTGAGTTGTTTCTGTTTGTCACCTCCACTCGGAGAGTATAAACTGTACAGGTACTTTATATTGTTAGATGATTGACCTAGGACAGCGTTCTACCGTCGACACTGCGGCGTAGGCTGGACGTACCCATTTCTCGTGCCCTTACTCTAGGGTGCGGGTCGTGACACATTTTTAGTGGTAGCCCATGCAGGTCCGAGTTTATGTAGTGGTATTCGAACTAGAGTATCACTACAGCCTGTGATAGGATTTAAGGAATAGGCTTAGAGAGAGTGGTTACTCAATCACAATTAGGAAATTTCCATGGATTTGAATCTACTGACTATTGTTCAAATCTGTATAATCTATTTCATATTGTCCTTTGATACTATCATCCTTGTATCGTTATCGACTTCCTTATTGATCTGTCTTCAGGATGGTGGAGACACGATCACAGCGTCTCGGTCCAGGTGACACCACTGAGAGGTCTGCCACCTCTCGTCCAGCTCACCAGGACCCGGGGACCACAGCTCCCCTTACTCCAGCTCATGTGGGAGCTTCTGCCACATTTGGGGGTGCACCTCTACTTAATCGGGGGACCATCCCAGCTACCCCAGACATGCCTCCCCCGCAGTTTCGTCAGCCTCAGTTCCAGCAGCACCAGCAGCACCAGCAGCACCAGCAGTACCAGCAGGAGTACCAGCAGCAGATGCCATCTGGATTTGTGGATGCTGTACAGATGTTTACATATTTCCAGCAGTTCCTAGAGTCGCAGCAGACCCAGCAGCAGCGTCAGACGACGGCATTTACCAGAGGCATTGATGAGGTCCATCAGCTGGCTAGAGTGACGATGAAGAGGTTGGCAGTCCAGCCACAGGGAGGATCAGGACAGCCGCGACAGCAGAAGATTCCGGGCATTCAGGACTTCAAGAAGATGAACCCCAGGGACTTCTTGGGGACAGAGGGGATTCTTTATGCTGATGACTGGATGAGCACATTGAGGAGATCTTTCGACTAGCGAGATACCAGTCGGACTCCAGATAGAGGCAGCAGCCAGCCAGATGCGGGATCTTGCCCGTACCTGGTATCAGACGGACCCGAGAGTAGGCACTCCAGGGCAGACATGGAGAGTTTTCAAGGAGCTCTTCAAGGGAAAGTTTTTCCCGGATCAGGCAGTCGGTGCTTTGGAGACCCAGTTCGAGAACCTGGTTCAGGGGAACCAGACTGTAGAGGAGTATTCCGGTGAGTTTTGCCGGTTGAGCAGTTTGTAGAGGGCCTTAGCGAGACAGCGAAGGCGAGGAGGTTCAGGAAGGGCTTGGTCAAGGAGGTCAAGTCCTTGACCAAGAGTGACAGGGGTGCCACCTTTGAGGATATTCTAGCAGGAGCGATGGCGGCTGAGGATGATCTTGAGCTGAAGCTCAAGAGGGGCCGTGATACACAGGGAGCAGGCAGCAGTGGAGGTCAGGCCAAGAGGCCTCACTATCAGCATCAGCAGAGGCAGCCACAGCAGTATCAGCAGCCGAGGCAGCAGCAGCAGGCCCCGAGACAGCAGACTACCAGTTGTCCCTACTGTAAGAAATCGGGACATGGATGGGGAGAGTGCAGGAAGAGGTTGGGCTCGTGCCTACTATGTGGGGCAGCAGACCACCAGCTGAGGGAGTGTTCCCAGTTCATAGGCAGAGTAGCACAGGGAGCAGCACCAGGAGCAGGAGCCAAGGCTCCGGTAGGACAGCAGCAGAGAGGACCGTTACAGCCACAACAGCAGAGATTTTTGCAGTTTCAGCAGCAGGCTGGAAGAGGTCAGCAGGGGCGTGCTTACGCCATGACAGTTGAGGATGCTCAGGCAGTTGGCGATGTGCTTGCAGGTTCTGTTATTCTAAATCCATTCCCACCTTGCTTCATTATTTCTATCTTAAAATCCAATTCCATCTGCTCCTACCTGTTCTTTATTAGTGATCAGTTTTGACCTGTTAGTTCTTTTGATTTTGTCGATTGTTGTTGTTTCTTCATCTCTTACTTAGGAGTAGGAGTAGGAGTAGGAGTAGTTTAGTTGTTAATGTAATTCTTGACTAAACTCTTTTGTCAAGAATTTTTCCCTTAAATAAATTAGTGTATATGTTATGCCTTTTGATAGAGTAGCTCTGACCATAGAATGGTAACCCTTTTAGCCCTGTGATTTATTGTTTCCTTATCTTCCTAGTCTATACCTATGACCAGGACTGTCCCACCTAACCTGTCCTTTACACTACTATTTCATCATGATTTTTGGTTCAATTTAGGCCATAGACTTTTCCCACTCTGAATTATGGTCACCGTAGGCACGTTACCGTGACTTTTAAATTTGGAGCACAAGACTAGTTGTTTTCTCAAAACTGACTTTACATACATGACCTAGACATGACATACTACACCCATGACCTTAGTGTCCCACTTAGGCATACCATCATATGCTTCATTTACTTAGTACGATTTTCCTGACCCGAGGCTCCATCCTGATTTACCCCATGGAGTTACTTTTGGCTTCGATTTGAATTAAGGACACCTTATGACCTAAAACTGCCAGCCAATTTTTGGACATGACCCAGTATAGGTCTACTACCCCTATTTTGCTTGTTGACCTTGTATGTTGCCTAGGTAGTGGCTTCGTCCTTGATTGTTGGAGGTTTGACCTAGAAGGAGTACGACCATCTAAATTTCGAGGACGAAATTATTTTAAGGAGGGTAGACTTGTAACACCCACTTTTCTGAAAATGGGTTATTTTTGAAATTTTATTAATTTATTAATTAATAATGGTATTTTAGTCATGACATGATTTTTGGTAAATTTTAGTTTGATTAAAACTATTTTCTAAAGTCATGACTTATGACTTTGGTGATTTACTAGTATAAACCTTAGTGTAACCATAGAGGTTATTTAACCTAGAGACTAAACATGATCATGTGAGCCTACCTAAGCTTTTAGAACATCAAATTGTGATTTTTAGCCTAAGGGGTATTTTGGTAATTTTCTAGGAATTATTTGGGATTAGTGAGATTTTTACTATTCATGGACTTTTAGATTAGTGACTTATTAATCCCTAACCTATTACCCTAATCTATAAGTTAACTCCTAACCTAGAATGACTAAGAGGGAGATATTTTCATTAGGTCAAAGTATGAAAATATCTAATTTTACCTTTAAAGGATATTTGCTTAATTTGTGCAAAATATCTATTTTATGGCACATAAGTCCTTCTCTTAGCCTAGAAGACTTGAACAACCCCTTGACCATGTGTGGCCGGCCAAGAGAGCCCCAAGACACCCCCTTGCCACCCCCATTCCTATATAACCAAACACTTAGACAACTTCACAAGTTTCAAGAGAAATCAAAAACCAAGAAAAACCCAAGAACCCTTCCACTCTTTTGACCATAACTTTCTCATTACACAAGCTTTGAACCTCTAGTTTTCTCCATTAGGTCACCTACAATCTAAGGGAGCCTAGGGAAGTGTGCTACTCAAGTTTCACCAAGGAAGGACAAGTTGAGGCTAGTGGATGTACACCCTCATTTAGTGGAAATTCAAGACTTTGCACACAAGGAGGTATTTATGACTAAACCATATTAGATTTCTAGTTTTTCTTCATAATTGCATGCCATTAGTTATAACTAAGCTATGGGTAGGGTTTGGTGACTTTTAGGGTTTGTATGGTGTCGTATCGGACACGTATCCTATTTGAAATTTAATGTATTTTGTGTTCTGTCATAGTGTAAATTACTCACTGTTTTCCAAATCTTTTTGAACCAAAATCTAGCCTAGACCTAGCTAAACCTAACCCCATGTCACTGAGCATATTGGTTTGTGTTGTGTCCAAATTTGGACACAACAGCTCTCAGTTTTTCCACTGTCTGGACACTGCACAGTACACAAAATGTGCCCTGCTACCACAGTGTCCAAACACACTCTACACGCCACTTGGACACGTCAAACTTGACACACGACACGGGGCAATGACTGACAGGTCATCCCCAAAGTTTGGGATGACCTCGTGTCCTGTCGGACACAAAATCGACTCTCAAAGGGTCGTTCAGTACACAGTATACACACAGACACCTAACTTTGAGCGTGTCGTGTCCACTGTACACGACACGTGGACACTTCGTAGTGTCATGGACACGAAGCCTATCCTTAGGCGAACACGTGGACACAATTTCGTGGTGTCTCGTGTCCTGTGTCACGAGCACGAGGCTTGTGACAGCGTGCACGACGCTGTCGAACTCGCGCGTATCAGTCGTGTTTTCACGACTGATACGGCTCTCGTGTCGACACTGTGAGACACGTGGACACAGTGCAGGGTGTTGGACACGTACCCTACCCCTAGGTGAACATTCGTGCACGTGCACGAGACACGAGAGTGTCTGTGTCGTGTCCTAGGGTGAGTTGCACGCGTGCACGATACTGTGTGTGTGCGTGTGTATCAGGTTTACCCGATTGGGTTTTGTGAGTCGTGGACACGTCGAAATGTGTCGTGGTGTCGTGTCAGGCCCCCTAGACACTAGAGGACACCTAGGGGCTCAGTTACCAACCCTTCGAATCGAGCCTTAGCTCGGTTTTGTATGAGAAATCAAGTTTACCTATATTTACCTAAACAGTCCATTTTTCCAGTTTTGTATTATTTTCCAGTTTTGTAAAAATGAATTTCAAACTTAATTTTGATATAAATTATACATTGTATTAGTGTATTTTAGTATGTATATGTGTAGTATATATGTATATGTGAGTGTGGGTCAATTTTGGGAGTATTTGGTTATATATATGTGTAGTTGTATATATATACATATGTATGTATATGTAGGCTGTGTGTGTGTGTTTGGGTCTGGGTTTGGGTTCCAGAACCTGGAACATCCCCCCCTTTTCTCTGTCCAGACCTCACTCTCTCTCTTTCAGTCTCTCTTCTTTCACTCTCTCTCACTATGTCCCTCTCTCTATGTCTCTCTATATATATGTAATATATATAAGTTTATATATATATATATGTAAGATATATACATATGTGAGTGTGATTGTATTATTTAGAGTATTCACATATATTGATATATATGTAGTAGGTAGACTATATATCTATATAGGTATATATATCTATATATGACCTTATAAATATAGTTTATATGGAAACCTATAGGTTATCTAGCCTATGGCCTAGGTTGCTAGCCTATGGCATTAGAGGCTAACCCAACTAACCCTAATGACCCAAAACCCAACTTGTTGACCCTTGTTGACTAAGGGTTGACCAAAGTCAACCTTAGGTCAAAGTTGACCTAATTGACCTAGATTTGACTAGGACTAACCTAAAATGACTAGTTTAACTAGTCTGACCTAATTACCTTACTGACTGGTCTTTGTTTGACCTAATTACCTTACTGACTGGTCTTTGTTTGATCAATACCTTAGTTGGTCTAAGTTTGACCTAGACTTGACCCAGATTGATCATGTTGACTAGTATTTGACTTGTTTGACTTAGTATGACTTCCTGTGACCTAGTTTGACTATTAGAGTTGACCAAGAGTTGACTTTTGACCAGATTGACCTAGAATCATGTAGTGTGCATTATATACTTTATTTTTACCATTGTGGATACATTGTGACTTGTATTGCTCTAATTAGGAGCCATACACCTCTCCTCAGACAGTATATCTTCTTCAGACATTCAGTTATCAGGCGAGTACATTCTCTGACCGTTTCATATTTGTCAGGATTTATATTCTTACTCTAGATTACTTTACTTGATGCTGACACGATTGTTATCACGGATTGGTACTATATGGATCTTTTCATGAGATGTTATCCCCTTCGGGAGCATCAGATACAGCATGTTTGTGCGTTTCACGAATCATCATGTATCTCTATGCTTTCATAGATTCACGAATCGCTTGTGACTCATGTACTCTCATGAATCACAGAGCCTCTCATGAATCTCCCATTTATGGGCTTATCATGAATCTTAACATAACCTGAACGGATCCTTGTGTATTGATTGGGGATGGGGGAGTGGAAATAGTCATGTGGATATTACCCCAGTAGCTGTAGTCATGAATCACTCCTAGCTGTAGTCATGAATCTCCTATGCTATTTCACATGTCTATATTTTACTCTGACTCACTAGACACTGCTAGTTCTCTATTATAGTAGATATTTCATTACAGTTATCTCTTTTGCTACATGTATCTTCTTTCAGCGTTTCCTGTATTTTACTCTATTGCATGCTTTATATCTCCTATCATTCTATGCACTGCGTGAGATGTATTGTGCTCGTTCCCGTCCTGATTGGACCTGTTGAAAATATTACAGAGGATGAGGAGGAGGCCCTGGTGTCTACCAATTATGGAGCAGGACTAGATGACACTTATGTTGTGGACCCTCAGCAGGATCCACCTGCAGCTGAGGATATTGTTCCAGTAGTCTAGACCAGTTTAGTCTAGGCAGTCTTTTCTGTATTATCATTTTGTCTCACATTCTGAGTTGTATTTTGAGATGTGGAGGTGTATAGACTCTTAGACTTATTGTATTATGAGTTGACATTCTGATGTTATGTTATCCTAGACACTTGGACTTATTTCATCTATTCTACTGTTCTTTTTGAGTTACTGTCTATCTATCTATCTTTCATTCTTCTACCTAGATGTGATTGAGATTATTTTCTGTTTGTCACCTCCACTCGGAGAGTATAAACTGTACAGGTACTTTATATTGTTAGATGATTAACCTAGGACAGCGTTCTACCGCCGACACTGCGGCGTAGGCTGGACGTACCCACTTCTCGTGCCCTTACTCTAGGGTGCGGGTCGTGACACATACTTCATCTCTTTCTCTCAAGATTTAGAATGAATGCGAAATACGATAAAAGCGAACAATGAAAACCAATCATCGAAAACCAACACGAAAACACATTCATCAAAACCAAACAGCGAAAAAAAACATTCAGCAAAACTCTTGGATTCATTTCAATAGAAGCCAATCCATCAATTGGAAAGGTTCATTGCATTTCATCCGTGATCAATCGATACCGGCAAAGGTTTCACCAAAGACTCAGTTCATGACTGAGTCAATAAGTCGTAGGTATTACATAGTGGACCGCAAGGAGCGGGACACTACATAATAACCCACCGAGAAAAAGTTTTGTCCTCAAAACTTAAGAAACAAAACTTACCTCCACTAGTGTTGCATTCTGGGTCAAGCAACGTGGAGAGATTGTAGACGCGCACATTAGTCCGCTGCGGCTGGTTATGCGGATGGTCTCGAAGGGGCGGTGGGCCTGGCAGCTGCCCACGCTCTTCATTATCATCTCTATTCCGATTTCTCTTCGAACAATTTCTGATGGCGTGACCCTGTTGGCCACAACGAAAACAAGCGTGGTTTGCGGAACGACAGTCCTCCTTGGTGTGTCCATGCTTCCCACAGTGACTGCATACCAAACCTTTCGCAAAGCGACATTCTTTATTCGCATGCCCTCGTCTACCGCAGTGGGTACAGATTATTTCATTTCGTGGTTCCCCATCGGTCTTTTTCTCTGCGTCATGATTTCTCTTGGCGGGCTGATTCTGACTATTCTGCGCTTTGTTGGACGCTTTCTTCTGCTGGAACTGTTCCACCTGTAGCGTCGCCTCAAAGGCTTGAGAATAGGACCCGCATTCTCGATTCAGCACACTTAACTGGATGTCGTCATTCAGACCTTCAACGAATCGATTTATACGAGTCTGTTCCGTAGGAAGCAAAGCAGCGACAAAATTTGCCAACTTAGCAAATTTAGATTCATAGTCCTCCACGGACATATCTCCCTTTTTCAGTGTGATGAAGTCATCCTCCATCTTCTTGCTCATGGCTGGAGGCAGATATTGATCCAGAAACGCCTTCTTGAACGAGGCCCATGAGATCTTCCCATTCCTAGCCGTTGCGAGCAGCGCCGGCTTCTTTGCCTTCCACCAATCCTTCGCCCGCAGCCGTAGAAGCATAACGACACAAACTACCTTTTTGCTACTTGGAACTCCTATGAACGCGAACAGACTCTCCATTTTATCTATCCAGTCCATCACCTTGTCGGGTGACGTCCTGCCTTCAAATTCCGAAGGTTTCGCGTCCAAGAAGTCCTTTGGCCTAAAGACAGTGTGCCTTTGCGCTGGCTGGGGCTCATCACCCTCTACAGGCTCGATCTCGGACGTTCCCGTTGGTTCCATCGCTGCGGTGGTATCTTGATTTGCCGCAAGCGCCGTGACAAGCTGGGTCAAGGCATCCAACTGCTTTTGTTGGGCAGCTGCTCGGGCCTGATGTATTTGGTGTTTTCCTCATTATCCTGCCTCTGTAGCTCCAACATTCTCATGATCCGTTCTACCGGATCGGTCGAGCCAGATGGACGAGGAGGAGCCATTTCTCTACAAAATAGTATAACTTTTGTCAGTCTCATAAAATATTATGGACTTATTGAATGGGGCATTGGTTTTCATAACTCAAAAATGGGGACACTTTTGAAAGCCGTCAAAGTACTTTATATACTTTTTCAAAATCGATATTTGCAAGAGGCCAGGGACGTAAAACTGTGCTCTGATACCACTTTGTCATGCCCCGATCCCGCTAGGGTCGTCCGTCTTGCCTGGATCCCTGCGGGATCGATTGTCCTCGCTAAGGCGTGATGCCGTACAAGCCTAAGTCACGCTTGCACAAGGCCATGTACCTGCACAAAACAACTAGTCAAGCAAAAACATACGTATGCACCCATTAGTTAAGCAAAACATATGCACGCACCCATTGCAGAAAACTAAATATTGAACACAGAGATATGAAATGGAAATACTTATTTTATTGATAGCTTGATTGGAATACAAGTACAAAGCTTTGCGAACTCAAATTTGCCTTATAATTTGGCTACATGATACTCTTTAAAACACTCTTTTGAAATTAGCCACAATGCCCATACATGATATCCCTTTATTACAAACTGGAATTGAAAGACACCTTCAGAAGGAAAAAAAACTTGAAACTGGACTGGAATGAAAAGTAAACTTCTAGGCGATCCACGAGCTCTACTGGGCTAGACGAGCTTCGGTGCCTCATTTGATATTCCCCTGTCTTCTTTTGCTTTCTGAAAAGGATGCCCACAACGTGGGTCAGCACACATCATGTACTGGCGAGCGGCTTTTGGCCGAACTCGCAAATCTCTGCACTAAATCAATATGTTGAGCTAACATTTACTAGTGATCTTTCTACTTGTCTAGGTTCTTTTTAACAATTCATAAGAACATGACAGTAGAATATATCATAAGCAACTTACCCTCGCCGGCAGTCATCTCTGTACAAAACCACGTTAGCACAATTTGTATAATGAGTAATTCATGATTCATTCTTGCAGATATTGAAGTTGTCATTCGGGTCATGCAGGTGGACTATTCTACATGTTGGTCCGTAGGTTTTTCCCATGATTAGCCGATGTGACTCTTTGGTTCAGCTCGTCGCTAAGGACTCAGATATCGGCTACACTTTTAACATGGGTTTCTTTTACCCAGTGTGCTCATAATCTCTCCTAGGCCGAGCGGTTCCAGGTGCCCCCAGATACCACCCGAGAGAGAAATAATTCCTTGTATACAAGTTATCCGAGACCAAATACATGCTCTAGCCGTTCTATCAGATGAGACACACTTGGACTTATGCACAGATATACGACACGTTTGATTCGTGCCTTCAGGTTTATCTCAACACGTACAAGTTCGTCTGTACATGTCTACATTTTCAAGCATACTGATGACAAGCAGATGATCATTCTTATCGAGCAGATAGAGTAACAACACGTATTCTTGCATTTGATTCAATTCAATTATCTTCTATTATCTTTTGTGGATGTGGTATCATTGATCATTGGGACAAGGCAACAGAGTAGACTAGAGATCATTTTTCTTAGGCGTACAGATCAATGTTTGTTCGGTTGAAGCAACTCACCGAGATGAATCTTAGTAGAGAGAAGGAGGGACTTCACGCGCCTTTCACGAACAATTTACGCGGCCTACAATGGCACCAACAGTTAATTAGCATACTTCGTCTCTTTCTCTCAAGATTCAGTATGAATGCGAAATGCGATGAAAGCGAACAATGAAAACCAATCATCGAAAACCAACACGAAAACATATTCATCAAAACCAAGCAGCGAAGAGAAAACATTCAGCAAAACTCTTGGATTCATTTCAATAGAAGCCAATCCATCAATTGGAAAGGTTCATTGCATTTCATCCGTGATCAATCGATACCGGCAAAGGTTTCACCAAAGACTCAGTTCATGACTGAGTCAACAAGCCGTAGGTATTACATAGTGGACCGCAAGGAGCGGGGCACTACACTAGCCAATACCCCGGCTAGATTGTCATTCTTTGAGATCCTCCGTCTATCCAAAGAGACCCGAGATGCGCTCAGCGAAGCCTTGCAGAACGTCGAGTCCTTTCTCACTCAGGTGCGACCACCCAAGGAAGACCCTACGGCCTACCCACATTGTCACAGTGTAGTCGAAGTGATCCCCAGTATCACTTTCACCCAACAAGACATGCTGCTAAAGAATAACGGGCATAATAGACCTCTGTACTATACAGGATATATCGGTGCCATTAAAGTTGATTGCATCCACATCGACCCAGGCTCCTCTCTCAACATCATTCTAAGGAGTTTGCACCAAACTCTAGAGATTCCGATGCATCGGCTGACTGCATCAAACACAACAATGAGCGGCTTTAACACAGGAAAGAGCAAGCCCCTGGGCAAAATTTGCTTGAAGTACCAAATAGGTGACCTCCATACTGAAGTGACATGCTATGTCATCGATGCTGACATAAACTACAATATGCTGTTGGAACGACCATGGATTCATGAGTACATGATCGTTCCTTCCACTCTCCATCAATGCATGAAGTACGTGGCCAGCGATGGGACTATCAAGACCGAATTTGCTGACATCGACCAGTTTCGAGGACTTGAAGCCTACTGTACGGATGCTGATCTATACAAGTCAGTCCACTAGGACGATAAGAGCAATGATGCCAACGACGAGGCAGAGACGACCTCAGAAAGTACAGCGGTTACTGAAGAACCACTAAAGGTTCGACTGAAGGGAAAACCCCCAAGGTATCAGCACCCCTCGTCGTCAAGCTCCGAGGCAAAGCGCCATCTTCTTCCTCGGTGACGTCAGATGATGGCTAGGAGCCTATACGAATAAGGCTACCCTGGAGGTCCCCAAATCCAACCATGAAGGCGTAGGAACCTCCGACCGTAGCCCCCTTGGTGGTCAAGCTAAAGGGGAAGCATTCTTCCCCTCCTCTCTCGACAGCCCTAGTCCTCACCAATAAGGAGCTAGGAGACTACGTCTGTGCCGATACCGAAGTGTACTCTTTAGATGATGTAATCCCTCGAGATAAAATTATTTTAGTAATAGAAAGTTGTCTTTGAATTACTCTTGTGCATATTGGAACACTAGATATTTCTTAGACAACTCTTATGTATACTACAAATACAAGTGACAACCGCCAACCTTGCGAGCCGAGTTGTCCCTTTTCGGGGCTCTTACTTCCTAGTTCCAGCAAGAAAGAAGGAGGAGGTACCATCATCTTTGGTCGATTGGAGCATCCTCAGCGACTAACTCCAGGAGAACAAGAACCCGACAATGGCAAGATGCAACTCTACTGTTACGCTGCTCAAGCCAAACACCTTATCCAGAAGATGGGTTACGACTTGAACAACAACAAAGGACTCAACTATGGTAAAGGCCGACGCCTTCCCTTACGGATTTGATCTCCAAAGGAAAAGGCTCAAAACTACTACCAGCGCACCCGCCGGGGGTTGGGTTATGTTACACCTACTTCAACTTCAGAAGACTCAGAGATGAAGTCATAATGCATTCACACTCTTCTGACTCCTCAACCTGGGGCTCTGACACCAGTACCGATCAGTTCTTAAAAAAGATGTTGTCCGCTAACATGGTATCCACAAATCCTTCGGTTGAGGACGAAGACCGGATGTTTAAATACTTTGAAGATGAACCCTGGGCGCAGTGCCTAAGATCTCAATGGGAATGACATTTCAAACAGTACAAACCTCCCATATCCTAGTAAGTGTTCATGGATTCCGTTAAAATTCATCCCTTCTATACCTCTCCCTAGTAGAAAACTTTCCATGTCCATATCACCTCTGGATTGATTCCCTACACCTTAGTCAAAATTGCGTCTACCATGTCCACATTACCTTTGAGTAGTCGCCTCTCCCACGATGGCTCCATGTTGTCATAACTAGAAAATATTTCACGTCCATACCTCCTCTAAAATGTTATTCTATACTGTGTCTACCATGTCCATATTACCTCTGAGTAGTCACCCATTTCTATGATAACATTGAGTTATCATAATTCCTTAGAAAATATTTTATGTCCATATTACCTCTAAATTGTTATTCTAGTGAAGGATGCCGGCCATGTCCATATTACCTTTGAGTAGGCAACCCTTCTATGACGATCCCCCGCAGTTGTTATTTATAGAATCCTTCACGTCCATACTACCTCTGAGTCGTTCTATACCCCCGTAGAGTCTATCCTTGCAATGTCCATATTACCTCTGAGTAAGAAAAGTATCTCCACAAAAAGTCTATATTTACCATGTCCATATCACCTCTGAGTAAACATCCTATTCCCAATAGAGTTATCTCCTCTAAGGAAATTCTTACCTCTGTACAAGATTCACAACCACAAAGACAGAGAGAAGAAGAAAGACAAAATTTCATATATAAATGAGATGGTGTTTTCTATTACAAAAATAGTCTCTCATAAACTGAGAGACAAGAAGAAGAAAGAAATAAGTCAAATTGAGAAGATTGGTTCTTAAGCTCTTCTAGCCGGCTCCTCAAGCGAGCCCTTCGATGCTCGACTGAAGCTTATGTAGGAACCCTGGGGGGTAAATAGGGTCAAGCTAACTAATCAAGCACTTCGCAGAAGCTAATAGGCAAATTAAAAATATAAGTGCAAGAGAATAAGCAACAACAATACCGACACACGATACATCCTGGTATCCTCCCAAGGGGTACTCAAGTCCCGAAACTTTCTTCGACTTTAATCCACTATTTGAGTAAATAGTTAAACACGAGTTTGGATTCGAAGAACTCGTTAACTTCAACATGAGTTTGGGTTCGAAGAACTCGCCAACTTCTTACACGAGAGCTTTTGTTCGAAGGCATCTCAGACTTCAACCGAGAGTTTGAATACGAAGACTCTCCAACTTCAACCGAAAGTTTGGATCCAAAGACTCTCCAACTTCAACCTTTCACTATAGGTTTTGATCTCCAATTTCAACCTTTCACTATAGGTTTTGATCTCTCTGGGCTAATTTCTACCCTAGCTTTCGATTTTGCCATCCATTTTTTGTGTTTATAATTATTCCTAAGACTCATTACAGACTCCAGATATACTTAGGCAGGTGTAGGCTTCTTCAGAGTCTTGAAATAATGATGGCATGGCTTGGCTTCTTCCTTTGATAGGTGCTGGCTTTTTTTCTTGGCTCCGAAGATGTCGTCGAGTGGTTCAGAGAATCTTGTAGGATCCGTCATCTTTGGCCCAGCATAATTTTTTCATTGCATATGTCCATATTGATCTTGCTTATTGCTTTTCTATATGTACATGTTAGACGAACAAAGTAATATACATGTAGCAAATATGATAAGATAATACACAATAGGACAATGTTGAGTTTAAGTATAAGAGCTATAGTGATAGTATAAATATTAGTGATATCATAATGTTAAACTTAATTGAATAACCATAATCAAAACATAGTTTTGATTTTGGTAACTCAATTAAATTTAAGATATATATATAAAAACTTATATCACTAATAACTAAAATAATAAGCACATATCACCAAAGGTATAAGTATAAGTAGAAATGCTATAGTGATAGCATGAAGATTAGTGATAATGAAATACTAAACTTAATAGATTAACAATATTAAAAAACATGATACAATTATTGGGCCAACAGCTTGGACCCTACGCTTGGCCTCCTGACGCTGAACAACTTTATCTTCGACAGAGGATAAAGCTTGGGGCATAAGGGCCAACTCGGTCTGACGGATGCTAATGCTCTCCTTTTCCTGAGCTAGAGACTCAGAACGTTGGCGAATGACCCCCTCTGGGCCTTTGACTTTTCTATGTCACTCTCAACAAGAACCAGGGTCGCTTCAATGATCTGCTCTCGGAGGGTTTGGCACTGATCTTCCACAACTGCGTGACGACAGAACCGAGCCTCTTCGGCATCAACCAGTTCCTCGATCTCTGACTCAACCTCGGCAAGTCAATCAGTCAATGTCTGATGCCTCTGCTCATATTGGAACTCTTCGGAAGCTATCTTTTCTAGTTCTGCCGCAGCTAGTGTAACACCAACTTTTCTAAAATAAGGATAATTTTGAACTTTTATATTTTAAATCATTAAAATATTAGATTTTAGTTATGATATAATTTTTTGGTGATTTTTAGTTATTTTAAAACTATTTAAAATGGTGATATGTGAATTTGGTGTTTTGATAGTGTAACCTTAGTCATTCATGACCTAGAAGACTAATCATGATCACTGAGACCTAATCATGTGTTTAGAATCCCATATTTTTACTTTTTAGCCGAAGGATATTTTGGTTATTTTAACACTTTTGTGAATTTGTAAATTATATGAATTAAATATGTGCTAGTTAATTATTTAAGACTTGACCTAGAAGTTAGCCTAATCTAGATGTTAGTCATGACCCTAGAGACTAAGTTAGAGGGTTTCAACTAAGTAATCAAATTAGATTAATATCTAGATATTTTGTTAGTGGAATATTTTAGGCTAAATGTTAAGAAAGGTTACTTTAGTTGTGAGCCCTTAGATTGGCTTGAATTTGTTGAAGAAGCCTTGACCACTCATCCTAAACCCTAACCCTAACCTAATGGCAGCCATAAAACACCCCCCTCTAAAATACAACACATTAATCCTTTAGCATCATTTTAAATCATTTTAATTGCCTCTTTTTGTGTTCTTCCCCAATTCCTCCCCAAATGTCCAAATCAACTCCAAATTGAGCCTAGTCTTTTGCATTGGACTTCCCTACAGTAGAGGACAGCATTTGTTGATAGCTAGCAAGGATTCGGAGGCTCGGGATCGTCGTAAGTTGAAGAGGAGCCCTCATTCAAAAAGCTCTAAATTAAGGTTTCACCATCAATAGGTAAATCCTATGAGACCCTTCTAAAATCATGTTTTATTTCATAGATGCATGCATATAGGTATACCCTAGCTGTAGGAATAGTTTGGTGCTAGGTAGTGTCCATTTCATGTCCGTATCGGACACGTATCGGTATTTTTGAACTTGTGTTCGACAAAATGCCACATAGGAAATTATTTTAGTAATTTTTAAAAGTAATTATATGGTTGTGTAGCCCTTGGTGTGTAGAACTCAAATCTATTCGACTGAGTCGAAGGTTGTGTCGTTTTCGTGTCGGAATTGGACACGCACCACACGCACAGACCCCGTGCACATGCCCTGCTTCCCGTGTCCTATTTCTCACTAGACACGCCACTTTATGACATGAAATTTGACATATATACTCACTAGATGACTGACATACGGCCCATAAATTTTGTAGGATTTTGTTTAGTGGTTAGGAAGAAATCATGCGCGCATCGATTCTCCACTGTGTGCACGCGCGCATAATTGTTCACTGATACGATGTCCGTATCGAATGTATGCATGTCGTGGACACGTTGCAGACACTCGAGCACGTTCTTCTAGTCCTGGTGAACCTCTGTGCGCAAGCACGAGTCACGTGTCGTCTTGTGTCGAAAGTACGAAGGCTCGACATGGCTGTACGATGATTTACTTTTCTGTTTCTGTCACTGTGTGTTCGATCTGTTTGGACACTTCGTGTCCAGTTTCCTGAAGAAGAATGGACTCCCCTGGACACATGCGGTGTACCCCTATGACTGTACACTCCTGACACACTTGAATTTTGGGTTTTGTTTGATTTTGGGTTGTAACTTTATTCGGTTTGAAATGTTAAGTTCCTGATACTTTCATGAAACCTATAACATGAATTTATAACATAAAAGAGTTAAATGTTTTCCTATATTGATACATTGTAGACTGAACTAATGTACTGGAATCTGATTTTTAATGAACCTGAGGATGAATATAACCTGATTTGAGTTTTAACTTGTTATGCAAACTGTAACTTGATTTAGGACTGAGTATATCTATGTATTTTTCCTGATACTCTTTAAACAGGGACTAAATCTGATACTCTACATTATATTTTGAATTTGGGTTTTGGTATTACCTGAGCATGTTGTTGGACTGAGAACTGTGATAACCCTGGAATGGTTCATGATAAACCAGAGTTGATACATTCCTTTGAATTTATCTGACATATTATAGACAGATACTTAGTTACATTTTCATTCCTGAAATGATATGAGAACTTCACTTAAATCTTGGGTTTCCCATATACATTTGATAACTATGAACTTAAGCAAGAAACTGAGATTCCATTATATGATTTTTGTGAATGGTTTAAACTGTGATTTAACTTGAATACAAGGCATGTATACCTGAGATTATGTACTTGTTTACCTGTGGTTTTCATAAGTTAAAATCTGAGAAGATTGAGTTTTGGTTTTTGTTTTAAAACTGAGGATTCATTTGCGTATACCTAAGATTTCAACTTCATTGACATGATTTTCCTTTGATATATTGTAACATGTATATGATACTTGACTGAGTATGAACCTGGTTCATGAACTGGGATTTCATAAGTAATATATTCCTGAGTTGTTCTCTATAACTAAAATCTGAAATGGTATCCTCAATTGCATGTTTACACATGTCCACTTAACTAAAGTTCATTCTATGTAATGTAATCTAATGTATACCACATATAGGCAATACATGAATGATGTAGGTATATGTAATGAACTAAAATCTAATGCAAGTTAAAACTGAAACCTAACCTCACTCCCCTTGCATGCCACACACCCCTCTCACTCTCACACTTTCACTTACCCTCTACATGTACATTCCCTAAACACACACTCACTCATGTTCTTTTCCCTCTTCTTATGCAATATAAGTAATGTATAATGTATACATGATATGTAAATATATGTATATATATGTAGGAAAGCAAGCATATGGGTAATACAAGGTATTGTAATGAAACATGTATGCAAGTATGCATATATGAATACATGTAGTGTATGAATGTATATATGTAAAGTGTGAATGTAATATATGTAATATAATAAATGTATGTATATATCTATGTATATTGTATATTATAGCCTACGCTATATATAGGTATGTATATTGTGATATCGTATATAGGCCTAGTATGAAGAGTGACCCTATAGATGGTTGTTTAGACTTTAGTTTACTAGCCTATACCTAGAATTGACTTGTTAAACCTAAATTTGACTTACTAAGCCTAGATTAGACTAACTTAGACTAGTTGACCAAGATTTACCAAACCCTAACTAGTTTGACCTAGTTGACTTAGTTTGACTGTATAGTTGACTAGAGTTGACCAAGTGTTGACTTTAGTCTAGTTTGACCTAGACAGCATGCAGATGCATTGTACATTTCATCTATCATCCACTGTATACATCATGACTTGTGTTGCTCTAAATAGGACTTAGATACCTCGTTTCGGACAGTGTATTCTCACAGACATTTCGATCAGGCGAGTACATTCTCTGATCGTTTCATACTTGTCACGACTTATATTCTTGCTCTAGATTATTTTACTTGATGCTGACACATGTTATCACGGATTGGTACTCTATGGATCTTTTCTTGGGATGTTATCCCCCTTAGCGGGCGCATCGGATACTTCATGTCGTGTGTTTTACGTACATCATGTATATCTTGCTCTTGCGTTATTCATGTACACTCATGTTCTCTCATATCTTTCATATACTTTCATGTGTTTTCGTGTACGTTCATGTTTCTCATGTGTTTTCTGTGTGTAACCAAACATCGTGTTCGTAACGTAACTTGACTGGATCCTTGTGTATTGATTGTGGGTAGGGGTGAGTATAAATGGTCATGTGATTTACCCATCATGTTCACTCTGTTACTTTTCGTGTGCAACACAGTCTTCTTGGCTGATGTCCCTCATGTTCACTCATGTACATCATGTTCAACCCAAGCCAGTTATATGACATCTCGTACTCTAAATTACTAGTCACTTACAGTTCTTTATCATGTATATATTTCCAGTTATCAAATATCTCTTCTGTTTTTATGTACATCTTCTTACAGCGTTTCATGTATCTTACTATATTGCTTGCTTTATATTTCCTACCATGATATGAACTGCATGAGATGTACTGTGCTCGCTCTCGTCCTGACTGGACCTGTTGAAAATATTACAGATGATACCGAGGACTTCTGCCCAACCTACTATGGAGCCCATCTAGACGGTACCTGTGAGTTGGACCCACAGGAGGATCCAGCTCTAGCTGAGGACGTCATCCATACTGCTTAGACTAGATTAGCTAGGCTTTATCTTATTTCTTATGTCATTTGTATTGACTTCAGAGTTGTATTATTTTCTGGATGTTGTGATGTCGTATCGTTAGACACTTAGACTTTTCTTCTGTTTGTATCTTCCTTTGAGATTTTATAGCTATGATATCGTGCTATTTCTGCCTTAGTTGTGATTGAGACTGTATTCTATATTGTCACCTTCACTCGGAGTGTATATACTGTACAGGTACCTTATATTATTAGATGTTGTGACCTAGGATAGCGTTCTACTGTCGACACTGCGGCGTAGGCTGGACGTACCCACTTCTCGTGCCCTTACTGTCACCCCCGTTTCCCGTATTTCGTAATTATACTCGTAATTGGATTTTGGCATGAATTTTTATTTTTCTCAACTTGCGGAGTTTGGGGTTTTCTCGTATTTTGAGTTTTGGCTCGGCTCGGTTTTAGTTGGCAAGGCTTGGTTTTATTTTGTGGAGTAGGATTGGTTTGGTTTGGTTTGGTTCAATGTGCTTGGAACACCTTAAGCCTATGATCCTTCCTCATTTCCACCACAACCACCCTCTTTGTTATCTCCACCTACCTTTCTCTCTCCTAATAATTCTCTTATTTATTTCTTCATCTTCTTCTTCTTCCTTCCTCCACACCACACACACCATAGGCAAGTGCACCTTGCCACCACATGAGAACCACTTTTTATTTGTCCATTAGCTTGATTAGGCCATGGTGATCAACATTAGAACTTGACATTTTGTGATTTGGAGTCTCCATTGTTCTAGATCTAAGTTTCCTCTATTTTCGGTTTTACATGGTTTTGATCTATTTAAGTTGTATTTTTATGGGTTTTGATGTTCCTATGTTGGAGAGAATTGAATTTCACCCAAGATAGAACTTTACAAAGTTGGATTTGGACTTGTTTTGACCAAGTTATGGACTATTGAAGCCTGGGTTCAACCATGGAGTTCTTGCTGATTTGGAGAAGACAGTGAGCAGTGCGCGAGCTTTTTAGCTTGCGTCACTGAGCTGTGCGCGCTCTTTAGCGCAGCGCAGTCAGGACCCCATACGCTGCCTTTTGGAAGCGTATGACTCGTATACGCTCGCTTGCTTGACAAGGAGTCGTATGGACCCCATATGCTGCCTTTTGGAAGCGTATGACTCGCATACGCTCGTTTGCTTGACAAGGAGTCGTATGGACCCCATACGCTGCCTTTTGGAAGCGTATGACTCGCATACGCTCGCTTGCTTGACGAGGAGTCGTATGGAGTACATACGCTGCCTTTTGGAAGCGTATGACTTGCATACGCCTAACCTGAGCGTGGCTTGACTGAGCGTAGGTTAGCTTGAGCGTAGGCTGGCCTGAGCGTACGACTTTTGTACTGAGCGTATGGCCCTTGGCTGACTTGGTCTTAAGTCAGCGTGTCAGTTTGGTTTTTTTTCCTTAAGCTTGACTCTTCTATAGCCCTGTCTATTGATATTTTATTAGATATTTTACGTCCATTTTATATCCTTACGCCTTTTGTCAAGAACTTGATAATCACGAATTTATGTTATATGTTTGGAAAGGATAACTGAGCTTGACACGATAGTGACCCGTAGTGGTGCACTCCTGACATGAGTAACCTGACATGACCTGATAGTGGCCCATCGAGGCGCACTCCTGACTAGTACACTTGACCTGATAACCTGACATGTTATATCTTGATAAGTTGTTGCGACGGCTACTTGACATAATATGACATGTATAATAACCTAGACACCGTGGGCGATTGTGCTTGTATAAATAAACCAGTCCTGTCTTGCATCATGTCTAGGATGGGACTCCTGAGTACCACGGTCAGGAGCACCCACTAAAAATGGACTAAGGCTAATAACTAGAATAACACAGTAGTCATGAAGAGATTTCCTAGCTACAGGCAATCCCGTCACCTGGGCGCGCCTGGGATCTGTAGCCTGCCGTCGAGTAGGGCACATTTCCAGCACACTGTCATGTGTTGCACCGTTTAAGCTACTTAAGGGTACATGCGTTTCCTGGACGATGTACCCACCTGAATTCAACCCTAATCTTTCGACCTGGGTAACCTGGATGGTCTGCAGGGCTTGTGGCTGTGGAATAATCTCGCTGCATCTTATTAGTAATTAGGCTTGTGACAACCCTAGTTAGTTAAAGTATCAAGCCGTAATTCTTGCTTGGCCGTGAAATGATTGGATGGAATCTAACCAGTCTAGTCTTGCCCTGATCCTGTTCCAGATTGCTGCATGACCAGAATGCTTGTATTTATTTTTCCGATAAATGGTGAGAATTCCAAGTTCTGTTCAGACGAAGGGTTACAACCCCGGTCCTTGTTTGGTTCACGAGTTGTAACCTGGTTATCTGAAGAGTCCCATGGTTATCTCATCATATACACCTGCCAGGTTTCTCCTTATTAAATTGTCTTTATTATGTAATTATTTTCTTATGATCTGATGTGCTGGCTTTTGTTCTTATTTCGTGGCCTCCTTTGTGGCACTTGCTCTTTCTGGGGTCTGACCCAGCTGGTTTTGTGTGGCCAGATTTCGGAACAGCTCCCGAGGATCTACCGACCTTCCAGCCAGATGGTGGCCACTAGACGGAACCCTGGCAACGAGTGGGTTATTTTTGTCTCTCCCACTTTATTGTAAAAATATTCTTTTAAGGCGTTTAGCCGACGAGCACCTGTTAGCTCGGTTGCACTTTACTTACTGTCTGCCTACGGGCTGTAACATGATTAACAGATCCTAGGGTTGATCATGTACGACTGAACTCTCGCTAGTCCTGACATTTTGTAACGACTAGCTTCATGATCAACTGAATATGTAATGTTTGGGACGCCTTACTATTGTATATTTAATAATCATACATCTTGTGACTTTTACTTACTTGCTCGTGATTGAGACACTAGGCTTGTTCATGACCTTAAGAGACTGTTGGCTTGTAGATAAACCCTCATGTATCTAGACAGCCGTGACCGTATAGCGAGATGGATTCCATTTCATATACGTAGTTGGCTATGTCTTCCCCCGCTCTCCAGTATTCTGGTTCTGGGGAGTGACATGGTTTAAGTGGTGGCCCATGCAGGTCTTGTAAATCAAGATATGTGAGGGTTTACCGAATAGATGTCTCAATCAGTATTCGTCCTTGATCTCTGCTCGTATCTTCTGAATCCCTGGATTCTTGTCCTGATCATATGCTTGTATCGTTGATCTGTCCTGGTCCTTCCTTATTGTTTCCTATGTCGTCTTCTTCAGCGGCATTGTTCGTGGTCCTACCGACCAGCAAGGCGGAGCACCTCCCTCGGACCAGCAGCAACCTGGAGATCAAGCCCAACATTCCGGAGTAGCCTCCAGAGTCGTGCCTTCTGACGGAGAACCACCAGTCCAGCCAGTTCAGCCTGTCGAGCCTGATGATGGCACTTTGGTAAGGCTCGTCAGGACCTTGATAGCTTCTCAAGATCGTCGTGGAGATGCATTGTAACAGGCAGTGGCGGATGCTTTGACCAGAGGTGGTCATCCAGGGAACAGCGCGGCCAACATCTTCAAGCGCTTGAACCCTCCTTTCTTCGACGGTAGTGAAGATGCTATCGCGGCAGATGCATGGCTTCAGGACACAGAGGTGATTCTAGAAGCAGCCAGGACCCCAGAGAACGAGAAGGTAGCCGTGGTGCGCCTACAGCTATTGGATCTTGCCCGCAGCTGGTGGACGGCACAGGCCGTGGAATTAGTAGCACCCATTCCATGGGCAGTGTTCAGAGAGAGATTCCAGACCAAGTATTTCGATGCTGTAGCTCGGTATGATCTGCAGACGAGGTTTACCAATCTGAAGCAAGGAGGCAGGACGGTCGACGGATATGCGGCCGTGTTTTCCAGACTCAGTCGGTTTGCCCCTACTTTGGTGGCAACCGAGTATGATAGAGCCCAGCGGTTCCAGCAGGGACTTCACCTGGAGATCTTGTTGGCAGTTGAGCAGTTTGAGCATCAGACTTTTGATGCAGTCTTGAGAGCAGCTAGGAGGCGTGAGTATACCTCCCAGAGGATCGTGGATAGGGCCGGAGGGTCGAAAGAGATCTCACGGCCAGATGAATCAGTCTTCAGTCCCAGCCCTGGCAGCAGGGCTTTGACTATTGGAGCTCCGAGGCGAGCGGCCTCAGAGACGTCGGTTCAGCATTCCACTCCGACGTACCCTCAGCAGCAGAAGCAGAAGCAGTCTTCCGCAGTGGGATGTTCTCATTGTGGGAAGCCAGGCCATGTGGTGGCAGAATGTCGCAGGGCACAGGGATTGTGTCTGGCTTGTGGAGCACCAGACCATAGGGTTGGATCCTGCCCGAACAGGGGTAGTTCATCATCGTCCAACCTTTCTAGCTCTTCGGTGAGAGGACCAGCTCCAGTCCAGCAGCAGTATCCATTGACGAGGCCCTTGCCGCCTCAGTCCCAGACGTTTCAGCAGCAGAGCCCCCAGCAGTATGCGCAAGCCCAGGCCTTGAGTCAGAATAGGCAGCAAGGAATTCAGCAGAGGGGACCAGCACCCCGAGGGCATGGTCAGGCCATGATGATGACCGTGGAGGAAGGATTGGCACCAGGAGAGGTAGTGGCAGGTACTATTCTCGTCAACTCCTTTCCAGCTTCAGCTTTATTTGATTCTGGTGCATCGCATTAATTTATGTCTGCACGATTCGCGACACGGATAGGATTGGAGCCCGAGTCATTATCAGTAAGACTCAATATACTGGTAATAGACTTGTGGGAGTAGATAGAGTATTTTCCTCGTGTCGGATCGTAGTTAGCGGTAGGGAGTTCCCCGCTAGATTAATAGAGTTCCCGATGGCCGATTATGATGTGGTCTTAGGGATGGATTGGTTGAGGAACCAGTATGCTAGGATAGACTGCCATATTGGTAGGGTTGATTTTAGCATTCCATGAGAGCCGGAGTTTTCTTTCTCTCGAGGCGAGGTTGAGCCTTCTCCTCCGATATTGCGGATGGCAGTAGCAGCAGTTCAGTTGCCCAGGATAGTGGATGAGTTCCCAGATGTTTTTCCAGAAGAGCTTCCAGGTATGCCTCCGGAGCGGGAGATCTAGTTTACTATAGACTTGATTCCTGGGACAGCCCCAGTGTCAGAGAGAGTCTACAGGATGGCGCCATCAGAATTGGAGATCTTGTACAAGATGATTGAAGAGCTTAGAAATAAGGGATTCGTGCAAGTGGATCGCCTTGGGGAGCCCCGATGCTTCTTGTGAAAAAGAAGGATGGTACGTCTAGGTTATGTATTGATTACCGTACCTTGAACTCAGTGACAATCAAGAACAGATACCCTCTCCGAGGATAGATGACTTGTTTGATCAACTCAAGGGGGCATCAGTATTCTCGAAGATTGACTTGCGCTCAGGATATCACCAGATCAGAGTCAGAGAGCAGGACATCCCGAAGACAGCTTTTAGATCGAGATATGGGCATTGGGAGTTCCTTGTTATGCCTTTTGGAGCAACCAATGCACCGGCAGTATTCATGGACCTCATGAATCGCATCTTCATGCCTTACTTGGATCAGTTTATGATCGTGTTCTTGGATGACATCCTGGTCTACAGCAAGAGTGAGGCGGAGCATGAGCAGCATCTTCGTGTGGTTCTTCAGACTCTCAGGGAGCACCAGCTGTATGCCAAGTTCAGTAAATGTGAGTTCTGGCTCGATCGTATTTCGTACTTGGGTCATATCATCACCAGAGGAGGAGTAGAAGTGAATCCCCAGAAGATTGTAGCTATTGAGTCATGGCCAGTACCCAGCACCGTTGCAGAAGTTCGCAGTTTTCTTGGATTGGCTGGCTATTACCGGTGATTTGTTTCAGACTTTGCTCGGATATCAGCGCCATTGACCCAGTTGACCCGCAAAGATGCGCAGTTTGCTTGGACAGCAGAGTGTCAGAGTTTTTTTGAGCAGTTGAAGCGAGGCTTGATAACAGCTCCTATTCTCACGCTACCAGATGGGACCGGAGGATTCTCAGTGTATTATGATGCTTCAGGCAGAGGTTTAGGATGTGTTCTGATGCAGCATGGGAAGGTAATAGCTTATGCATCATGACAACTTCGTGATCATGAGAGGAATTACCCAACCCATGACTTGGAGCTGACAGCTGTGGTGTTTGCACTTAAGTTGTGGAGGCACTATTTGTACGGAGATAGGGGGGGGTTTTCACCGACCACAAGAGCCTGAAGTATATTTCACCCAGAAGGATCTTAATATGCGTCAGAGGAGATGGCTGGAGCTACTTGTGGATTATGATGTCAACCTGCAGTATCATCCTGGGAAGGCCAATGTCGTAGCAGATGCATTGAGTAGGAGAGCCGGAGCTTATTTCCTAACAGCGCAGCCAGAATTGTTAGCAGATCTTCAGAAGATGGGTATAGATGTTATTCTCCCTTCCAGTGTAGCCTTGATGGCCAGTATACAAGTTCAGTCCACTATAGTTGAGAGAATTCGGATGGCACAATCGGCAGATTCCAAGCTTCAGCGCCTTAGAGTGGAGTGTGAGGCAGGACGAAGACCAGAGTTATGTATTCATGAGGACGGTACACTTCGACATGGTAAGCGTCTTTGTGTACCCAGTGGAGATATCCGGTAGGAGATCATGTCAGAAGCGCACAGTTCTCAGTATTCCATCCATCCTGGCAGTACGAAGATGTACCGTGATATCCGTCAGCACTTTTGGTGGAATTGTCACGCCCCAGAACCAGAATACTGGAGAGCGGGGGCAGACATAGCCAGCTACGTATATGAAATGGAATCCATCTCGCTATACGGTCACGGCTGTCTAGATACATGAGGGTTTATCTACAAGCCAACAGTCTCTTAAGGTCATGAACAAGCCTAGTGTCTCAATCACGAGCAAGTAAGTAAAAGTTACAAGATGTATGATCATTAAATATACAATAATAAGGCGTCCCAAATATTACATATTCAGCTGATCATGAAGCTAGTCGTTACAAAATGTTAGGACTAGCAAGAGTTTAGTCATACATGATCAACCCTAGGATCTGTTAATCATGTTACAGCCCGTAGGCAGACAGTAAGTAAGTGCAACCGAGCTAAACAGGTGCTCGTCGGCTAAACGCCTCAAAAGAATATTTTTACAATAGAGTGGAAGAGCCAAAAATAACCCACTCGTTGCCAGGATTCCTTCTAGTGTTCACCATCTGGCAGGAAGGTTGGTAGATCCTCTGGAGCTGCTCCGAAATCCGGCCACACAAAACCAGCTGGGTCAGACCCCAGAAAGAGCAAGTGCCACAAAGGAGGCTTCACTTAAGAACTAAAACCAGCAATCAGCACAAGATATAAATAAAAGTAAGAACTGGAAATAAAAAAAATACACCAGGATGATATACGACGAGATAACCATAGAACTATTCAGATAACCAGGTTACAACCCGTAAACCAAACAAAGACCGGGGTGTAACCCTTCGTCTGAACAGAGCTTGGAATTCTCACCATTTATTGGAAATAAATACAAGCATTCTGGTCGTTCAATGATCTGGAACAGGATCAGGGCAAGACTAGACTGGTTAGACTCCATCCAATCACTTCACGGCCAAGCAAGAATTACGGCTTGATACTTTAACTAACTAGGGTTGTCACAAGCCTAATTACTAACAAGATGCAGCGAGATTATTCCACAGCCACAAGCCCTGCAGACCATCCAGGTTCCCCGGGTTAAAAGATTAGAGTTGAATTCAGGTGGGTACATCATCCAGGAAACGAATGTACCCTTAGGTAGCTTGAAAGGTGCAACACATGACAGTGTGCTGGAAATGTGCCCTACTCGACGGCAGGCTACAGATCCCAAGGCGTGCCCAGGTAACGGGATTGCTTGTAGCTGGAAAATCTCTTCATGACTAATGTATTAATCTAGTTATTAGTCCTTAGTTTATTTCAATAGGTACTCCTGACCGTGGTACTCAGGAGTCCCCTCCTAGACATGATGCAAGACAAGACTGGATTATTTATACAAGCACAATCGCCCACGGTGTCCAGGTTATTATACAGGTCATGTCATGTCAGGTAGCCGTCGCAACAGCTATTCGAGATAATCATGTCATGTTATCAGGTCAAGTGTACTTGTCAGGAGTGCGCCACGACGGGCCACTATCAGGTCATGCCAGGTTACTCATGTCAGGAGTGCACCACTACGGGTCACTATCGTGTCAGGCTCAGTTATCAATTCCAAACATATCAAGTAAATTTGCGATTATCAAGATTATGACAAAAGGCGTAAGGATATAAAATGGGCGTAAAATATCTAATAAAATATCAATATACCGGGCTATAGAAGAGCCAAGCTTAAGGAAAATAAAAACCAAATCTGACACGCTGACATAAGGCCAAGTCAGCCAAAGGCCATACGCTCAGTGCAAGCTACGCTCAGGCCAGCGTACGCGAGTCATGCGTAGTAGGCCAGCGTACGCCTTGCTCGCTTAAGCTAGCATACCAAGGCACGCGTACGCTCAAGCTAGCGTACCAAGGCACGCGTACGCTCAAGCTAGCGTACCAAGGCATGCGTACGCTCAAGCTAGCGTACGCATCAGGTCTGCGTACGCTCGAGCTAGCGTACCAAAGGGTCCATACACTTCCAATGGGAAGCGTACGCAAGGGTCAGCGTACACAAGGGCACGCTCAAGCTACAGGTCAGGGTACGCTCAAGCTAGCGTACGCTCAAGACTGCGTACGCTTGAGCTAGCGTACGAAAGGGTCTAGGGCACGCTCACGCTAGCGTACGCAAAAGACACGCTGCCAACAGGCAGCGTATCAAGGCTAGCATACGCACGCTAAAGAGCAGCGTACCAAGGCTAGCGTACGCTCGCTAAAGAGCAGCGTACCAAGGCTAGCGTACGCTCGCTAAAGAGCAGCGTACCAAGGCTAGCGTACGCTCGCTAAAGAGCAGCGTACCAAGTGGCATAAGCTAAAAAGCTAGCTCACTGTTCACTGTCTTCTCCAAATGGCAAGAACAGCAAGAACTCTAAAGTTGAATCTAAGCTTCAATTGTCCATATCTTGGTCAAAACAAGTCCGAATCCAACTTTCCAAAGGTCAAAATTGGGTAGAATGAAATTCTCTACTACATGGAACCATCAAAACTTGAAAACAAGGAAGTTTGATAGATCAAAACCACCAAAATCCAAAAATAGCAAGACTCTAGATCTACAAGAATTAAAGCCTCAAAATAGAAAATGACAAGTTCTAATGTGGTTTAGAATCATGAGGAGAAGCTAATAAAACCATCAAAAGGAGTTCTCTTATGGAAGCAAGTTGCACTTGCCTATGGTGTTCTTGGTTGGTGGAGAAAAGTAATGGTGGGGGAAGGAGAAGTAAATGAGAATTATAGAGGAGAGAGAAGGTTGGTGGGGATAATAAAGGGGGGGTTGTGGTGGAAATGAAGGAGAAGCATAGGCTAAGGTGCTCCACCCTTGGCCCATGATGAACCAAGCATTGGGCCGGCCGAACCAAACCAACCCAAACCGAGAGTTAAACCAAGCCGAGAGCTAAACAAGGAATCATGCAATACAGAAAAAAATACGTATACGTATCCCGAAATACGTAATACGAACACAGGCATTACAACTCTACCCACCTTAAAAAAATTCCGTCCTCGGAATTTAATCAAGAGGCTAGAGGAGTAATGACAAGCTACATTAATCACATGCAAGCTATAACTAGGCATACAATCACTCATTCAAGCAAGGAATCGGAGGCATGGGGCATAAGAAAGACTTTATACCTCACGAGTCAAACAAGTTGGGATATCGCGATCGGATATCTTCCTCACGCTCCCACGTTGACTCCCCCAAAGAGTGATAACCCCAAGCAACTCGGACTAACTTGATAGTCTTGTTCTTGAGGATCTTCTCTCTCCGGTCCAATATAGACACGGGCCTCTCCTCATACGAAAGGTTGGTACCAACAACCAATTCCGAATGATCCAGGATGTGGCTAGGGTCCGGGATATACCGTCGTAATTGGGATACATGGAACACGTCATGCACCTCGCTTAGCGACGGTGGAAGAGCGAGACGATAGGATACATCTCCTACTCGCTCTAGAATGTCAAACGGTCCTATATACCTAGGACTAAGCTTGTCCCGTACGCCGAAACGAATGACGCCACAGTTAGGCGAAATCCTCAGAAATACATGATCGCTGACTAAAAACTCGAGAGGGCGCCGATAAGAATCGGCCCAATGGCGCTGGCGATCTTGGACAACTCGAAGATGATCTCTAACTCGCCTGACCACTTCAACTGTCTGGGCAATCATTTCTGGACCGAGCATCTGTCTCTCTCCAACATCATCCCAGGCTAGCAGGGATCTGCACTTCCTGCCATACAGTGTCTCGAACGGTGCCATCTGGATACTGGTCTGGAAACTATTATTGTACGAGAATTTCACCAGGTGCAAGTGATCTTCCCATGAACCACCGAAGTCAAGTGTGTAAGACCGCAACATGTTTTCAAGAGTCTGGATCGTGCGCTCCGACTGGCCATCTGTCTGCGGGTGATATGCTGAACTGAACTGGAGATGAGTTCCTAAACTCTCTTGCAAGCTACGCCAAAAGTGCGATATAAATCTTGAATCTCGGTCCGAGGTGATACTGACTGGCACACCATACAATCTGACAATCTGCCTGAGGTACATCTCTGCTAACTGAGCTGTCGACTGACCAACTCTGAATGGAAGAAAGTGAGCCACTTTCGTGAGCCTGTCAACTATAACCCAGATAGCATCTCTACCAGCTGGGGATCTAGGTAGTCCAGTCACAAAATCCATGGTCACATGCTCCCACTTCCATTCTGGAATCGGTAAGGGCTGAAGAAGTCCAGCCGGTCTCTGATGTTCAGCTTTAACTTGTTAGCAAACCAAACACCGAGAGACAAACCGAGCTATCTTCCGCTTCATGCCATTCCACCAGAAATACTGCCGGATATCACGGTACATCTTCGTACTGCCGGGATGGATGGAATACTGTGAACTGTGAGCTTCTGACATGATCTCCTGCCGGATATCTCCGCTGGGTACACAAAGACGCTTACCATGTCGAAGTGTACCATCCTCATAAATGTATAACTCTGGTCTTCGTCCTGCCTCACACTCTGCTCTGAGTCGCTGAAGCTTGGAATCTGTCGACTGCACCATCCGGATCCTCTCGACTATAGTGGACTGAACATGCATACTGGCCATCAAGGCCACACTGGAAGGGAGAACAACTTTAATACCCATCTTCTGAAGATCGGCTATCAATTCTGGCTGTGCTGTTAGGAATAAGCTCCCGCTCTCCTGCTCAATGCATCTGCAACGTCGTTGGCCTTCCCAAGATGATACTGCAAGTTGACATCATAATCCACAAGAAGCTCCAGCCACCTTCTCTGACGCATGTTAAGATCCTTCTGGGTGAAGACATACTTCAGGCTCTTGTGGTCGATGAAAATCTCTACCCTGTCTCTATACAAGTAGTGCCTCCACAACTTAAGTGCAAACACCACTGCTGCCAGCTCCAAGTCATGGGTTGGGTAATTCCTCTCATGATCACGAAGTTGTCGTGACGCATAAGCTATTACCTTCCCATGCTGCATCAGAACACATCCCAAACCTCTGCCTGAAGCATCACAGTACACTGAGAATCCTCCGGTCCCATCTGGAAGCGTGAGAATAGGAGCTGTTATCAGGCCTCGCTTCAACTGCTCAAAAGAACTCTGACACTCTGCTGTCCAAGCAAACTGCACATCCTTGCGGGTCAACTGCGTCAATGGTACTGAAATTCGAACAAAATCCGAAACAAACCGCCGGTAGTAGCCGGCCAATCCAAGAAAACTGCGAATCTCTACAACTGTGCTGGGCACTGGCCATGACTCAATAGCCACAATCTTCTGGGGATCCACTTCTACTCCTCCTCGAGTGATGATATGACCCAAGTACGAAATGCGATCGAGCCAGAACTCGTATTTACTGAACTTGGCATATAATGGTGCTCTCTGAGGATCTGAAGAACTATACGGAGATGCTGCTCATGCTCCACCTCACTCTTGCTGTAGACCAGGATGTCATCCAAGAACACGATCACAAACTGATCCAAGTAAGGCATGAAGATGCGATTCATGAGGTCCATAAATACTGCCGGCACATTGGTTGCTCCAAAAAGGCATAACAAGGAACTTCTAATGCCCATATCTCGATCTAAAAGCTGTCTTCGGGATGTCCTGCTCTCTGACTCTGATCTGATGATAACCTGAGCGCAAATCAATCTTCGAAAATACTGATGCCCCCTTGAGTTGATCAAACAAGTCATCTATCCTCGAAAGAGGGTATCTGTTCTTGATTGTCACTGAGTTCAAGGTACGATAATCAACACATAACCTGGACGTACCATCCTTCTTTTTCACAAGAAGCATCGGGGCTCCCCAAGGCGATCAACTAGCAAGAATGAATCCCTTGGTTCTAAGCTCTTCAATCATCTTGTACAATATCTCCAACTCTGACGGCGCCATCCTGTAGACTCTCTCTGACACTGGGGCTGTCCCGGGAATCAAGTCTATAGTGAACTCGATCTCCCGCTCCGGGGGCATACCTGGAAGTTCCAATCCTTCCTCTGCGGTCATCACCATAGCCTGACCGTGCCCTCGGGGTGCTGGTCCCCTCTGCTGAAATCCTCGCTGCCTATTCTGACTCAAGGCCTAGGCTTGAGCATACTGCTGGGGGTTCTGCTGCTGGAACACTTGGGTCTGAGGCGGCAAGGGCCTCGGCAATGGATACTGCTGCTGCTGGAATGGAGCTGGTCCTCTCACCGAAGAGCTAGAAAGGTAGGACGATGATGAACCACCCCTATTCGGGCAGGATCCAACCCTATGGTCTGGTGCTCCACAAGCCAGACACAATCCCTGTGCCCTGCGACAATCTGCCACCATATGGCCTGGCTTCCCACAATGAGAACAACCCACTGCGGAAGATTGCTTCTGCTTCTGCCGCTGAGGGTGCGTCGGATTTGAATGCTGAACCGACGTTACTGAGGCCGCTCGCCTCGGAGCTCCAATAGTCAAAGCCCTGGCTGTCGGGGCCAGTGCTGAAGACTGATTCATCTGATCGTGAGATCTCTTCCGACCTCCGGCCCTATCCACAATCCTCTGGGAGGTATACTCATTCCTCCGGGCTGCTCTCAAGACTGCATCAAAAGTCTGATGCTCAAACTGCTCTACTGCCAACAAGATCTCCAGGTGAAGTCCCTGCTGGAACCGCTGGGCTCTATCATACTCGGTTGCCACCAGGGTAGGAGCAAACCGACTGAGTCTGGAAAACTCGGCCGCATATCCGTCGATCGTCCTGCCTGCTTGCTTCAGATTGGTAAACCTCGTCTGCAGATCATACCGAGCCACGGCATCAAAATACTTGGTCTGGAATCTCTCTCTGAATACTGCCCAAGCAATGGGTGCTGCTAATCCAACGGCCTGCGCTGCCCACCAGCTGCGGGCAAGATCTAACAATTGCATGTGCACAACGGCCACCTTCTTGTTCTCTGGGGTCCTGGCTGCTTCGAGAATCACTTCTGTGTCCTGAAGCCATGCATCTGCTGCGATAGCATCTTCACTACCGTCGAAGAATGGAGGGTTCAAGCGCTTGAAGCTGTTGGCCGCGCTGTTCCCTGGATGACCGCCTCTGGTCAAAGCATCCGCCACTGCCTGTTGCAATGCATCTCCACAACGATCTTGGGAAGCTATCAAGGTTGTGACGAGACCTACCAAAGTGCCATCATCAGCCTCGACAGGCTGAACTGGCTGGACTGGGGGCTCTTCTCCAATAGGCTCGACTCTGGAGGCTACTCTGGAATGTTGTGCTTGATCTCCAGGTTGCTGCTGGTCCGCGGGAGGTGCTCCGCCTTGCTGATCGGCAGGTCCACGAACAATGCCGCTGAAGAAGACGACATAGGGAACAATAAGGAAGGACCAGGACAGATCAACGATACAAGCATACGATCAGGACAAGAATCCAGGGATTCAGAAGATACGAGCAGAGATCAAGGACGAATACTGATTGAGACATCTATTCGGTAAACCCTCACATATCTTAATTTACAAGACCTGCATGGGCCACCACTTAAACCATGTCACGCCCCAGAACCAGAATACTGGAGAGCGGGGGCAGACATAGCCAGCTACGTATATGAAATGAAATCCATCTCGCTATACGGTCACGGCTGTCTAGATACATGAGGGTTTATCTACAAGCCAACAGTCTCTTAAGGTCATGAACAAGCCTAGTGTCTCAATCACGAGCAAGTAAGTAAAAGTTATAAGATGTATGATCATTAAATATACATAATAAGGCGTCCCAATATTACATATTCAGCTGATCATGAAGCTAGTCGTTACAAAATGTTAGGACTAGCAAGAGTTTAGTCATACATGATCAACCCTAGGATCTGTTAATCATGTTACAGCCCGTAGGCAGACAGTAAGTAAGTACAACCGAGCTAAACAGGTGCTCGTCGGCTAAATGCCTCAAAAGAATATTTTTACAATAGAGTAGGAGAGCCAAAAATAACCCACTCGTTGCCAGAATTCCTTCTAGTGTTCACCATCTGGCAGGAAGGTTGGTAGATCCTCTGGAGCTGCTCCAAAATCTGGCCACACAAAACCAGCTGGGTCAGACCCCAGAAAGAGCAAGTGCCACAAAGGAGGCTTCACTTAAGAACTAAAACCAGCAATCAGCACAAGATATAAATAAAAGTAAGAACTGGAAATAAAGAAAATACACCAGGATGATATACGACGAGATAACCATGGAACTATTCAGATAACCAGGTTACAACCCGTAAACCAAACAAGGACCGGGGTGTAACCCTTCGTCTGAACAGAGCTTGGAATTCTCACCATTTATCGGTAAATAAATATAAGCATTCTGGTCGTTCAATGATCTGGAACAGGATCAGGGCAAGACTAGACTGGTTAGACTCCATCCAATCACTTTACGGCCAAGCAAGAATTACGGCTTGATACTTTAACTAACTAGGGTTGTCACAAGCCTAATTACTAACAAGATGCAGCGAGATTATTCCACAGCTACAAGCCCTGCAGACCATCCAGGTTCCCCGGGTTAAAAGATTAGAGTTGAATTCAGGTGGGTATATCGTCCAGGAAACGAATGTACCCTTAGGTAGCTTGAAAGGTGCAACACATGACAGTGTGCTGGAAATGTGTCCTACTCGACGGCAGGCTACAGATCCCAAGGCGTGCCCAGGTAACGGAATTGCCTGTAGCTGAGAAATCTTTCATGACTAATGTATTAATCTAGTTATTAGTCCTTAGTTTATTTCAATAGGTACTCCTGACCGTGGTACTCAGGAGTCCCCTCCTAGACATGATGCAAGACAAAACTGGATTATTATACAAGCACAATAGCCCACGGTGTCCAGGTTATTATACAGGTCATGTCATGTCAGGTAGCCGTCGCAACAGCTATTCGAGATAATCATGTCAGGTTATCAGGTCAAGTGTACTTGTCAGGAGTGCGCCACGACGGACCACTATCAGGTCATGCCAGGTTACTCATGTCAGGAGTGTACCACTACGGGTCACTATCGTGTCAGGCTCAGTTATCAATTCCAAACATATCAAGTAAATTTTCGATTATCAAGATTATGACAAAAGGCGTAAGGATATAAAATGGGCGTAAAATATCTAATAAAATATCAATATACCAGGCTATAGAAGAGCCAAGCTTAAGGAAAATAAAAACCAAATCTGACACGCTGACATAAGGCCAAGTCAGCCAAAGGCCATACGCTCAGTGTAAGCTACGCTCAGGCCAGTGTACGCTGAGTCATGCGTACGCTTGAGGCCAGTGTACGCCTTGCTCGCTTAAGCTAGCGTACCAAGGCATGCGTACGCTCAAGCTAGCGTACCAAGGCACGCGTACGCTCAAGCTAGCGTACCAAGGCACGCGTACGCTCAAGCTAGCGTACGCATCAGGTCTTCGTACGCTCGAGTCATGCATACGCTTGAGGCCAGCGTACGCCTTGCTCGCTTAAGCTAGCGTTCCAAGGCACGCGTACGCTCAAGCTAGCGTACCAAGGCACGCGTACGCTTAAGCTAGCGTACCAAGGCACGCGTACGCTCAATCTAGCGTACGCATCAGGTCTGCGTACACTCGAGCTAGCGTACCAAAGGGTCCATACACTTCCAATGGGAAGCATACGCAAGGGTCAGCGTACACAAGGGCACGCTCAAGCTACAGGTCAGCGTACGCTCAAGCTAGCGTACGCTCAAGACTGCGTACGCTTGAGCTAGCGTACGAAAGGGTCTAGGGCACGCTCACGCTAGCGTACGCAAAAGAACGTTGCCAACAGGCAGCGTATCAAGGCTAGCGTATGCACGCTAAAGAGCAGCGTACCAAGGCTAGCGTACGCTCGCTAAAGAGCAGCGTACCAAGGCTAGCGTACTCTCGCTAAAGAGCAGCGTACCAAGGCTAGCGTACGCTCGCTAAAGAGCAGCGTACCAAGTGACGTAAGCTAAAAGCTAGCTCACTGTTCACTGTCTTCTCCAAATGGCAAGAACAGCAAGAACTCTAAAGTTGAATCTAAGCTTCAATTGTCCATATCTTGGTCAAAACAAGTCCGAATCCAACTTTCCAAACGTCAAAATTGGGTAGAATGAAATTCTCTACTACATGGAACCATCAAAACTTGAAAACAAGGAAGTTTGATAGATCAAAACCACCAAAATCCGAAAATAGCAAGACTCTAGATCTACAAGAATTAAAGCCTCAAAATAGAAAATGATAAGTTCTAATGTGGTTTAGAATCATGAGAAGAAGCTAATGAAACCATCAAAAGGAGTTCTCTTGTGGAAGCAAGTTGTACTTGCCTATGGTGTTCTTGGTTGGTGGAGAAAAGTAATGGTGGGGGGAAAGAGAAGTAAATGAGAATTATGGAGGAGAGAGAAGGTTGGTGGGGATAATAAAGAGGAGGGGTTGTGGTGGAAATGAAGGAGAAGCATAGGCTAAGGTGCTCCACCCTTGGCCCATGATGAACCAAGCATTGGGCGGCCGAA
>JANAVB010037419.1:2310967-2368552 GCA_029216955.1 Iris pallida | reverse complement strand
AAAATCATCGTCTTCCATATTCAATCAGATTGGACTTCTTTTTTAGCTCTTCATTGTGCTCTGAAGTTGTAATCCATTCAGCAGCTTTGCGTCTTTTCTTCCCGCATCAAACTGCATATAACAAACATAACATCAAAAATATTGCTCTAAAAAGTTAAAGTTTTTGACGATATATTTTCATACTTACATCGAGAGAACGGTAGTCTAGACTACATCGGTCTTTCATGAATGATATTACAAAAATCCCACAATCAACATAATTGCCTTGGCGGGGAACATAAGAAGGACGTTTTATTGCAAAAGTAGAAAAGCTGAACCTAGCATCTCTCAACTTCAAAATCTCTTCTTCGAGAAAGATATCCAAATTTGAAAGCTACAATTACCAGAATACAATATGTATTAGTATACCGCGTATCTTGTACCCAATTCATAAAAATTGATGAATATGAGCTTACTATTTCTTTTATAACTGTTTTGCTTTGAATCGGATCATCTTTAGATGCAAGTGAGTCCCAAATTTCAACAGTCATTTTTTTAACCAGAACTCTTGCAAGAGTATAGTGTTCATCCAAATGAATGGGTATGTATATCTGAATCAGGATAATTAGGTAAAATAAATTAGTAAATTTTCAGAAAATTAGGATTAATAATTAAACATAAATACATTAATACCTCTTTACAAGTGCTTAAAGATCCCATGTAATCCTGAAAATATTTAAACTTCTTCCATAATTCATGAGACTTTTTGACGGATGGAGTAACGTGGCTTTCTACATACACATCAATTAATACATTACGAAGGACAAACAAATGAGAAAATTGTTAATGCATATGCAATGAAGAATAAAATGCTCACTCACCGACATCCTTATTGGTAAAAACCATACATTAGCCTTATTGGAGGTTCTTTTCCGTTCCTCCACGGTGAGAAGAGCAGAGACAATACCTACAATCTGAATAAATCATTAAAAATGTCAGCGATGGAATCGAAGTAAACATAGATGGCATCTAAGAAGAAATATACTATCTATACATACCCCATTGCTAATTTTGTTAAAGGAGCTAAGGTCTTCATCTCCCACCGAGACACATAGTTTTTGTTGCAAGATGATATTATTTCTCTAAGAAAAGAAACGAATAAATTAGGAGAAAAAACTGTTGGAATTAAATCAAAACTCATATTACTTACTCGTCAGGTCTATCATCTACAAAAATATAGTCGTAATATCTCGAAGAAACACTAGTACAATTGCTAGGCTTCGAGGTTGAACCCCTTATTAAATTTTTCGATGGTGTGACCGGATGTAAATTTCTACGCATTCTTTTAGAAGGACTGCTAAAGTCAGTTTCTTCTATAGCGTCCAATGCGAGAAATTGGTCCAATACTTTACTACGATACTGTAGCTCCACGTCCTCCTCTTCAGAAGAAGATACAACGAAAACCACCATCACATTATTAAAGGCTCCAGATGAAGATGCCTTTTTCAAAGCTGGAAATTCTTCAAACTTCTCAAAACGCCGAGATAAATTCATTTATTCAATTTCTAATGAACAAAGCTTAGAATTGATCTTTGCAACATCAGCTGAAATCTTCGACAGATGTTCTTCAATCTTGCGCAACATACGCGGAATGAAGGTTTCTTTTGGAGCTGGCATCCAATCTTCTACGTCTTCTACATTTCCCACCACACGAGTAGACATCTCTTGAGAATAAGAAAACTATTGTATTTCAGAAACTATTTTATGTATTTCAGAATGAATAATAGTACTATGAACAAGAAAACTATTGTATATATTGCAAGAGAGAAGTACAAAAGTGAGGAAGATGGAAAGACAAATAAATTTCGAGAGCCGTTTGATTGAGGAGGGCTCGAGGAAGATTCTACTAGCCGTTTGATTGAGGAGGGCTCGAGGAAGATTCTACTATCCGTTTGAAAAATACAAAAGGTTATCGTGATCAACTTCAATTAAGGAACTCTATAAGAGGTTTAATTCCGCTTGATTGAGGAACTCGACGAAGTCCGCCGCGAACCGGAACTTCTTCTTCTTTTCTCTTCATCTCCGTTTCTCCTTCCACCACCACCACCATGCCCTGTAGCTTTATAACAAAAATATTAAATTGTTAGATGAAACAAAAAAACTAATTACGGAAAGATTACTAAATCAAAATCAAACAGAACACATATTCATAGAAAACATGAGATTAAAGATGAAAGTGTCACAGAAGCAACACCACAATTTTACAACAACTAAGCAGTCTCTGCTAAGCAATAAAAATTAGGGATTGTGTCCTCCTTGGATTTAATTTACACAAAGAAGAGATTTGAGAGAACGTACCATTCTTCGTCCTAAATGTACCATTCTCCGTCCTAAATGTACCATTCTCCGTCCTAAATGTACCATTCTTCGTCCATTCGCCGTATTAAAAGCAAATAGAATGGCCATTCTCCGTATTAAAAGCAAAGAGAATGGTCATTCTCCGTCCATTTGCCGTATTCACCGTCCATTCGCCGTATTAAAAGCAAAGAGAATGGCCATTCGCCGTATTCTCCGTCCATTCTCCGTCCTAAATGTACCATTCTCCGTCCACTCGCCGTATTAAAAGCAAGAGAATGGCCATTCTCCGTCCATTCGCCGTATTAAAAGCAAAGAGAATGGCCATTCTCCGTCCATTCGCCGTATTCACCGTCCATTCGCCGTATTAAAAGCAAAGAGAATGGCCATTCGCCGTATTCTCCGTCCATTCTCCGTCCTAAATGTACCATTCTCCGTCCATTCGCCGTATTGAAAGCAAAAGAATGGCCATTCTCCTCCCAAAAAATATTCTCCTTGAAAATATTATCTTTAGAAAAGTTAAAAAATAATCCGCCCGACCACAGAAGCAGGTTCCTCAGTTCACCACCACCACCATGACATATAGCTTTATTAACAAAATATTAAATTATTAAATGAAAATAAAATTTAAGACAATGGCATGGGCAGTAAAATTAGAGCGGCGGCACTGGTACTTCTCCTTGTTCGAGGAGGTCAACGACGTCCGACGCGAAGCGGACCGATTCTTCTCGGCGCAGCTGGTACTCGTATCCTCGTTATTCTAGGAGGGCTCGACGACGTTCGACGCGATCCGAACCGATTCTTATTTCCTTCTTCATCTCCGTTTCTCTTTCCACCACCACCAGCACCACCACGGCTACCATGGCCTGTAACCCAAAAAAAAAAGGTTCAGATTAATTTGGATGGACGAAAGATAGAGTAAATATGAGTTAATTTAGGGTGTTTATTGGAAAAATTAAAATGAAGAATGGCCTGCTAAAGCAATTACCAACAGGTCAAAAGTCTAAATCAGCATTAAATGATGTCTCATGTATTATTTTATCTGAATTTAATCTGAACCGTTGGATTAACATCCAACGGTCCAGATTTCGGATGTATCGATACATCCATTTCCAGTGGATGTATTGTAAAATTTTTCATATATATATATATATATATATATATATATATATATATATATATATATATATATATACTAGCTAGTATACCCAACACCAACAAGGTAAGGCCCTATAAACCTAGGGTGGACCTAGTTTGACCCCAGATGACTGGTTTGACTCTAAAAGTCAACCTTTAAGTCAAATCGACCATATAGTTGACTTTCAGGATCTAGAATTAACCTAGAAATCATGCATCACCATAAATATTCATGTCTGACACACCAGAACACTAATTAACCTGTATATCTCATATCTAGGTTTGTGTGACATCACTTTGGTCCTAGATTCACATTCATTGCTCATGACGACAGGAGAGTACATTCTTTAATAGTTTCCATTATTTGATATTTTCTATGATGCTTGTTTATATTAATGTTCTATTTGATTCCGACATGATGGATAGATGAATTGGTATTGTATGGATTCACTGTCTTGAGATACGTGGTTTCATGCCTATTGACTTATACTGGACTAATGAATCACTGGAATAACGTATCTATTCTGGACTATTGAGATTTGGGTCGGGATCTGGATCCATGTGTACTGGTCGGGCGGAGAAATACCTAGGAGACGTGTGAACATACCCTTTTTATTCTATGGTCTTACTGGAATAATAGCAGTAAGATATGTGTGGTTTGCCGGATATTACCTCCTAGCCGTTCACATGACAACTTGGTATTTTAAAACACTGGTTTTAGACACAGATTTCCTGGATTATTCTATACTTGCTAGTTGTATACAGTGCATGACAGGTTTTCCCCATTTATTACATATCTGCATGTCTTACAATTGTACATGTTTTACCCATCACATATATTGCTCCATATTTACCTATTTCTTCTATCTTGTACATTGTCCCTCGTAAATTGTTCATCAAATATTATATTGTTATTTATTGTTTTATAGCATTTATCAATTAATTGGAACTACTATTGGATTGTACATCGCTCCATCCTGACTGGATATATTTTTTAGATGGCCTAGAGGACTGTTATCCTACCTACTATGAGCAGGGGGGTATACGAGGGATGCACTCAGGAGTCTCAGGAGGATCCTGCTCAGTATAGAGTGTGTCCTAGTAGTGACTTAGAATCTTTGTATTTCTTATTGTATCAGATTATTCCGAGTGAGGGATTTAATTCTTATTATTATTTCAGGATGTATTGTTTGTCATAGACATCTAGACTTATTTGCGTTATGACCCTTGTTACTATTGCAGTTCCATTTCATTTATCTTCTATCAAATGTCGTGCTTATCTTCCTTTAGAACTTGTGATTGAGTTACAGATATTTTATCTCATATTTCCTCCATGCGGAGATGACATGATATACTTCATATTGTTAGATGTTATAGACGACATACACAACGTTCTCTACCGCCGACACTGCAACGTAGGCTGGACATACCTACATCCTCGTGCCCCTAAACAGGGTGCAGGTCGTGACATGATCACACAACGAAGATCGTGCCCCTAAACAGAGTGTTGTAGCATGTTAGTGGAGGTACATCTAAGCTCGGTTCCTATGCATGCAGCACATTTGGGTATTTGGGGGACTCTGGATATTAATCCAACCCTGGTGCTGGAGCCGAGTCGGCATGATCTATAAAGTTTCCCATCAGGCGCATGTGTCATGGTTAGAGGCGTCTCTTGTCAATCATTGGCGCTGCAGTTGAGTATGTGTAGCTCGCGCCTACTTAGGCTTGTAGTATGCAGAACCTAGGTCTTGGGCTCCTTTTCGTGCCTGTGGTTCAAAGTTGTTTAGACGGTCAAAAGCAATACCCTGCCTCGGGTAGCATTACGCCTATTATCAGGTGCACGTGCCCTTCGCGACGCTTTCTTCTGAGAACGAGCATTACATTCTCCAAAGTCATACGCCAAGGATGGAGTAGGGAGTGACGCGTCTGGCGACAGTTGCGCTAATGCGTGCGTGCATGCCCTCTGCGATGCTTTCTTCTGAGAACGAGCGTTACGTTCTCCAGAGTCACATGCCAAGGATGAAGTAGGGATTGACGCGTTTGGCGATAATTATGCCAACGAGAGCTGCCTTTCCTCAGCAGGCTGTGGGTAGGCTATACGAACCTTAGGCACCCACGCCCCCCTCATCTTCTTGGTCTTCACTGGCCTATGTGAGAGGCCTATACTACCCTCCGAGAGCAGCTCCTCAAAGGCTGATTGATCGAACTTGATGACCAACATTTTTGCAGTAGTACCGAGCATAATTGTGTCAGACTGTGTCAGAGCCTTCTCTTTCGAGGAGAAGGACATCCCCAGCAGAGTCGCCATCTTGTTCGATATCACTTCATGTCGTGAGCTTGAAAGGAGGCTTCTGTGAAGACTGCGAACGAGAATGCAAGAAGGAACTCCTAAACAAGAATCCACAATCGCATTTTGTTTTTGATCTGGGTTGTGAGAATAGAGGGTTATTTTTTTACTCCGTTGACGATCTAACTGTAAGAGAGAACTGTTGGGCTTAGCTTCACTGGCTAAGGGAAACAGTAAGGACTCTCTCTGGTATGCTCGAAAACTCTTGAGGAATAGGGAACTGGGCTGAATAAGGAGAGTCCCATTATTTATATGAAGGGAAGAGGGGTACATGCGCCTAGAAGCAGGCAGGCGTGTGGGTCTTCAACTGCCACGTAGTGCTCGTAGACAGGAGTTAGTTATAACCAAAGCCACGTAACAGATGTGCTGTTAGAGAGGATCTCGAGCTCCTTAAGATTCGATCTGTGGCGTGACTAGATTTTCAACATATGCGTGCGCCCAAGTCCACTATGGACAACAAGACACATGCGCCTAGAAATCACCATCCTAGGTAGCGTGTTGTTTGTATTGGAGAGAACTGTAGGCGCGGGGTGGAAGCACACGTGCTCAGGGGAGAGTGATGGCACGCACCTGATAGAGCAGATCAATACGCGCCTGAGTATTTACACGCCTAGGCAACACACACCTAGACAACATGCGTTTGCCTTACACTATTTCTGAGGTGGATAAACTTTGACTTCTGTGTTCAGCTTGTGCACAAGAATCAAAGTGTCAAATTGAAAATCTCGAGAGGAGTTCAACTCATTAAATGTAGCCTCGAGAAAAGCAACTGGGAGGCGTAAGTAGCGATGTAAGGGGTTACGCGCGCCTACATGAGTGAGGCACGAGTAGAAGGAGGGCGCGCCTTATCGAGGTATGAGTAGTAATCATGACTCTTCGTTTCTCATATTTTGGCCGACTTCTTACATGCAGAGATCGAGGCGTTGGGTTGAGAGTTTCATGAGAGAGATTCAACTTGTTTTATAAACGTAGGTAGAGATGCAGGGAGTTGGAACGAACAGCATCAGTAATCATGACCCCTTGTCTTTTTTGTATCGTAGCCGTTTTTTTAGCACGGAGATCGAAGCGCTCCGCCCAACTTTCGAGACTGGGTTGTAGGCAATACAACGCCTAGGTGAGGCATGGGTAACGCCTAGATAGGGCGTAGGTGACATGGCGCATGATCCATGCTTCTACAAGGAGCTTGGTGGCTATGAGCACTAGAAGAGGAGGCTAATTGCTAGGAGATCGTGTCCATCGGGCTTTGTGTTGAAAATCCATCTCCCAATAGGTATACATCTCAATTTCTCCTCTAATTAGACTAATTGTTTAATTTAACCATTAGAAATCCACTCATGGACTAAGACTACCTATAGGAGGAAGAATTAGGCTCTAATGATCCTTTATGTGAAAGTTACATTGAGATTTGTGCCCAATTTGGAAAAATTCTGAGATTGGTGCACCAAGTGTTTATCATTTGGTAATTTAGATCTATTTAGACTTATTCTAGTTGTGTGCGTCTAGATCCGTGTCAACAATTGGATACGAGTAGGACGTATCATGATACACTCGGACACACGTGGCACACATATCCAATTCTCTATGACACATGGTATTAGCTATAATTGTCCTAATTAGGCTCTAATCTATGTGTCACGACCCGTACCCAGAATAAGGGCACGAGTACGTGGATATGTCCAACCTACGTGCAACATCGATGGTAGAACACTGTAAGCCCCCTAAATTTTTAGAGTTATTTTTAAATTTATTTTTTATTATTTGTTTAATATATTTATTAATATATTTTTTCCTACTTTTATTCATGATCATAAAATGTACTCCTCCGTAGTTTTGATTTTATGAGCACAAAAAATGCTAAAATCTACAAACTTCCCTGATGAGTTTTGACCTAGACAAGTTTATCTTCGAATTGGTATATTATGTTCCAATCAAATATGTCTTCTTATATTCTATTTGCTTCGCATAACTTTGGGTCAATTTAGGTCAAGAAGTTATCTACCGTAAGATTTGTTGTAACTTCCATCTTAAATTTTGGACTCGACATCGATCCAACATAAACGAACCAATATATGATTTCGACTATTTTTGAGCCTACTATATACATACCTAGGGTGTCCCACTCAATCGAGGCCTGTCATGACCCGCTCCCTAATAATCGGATACGAGTCGACAAGCCTAGCCTTCGTTGGTAGACACAACGAAGTAAGCTGTACAAGTCTAGGAAAAACTCCAAGTAATCAAGATCAACAATCTCATCACAACTGCTATATATGTTCCTAGAACAGATTACCACAATCCACTAAGTCATTTTAATACAATATTTATAAAAGTCATGCGAAGACAAATTCGGTAAACAAGAATAAAAGTGACAACTGAGAAATCCTGACAAATATACAGAATAAAATAACTACACAACTCTAGAAATGAAACTAAACTAACTCTTTATAGCTTCTAAGTCCTGAATCCTGGTGTCATCCTGCTCACCTATGGCCTCAAGCTCACCTGCAACTTATCCAGTCAGGAAAGGAACAAAGTTCAACTCCGACAAGAAACAGTCTACAAAGTAATCTGAAATACACGAATAATAATATGGACTAAACTACAATATGAAACAATAGCACAAGAACTGGACTAATGAACAAGGCAATCAATGCAACATGTGATTTTGAAATATTAATCTAATGTGTGACGGGCTAGAAATCAAAATATCACAATAAGGTGCGGCTTAATTGTACGTGAGGTGTACGATTAGGCTATTCACAATAACCTAGCTAAGGGTGTGGTCACACACTAGACAATATTTCTCCAATCCCTACAAGAAATTAATAAGACACAATGATCAATAAGGCACAGTACAATCGTGTAAATCTCGTGTCCAATATGAGAACAAGAAGTGTGACAGAAATACAAAGTAAAAAGTTCAAGTCGCTGTTATTGCCTTGCTCTGTAAAGTCGGTGATAGGAATGTAGTAACCTCTAGGCCCACCTAGAAGGAATACAAGTTGGGTAAGCTCTAAACAATTATTATTGATAATTAGTTAACTAAATTATTTTCTAACCATAAACTTGCTAACCATTAACCATAACTAATATAATCCTAGCTAACTATATTTATATATAACAATTAGCAAGAAGATTACATACTATATTTAGAAATATTTGGCAGCTAGGATAATATTAAAAATACATTAGCAAGAGAAATATATATATATATATATATATATATATACAAACTAGCAAAAATTAACTAACTTACATTTAGGTTCATATAACTATTTATTTACTAGCTAAAACAAGTTTAGAAAACCATATAACAAATATTATATATATACTTAGCAAAACACATTAAAATATTACTACTAAGCTCCTATAGTAATTAGCAAAATATTCATGATATTATCTAGACACTAAGTGGAACCCATATACTCTACTAACAGTAATTGGATAATTTGATTTAGAAATATCTTACTTAGCCAAAATGATAATTAGCAACTTCAAAACTAACAATATCATAAAACGAGCCAAAGCATATTTCCATTTCTCTGCCCATAAGTCTGAACCTAGTCCAAAATATTATTACATTATCCGAAAAGCCCAATGTCTAACTCAATCACCTGGCTTGACCCACATTTGTAGCTGATCTCTTTCCAAACTAGAAACAACATTTGAGTTCAACAAACACATGGCTTAGACTCTCTATCAAGCATTGATATATGTATATATTCACCAAATCACAACTCTATTCTAGCAAAACAAAGTCAAGCCCATTGGTTATAATCCAAACTAAACTATTACAGTATATTACAAAATAACTAAAGCCTTAACCCATATGCAAGCCAAAAGTCCAGCACAGCAGAACCACAAATTATATATACACTGTTACAGAAATTTAAATCTCAGTTGCGTGCCACCAACCCAGTCTGACTCCCTATACCCTTCGACGCTTGGATACGGCCAATACTAGACATGACTGACACTTGACACGAACAACCCAGAATTCATGTTACTGACAAAATCCTTGCGACAAGTCCCAATTCTCCCTGACACATGCACCCGTATCAGTCCCGAAACATGAGTCTAACCCACAATCCTTGTGTCCTAATGCACCCAACACCCAAATATGAACTAATGTCGAACATAGAGGAATTCACCCAGAGTAGTGGAGTATACCTGAGTTTGACACGATCCTCTCCGGCCAAACCCGGACATAACAGGTTCCAAATCTCCCAATGAAGTTGTAGAACGAACACCTAGTGCTCATATAAAGGAAAACATTAATTTAACATGGATTTACATCTCCATTGCTGATTTGAAGAGATTTGCAGTAATCGATCCAACGAAAGAAGAAATCGATCAGAACGACAATCAATCAATGACTATTTGATTCGAACAACATGAGAGGAGTAATCAAATCCTACCGAGAATTATTAAGTCGATTGATCCAAGAAGATGATGAACACGTGTGGTGAGATTGAACAGATCTGAATGAATCCTCTACGAACCAGGGGTCCGCTCACCGACTGTGGAGAAAAATGAGTGGTTGGGAAAAGAGCTTCTCGTTAAGGGGTTGATGACTAGTTAGGACAGGATCAGTCGATCACGATCAGTTTCCGGTCCTAGTTCGTGTCCAGCAACAGGTTAGACAGAATTATCAGACATCACAAGGAAGAATCGAATCAAACTTACCATTAATTCATTATTTTCGGTGGAGATGAAATCTCCGGGGGAAGAAGCAGTCGCCGGGAAGTCGATCAGCACACGGCCGCCGCCGTCGGGAAAGGAGATATGATCGCTGTCGTCGTTGTCGCTGGAACAGAGCCTGATCGTCGCTCGCCTTTCGCCATCGTCGGAGAAGATGAACGACTCGTCGTCGTCGTCGTCTAGCTACGATGAGGAGGTGACTCGGCCGACCAGCATTTTGGAGGAGCCTCCGCCATGGCTGATTTTAGGGTTAGGGTTTGGGGACTCTCGGGGAAGAAGGAGGAAAGAGGAGGGAAGAATTGGGGACTTCGGCTCCGTTCTTCGAGAATTTCACAGAGAAAATGAGAGGAAGAGAGAGAGTGGATACTATAAATAGAAGCTGGAGAAATAAATTTGCTTGGAGGAGAGGAAATGTTTTGGGAGGGAAGTTTTCAAGAAAGAAATTTCGAGGCTGCTCTTCACTGATCAATTACCAATCAGTTTGAAGGAAAGAAAAAAATTGAATTTAGCAAAATTTCATAGAATAAGCATTATATGGCTACAATGTGATGCATTAGTGCTAGGACCCTTTCTTTCTTCATAAAACCCTGATAATATTATAAAAATCAACTTCTCCTATCATAAACCATAATAATATTATTAGAAAAATTTATATTCCTCAATTAAATTATAAATGATTATTTCTAGAATTCCAAATTATAAAAAAAAAAAAAGTAAATTTCATTTATTCAGGAAAGGTGGGGTTTCAAGGTCCCATGTGCTATTTAAATTCAAATGACACACAAGACCCCATATGTGACTTTTTAAGCCTATTTTCAAATCGGGTAATTCTTCTTGAGCGTAAACTTGTCTAACAAGTTGTAGATGACTTGTTAGGATCATCCCCACATAGATAGGGCCATCCTAGATTTTATTTCAAATTGTTGGAGACTTTAATTGGGTCAAACCTAATAGAAAAACTCAATCAATGTATGGTTCTATATTTGGGAACTTATATATCTTTGTGCCAATCCCTCTTGTATTTGGTTTCCAAAATGCATCAAAACCCACCCATACCCACACAAGAACAAGCCATGACCGACCCCCATCAATAACTATATAAACACCATCTCACTATACCCGAAAATACCTGAACAAAACCCTAACCTAATCTCTACTGATGTCGATGTTGTCCCTTCTTGCACTACTGTTTGGCGCACTTGCCGACCACCTCTAGCCCAACCACCACATCCCCGATGTGTCCAATACCCCCCTCTACCTTCCCAAGGTTGGCCACCACTAGAGCAGCCCCTACAAGCCGCAACAGCCGCACAAAGTTGATCTCAACTTGATGATCGAAAACACAGCAAGTATGTCCATCTTGCAAATGTGTTTTCTCCACTTCTAGACATCAAAACTTCACGGGATCAAGAATGCTGGGTTCCCCTATGTGTCTACTACCTTTATATAATATTTATGTCAAAAACAATTCTAGATTTTTTGGGGCACACGTTTTACCAAAGTGTGTCCAGAATTGATATGTTTACTACGTGACAGTTTTGAACTATATATCTTCACTTTTACTATTGATATCATACATGAAAACGACCATATTTAGATTACCACAATTCTCGTTCAATGAGGTTTTCATAATTTTGCTGTTTTAATACTTGAATTATTCGATCTTTGAAGGACAAATTATGCCGTAAAACGAACTATAAACATTACCATATTATGAGTCACAAATAATTTTATGTACATCCAATGCTCTATATTATCGACCCTCGACTCATGATCATGAATATTTGATAATTTAGATAATTTTCTACCATTTATTTCAGAATATTAAATTAAGTTAGTTTATTTATGGTTAAACAAATTCTAATAACGTTGATTTATCAATGTGGATATTAGTTTGATTATGAATTGACTTCTAAATAGTTTTTAAGCAATAATAATTATATAAAAAGAATTTTCAGAATATTAAAGAGTGAGGAAACAGGTAAACATGTAATCATGTCATGGGCAATAATAAACTGTGAGTAATCATGAGAATGAATTTATGAACATGTAATAACTAGAATAGAGCATGAACTACTAAGATGTGCCTTGAAATATTAGTTTATTATGTGATCGACTTGGGATATGATCAGGCTATTCCATATGACTAGCTATGCACAAGTACAAGTAAAAGATCAGGCAAGTCTATATGAAAGCTATACACAAGTACAAGTGAGATCAGGCTACACCCTACGTGAGCTGAGGGTGAGCAATGCACAAGTATTTGAAATGATCAGATAATCTACCAATATTTTTCTATCTTTCAACTAGTACGATATAGATCCAATCACGACTCCTCATGACAGTTATCAAGATACTAGCCCGTGTAATCCTCGTGTTAGGAATCATATAACACTACAATACTAATCATAGTAATCATCAAGATAATGAAAACTGACAGAGAATGTACTCTCTTGTAGTCTTGAGCAATATGCGAGGATCAGATTCCAAACTGGAGTCACAAATACCTAAATATAAACTATCAATGTCAATTTGTATTTTGGAAGGATAATTATCATTAACTAAGTCAAGATATAATTTTTAGGTCAAAACTAGATCTTAGAAGTCAAACTAGGTAATACCTTGTTTCTAGGTCAATCTAGGTCAAATCTAGGTCATTTTCTATTTTTTTTAGGTTGATTTTACCTATTTACATGGTTTATAGAGTTATACTATGTCTTAACAAGACACTATTAGTTTTTAAGTGCTAACTAGGTCAAACTAGTTAATATTAGGTTCCTAGACTATACTAATAAGTTCCTAGAATATATTATCCTAATATATAATTCTACCTATAATTTCCAGCAATACCTTGGCCTATAGCTATTTACCTTACCCAATATCACGGTATCTTAATCCGTATCACACATTTACCTAATACCTTATTCTGTATCTAAAATACCTTTACTATTAGTCAATACCTTAGTTCTAAGGTCAATACCTTGGCTAAACTAGGTTTTCTAGTCCATACCTAGCCATACCAAATTATCATAGCTAATATTGGGTAACACTAGCTAATACTTTATGTATTATACCATATAATATATATGTGTAGACTCATACCAATATACCTTAGCTCAAATATTCGGCCGTAATATACGTATGTTTTCTTCTGAATTTCTTTCTCTTTAAAATTTAAATCTCTATTCTTAAAAACAAATATATCGCTATCTTAAAAAATAAGGCTTATCTATCTATTTATTTTAAACATAGAGATATTTATTTATTTTTAAAAATAGAGATAGATAAATATTATTTTATTTTTTTAAATAGAGATAATTTTAAAAATTAAATAATATATCGTAAGAAATAAATATACCTTTGAAAATTATATTTCAAATATTAACTTTAATGTTAATCTTAATATTAATGTTGATATTAATTTTAATTTTTAACTCTAACTTTAATTTAAATTTTAATATTAAATTTAATGTTAATGTTGATGTTAAATTTAAATTTAAATTATTTTTAAATAAATCTAAATTAAAATCTAAATTTAAATTTAAATTTAATCTTAATCATAATTTTTAAATTTTTATTCTTAATCTTAATTTTAATTTTATTATTGATTTTAATGTTAATGTTAATGTTAAATTAATCTTAATCTTAATGTTAAAATTAACATTAATGTTAAAATTAAAATTAAAACTAAAACTAATAGCAACAATAAAATTAGCACCAGAAAGTTAACATCAGAAATAATATTAAAATTAACATTAATATTAAGAATATTTTTACAAATCATTTTTAAAAATTTACATTTAAAGGTATTTTAAAAAATCCATCTCTATTTAAAAATATATAATTAACTTTTTAATCTTATTTTTTAAAATAAATAAATAAATCTCTCACTATTTAAAATAAATAGACTTATCTTTAAGATAGAGTTAGGTTCGTTTTTTAAAGGAGAGATTTAATTTTTTTAAGTGAAAGAAATAAAGAAGAGAACCATACGTGTTTTTTCTCATCCCGCAAGTTTGTCATGTAAGTTATTCCCGTAGGAAAAGCTTCTGTATTGGGTAAACTAGGTTTTCTAGTCCATACCTAACCATACCAAGTTATTATAGCTAATATTGGGTAACACTAGCTAATCCTTATGTATTAACCAAATAATATATATGTGTAGACTCATATCAATATGCCTTAGCTTATTACTCATTAACCTATGCATTACCTTACCCTTCCATACACATACTTAAGCCATATACTAATTACCTATTTACCATTACCTATTTACTTTATATATATATATTATAATATATATATATATATATATATATATATATATATATATATATATATATATATATATATCCCTATATATATAAAATATATATATTATATATTAATATATATATATATTATATAATATATATCTATAATATATATATATATATATATATGGGTATTATCCCATTTAGCAAACATGTATACTATCCCATATATATACCCTATTTCATATGTAAATATATACCTATGGGTATCTACCCTAAACCTTAATACATACCCCTATGATAATTCCTTAATTCCTTTTATCCCATACCAAGGCATTCATGTATATCAACATACACTTATTTACTAGTTCCATATCAATAATCTATTTAGGACTAATAGTACTTTAGGTACTATGTAGAAAATACCCTATGTTATATATATATATATATATATAATATATATATATATTTCTAATCACATAGGCGTACCACACTATACCCTCATATCACATATAGACATATCATACATAGCTATATACTATCCCAAAAGCATTATCTTAATATTATCTAATTACCTTAACTAATACTGTAACATATTATCCCGTATCCTACTTTCTAGACTAATACATTAGCTAGTACCGTTACCTTGACCAATACTCAATATCTTAACTCACACCTTGATACCTAACTCATTATCCAAACTAGACACTATCCTTACCATGGTATCTCAATCCAATACCCAAGATCATAACCTTACCTTAGTATCCTAGTATTACCTCATATTAGTTCTAATATTTTGGTATCTTGGTATTCTAAATATCTTGATGCACCCTAGGATACCATACTGTAATTTATCCCACATATTCCACTTGCTTGTACATGGTACCATGATACCACATTTATTATCATATGATACCAACCCTCCCAAGATATTAATCTACCACCATAATCTACGGTTATCTTACATCTAAGATACTCACCATACTCTTGGCACTTGATATCTTGATATTACCCATTATCTAGTTCTAATACCCAATATATTAGTATCTTGACCAATACATTATCCTTCTAGTTATCCAACTAACTCTTACTAATACTTGATACCAAATAGGATACCTTACTCAAGCCCCAATACTCACCCTTACTCATGATACTTGAGTGACATGATACCAGTATTCCCATGGTACCCAAGTATCACACTAGTACCTTGTCCCAAACTCTAATACCTTGACACATAACTTATATATACTTGGCTCACTTGATAACTATTTGTATCAATACTAACACACACTAACTAAAACATATTACCTAACAATAATATATATATTATATATATATATATTTTTTTTTATATTATATATATATATATTTTTTTTTTATATTATATATATATATATATATATATATATATATATATATTATTGTTATATATATATATTTTTTTATATATATATATATATATATATATATATATATATACAATAATATATATATTATATATATATATATATAATATATATATATTATAATATATAGATATTTGTTATATATATTATATATATATATATATATTATATATATATATATCTTATATATATATATAATATATATATATATGTATATGTATATATGTGTACTATATCATGCATATACTTGACAACCTAGGCTCATAGGATATCCATACTACCTAAGCTCATAGGATACACAAAATGTCTATGTCGTATAGTAATTTTTCTACTTGAAACCAATACTGTACCTATAGACCTATTTAAATAAATTGTAGGGTTAAAGTATGTCGTAGCCCTTCGTATCAGCTTTCTGAAACTTCAAACGGATCGCATTATCATGTTCGGAAGCTCGTGAAATCACAAAATTATCAAAACACGTTCGTCTTTCGGACACCTGACACTCAAACAGTTTACAGAAAGTTTCAGAACGAATTTGTCCTATTAATTTATATATTGGAAAGCTGACTTCAATACGGTTCTTAAAAAATACGGAATACTAATCGGAGTCGTGAGTTAGGAGTTATGCCATTTCTAAGTTTCTATGGCTGCTAAAATCGAGAATGAATATTATGACCAATTTGGGCTATTTTGGACAAAAGAACACATGTATACACCTAAATCTAACTATATGTATCATGAGATACCATGTCACAATACCATGTATCCTATTTAGGACACATACACCCAATCTCAACTCAAAAAGGACACAAAAATTCCTTTGGGGACATGTATCAAACACTTGGTGGTCAAAAATCTGTAACAAATACAAATTAAGCATAGAAATCAACAATACTCATGATAAAAAATCTAAATCTACCAAATTGAAAGCTTATAATACCTATATCTCATTGATAAGTCAAATCCACCTATGGGAAGGTTCCTATGGGGTTCAATGGGTGTTCCTAACATAAATTGGTGAATAATAGATTTATCCAACTTGTGTGTCCCTCCTTTGGAGAACTCCAAATTTGGACACGAAAGGGATGAGTCGAACACGATCTCCTAGCAAGCTCCTCTCTATGGATTTTTTGTGTGCTTTCTAATGCTCTAGGCCTTCATGATGGTGAGGATGAGTGGAATTGGAAAAGGATTGAGTGGAATTGGTAGGTAATTGAGTTTGCTTGGGAAAGAAGAAGCTTTGGAAGAAAACAAGGCTAATGAGTGATATGATGAAATGAATGGACGAATCCCTAATTAGAAATTATCTCTTATAGTAAGGTTTGGTTATGCGAAAATATCAAGTTTGCCCTCTCCATTGTCATGAATGGAATATATTAACTAAAGGAAGAAATCTCTACAAGTAAAATGAATATTCCTTTCATGACAACTAAACTTAATTAATTTGAATTGCTAAAGTCGACTAACAATAATTAGCACTAACAGTTGCAAAATCTAATTGGATAGCCACTAACTGAAACTAATATAATTCTAGACAACCACTAATATAAAATTATATATAATATATATAGATATATATATTAATATATATATATATTATTTTATATATATAGATATATATATATATATATATATATATATTATTTATAATAATCAACATGCAAAATTACCAAAATATTCCTATGTTAGAAAGTGATAGTTACAATCCTACCCACCTTATGAAAAATTCCGTCCTCGAAATTTAAGATGAAAGCAGGGCACGAAATGAAGAATAACTCATGTTCTAAAAGATAGGTATCACTCATACATCTCGTCTCCTCCTATGCTCATAATCCTTACTATGGTCAAGCTGTCCCGCATCAAATCAAGGATATATATATATATATATATATATAATCAACATGCAAAATTATCAAAATATCCCCAAGTTGGAAAGTGATAGTTACAATGCTACCCCCTTAGAAAAAAATTTGTCCTCAGAATTTAAGATGAAAGCAGGATACGAAATAAAGAATAACTCATGTTCCAAAAGATAGGTATCATTCATACATCGCGTCTCCTCCTATGCTCATAATCCTTACTATGGTCAAGCCGTCCCCCATCAAATCATGGTCTTAAAAAATCATATCTAAAATCATACAACATACAATTCTATTGAAGAGAACATCCAAGATTACCAAACATGAAGGTTATAGTCTCCACCTATCACGATATTGCAGTCTCTATCAAAGATTACTACTAGCTATACTATAGCACAATATTACTAATGCAAACTATAAGATACTAGGAATCATATAGATCAATAGATAGAAATGAAAGGAAAGGAAAGGAAAGAAGAAGATCAGAACATAACCTACTAATCCATTACCTATAGCATCGGTCCCCTTGACCGTCATCGCAAAGGTCCTGCCCTGCTGGGGTGTCTCCCTCTACTGGTGCAGGGTTATTTGTTGTGCCACATGTGGCCTAGTTGGAGCCCTCTCTCACTGTCATAGATATCTGCACTCCCACAATCATAATACTCCCTTATAGTACCTATATTTAATATCACTCTAGTACTCCTAGCTAATATTATCACCCTCAATAATCCTCACTAATACTAAACTGATATGCTAATCCTGATACATCCTGGACACTTGCACCCTCTAGGCACCCTTGAGACACAGTTACTAACTTCATAACTATACTGGATTCATGCTTGATACTCTAGGATACCAACTGTTAACTATACTCTGACACGTGTCTTAGAAGTATTCCTGCAAATGGTACTACACTAGGAGTTACTTTTAGGCTTATACACTGATACATGCTCACCAACCCAATAGAACCACTCATGGATCCACAAGCTATACTCCCCACAATCAATACTGATACTTAACCTGACATAACCTATATACAAGTTACTAAGATAATACACTATCCAAAGAAGTTGCCTCGAAACTAATGAAGGTGAAGTCCAATGAGGAACTGAACTATAGGAACTAAAGATATCTCTACCCTGGGCTAGTAGGGTGACGGAACATAATTCAATGATAACAAGGTGGAATGATGGGGATGATATGTTAAAAACCAATTTAAGATGCAACCTGGTAATCAAATATGTCTATCTGAAGTCATGTTACCCAGAATTCTCGCCACACCAGTAAAGCATAGCTACAATAAATGATAGAGTCATAATCATGTTATCTAGAATTCTTACCACGCCAATCGGTGTGACTGCGAGAAACTCTAAATTCTATTGGTAAGATAAATATACCCCAAATCAGGCTTTATGTCTTTGCCACGCGAGTTAGTATAGTTGCGATAAACTCTATACTCCATAACTAAAGCAGACACACTGTCATCATCAAGTATGTCATCAGAATATATGTAACACCCCAGTCTTAAAATACGTAGGATCAGGAATACGGTACATGCCAGCAACATTTCGCTAATGGGTCAAAACTACCTATCAAGCCCATTAGCTAATGCTTAAGCTGTAAATCATGATAACAACCCAAAATAACAATATAAGTCACGGGTACATAGCTAATCTCATCTATACAGAATAATAAGACACAAGATATCAAGTCAAATAAAATAATACTGATAAAAATATTTGTCCAACAGGAAATAAAAATAATAACTGTGCGGGTAAGACATCCTGAAACCACAATAAAGAGAAATAGAGTAATCATAAACTACAAGTCTGCTGAACTAAAAATAAAGTTAAGTAACAAGTCTAAGTAAAAACACAACATGGATCTAGAAAAGTCCTCACTACAAGAAAAATACCCTTTTATAACGCTTGAAATTTTTTTATGATAACGTTTTATAGAAAAATATTATAAAGAATCACAAACACCACTTAATATAACGATTTGGAATTTTTATGATATATTATAACAATTTTTATATATAATATTATATATAGTATATACTTTTAAAACACTTCTATACTAAAGCATTATGAAAGGTCCCAAAAAAAATTCCTTCTGCTTGGACCCGCTCCATATTTTTGGGTTCCGCTAGAAACTTCTCCAACCCATTCAAAAAAAACCCTCCTCTCTTACTCATCCCCACCTCCACAAGAGAACCCCAAATCTCTCATTCTCCTTCCAACTCCAAAACCCTAACCCATCTTCTTTCTTCTCCCCATCCTATCTCCCGCATTTGAGAGAACCCCAAGTCTCTCCCCCTCCTCCTAAATTTCAAACCCTAGCACTCTCCAAACCCTAACCCTATGAGCCATCCCCGTCCTCATCAACTTCCTAGAAACCGACGACCACCGTGAGAAGAAGGACGCCTCTACTGTGCTCTAGGAGGTGCTCGTCAAGGTCGTGCCGATGCACTCGGCTTGGAATCCCTCTCGATATCCCAAATGGTGCAGATGGTGTCGATGGAGGTGAGGAGCCCACAAAAGTCTGAATTGTTATAGCCGTTGAAGAGGGACTACAGCTCCACCGATTTTGAAGCAAAGGAGTCGGAGTTGTCGGAGATCTTCCAGATGCAGAGGAAGTTGACGGAGGTGGCGAGGAGGTCATGGCGGAGGAAGTCGATGAATGCTTGATCATCATCAAGACTGTGGGTTCTTCTTCTTCGTTTCTATTTATTTCTTTTCGTCACTAGTTTAGTGAATTTGTGTTGTTTAGGGGGAGGGGTTTACAATCGTATAGTGTGTTATTTGATTTATTGATACGTCTGCTGTTGATGGTTCTCTCTTTCGAACCCCTAAAGGTGTGAATCTATGGATTCTTAAGTGTGTAAATTAGTTGTAGTTTAAGGTGATGTTATTTTGCAGTTGAATGTATGCTTTGTTTGATCGATGATGGCTACTAAGATTGGAAGGACAATGAATCCTCTACAGAAGCACAAACACAAAGAGACTCGTCAGCTTGCGAAGACGCTTATCGAGTGAGTGCTTCCTTTATGTTCTCTCGATTTCAATCGAAAATGGCAAAATACTTACTAGTCAAACATGTTTGATTTATTGTCCCTCAAGAGTAGCTGGCGTGTTAGTATCTTAGGCTTTTTGAATTGTTTGAGCACATTATACCACAATGTTAGTTTCTTTTTCTAAACATTTTTTTTCTATGTTACGTGGTCATTCTTTTACATTTATCTTTTATGGGTATTAAATTTAGGCTTTCAATTTACACCATCTATTCATTTCTCTTCCATTTTTCATAATAATATTTAATATCAATAGCCTATATTGTGTGGTTAAGCTTTTTTGATCATGCAACCTACAACTGGACAGGGTGACATGGTCTATATGATCCATAAGTTTGCCTATCCTCGATCTCCTAGAAAGAAGGATTGGTCACATAGGGATCCATGCTGGCCACTTAAACTATGGGAACTATCCTCAACATTTGTCAGTAGTTGGTCATTTGCAGGGATTTGTTGTTGGTGTCCCTCCACAATTCAATTATGATTTGGCCTTGTGTTTATGGATCTTCAAGTTCTTATAATAGTGAGCCACTAAAAGGATATGATCAACTGTCACTAAAATGATTAGTTGATAATGTGTGCCTCCCCTATCCAATTCAATTTGACTGATTATTAATGAATATTCAAGTTCTCATGATACTGAGACTTCTATTAATTTTAGAGATTCTTTCTTGATATATTTCTCTACTATGCAATGTAACATCTTCTATAACTGGTAGCCATTGAAACTTCAAGTGCAATCATTCTTTTGTGTTAGCACTTATATGACATTGTGTATTGCCTTTTACACTTTACCAAAGGCCCAGACATTAGCTTTTAAACTAGTCCAAAGTCTTGAGCTTAAAATTTTCCTACTGCTTGGTCACTCAGCCTTGTACTAGTTTAATGCGGATATGATTTTTCTACTACAGTGATATTGTACGAACATATCATGATAGTCTTCTGGTGAAGGCACTTACATTTCTTAGAGTTGATTCAGTCATGCATAACAAGTTTGTACATCAGAAGTCTCAACCTAGTAAATTAGTGTTTTCAATATACTACCTTATTGTGTATGTAGGTATATATTTATTAGCATTTTTTTGTCCCAGACCAAAAAGAATGTTACTATCTCGAATCTTACTCTGATTAACATGATAGTGATAACTTAAAATTCTTAACTCCTATAGTGATGAAATTCATGTGTAATGTACTTGTCTCTGTACTACTTCTCTTATTTAACCAAACATGTACAAGTTGTACCCCATTAACTTGTGGCCAAACTTTTTTGTTTTTCTCCTTCATCTTCATCTATCAAAATCATTTTTTACTTTTAAGATTATTGATGCTGCTATGTCGACTGATGGATGCCTTTTCCTCTAAACATTTTTGATTGAGATAGACACTGCAAAGCAAGGCAAGTGACACCACTTAAGGATAAGAGCAAGCAGCCGAAGGTGAGTCTTTAGTCTTTTTCCAGATTGATTGTTGATGAGCAGAGATGGAGTCTGAATTTATGTTTCCACAGAAGAAGCATCTTGTCCCGACAATGGAAAATCTCTCAAACGCCCTATGTGAGGTAATATAAGTTAAGATTATGTTACATATCTTTCAAGGTTACTTTATTTTCACTTGTCTTTAGTGCATGGAATGAATCCTATAGCAATACAAGAAAAAAGACAATAGTCGGGTTGGTATATTAATGTTGGAGGATGTAGCGTAATCTTGCACTATTTCCATAATAGAACTTATGTATGAAGCAATAAGAAATCATGATCTGGGTAAGAATACTGCTGTAAAATAAAATTTAGTTATTGATTTGAAAATGACATGAAATTTACCGTACCACGTCCAAGTAACCAATTATATGAATTTTATATATAATGTCAATAGGTGTAATGGAAATAATCAAACTATCTTTGAGTTATTAGTCAATTCCTACTGTAATCAACAAGTGAAATATCTTTTTAGGTTCTATGTTCCTTACTTGGATTATATATGTTATTATCTATTAGGATTTCAAGTTATGGCTATAATATCTGTTTGCTTAATTATATGTAAAACCTATACCTATTGGTACCCCACTATCTTTCCTTTGGGATGCCAATTTCCAATACGCTACCCTTGACACAGTCGAATTATCTTGACACTAGGTTACTACTTCTATCTGGTATACTCAAACCCCTAAAACTGGCCCTTGAGATACCCATGGTATCTTGATACCAAGAAGCACACCCATCTTAATATCACTTGATTTTCGTAGCCCACATTACAAAACAGAACACCCTATTTTCTACACATAGGAAACCTCCACCTCACACAAATTTTGATACACATAGTACTGATACACAGTTTTTTTTTTGACTCTCCTCTGCTGCAGACGCATACCACCCTCTCCTAAACACATGTGTGTACAACCCTACACCATTTTCTACCATCTTGCAGACTACACACACACACACACACACACACGAGTACTCTTATATATAGATTTGCAACTGTAGTTTAGACTACTGCTACATACAGGGCTCTACAGGAGCTACTGATGCAGCTGCTGTTGCAGATGAAATCTGCATACAAATGCATTTCCTACAGAACACCTACAATTATATCTACATGAATTTCCTCCATTGATGCACAATCTGTTGCATTTTATTCTGTATCACACTATAAATTGCTGTACTACAGCTACAATTATAATTCTCTGACACACACACATACTTGAACCTAGAATACATAGGTTAAAGCTTGCCGACAGACCCACCTGACCTCACAATACACTAGATATCCCTATGTTGTAATGATATTGATTCTGCATACATAGTAGACAGAAACTACTAGCAGCAGGTACTTCATACGACTGCACCCAATCTATAGGACTGTAGTTCAGTCTTGAACTGCTGTTACTTCCTTCTAAATTTCTCACCCCTACCTTAATTCATGGACGCGCTCTGCACGATAACACCTGTATTTCTTCCAGGAATTACTGCATTTTCTACTGTACCCATATATGTCACGACCCGTACCCTGATTAGGGCACGAGTACGTGGTTACGTCCAGCCTATGCCGCAGAATCGACGGTAGAATGCTGTATAGGTCGTCTATAAATACTACAACTAGACAAAATATAAGTGTACCTGTCATCTCCGTACGGAGGTATAATATGGCATAACTCAATCACAAGACAAACTAGGATAGATAGCACGAAATAGAAATATGATAGAAAGGAAAACTGGAAAGGAGTTCAAGATCCAACACAAGCTCAGAGATATAAACACATAACAGAAACTCAAAATATAATATAAAAACTACATTCTGAAAATACTAGCTGGATCGCAGTCCAGGCAAGCCTATCTAACAGTCTAAACAGGGACTATATCATCTACGGGCTCCAAGGGTAATGTCTCATCAAACTCTATCCTCGTCATACCCGTAAAAGGTAGAGCAATCAGCTAACATGTACTTTATAAACATCAACGGTTATCCTGTCAAGAAAATGAGCAAGTACAAGCACTAACAGCAGTTCCATATGAATTGACAAATTCTATAAGAGACAATATAATAAAATACAAGACAAAGATATATGATGGCTTGGGAGCTATTGGGAAGCCGAGTTACAACTCGTAAACCAATCAAAGATCGGGGTTGTAACCCTTCTCCTGAACAGAACCTAGCCTCCAATCAAGGTATAGCATAAGATCATATAGAACATGTGAGAACTGAATATCATAACATGGTGAGGAAAGTACTGAATGTAGAACTGAGTAGGATATATGATGTAATAAAATAAATATAAAATGTGCCATGAATTATCAGTGTATTATGTGATCGGCTTGCGAATCAGGATCAAGCTTTCTATCTGACCGGCTATGAACAAGTGTACAACGTAGCAGGATCAGGCCGGCCACCATGGAAAGCTATGAACAAGTAGGGTCAGGCTTTACCCGTCGTGAGGCGAGGGTATAGCTATAAACAAGTAACAAGTACAAGTGTGAAGAACAAGTAAGGATTTTGATCACACAACCACTAATAACTCCCCATCCCTGAATAGTATAATGGATCCGGACATGACACGTAATGATACGGGACTCAAGAGCAGGAGGCCAGCCCGTTCCCAAGTCCATGTCTATACAAGTACAGATAACAAGTCGAGTAATATACCAATATACCAAGTAATCCAGGAACAACATCTCACATTACAAAAATTTGTCAGATTAGCAACGTTACAAAACGTCGCTAAACTCGATGAAAATGTCGCTAAGTGAATTTAGCGAGGTTTTGGGCGACGTTTTGAAAACGACGGAAAAAAAAACGTGTCGCTAAACGAGAAAACGTCGCAAAATGTCGCGAGGGTGACGTTATTTGGCGACGTTATTAACGTGAACCATCGTGTTAGGAATCAAGTAAGACACTATAACTGTATCGAATATAGCAGATATCAAGACAATGAAAACTATCAGTGAATGTACTCGCCTGCGGTCCTGAGCTGTCAAATGGGGTCGATGCTCAGAGTGATGCCACAAACCTAAAGATGAGATATATATAAACTAATTAGGGTTCAACAGTGTTAGGCAGGATTATATAGTATAAGCTATGTAATCTAGGTCAATCTCAGTCCAACTAAGTCAAACTAGGTCATACTGAGTCACACTAGGTCACAGGAAGTCAAACCAAGTCAAACTAGGTCAAACTGGATCAAAAGTTGACTTATAGTTGACTTTTGATCAACTGGTCAACTCTGGGTCAAACTAGGCTAATGTTGACTAACAGTTGACTTTTGGTCAACTAGTCAACTCTGGGTCAAAACTAGCCTAAGCATACTATTCCTAATATTTACCTACCAAGATACCATATATCTTGGTCAAACACGATCAACTCTAATCTAAGAATTAAAATATCAAGTTGTACCTCGTTATTCGTACATCGAAACCTACGACACGTAAATCGAGATAAGACAATCAACGGTAAAGTTAATAATCTTATCACAGTGATCCACATGATCATCTTGCCAATTTTAGCGATGTGAGATCACTGGAATCGACTGATCTCAGTTTCGTTGTACTAATTCCGAAATACAAACTTAATAAGAATTAATTATAATAAAAGGTAATACACAGAAAAAATATCTACAAATATTGTCAGATGATGAAACAAACATCACCAACGTGTCCAAAATGGTCAAATCAGCTAGGATAGCCTATCCATAAGTCCAATTTGGACACGGGGCAAAAAGGTAATTTCGGGTCAAAATGGTGTCCGTGTCGGACCCGCTTTGCACCGAAAAATGTACAAGAATACTAGTCCACTAAACCTAACAAATTATATGTTCACGAATCCAGAATGACGATACGAATCCAACGGTATATCCAGAATTGGATTTCGTTGACCCGATCTCAAATTGGTCCGTTGACCAGGACATTAAAATTCCGATTTGCACGAAAAAGCATGTCGGAGCCAATGTCCTCAAAACTCAGCAAATTATATGTCAACAAGTCCAGAATGACGATAAGAACTCAACGGTATGTCTAGAATTGGATTCCGATGAGCCGATCTCAAAATGACCCGTTGGCCCGGATATTAGTATCCGACTTGCACCGAAATGCGTACCGAAACCAATGTCCTCTAAATCTAGTAAATTATATGTCAACGAGTCCAGAATGATGATACGAACTCAGGTATGTCCAGAATTGAATTTCGATGAACCGATCTTAAAATGACCCGTTGATCCAGATATTGGTATCCGACTTGCACCAAAATACGTGACGGAACCAATGTCCTCTAAAACCTAGCAAATTATATGTCAATGAGTCCAGAATGACGATACGAACTCAACGGTATATCCAGAATTGGATTTCAATGAGCCGGCGTCAAAAAGTCTCGTTGACCCGGACTGTGGGGCCCGTTTTGCACCGAAATACGTACAAGGTCCCACGTCCTCCAAATCTAACAAACTTTATATAAAAATTTGCCAGAACGACGTCACGAGTCTAGTGGTGGTGTCAAAAATTGAATCCGGAGTCCCGGGTTCAAAAATAGTATTTAACAACTTGGAAATTATGAATTCGGACGGCCAACTTTGGCGTCGAATTCAACCATCAAATATGCTCACAATGAAGCAAAACTTAAGGGGCAGGAAGAGGGTTATACAAGCTATGCATAGGAACCAGTGGTACGCCTGACGGAGCTGCGATGGAGATGATACGAACCGACGAAGTTGGCTCCACAAAATTGTCCAAAATAATACAATTGAAAGCGTCAACTTTGTGGCCGGTTTTGATGTATCAAACGACAAAATTAACTGACAAAATTAAGGGGAGTGAAGAGCTATATACTGAGATTGTGATGGAGCAAATAGTTCGTCGATCCAACGATCAAATTTCTCGAAAAACGTGCGCGAAGTCGCTGCAACGAGGCACCATTTCTAGATCCATTTCGAGCGCGTCACGACGGGATCCTGTGCAAAATGCACAAATTGCCTAGACGACGCATCCCGGAGGACGATGGCCGCCACGGAGAGGTGCGCCCGGCCCACGCACGGTCGTGGAGGGCTCGTCGGCGACGGCGACGGTCGCGACGGCGTCGTGGCAGCTGTGCACGCACGCTACTGCTGTATGCGTTGTTGTGCTACACTGCTGGCCGCGGGGGGGGCTCCGATGTCTTGGCACGGTGGTGCAGCCAGGGGCACGACGAGGGGTCGTGGTGGTGCGACGGTTGGCGGTAGAACTTGGTGGTGGTGGCTGTTGAGGGTGATGGTGGTGAAGTGGTAATGGTGGTGATGATGATGAGGAAGAGAAGATGATGGTGAAGTGAGGAGGAGGATAGGGGAAGTCGGCCATGGGAGGTGGAGGTCGGCCGGCCATGGGGGATGGTGAGTCAGCCAAAAAATGAAAGGGGGCTGCTGTGGAAAAGAGAGAGAGAGAGAGAGAGAATGAGTTGTTATTAATGAAAGAGAGAGAGAGAGAGGAAAAGTGGAGAGAGAAAATTGGGAGAGGGAATTTCTTAGGGCCGGCCATGAATGAGAGGGTGTGTGAGTTTTGAGTGTCATGTGGGAATGAGTGTGGATTGATGGGAAAAATCCATGGCTAGGATTTAAATAGGGATTATATCATTCTTTAGGAAATTAAATCGTTGAAATATACATTAAATATTTGAAGTAGAAAAACTAGGTATTTTATATTTTTGGTAGGAAAAAGTGTGTGTGGGTATTCATGAGGGGGTAACATGAAGTTTGGGTTGGGTTCGATTGAGCCGGGTCGGGTCAAAATCGGACATGGTACAATTTAAATTTAAATATATATATTTATGATCATGGGTAAATAAGTAGCATGTGGGAGCTCAAATAAATGGGACACAAGTGTCATGCGGGTAGTAGGCTTCATGTGGGCTATGTCCATATTTTGGTCGACTAGGTTGGATCGATGTCGGATCCCGAAATTAAATTGGAAGTCAGGTCACATTATACGGTAGATAATTAATTGGCCTAAATTGACCCAAAAGTTGTGCGATGCAAATGAAGCACAAGATGGTGTGTATAAGTGGGACACAAAGGTCATGGGTGTAGGGCGTCTCGAGTAGATCATGCATGAGGAGTTGGTTTCAAGAAAATGACTAGCCTTTTGCTCCTAAATTAAAAGTCACGGTAACATGCATATGATGATCAAAGATAAAAGTGAGAAAATTAATTAATAATTATTTAATGATCAAATGGTCTAAATTGACTCGAAGTTGTGTGAAGCAAAAAGAGTACAAGTGTCACGACCCGCTCCCGAATAATCAGACACGAGTCGGACACGCCCAGCCTTCGTCGTTAGACACGGCGAAGTAAGCCATACCAATCTAGGGAAATCTAACCAGATAATCAAGACAAGTAAAAAAATCACAACATCTATAAATGTATCCCAGAAAGATAACCATAATCTACAAATCCAGATATCATAAGGTACCAGAATCATCAGGAATGAAAAATGCTATGAACTTTAAAGACAATATCTAGATAAAGCTAAGTAGTCTAAACCTGAAGCCTCAAGCTAAGTCTCATCCTGCTCAGCTAATATCCTGGGCTCTGGCCCATAGAGTAGAATGGTACCTTGCAAGTACACCTGCAATATATCCTAGTCAGGAGAGGAGCTAAGTATATCCAAGGAAATAAACATGAACATCATGGTATGAACAAGATATAGAAAATATATATAAAGTACGAAAAATGAGACAAGACATGAAACTGAACAGGAAATACTGAAAGTAAATACAGGAAACATGATAAGAGTCCTGAACATGAAATACCACCTGAACATGAAATACAACCTAAACATGAAATACAACCTGAATCCTGAAATGTGCAATGAAATACATCCAGAGTGTATGATCGGCTTGGGTAGATTCAATGAACATGAAATGGTACGACTCGGGTCCCGCGTGCATGATGCAGGACGTAAGCTATTCACATGAATAGTAACAGGGTTTGATCACACTCTGTAGTATTTCCCCTCCGACACAAGTAAAATCAAGAATCATGAAACAAGACAATCCTGTGATATATCGTGTCAACAAGAAGATACAATAATGAATATACAAGACATGAGAAAATGAACAAGTCCGAGGAGTATACTTGCCTTGCTCAGGGTGATCAAGTGTAGAAAAATCGTTGTAAGTCCACCTGATATAATAGGTACAAATTGGTTAAGCTCTAAACCAATGCACTAGCTTCCTGAATCAACTTCTAACTAAAGTTTGCTAGCTATTAATATAATCCTTGCTAACTATATATAATTAAAATAATATGTTAACTATATTTAATTAACAAGAAAATAATATGTTACTATCTAGATAACAATTTGAATCTAATAACTTACTATATAGAACATCCACTATTCTAATAGGTTTTTAATTTATGAAGTAATATGTAGAAGGTACTTAAATCTTATTTATTTGAAAAATTGCTAGCTAAAGTATTTAGCAAGAGAAAATATATATAAATTTTTTTATACATTAATCTTAATAATATTTAAAGGATAGCAACATTTCTAATCACACTGGAAATTGCACATTAATAAAGGATAACGAGATTCCAGCCCAAAATTTATCAATACATATCTGTAGTTATGACCTTAACTAAAGTATTAACTCTAACTTCAAAGGCTCAACACCAAACTCAATCCAAAACTTAGTTCCTGGCTCGACTTCAAAATGCAGCTGACAATCCTACAAAGAATTTAGATAGATTGTATTTTAGAGCTGGCCCGTACACATACCCAATGATCAGCTTATTCTACGCTGCTCAAACCCAATACTTGCTTAACACAACCCATTTACTCAACTCAGCAATACACCCTAGCCCAGTATACTCAGCAACCATACAAGCCCCGACCATCATTTTAATTCCAACAACCGAACTCAAGCATCAACATAAAAGATAACTCAACTAAAATACATACAACCAAGAAGCTTAGGAAAAATATACACATACCTTCCCATTCACCCTAATTCAATATAACTGCAATCTGAACTTCAATTTAACCCAAATAATCCTAAAATCGGATCACACAAGTGGAAAACTATACAAAAACTAACTCAAAAAAAAGGGTACAAACTAATCCAAAAGTTAAGGATTAATACAATACAACCCAGCCATTGCACACACTCAACCAAAATCTATTTGACCTATACAAAGAACCCCAAAGACTCCTGCAAAAGTCTAACTCCTGTTAGATCAATTCTCTTCAATTCAAAATCCCCTCTCTAATTCAAACAACACATCTAATCCCCAGATTATACACACAATATACCAACTAATTTTAACAAAAGAATATATCACCCAATCAATAAGAATATACAACCATATAGAATTATAGGAAGAACGCAATCAACTGATACTAAGTAGACTCCTGCCTTTGCTAACTCCCAGTCCAAACCAGTCGATCCAAAAACTCCAACGCGGACACGTACGCGGGTTGGACACAGCTACACTGGACACGAACGGTACTCCGATACATGCACTAGCCTTGGATACGAGCACGACACTCCCAAGCCTGGTTGATCCCATCGGGACACCACCCTTGCTGGAACAGAACCACACTCTAACCAAAATCACATATTGTAAAAATCAACAACGGCTCAGCTATCATGGTGAAGAATTTGAACGGTACCTGAAGAATGGCAATCTAGGATGGAGTGCATACGCAAACTCGAAGAATCAGTCGCATTTTCTTGCGTGTCCATAGCTGACCCAGCATTGGTTGAGGTGTTTCCACAAATAGTTGATATGCAAGAATAATGAAAGGTTCTAAGAAGTGTTTCTTGATCCAATTCAAGAATGAGAAGAAGAATTATCGAGAATTCGCAAAAATTAAGAATAATCACTGACCTGTTCTGATCTCAAAATCTAGATCGACAAGATCGATGAAGGCCGGAGGACTCGTGGCCGCGACAGCGACGGGAATGCCATTCATTCGAAACTGTCGGTACGCGGTAGAGGAAAAGCCACCGGTCGATCGGTCATTGCCATTTTTTGTCAGGAGTTGTCGCCATCATCGTCAAGGACGAAGGTTCCTTGCGCCAACGCTGGAGAGAACGCCAACTGGTCGCCACCGGCTGGTCGCACCGAGAAATCTGCCGAAGAAGAAATTAGGGCTAGGGTTTCGGAGTCGATGTCGCCACTAGAAGCTCGCCTTCATAGCCTGATCACCGGAGGGGTGCGCGCCTAGTCGCTACCGTCGTCGTTATCATCGTCGTCGTCGTCGCTATCGTCGTCGTCGTGAGTTCGCGCCCGGCCGAAGAGAAGGAGGGACATAAGGAATTTTGTAAAAATGAGTGAGTGATTCACTCTCTCTCTCTCTCTCTGTTCTGATATAAGGAGGAGTGGAATTTTACAAAAAACTCCCCACCAAAAGAAACTTTTGCACATACCCCCTCCCCCTTTTCGCTTATTACATAACTGCTCAAAATTTGTTAAATAGTTTATTTAGGAGATTTTAAAAAATAATGGGGACCACTTAAATTAGTTGTAACCAACTTTTTTTTTTTTTAAAAAATATTCCTGCTCCAAATTTCTTTCCCTCCAAAATATTCATATATTTATATAGGAAAAAGAAATGAAGTATTATTATTAAAATTTAAATTCCACTAAAATAGGAAAAGTGGAGTTACAACAAGGGAACAAGTTTGGATGGGACATGATATATCAACATGAAGGTAATCTTGTCTACTACACACTGATGAAGAGAGTTTCCAGAGATTGGCATCCCTGACGCTCCAGAAGTCAAAGTCACGGTAACGAACATTAAATCAAATAATAATCTATTACAAAATAATTGATTTATAAAATTGAAAAAAATAAGCCCTAAATTCAGGGGGCTTACATCCTACCAACCTTATAAAAATTCGACCTCGAAATTAAAATCATCTAATAGGTCAAGCTAAAACATACAACTGCTATGGCTACATTACCCACTGTGCTATCCTTGTGATCATCTATGTTGTTTCTCTCTACATGTATTTGGTTCAGGTTTAACAAAGGTTCTTCTATCATAAACTACGTCATCGAACCTAAGCACAAGATTCTAATCCTAAATCCATAGTCACAACAATATAATTTTCTTTACTCCATCTAAGATAACTTAAAATCAATCTATACTATCAAACTAATTATTCTTAATGGTTTCTAAGTCCACTATAGTCAGTTACTCATATCTGTCCTATAAGCTTAACCCAATAAATCCCTAGGAAAAATATACTACCAAAATTTATCGATTTAGCGACGGCCGCATCCGTCGCTAAGACGACGGTAATTACCATTAGCGACCGCTTACCGACGAATATTGGCCAAAAAAATCCGTCGGCAATCACCTCGTCGCTAATAACCATCCGTCGCTAAGTTGTCGTCACATGAGGAAAAGCGACGGATAGTCGACGTCACAATACGAAGCATTAGCGACGCATTGCCGACGGAATCTCGCCACCTCAGCTTTTAAGTACTGAACTGTGTACACAATACCGACGAGCAAAGCCGTCGCTAACCCGTCGCAAAGGCGTATCAGATCGTATCATTTCGTCGTAATCTGTCGATACCGTCGATATCAAGTGACGGATTAGCGACGGCTTTCTGACGAAAAAGCCGTCGGCCAGCTTTTGGAATTTTATGTCATTTCCAGCAACTTGGCGACGGATATGTCGTCGCTACGCCGTCGCAATATATCGACCGCATAGCGACGGATTAACTGTCGACCTTGTTCTGGAAATTCTTGTTATTTCCAGAATACGGGCGACGGATATGTCATCGCTAGTCCGTCGAACAATAAATCATGCCGACGGATTTTCCGTCGATCATCCGTCGCTACCTGGGAATAAATTTCAAATATCCAGTTAGCGACGGCATAATCGTCGAAAAGTAGTCGGAAACTGGAGACTTCCGTCGCAAAACGGTCATAAGTCCGTCGCTAACTGAGAATATTTTGAAAAAAAATTACAGCTTTTTAGCTGTTCGCAAAAATTTGCATAAACCAAACCAATATATAATGCACACCAATTATCCAACAATCACATAGACCAAATATATTATGCACACCAATTATCCAAGAATCACATAGACCAAATATGCATACGAATTTAATGCACACCAATTATCCAAGAATCATATAGACCAAACCAAAATATAAAATAGACATCAGTTATCGGAAGAGTAACCTAATATCCATCGTTATAATCCGATCATTGCACAAATATTCAAATTTTTCACAAATATTCCAAAACACATAGGAAAGAGTTGGCCAGTTACAGTAACCTAATATCCAATCCTGACGACCGATCATAGCACAAATATTCCAAAATTTTCACAAATATTCTAAAACACATAGGAAAATCGACTTTGGCCTCAACAAAGACCACAAGTCAGACGATGAATCCTCACAGCCAGGGATGATAGTTGCGTTGAGGCATGTACCATTCTATCAGCCACTTTGCATACGAAGGCTCAATCTGGTTGAGGTCTTCTGTAGGGACAGGAGGGTCGGTCCCGATGCTACTACTCTCTGACGGTGGCTCCTCCTTAGCTTCAAGCTTGGGAGCAATCTCTCCCTGATGGTCATCGGTTCTTCCTTGACCTCGACCTTTGGTAACACCTTCTCCTTAACAGTCATCGGCTTGTTTGACGACGAAGACTTCCTCCGTGTCGACCTCCAAGGGTTTTTTGGCTCGACCCCTTCCTCGACTAGCAGCACCACCTCGACGAGTCCTAGGAGCCATCTTTCTGACAACAGAAATTTTCATATAGGGTAAAGAAATTTACTCAAGTTATAAAAGTTGTGACGTTGGTTTTTTGCGTTCATCATCATTAGAGGGAGCAGCACTGGAAAAGTTGTGACGTTGGTAGCATGAGTAAAAATCTGTATCACAAGACTAACGAATTACTATGTAATTGTACTCACCAATAACCGGATGTAACTGGAGTCGTTGGGCCTATCGTGCAGTAATTTGTGGATCCGCTGGTATAGGCCAGATGTACTTAGTATCTAGTGTATCAAGCCTGTATCGGTCTATCGGATTGGTATAGGACGTATCATAGTGGTATTGGCCTTAACAAATTGGTATCGTCCTATATCCGATATGTACATGTATCGGCCGTATAGCTAGGATTCATATTGGCCTTATCGATTTGGTATCGGTCATATCCGATATGTATCGGCCATGTTAGATTATTATATACCATTTCGGATTAGTTTCATGGAAGGTTTAGTAACAACTGTACTTGGATTTCTCTCTTCTCGAGCTAGAATACCATTGCAAGAGAATCACCAGATCGTGATTGGCCAGTTACAGTAACATACATACTTCCTTTCTATCAGGAAAAGCGAGATTGAAAAGGAAGTATGCATGTTCTGTAACTGGCCATTTACGCTCTCGTGACTCTCTTGCAATGGTAATCTAGCTCTAGAAGAGAGAAATCCAAGTACAATTGTTACTAAACCTTCTACGAAACTAATCCGAAATGGTAATAATCCAACACGGCCGATACCTATCGGATATGACAGATACCAAATCGATAAGGCCAATATGAATCCTAGCTATACGGCCGATACATATCGGATAGGACGATACCAATTCGCTAAGACCAATACCAACCGATACGGCCCATACCAAAACGATAGATCGATACTAATTCGATACGGTCAATACTTATAAGTACCTACGGTCCAGGAGGTTGATCCGCTATAGCACACCATGTACGATCAACGAAGTAACGATCCATTTCAATTTGGATGTGAAAATCTGTATCGTAAGACAACTAAACATAATCAGTTCTATTTCACATGCTTAATTACCAAGTATGGGAACGAATGGCTCAGAACACAACCTAAAATTTATTCTAGCATACATTAGTGTGAATCATCTACGTTCTATACATATAGTGTAGTATATGTTCTTATCGTATCTAGTATCTGAAAGATGTAACAGAATCAAGATGAACTCACATAGATTACAAGTGCCCCACATTTGAGTGCTACACCAAGACTCACCGTGATGAGGTTAGTGATTTATTTAACCTAATATAGTAATCTTGTAATTTAAAGTTGGAAGAACGTGTAAGTAGCCTTATAGTTTCTGCATCGCCAGTCGAATGGCTTAATTGCCAAGTATCGGAACGAATGGCTCAGAACACAACCTGAGATTCATTCTAGCATACATTAGTGAGTTCATCTTGATTCTGTTACGTCCTTCAGATACTAGATACGATAAGAACATATACTACACCATATGTATAGAACATAGATGATTCACACTAATGTATGCTAGAATGAATCTTGGCTTGTGTTCTGAGTCATCCGTTCTGATCAGGCATCTTCCTTCTCCTCTCCTCCCCCATGGCTCTGAACAAATCTGCTCCTCCCTCTACTTCCCTTCTTCTTATTTGACTCTCTCAGCAACATACGACATCCAGCTCAAGTGTAGAGTCGGGGAGAAGAAGTGGGCAGAAAGAGGAGGGGGAAGCAGCACAGCCGGCGGCATGACCCGGAGGAAGTACAGAGGTTTTCTTCAACAGCCGTAGGAGAACTATAAGGATATATCTTTTTAGTGACATATCACATTGTCAAAGACCCTTAATGTGACAATCATGTTACCGCGGTGTCGGAAGACTAACATGTTAGTCTTCCGATACCGCAGTAACATGATATTCACATGAAGGGTCTTTGACAAGATGACATGTCGCTAAAAAGATATATCCTTATAGTTCTCCTACGGCTGTTAAAGAAAACCTCTGTACTTCCTCCGGGTTATGCCGCCAGATGTGCTGCTTCCCTCCTCTTCCTGTCCACTTCTCCCCCGACTCTACACTTGAGGTGGATGTCGTATATTGCTGAGAGAGTCAAATAAGAAGAAGGAAAGTAGAGGGAGGAGCAGATTTGTTCAGAGCCATAGTGGAGGACGAGGAGAAGGAAGATGCTTGATCAGAACGGACGGCTCAGAACAAAAGCCAAGATTCATTCTAGCATACAATAGTGTGAATCATCTATGTTCTGTACATATGGTGTAGTATATGTTCTTATCGTATCTAGTATCTGAAGAACGTAACAGAATCAAGATGAACTCACATAATGTAATACTAAGAAACATCTACTACTATAAGATATAGTGATAGGTTGTCGTATCATCATTGCCGAGGGATAAGGGTCGGAGGACAGTCAACTTTATCTACGGCTACATAGTTTCTGCCTCGCCAGTCGAATGGCTGCAGAGACTATGTCCTGATCACCATGTCGTACCGTAGATCAAATGGAGCTGGAACTGGAGCCAAAATACAGTACTACTTCACCATGTTGTACCATTTTACTCTCTCTCTCTCCTCCCCCTCCGGCGCTCTCACTCTCTCCGGCGCTCTCACACTACTAATTCCTATGTGTTTTAAGTGTGAGAACGGATGGCTCAGAACACAACCCAAGATTCATTCTAGCATACATTAGTGTGAATCATCTATATTCTGTATACATATCATGTAGTATATGTTAACCTTATCGTATCTAGTATCTGAAGGACGTACGTAACAGAATCAAGATGAACTCACTAATGTAATACTAAGACATCATCTACTATATAAGATATAGTGATGGGTTGTCGTATCATCATTGCCGAGGGATGAGGGTCGTAGGACAGGCAACTTTATCTACGACAACATAGTTTCTGCCTCGCCAATCGAATGGCTGCAGGAAATATCCGTCACCATGTCGTACCGTAGATTAATGCAATTAATGGAGCTGGAAATATCCGTCGCTAACCGGTAACTAGTCCGTCGCTAACTGAGATTGTCACATACACATATGTATATCACAGCTAGATGTATAGATATATACATCTATACAGAAGCACACAACTGATAGAACTCGCACTGTCCTTGAGACAGTGAACATATACACCATGAATCCAAACCCCATATATATTCACATTTACTAATCCAAACACCACCAAACTAAGGAAACACCCAATATGGATAACACATTATTTAGCCAATATATAAACTCAGATGAATTTGAGAAGCAAAGCCACCCGCCGCCCCCGACCAAAGCCCGCCGCCCCAAGCCAGCCGCCCAGCCCCCGACGCCCCCGCCCCAAGCCAGCCGCCCAGCCCCCGACGCGCCACCCCAAGCCCACCGCCCAGCCCCCGACCCAAGCCAGCGGCCCAGCCCCCGACGCCGCCGCCCCAAGCCCACCGCCCAGCCCCCGACCCAAGTCAGCCGCCCAGCCCCCGACGCCGCCGCCCCAAGCCCACCGCCCAGCCCCGACCCAAGCCAGCCGCCCAGCCCCGATGCCGCCGCCCCAAGCCCACCGTCCAGCCCCGACCCAAGCCAGCCGCCCAGCCCCGACGCCCCCCCCCCCAAGCCAGCCGACCAGCCCCCGACGCCGCCGCCCCAAGCCCACCGCCCAGACCCCGACCCAAGCAAGCCGCCCAGCCCGACGCCCCAAAACCCCAAGCCCGCCTCCCAGACCCGACGCCCCCGCCACAAGCCCACCGCCCAGCCCCGACGCCCCAGCCCCAAGCCGCCGCCCCCAACCCAAGCCAGCCGCCAAGCCCGGACGACCCAGCCCCAAGCGCGCCGCCCAGCCCACGACACCGCGAGAGAGAGAGAGAGAGAGAGAGAGATCGAGAGAGAGAGAGAGGGGGTTACCTTCGATTGAGAGAGGAGTGGACGACGACGACGACGTCGACGCCGATCACCGAAGCCGACACCGGCGAGAGAGAAGAGAGGGGGAGGAGAGAGTGAATTTGGGGGGAATACGAAAAGTTCCCCCCGCCGTTTCATTTAAAGTCTGGAACGTAAATATAGCGACGGACTAGCGACTGGTAGATATCCGTCGCCCGGTTGTCGCCCTTTTGGATAAGTGCCGACTGACTATCCGTTGCTACGTCGTCGAAAATATGTCCCGCCAATTTCCTACACTATTCCCGCCAAATATACGACTGTGTTGCGACTACGGAAGATCCGTCGCTATGTTACCGTCAGTCTAGCGACGGCTGAGCGACTTTTCCTTCTCCTAAAATTAAAATAAAAATAGCAAAGGCTTGTAGTCAAAATTCAGTCGCTGAGCGGCCACTAAAACCGTCGCTAATACCGACGAAAAAGTTCTGCCGCTAAACATCCGTCGCTAAATGGGTGTATTTTGGTAGTGTATTATACTCATCACAATCACACATAATAACATATTATAGTTACACTACAGAATCTGTTAACAAGGTTTGGCTATCCAATCATCAAAAATAGAAGGTAACAAGGGCCTAAGACTTGGTCTAGCAATCCATATCAATATTCAGACAAGGTAAGGGTCAAGCAAGACAGGAAGGCTTGTCGAAATATTTCCAAGAATAGTACGAGGCCAAACGAGATGCATAGGACATAGTCGAAGTAAAACTCGAGAACCATATACCTCCGTAATTATGTCACATGAAGTTACTATCGCGCTAGTGTGCATCTGGCTGCGATTAACTTCCTTGTTCCATAATATGACGAATAGCTGCAGTGCACAGCTGCCACGCCAGATAATATAGGTTCCTGAACTTAACTTGGCTAAATTCGTGAAATATTTCCAAACAATTTTTTTTTGCAAAATAAAGGAGAAGATGTTAGTCAAAATGCTTAGGGAGTGGTCCAAGTAGAATTCAAGAAACATATTTAACCATGATGCCGTTATCTGAAGTCATACCTCTCCAGTATTTCTCTGGATGCAAACTCCTGATTCCGTAATACAAGGATAAATATACTTTTCGAACATTTCCTGAATCAATCCATGAGGCACTTTCAATAATTATCGGAAAGGACAAGAAGAATTACCCAAGAGGTTAGCAAAGAAGAGTTTAGTCAAATCATAGGAAGATAGAACATAAACAATCATGTTGAGAAAATCCTAATCGTGGCTGTAGATAGACAGAGTTAACCAAGGCAGGAAAGAATGATGATAAGAATTTATTCTTGCTCATCCGGTCATAACAAAGTGATCCAATTTAAGATATAATCTGATAACCATATACGTCTTTCTGAAATTATGTTGGCAGAATTTTTGCCATGCCAGTAAGCATAGCTGCAATAAACGATAGAGTCCATAACTAAGGTATACACCCTAAAATTATGTCATCTAGAATTCTTACCACACCAACCGGTATGGCTGGAAGAAAATCCAAATTCCATAACTAGGATAAGCATATCTAAAATCAGGCTCTATGTCCTTGTCATGCAAGCTTGTATGGCTGCGATAAAATCTAAACTCTATAAATAAAGCAGACATTTACCTTATCAAGATATACCTTAATTCAATCCACAAAATATATCTCGATGCAAGATCAAACTCAACAAAGAACATCAGGAATCAAAATCAACAACAAATCAAGGAAGTATAAATGGAGACAAGCCAGAACAGATTCAAGAGTTTTCGAAATAAGATTCTCAGGGGTTATCCCTGGAATCTATCAAGAGTTCCTAACTGTGATTGAGCAACTCCTATCATAACCTAGAACTTATATCCTAATAGCAGGCTCGTAGCAGCGCTCTAAGTCAAGCACTACTACAAAATCGCACTAGTTGCGACTCTGACCTGCATGGGCCACCACTAAAACGTGTCACGACCCGCACCCTGATTAGGGGTACGAGTACATGGTTACGTCCAGCCTATGCCGCAGAATCGACGGTAGAACACTGTATAGGTCGTCTATAAATACTACAACTAGACAAAATATAGGGGTACCTGTCATCTCTGCACGGAGGTATAATATGGCATAACTCAATCATAAGACAAACTAGGATAGATAGCACGAAATAGAAATATGATAGAAAGGAAAACTGGAAAGGAGTTCAAGATCCAACACAAGCTCAGAGATATAAACACATCACAGAATCTCAAAATATAATATAAAAACTATAGTATGAAAATAATAACTGGATTGCAGTCTAGGCAAGCCTATCTAACAGTCTAAACAGGGGCTATATCATCTACGGGCTCCAGGGGTAATGTCTCATCAAACTCTATCCTGGTCATACCCGTAAAAGGTAGAGCAATCAGCTAACATGTACTCTGTAAATATCAACGGTTATCCTGTCATGAAAATGAGCAAGCACAAGCACTAACAGTAGTTCCATATGAATTGACAAATTCTATAAGAGACAATATAATGAAATACAAGACAAAGATATAGGATGGCTTGGGAGCTATTCGGAAGCCGAGTTACAACCCATAAACCAAACGAGGACCGGGGTTGTAACCCTTCTCCTGAACAGAACCTAGCCTCCAATCAAGGTATATCATAAGATCATATAGAACATGTGAGAACTGAATATCATAACATGGTGAGAAAAGTACTGAATGTAGAACTGAGTATGATATATGATGTAATAAAATAAATATAAAATGTGCCATGAATTATTAGTGCGTTATATGATCGGCTTGGGAATCAGGATCAGGCTTTCCATCTGACCGGCTATAAACAAGTGTACAACGGAGCAGGATCAGGCCGACCACCATGGAAAGCTATAAACAAGTAGGGTCAGGCTTTACCCGTCGTGAGACGAGGGTATAGCTATGAATAAGTAACAAGTACAAGTGTGAAGAACAAGTAGGGATTTTGATCACACAATCACTAATAACTCTTCATTATCGAATAGTATAATAGATCCGGACATGACACGTCATGATACGGGACTCAAGAGCAGGAGGCCAGCCTGCTCCCAAGTCCATGTCTATACAAGTACAAGTAATAAGTCGAGTAATGTTCCAATATACCAAGTAATCCAGGAACAACATCTCATGGCAGGATCCGACATATACTAGTCCGTGAACCATCGTGTTAAGAATCAAGTAAGACACTACAACTGAATCGAATATAGCAGATATCAAGACAATGAAAACTATCAGTGAATGTACTCGCCTGCGATCCTGAGCTGTCAAATGGGGTCGATGCTCAGAGTGATGCCACAAACCTAAAGATGAGATATAATAAGCTAATTAGGGTTCAACAGTGTTAGGCAGGATTATATAGTATAAGCTATGTAATCTAGGTCAATCTCAGTCCAACTAAGTCAAACTATGTCACACTGAGTCACACTAGGTCAAACTAGGTCACAGAAAGTCAAACCAAATCAAACTAGGTTAAACTGGGTCAAAGGTTGACTTACAGTTGACTTTTGATTATCTGGTCAACTCTGGGTCAAACTAGGCTAATGTCGACTAACAGTTGACTTTTGGTCAACTGGTCAACTCTGGATCAAAACTAGCCTAAGCATATTATTTCTAATATTTACCTACCAAGATACCATATATCTTGGTCAAACAGGATCAACTATAATCTAAGAATTAAAATATCAAGTTGTACCTCGTTATTTGTACATCGAAACATACGACACGCAAATCGAGATAAAATAATCAACGGTAAAGTTAATAATCTTATCACAGTGATCCACATGATTATCTTGCCAATTTCAACGATGTGAGATCACTGGAATCGACTGATCTCAGTTTCGTTGTACTAATTCCTAAATACAAACTTAATAAGAATTAATTATAATAAAAGGTAATACACAGAGAAAATATCTACAAATATTGTCGGATGATGAAACAAACATCACCAACGTGTCCAGAATGGTCAAGTCAGCTAGGATAGCCTATCCATAAGTCCAATTTGGACATTGGGGCAAAAAGGTAATTTCGGATCAAAACGGTGTCCGTGTCGGACCCGCTTTGTACCAAAAAATGTGCAAGAATACTAGTCCACTAAACCTAACAAATTATATGTCCACGAATCCAGAATGACGATACGAACCCAACGGTATATCCAGAATTGGATTCCGTTGACCCGATCTCAAATTGCTCCGTTGAACAAGACATTGAAATTCTGATTTATACGGAAAAGCATGTCAGAGCTAATGTCCTCAAAACTCAGCAAATTATATGTCAACGAGTTCAGAATGACGATACGAACTCAACGGTATGTCCAGAATTGGATTTCGATGAGCCGATCTCAAAATGACCCGTTGACCCGGATATTGGTATCCGACTTACACCGAAATACGTGTCGGAACCAATGTCCTCTAAAACCTAGCAAATTATATGTCAACGAGTCCAGAATGATGATACAAACTCAATGGTATGTTTAGAATTGGATTCCGATGAGCGGATCTCAAAATGACCCGTTGACCCGGATATTGGTATCCGACTTGCACCGAAATGCGTGCCGAAACCAATATCCTCTCAAATCTAGCAAATTATATGTCAACGAGTCCAGAATGACGATACGAACTCAACGGTATGTCCAGAATTGGATTCCGATGAGCCGACGTCAAAAAGTCCTGTTGACCCGGACTGTAGGGCCCGCTTTGTACCGAAATGCGTGCCAGGGCCCATGTCCTCCAAATCTAACAAACTTTATATAGATATATGCCAGAACGGCACCACGAGTCTACTGCTGGTGTTAGAAATTGAATCCAGAGTCCCGGGTTCAAAATAGAATTTAACAACTTAGAAATTACGAATTCGGACGGCCAACTTTGGCGTAGAATTCAAATAATCAAACGTGCTCACAATGAAACAAAACTTAAAGGATAGGAAGAGGGTTATACCAGCTACGGATAGGAACCAGTGGCACGCTAGATGGAGCTGTAATGGAAGAGATACGAACTGACGAAGTTGGCTCCATAAAACTGTCCAAAAATAACACAATTTAAAGCGTCAATTTATGGCCGATTTTGATGTATCAAACAAAAAAATTAACGGACGAAAATTGAGGAGAGAGAAGAGCTATATACTAAGATTTTGATGGAGCAAAGAGTTCATCGATCCAACGGTCGGATTTCCTAAAAAATGCGTACGAAGTCGCTGCAACGAGGCGCCATTTCTAGATCCATTCCGAGCGCGTCACGACAGAATCTTGTGCAAAATGCACAAATTGCCTAGACGGCGCATCCCGGAGGACGGTGGCCGCCATGGGGAGGTGCGCCCGGCCCACGTGCGGTCGTGGAGGGCTCGCCGGCGATGGCGACGGTCGCGACGATGCCGTGGCTGCTGTACGTGCGTGCTTCTGCCGCTCGCTGCTGCTGTAAGCCTTGTTGTGCTGCACTGCTGCCGTGCTGCATTACTGGCCGTCGGGAAGGGGGGCTGCGCTGGTCTGGCACGATGGTGCAGCCAGGGACACGGTGAGGGGTCGTGGTGGTGCGACGGTGGTGGTGGAACTCGGTGGTGGTGGCAGTTGAGGATGATGGTGGTGATGATGATAAGGAAGAGAAGATGTTGGTAAAGTATGAAGGAGGAGAGGGGAAGTCGGCAATGGGAGGTGGAGGTCGGCCGGCCATGGGGGGATGGTGAGTCGGCCAAAAAATGAAAGGGGGCTGCTGTAGAAAAAATGAGAGAGAGAGAATGAGTTGTGTATTAATGAAAGAGAGAGAGAGAGAGAGAGAGAGAGAGAGAGAGAGAAAAAGTAGAGAGAGAAAATAAGAAGGAATTTCTTAGGGCCGGCCATGAATGAGGGGGTGTGTGAGTTTGAGTGTCATGTGGGAATGAGTGGAGTGGATTGATGGAGAGAAAATCCATGGCTAGGATTTAAATAGGGATTAGATCATTCTTTAGGAAATTAAATCATTGAAATATACATTAAATATTTGAAGTGGAAAAAAACTAGGTATTTTATATTTTTGGTAGGAAAAAGTATGTGTGGGTATTCATGAGGGGGCAACATGAAGTTTGGGTTGGGTTCGGTTGAGCCGGGTCGGGTAAAATCGGACATGGTACAATAATTGAATTTAAATATATATTTATGATCATGGGTAAATAAGTAGCATGTGGGTATAGGAACGAAATCGTAAAACAGAATACTCTAGAGGGGGGGAGGTGAATAGAGTAGGCAGCGGAATATTGCTAATTAAAAGCTTGTCAGCAGTTAGATCACAGATATAATAATAATCACAAAAGTAAATGACAGAATTTAAAAGTGATCAGAAGGCAAACGCAAAGACAGCGATGTATACTGGTTTCCTTCTGTTGAGGACTAGTCCAGTTGGTAGAACTCTTGCTACCAGTTGAATCCACTATTTACAAAACTGTAAGTTTTCTTACGAAGTCCTTGCAACTTCTACAATGCGAGCTTTGATACGAAGAACTCGTCCAACTTCAATTGTGAAGAGTTGAATCTTCTATCAAGCCTCTGATTACAATCACTCTGAAACTTCTAGACCGTACCGCTCTGGCAAATCGACTAGAGGATTGTAACTGGCTTGGGATCTGAAAATTAAAGCTCGAGAAAACTCTTTGGAAGACAGTAGGCTTTAAATAGAGAGAAGATTGAAAGTGAATTGGTGTGTTAAAATGATCGAAATCCTTCTCTATTTATAGGAGTTCCAAAGACAGAATTCTGGCAAAATTCGGGCAGAATTCGGGCAGAACTCGATGAGCAAATCTCGGTCAAATCCGCAACTGCAGGAGGACCAAGCTCCAAGGAATTCAAAAATCAAAACGGCCACTAACCGAACTCTGGCCGAATTCTGGCCGAGTTCTGTCAGGGTTTGGTTAGGGTTTTTCAAAATAGATTTTGGGGAATTTTGAAAACCTTTTTGGAGCTTTTGTAAATATGAATGTTTTTCAAAACTAAGGACATTTTAAAAACATTTTGAAATTATTTTGGAATAGCCTATTTGCCAGTATGACTCGGTGTACAATATATTTCAAGACTCAATAAAATAAAATATTACATTGCTCAAAGAAATACAGACTCGAACAGGCAAACAACGCTTCGGTCTTGAACTGAGTAGATAGCCGTTCTTGATCATGTCCAAGAGTCCGAGATATCTTGACTAGCTCCATATATCGAGACAAAGTTTGATCAATTATTAAAATCAGTTTGACCATATGACCAATGGGCCAACAATGTCCTCCATTTTGATAATTGACAAACTATGAATGATATAACATCTTTTGAGATAAGATACCAGAAAAATTGTTCAAAATTGTTCAATCCCTGTATTATTCTCAAAACAAAATGTTAGATCCTTTTTCTCCCCCGTTGTCACTTAGCAAATAATTGCGAAGAAATAGGCTCCCCCGTAATTAATGCATAAGCTACAACATTGAAGAAACACAAGAAAATAATATCTCATGCAGTGAGAATATACAAGACATAACAGAGAAGTATTTCACAGGCAGTTTATAATATAGAAGTAGATAAAGATGCTATAAAGAATAAATAAACTGATATGAAAGATAAACTACGCATCCCATAAAAATAAAATGATGTTCAAGAGACATCAAGAAATATCCAGTACAAGTCCTTAAAAAACTGATAATAAAAGCTAAAAAGAAAAAAACTTGGAATGTCGGAGCATTTCCAAGTGTACAGTAGACAATAACTAAGTCTCAAAATCAGCTAATACATCATCATCACATCTCCTCATCATCCTCATCAGCAGCATGGCCGACATGTCCAGAAGGACCAGCTCCAGAAGGGTGTGGAGTAGCACCAGAACTGCGATACCAATCATAAGCGTTACCGGGCTGAAAGTAGGCATGAACAGCCTCATCCTCACAGCGGTAACCAGAAAAGGCTGGATCTCTAGGAATAGAACCGGTAGAATGTCCAGTCTGAACAAATCGGAGATCAGCTAGAGAATTTGCTATCGCCTGATAACGAGTGACATCGTGGAACTCACGTTCGCGGGCCATATCCGTTATCGAGACGTGCAAATCAGAAAGATGCTGGTGTATGCCATCAAAGGTCATGGCATACTGCTGAGTAGGTGGAGGAGGTGGAGCAGTAGGAAGAGCAGCAACAGTCATACTACGACGAGATAGCTTAAGAAACTTGGGCTCAGGGTCTTGAGTACAAGTTGACAGATCAATATCAAAACGCTGGAAGATGCGTGGAAGAATTATCGCATAAGAGAGATTTCTATCTCTTGCATGACAACGTCCCATCATCTGGATAATAGTCTTAAGGGCAGAAAAAAGAATCCCTTTAAGAATATGATACATAGCAGACAGCTCAAGTGATGTGACATCATCCTTTGAAGTAGACTTCGGAAGGAGAGTGGAGTAGATGATGCGATGCAATTCATAACTAAACAAGTTTAAGTTATTGGCCTTGAACTTTCCAGAGCGAACTCGATCAGGGGCACAAAGTTGAGCTTTGAAACTAGCAAGTGTCGTGCCGTCGGAGAAATCAAATTCAGTGATATCATCAAGCGGTGTACCTTCATTAGAAATACCAAGGATTTCCGCTAAGAGGATATCATTGAACTCGATATCTAGTCCGCCAATACTAGTACTTACGTCAAACGTGTTTAGTACGATATTGCAATAGAAAATTCTAATGGCATTAGTAGCTACCGAAAAACAAAGTTTAGCAAAGTGTTGTAACCCTAATGCCTCAAAATAAGGGCGGTGATCTGGAAACACAGTCCATTTGATAGGAGCGCCTGTGCATATGGATCTCATAGAAAAGTCTCCATACCACAGAAGGGCTTGATCTAGGGTTTGAAAATCAAACCCATCGAGCGCGCCATCGCTCGATTGAACTGGCAAAAAGAGGGAATCCGTGTGTGGATTTGAAGATGATCCTTCCTCACTAGGATTGGTCGTCTTCTTCCTCTTGAAGGGGTTGAATCCCTTAGGCATTGTACAAATAAAGTAAATATGCACGAATTTGAAATGAGGAGAAATACGGAGTTATACCTCCCGAGATTCAAGTATGCTGTAGAGGACAACGATCTCCGCACGAATCCAAAATTTGGATGAATTTTACCACGTAGATTGGAAGAAACGAAGTGGTGAAGAACTAGGGTTTGGAGAGCTTCGTGCGGCTGCTGTTGCTGTGGAAGAGGTTTTAGAAGCAATGAATAAGAAGAGGCTCTCGGGTTCTGGTTATATAACCAGATACCACTAACCGAACTCGGGCCGAATTCGGTCCGAACTCTGGCAGAATTTGCCTAGGGGTTCTGTTAGTTGGTTTGGGCCACTTTCTTTTTCGTTGACTCATTTCAAAAATTTAATTCAAAGATTAGTAATTTCATCCTTCAATTAATATAATTAATATTATTTTATAGATTAAATTTTGTTACACAGCGACTGTCTCAGATTAGCTATAGGAGTACTGTCCCAGCTGGCGGAGATTCACCGGGGAACGCTTATATACCGCTTTGCTTCAACCGTAGTTGTGGTGACAGACAGACTCTTTATTGGCTTGTCTCTAACACAGTTTTTGCGTATTGAAATATAATCATAAAAAAAATTAATTAACATTATTGACGTCCAAAATTCCTAATTTTTGACGTAAATAATTGAAACGATCTTCTGCTAGAGGTTTTATGAAGATGTCAGCTAATTGATTCTCAGTGTCTATGTATACAAGGTCAATATCTCCATTCTGATGATGATCTCTAAGAAAATGATGTCGAATCTCGATATGTTTAGTACGAAAATGACATACAGGATTCTTAGTCAAATTAATAGAACTAGTATTATCACAGAAAATGGGTATATGTATAAAATGTAATCCATAGTCTTCTAAGGTTTGTTTCATCCACAAAATTTGTGCACAACAACGTCCTGCGACGATATACACAGCCTCTGTTGTTGATAATGCAACAGAATTTTGCTTTTTACTAAACCAAGAGACTACAGCTTTTCCTAGGAAATGATAAGTGCCGCTAGTGCTTTTTCTATCAACCTTACATCCGGTAAAATCAACATCGGAATAACCGGTTAGGTCAAATGACGTAGTTTTGGGATACCATAAGCCGATAAAAGAAGTGCCTTTAAGGTATCGAATGATACGCTTAACTGCGCACATATGTGATTCCTTAGGATTGGCTTGAAAACGAGCACAGAAGCAAACACTAAACATAATGTCTGGTCGACTGGCAGTTTAATAAATTAAGCTACCGATCATACCTCAATACTTACGTATGTCGACAGGTTTGCCTTGTTCATCAAAATCAAGCTTGGTTGAAGTCGCCATTGGAGTGCTAAGTGGCTTTGCTGCTTCTATGTCGAACTTCTTTAGCAAATCATTTGTGTACTTGGCTTGATTTATGAATGTCCCATTGTCAGTTTGTTTGATTTACAATCCGAGAAAGAATTTCAGCTCTTCCATCATGCTTATCTCAAACTTATTCTGCATACACTTAGAGAATTTTTGACAAAGAGATTCATCAGTAGATCCAAATATAATATCATCAACATAGACTTGTATTAAGAGAAGTTTGCCATTAAAAGACTTAATAAAAAATGTAGTGTCAACCTTGCCCTTTGAAAAACCATTGTCAAGTAGGAAAGAGCTTAGACGATCATACCAAGCACGAGGGGCTTGTTTTAAAATGTACAAAGCTTTCTTCAACTTGAAAACATGATCAGGGTTTTTAAAATCTGTGAAACCTGGAGGTTGTGCTACAAAAACTTCTTCTTTTATAAAACCATTTAAAAATGCACTTTTGACATCTATTTGAAATAATTTGAAATTATGAAAACATGCAAATGCACATAACATACGAATGGATTCTAATCTCGCAACTGGGGCATAAGTCTCATCGTAGTCGATACCTTCTTCCTGATTGTATCCTTGAGCTACGAGTCGAGCCTTATTGCGAGTCACTAAACTATTCTCGTTCAGTTATTTCGGAATACCCATCGGGTGCCAATGACCGGATGATCAATAGGCTTGGGAACAAGTTTCCAAACTTGATTCCATTCAAATTAGTTTAATTCCTCTTGCATAGCATCTATCCAAAAATTATCACTACATGCTTCATCAATATTTTTGGGTTCAAACTGAGAAATGAATGCAACACTAGAAACAATATCTCTACTGGATGTACGAGTACTTACACCTTTGGTAATATCACCAATTACCAAATTCTTTGGATGATCAGCCGTAAATTTCAATCTTTTCGGCAGACTCCGAAGGTAGCTGCTTCCGGGTTCTTCTCTTGGAGAATCAGCTGGTGTTGAGCTTGGTACAGTTAGATCTTCGTCATTGTCATCGATAGTCATTTGATTCAATTCATCAAAGGTGACGTTTATTGATTCTTCGATGATTATAGTTCGTTTGTTGAAGACTCTGTATCCTTTACTCTTGGCCGCATAACCTAAAAATATACCTTCATCGGCCTTTTCGTCAAACATTCCCAAATTATCTTTTGTATTAAGAATAAAGCATTTACAACCAAATATTCTAAAATATGAAACTGATGGAATTCTATCAAACCATAACTCAAATGGAGTCTTCTTCGATTTGGGTTGAATTAGAACTCTATTGAGAACAAAACAAGCTGTATTGACAGCTTCAGCCCAGAAATATTTGGGTAGACTAAACTGGTCTAACATTACTCTGGCCATTTCGGATAGAGTTATGTTCTTACGTTCCACAACTCTATTTTGTTGTAGAGTCCTAGGGCAGGAGAACTCGTGTACAAAACCGTGTGTGTCACAAAATTGCTCAAACTCTGCATTTTTTAATTCACCACCATGATCGCTTCTAATACGAGTGATCATGTAACCTTTTTCATTCTGTACTTTTTTGCAAAAGGTGACAAATTCTGATAATGCATCGTTTTTGCGTGTCAAAAAATATACCCACGTGTATCTAGAATAATCATCTACAATTACAAAAGCATATAGCTTACCTCCGAGACTAGCAACTCTGCTAGGACCAAATAAGTCCATATGTAGTAATTATAGAGGTCTAGTAGTACATACAGCGTTTACTGACTTGAAAGAGGATCGAGTAGCTTTGTTCTTTTCACATTGACTGCATACCGCATCCTTCTTGAATGTAATGTCCGATAAACCGTGTACTAGCTTCTTTGTGGATAATCTGGAAATAGTATCCATATTTACATGACCGAGTCTCATATGCCACAGATGACTCTCATCATTTTTAGCCATTAAACATCTACCTGAAATGTTAGTATCTTCCAACAAATAGAAAACATATATACTGCCTTCTCTAATACCTTCAAATATAGTATTACCAGTTGAACTATCAATAATAGTACATTTGTCTTTTACGAAGTTAATACCATAACCGTGATCAGCTAAATGGCTTATGCTGAGCAGATTATGTTTTAACTCAGTAATAAGACAAACATCTTTAATCACTGGATATGGAGCTTTACCAATATCACCAATATCGATTATATACCCTTTTAAATTATTGCCGAAGGAGACGTATCCTTCTTTATTCCTCTTCGACAATGTTGCGAATAATAAAGCATCACCGGTCATGTGCCGTGAGCAACCGCTGTCGAGGATTCATTTGCTTCTAGCATGTGAAGGGTGTCCCACCTACAAAACAATTTGCAGATAAAACTATTGGTACCCATTTCTTGTAGGGTCCTGACTGGTTAGCTTTCGGTATCCATGCATAAATATTTAAATCTACTAGCTTTCTGATTCTACATACAGAAGATATATGACCAATGAGGCCACAATAATGACATTTAGCATGTTGAGTGTTGAAAGTTGAGTGATGTGCATGGTTGGTAGGTTTAGGTTTTCTAGTATAGAAGAAAGCATACCTATTATCTTGTTTGGGCATAACCTTTTTAGGCAAAGGTTTGATAGGGTTAGGTCTGACAGTGTTAGGTTTGGGAATGTTCCAATTTTTCGGTAAGTGACACGTGTTAGGGTAGGAAGCAGCAATCTCAGGCTGGTTTCCTAACCTAATTTCTAATCTTTTGGAAGTGTCATATAACTTAGTATAGTCAGAAGTGAGTGCTTCCATTCTGACTTGTGCACTTTGAAGACTTTTTTTCTCTTTAGAAAGTTCTTCTTTCAGTTGGTCAATAATCTTGTCTTTTTCTTCGGATGACTTAGTAGTCTCGTGTAATAAGAGCTTAATAGAAGAAAGCTCACCAGACTCACTAACATTATCTTTAACCTCAGCTAGTAGGTCGATAAGTCTTCCTATTTCACCTTTGTACTCTTTGAGTACCTTCTTAGAGGTCTGATATTTGCTACGCAGTTTCCTGTAATCACTTATCAGTTCACTGAAGGCTTCTCCTAATTGCTCAAAGGTGAAGTCATCATATGTATCAACTATAGGTTCAGAGAGTACCTGATCGGATGCCATAAAGCATACATTTGTAGCGTCTTCTGATTGTTCATCTTCTGAGTCGCTGGCTTCACTTTCATGCCATATGCTGATATTGGCATACTTCCGAGATGTTGATCTCTTTAAGTTCCCTTTCTCGTATCTGTTGCTCTTCTTGCTTGTTGATGTGTTTGTAGGACAGTCCTTCTTCATGTGTCCTTTCTTCTTGCAGCTGTAGCAGACAGCGTCATCTTGATACCAACTGTTGCCGCTATTGTTCTCTTTTGTCTTCTTTTCATATCTCAAGAATCTTTTGAATTTTCTTGCAAGGAGTGCTTGATCTTCAGCATCAGATTTACTGTTGTCTGAATCATCTTCTACAGATTTTCTATGCTGAGCTTTGAAAGCGATCGTCTTCTCATTTGGTACAGGCTCTTCAAAGTCTTGCAGCTCTAGTTCATGAGTGAGTAGCTTACCCATGAGTACTTCAAGTGTCATGGTAGTGAGGTCGTTTTCTTCAATAATTGTAGTAGCCTTCGGAATCCAGTTCTTTGTAAGTGCTCGCAGGAGTTTGCGAATCTTTTCATGGTTACTGTAATCTTTGCCTATGGAGGACAAAGGATTTACAATATCCAAGAATCTTTCGAACATCTGAGTAACTGTTTCGTTGGGCTTCATCTTGAACACCTCATACTCTTGAGTAAGTCTGCTGACCTTTGATTCTTTGACTTGAGTTGTTCCCTCATGTGTGACTTCAAGAAGTTTCCATACTTTATTTGCAGTTGTGCAGATAGATACCCTGTTAAATTCAGTTATGTCTAAAGCAAAAATAAAGCGTTAATAGCACGTGCGTCAAGACTGGCCTTTTTTTCTTCTTCTGTATATCTGTTATGGGATTTTTCAGTTAAAACTCCATCAACATTTATACGAGGTGGCTTTTGATAGCCATCAATAACAATAGACCATAAATCAAAATCAAGAGATTTTAGAAAGAAACTTATACGTGTTTTCCAATAAGTGTAGTTTGTGCCATCAAACAGTGGAGGTCTGTTTGTGGCTTGGCCTTCACTTGTAAATTTCACAGTTGCCATGTGTAAAGCTGTGATCTATATAAAATTTAATATAACTGCTGTTTTACCATGCTTTACCTGTATAACCAGCTCTGATACCAATTGTAGGAACGAAATCGTAAAGCAGAATACTCTAAAGGGGGGTGAATAGAGTAGGCAGCGGAATATTGCTAATTAAAAGCTTGTTAGCAGTTAAATCACAGATATAATAATAATCACAAAAAGTAAATGACAGAATTTAAAAGTGATCAGAAGGCAAACGCAAAGACAGCGATGTATACTGGTTTTTCTCTGTTGAGGACTAGTCCAATCGGTAGAACTCTTGCTACCAGTTGAATCCACTATTTGTAAAACTGTAAGTTTTCTTACAAAGTCCTTGCAACTTCTACAATGCGAGCTTTGATACGAAGAACTCGTCCAACTTCATTTGTGAAGAGTTGAATCTTCTATCAAACTTCTGATTACAATCACTCTGAAACTTCTAGATCGTACCGCACTGGCAAATCGACTAGAGGATTGTAACTGGCTTGGGATCTGAAAATTAAAGCTCGAGAAAAACTCTTTGGAAGACAGTACGCTTTAAATAGAGAGAAGATTGAAAGTGAATTGGTGTGTTAAAATGATCAAAATCCTTCTCTATTTATAGGAGTTCCAAAGACAGAATTCTGGCAGAATTCGGGCAGAATTCGGGCAGAACTCAATGAGCAAATCTCGGTCAAATCCGTAACTACAGGAGGACCAAGTTCCAAGGAATTCAAAAATCAAAACGGCCACTAACCGAACTCTGGCCGAACTCTGGCCGAGTTCTGTCAGGGTTTGGTTAGAATTTTTCAAAATAGATTTTGGGGAATTTTGAAAACCTTTTTTGAGCTTTTGTAAATACGAATATTTTTCAAAACTAAGGACATTTTAAAAACTTTTTAAAATAATTTTAGAATAGCCTATTTGTCAGTACGACTCGGTGTACAATGTAATTCTAGACTCAATAAAATAAAAGATTATATTGCTCAAAGAAATACAGACTCGAACAGGCAAACAACTCTTCGGTCTTGAACTGAGTAGATAGCCATTCTTGATCATGTCCAAGAGTCCGAGATATCCTGACTAGCTCCATATATCGAGACAAAGTTTGATCAATTATTAAAATCAGTTTGACCATATGACCAATGGGCCAACAGTGGGGGCTCAAATAAATGGAACACAAGTGTCATGCGGGTAGTAGGCTTCGTGTGGGCCGTTTCCATATTTTGGGTCGACTAAGTTGGATCGATGTCGGGTCCCGAAATTAAATTGGAAGTCAGGTCACATTTTACGGTGGATAATTAATTGGCCTAAATGAAGGTAATCTTGTCTACTACACACTGATGAAGAGAGTTTCCAAAAATTGGCATCCCTGACGCTCCAGAAATCAAAGTCACGGTAACGAGCATTAAATCAAATAATAATTAAATAATAATATCTATTGTAAAATAATTGATTTATAAAATTGAAATAAATAGCCCTAAGTTCAGGGGGCTTACAATATAAATTGCAACTTGTTAACACAAGAAGAAGCCTTTATTTAATTGAATATTTGTTTTCACTTCATGAATTGAATATATGTCCTAGTAATTTTATGCAGTTCAAGCTGTGCAAGGTCCAAAGTATTCATGGTTGTGTATTCCATCTTTTTATATAGGGAGATGTGAAACCTAAGATAATTTTGCCAAAATTGGTTCTAATATTGCACTTTCTCGTTTTTTTTGCAGGCTGATAACCTTTATCGTTTCATGCCAATATACACATGTTCCTTTTGTTGTAGGTGCCCAGATGTGTTATGAGTTAACAAGCAATACGCTTTACCAGGTAACATACATTAAAATATATCTAGTTATACTCTTTGATATTTACAATTTGATTGAAATTTTAAGATTTTATTAGATATGAAGTTGATTGCTTCTTTTTAAGACATTATAAATTGTAATTGTCCCATACCACTTTACCAAAACTCTACACTGTCGGTGAGGGGTGAAGGTTGTGTATTTATTCAACATGCCATTGTAAGTCAAAGACACTCATTATGAGTTGATAGCTGGACTCACGTGGCTTTTTTGTGTGTGAAATCTGCTTAAATTACTTGGTTTCCTGGTGTTAGCAGAGATACTAAACTTCACGGCAATGGGACATTTGAATATGTAGAAGATCCATGACAAGAACTTGCACGCATGGTCACTTTATGTGGATCTAGGTGATAGTAGGCACTAACAATTTTTGTTGTATGCAAATACAAAACTTTCTCATGCTATGTTGATGGAACGTGCCTTAATTATGCATTCAACATTTGCTAGAACGTGAATGTCATCATAGACATGCACAGAACGTGCAGCCATACCTAGATTTCTTGTGGTGTGCATGCTTGCATGCCCCTCTGATGACAAATAATAAATTTATTTTGTGTTTTTGACTAACGTTGCCATTTCTGATGACCATATGCATGAGCAAAAACATGATGTATTTGTTTAAAGTAATCTGTATCGACCATATATACTTTTGTCCTACCTAATATATATATATATATATATATATATATATATATATATATATATATATATATATATATATATATATATATATATATATATATATAGCAGTTTAGTTCAGTTATTACCTCTGAGATCTAGTAATTGACTGCTTGGTACCAGCTTATTTGCTTCTCTAATTATCTTAAAATCTTGCTTGATTATAATCATTAAAATATATAGTAGTTTAGCTCCATGAATGATGAAGAATCGTTAACAATGTGATTCTTTATAATTTTTCATCATTTTGAGTTTGGAAGATATAGCAGTTTCAGCTCCATGAATTTATTCCTAATTCCACCTTTTTCAATGATTATTCTTCATTTTGAGTTTGGAAGGAGGACCTACTTTCTGGTTTGTTTCTAGTTTATGCAGTTGTTTTTATATATGCATAGTTGTAAGCATTTTACTTCTTTATTTTCAGATGTCGAGATGCCGAGAAAAGATGTAACACTGAGGCACAACAATACAGTTGGCATAAAATTTAATTTTTCTATATATAGGTGGCAAAACGAATGAAGCTTAGTGCCTTTATAGCAGTATTTGGTAAGCAAAAATTAAGAGGGCGATATTAGTTTATGCATTCCATTTTATAAAAACACCTCCATTTTTGCTATAAGGTTAATGTTACTTCTATGTTTCTGTTATAGGATGATGAATAGACAGTTAAAAAAAAGGGTTAGCAGAAGATTTGATTCTTGTTGGTGCTGATATAGACCTTACTCTTTGCAAGCTCGATTTCTCTTAGATGAGTATCCCAGGTAGAATTCAATTATTTTTAGTTATTCTTGCTACATCTTTGTTGGATCAAACTATCAGATTCATATGGTTCTCATAGATAAAAATTAAATGGTTGCAGGCTATTATAAGCCATCTTGATCCACTCGATGTTGATACCCGACGCCCTTGACCCACTCGATAATTGGTTCCTTCCACAATTTGGTATTTGACTTGTTTATATGCATGTGAAACGAATCCAAGCCTGTAAATAAATTGTTTCTTTGTTTTCTTCAAGTGAGTACATGCATTTAAATTTTAGTTATTCTGGTTACATCTTTGTTGGATCAAATTACCGGATTCAGATAGTTCTAATAGATGAAAAATGAAATGGGTGTAGGATACTTGTGTGTATCGTGAGACATTATGATCTACTTGACGTCGATGCTTGACGCCCTTAACCCACTGGATAATTGGTTCTTTCAATAGCTTGATATGCTTCTTATTTATATTCTTTGAAATGAATTCTAGCATGAATAAGAAATTTCTCCTTGACCATTTTGAGGGTACGTGGCTGGACGTGTTGACAATTTTGAAGGGATGTCGATAGTTTTGGTGGTGTTTATGAAGCCAAAGGAAGCTACATGCTAATAGTTTTGAGGGTGCCCTAAAAAGGAAACATTATAATGTATATATACATGTATTTGAATATATTTTTTAAAAAAAGTAATTAATATGGTGATATTATGTACATTTGGAATATGATATTTTTAGTTAAAAAAGAATGTTTCAAATGTTTGTTAAATTTAATAATTTATGTTGTCTGGTTCGAAATGAATGATTTAGAATCGATTAGTATTGACCATTGCTTTTTATAACGCTTTAACATATGATATGTATGTGTGTGTGAATTACATCCACAACCGTTTGAAAAAAGTGTTATATATATTTTCTATTTATAACGCTTGAAAAATAAGTGTTATATATATAAATTATTTATAACACTTTAGAAATTATGTGTCATATATGGTGTATTATTTATAATGTTTCTAGGAAAAAAAGTTATATATGAAAGACCATTTATAACGCTTTTATAAAACATTCATAACATTGGTTTTCATAATGCCTGCAGGAATAAAAAAAGCATTATAAAATGTTATTTATGATAATTTTTAGCTGTCATAAAAAGGTATTTTTGTTGTAGGCCTCTGGCACTATCTCGCCCTCCTACGAAGGTACGTCACCTGTCTCGACTCCAGAACCATCAACCTCCGGGTAGTCCTCCTCTCTAACTAAGCCTGGAAAGATCACTAGGTTCTCAGGGGACTAGCAAGATACATATAAACATGCCAAATGTAATAGTATAAAGTATACAGAGAAATAAGAAATAATCAAAAAAAATCAACTAATGCACAATGGACTAAGATACCAAGATCCAAGACATAAGGAACCTAAGACACTGGCATGCCATACTAGTCATGGCTAACAAGTCAAATCTATAGGCTGTAGTCAAGCCAAGTACTCGCAATCTATAGTATCTCAATCGTAGTCAATGTAAGCACTCCAAATCGAGATTGTAGCCATTCCTATTATCAAGGTCAAATAATCCTATA
>JANAVB010037419.1:2180967-2305967 GCA_029216955.1 Iris pallida | reverse complement strand
GAATCCAATTCTGGAGATACCGTTGGGTTCGTATCGTCATTCTGGTTTCGTGGACATATCATTTGCTATATTTTATAGACTTGTTTTCTTGCACGTTTTTCGGTGCGAAACGGCTCCGAAACGGACACCGTTTTGACCCGAAATTACTTTTTTGCCCTTGTGTCCAAATTGGACTGATGGGTAGGCTATCCTAGCTAATTTGATCATTCTGGACACGTTGGCGATGTTTATTTTGTCGTCCGACAATGTTTGTTGATAATTTCTCTGAGTTTAACCTTTTTATAATTAATTAATAAATAATTCTTATAGTGTCGTATTTCGGGATTAGTACAATGAAACTGAGATCAGTCAATTCCAGTGATCTCACATCGTTGAAATTGACAAGATGAACATGTGGATCACTATAATAAGATTATCAACCTAACCATTGATCTTCTTATCTCGATTTGTGTGTCGTAAGTTTCGACGTACGAATAACGAAGTACACTTTATATCTTTAATAATTAGACTAGAATTTACCCTGTTGACCAGTTGACCCAAAGTCAACTATAAGTCAACACTTGACCTAGTTTGACTAGATTATTGACCGGAGTTGACCTAGAGTTGTTTAGACTTAGAAGAACCTAGAATAAAATAGATTGTTTGTAGAGATTTATTTATTACAACTTGAACACCTTGTAACCTGTGTTGCTTTAAATAGGACTCTGTGGCTTCAGTTGGACCCCTATACCTATCAGCTGTTCAGGTTATCAGGCGAGTACATTCTCTGATCATTTTATATCATGTTTAGGATTATATTTCCTGCTTTAGACTATCTTACTTGATGCTGACACGTTGGTAACACGGATTGGTACTATATGGATCCCTTCATGATATGTTATCCCTCTCGGGAGCATCAGATACTTTTGTCATGTGTGTTTCACTTACATCACATATCATATGCTTCTATCATCATGAATCTTCGAGAATCAGCTAGTGACTCATGTACCCTCATGATCACCGAGCCTTCACGAATCAATTCATGAATCACCCTTTATAGGCAACGTAGTATAATAATGAATCTTAACGTAAATTGAATGGATCCTTATGTATTGATTGGGGATGGGGGAGTATAAGTGAACATGTGAATAAATCCAAGTAGTGTAATCATGAATCAATTCCAAGTAGTGTAATCATGAATCAGTCCTTAGCCATTCACATGTTTATGCAGTACTCTGAATCACTAGCACTGTCTCTCTTTATATATATCATAGATATTTACTTACAGTCTCTCTTTTACATTATGCTATTTCTTCAGATCCTGTATTTTATTCTCTAGCATGATTACATTTTCTTTCCTACTATGACTTGTTGAGATGTATTGTGCTCGCTCCAGTCCTGACTGGACCTGTTGATAAATTTTACAGATAGCCTGGAGGTTGCCTGCTAGCCTAGAGGAGACAGTAGAGGTTGTATAGATAGCTAGGGTTTGCTCATAGTTTATTCTCAGTTGTCTTGAGATGTATTTACGGATTATTGTATTTGAGTTTTGAGATGTATTCTGAGTTTATGTATCTTAGACACTTAGACTTCTATCTGTTGTATCTCTTTGGATTTCATGTTTTATCTATCTTCCATTATGCCGTACCTTAGATGTGATTGAGTTTACATTCTGCTATGTCACCCCCATTCGGGGAGTATAAACTGTTTAGTCTTATACTGTTAGATACATTGAGACCTAGGACAGCGTTCTACCGCCGACACTGCGGCGTAGGCTGGGCGTTGTTACGTTCTCGTGCCCTAACTCTAGCGTGCTGGTCGTGACACGTTTTTAGTGGTGGCCTATGCAGGTCGAGACTAAAAGTGTAGTGGTATTCGAACTAAAGTACCACTACTGCCTGCAGTAGGATTATGATATATTTTTGAAGGTACTCAATCACAGTTAGGAACCCTTGAGAGATTTCTGGGACGACCCTTGAGAATCTTATTTTAACGCCAATTTGGAAACTCTTTTTCCCTTGATTTGATTTGATTTATCTTTACTTTCTGTTGTTGAATTTGAATTTGATGGATTATTGTTGAATTTGAGTTTGTATTTATTGATTTTGATGAAAGATTGTTGAATTTTGAATCTTGATGATAGCTGTTGCATCCGATTTTGTATTTTGATGGATTTTTGTTCATTTTGAATTTTGATGTTCGTTGATAAATTTGATTTGATTTTTGGGTATCCATTATTGATTTAAATTAAATTTTGTCAAGATGAAATTATATGGGCTAGGTCATCTAAGTTATGGAATCTAGTCTTCTACAGTCATATTAGCCAGCATGGTGAGGACACATAGTTTGACTTGGATATATTTCTCGGGTGTGGGAATTTAAGGTTTTCGCAGCCAAGCTAGCGGCATCGCGAAAATGTTAAATACCACGATTCTAGATGTATGTGCCTAAGTCGAGGACTTTGTGATTATCGTAGCCTTGCTTACTAGTATGACGAGGATTTAGAGCACCATGATTTTGGATAGACGCATATAATTATCAGATTATACCTTAAATATTTTGAACATGTTTTCACTACTTTTGTTCAGTCTTTCAAAAAAAAAGGAGAGAATTTTTGTTTGGTTTTGCTCTCATTATTTAACTTAGTAGTAGCTTTAGCTGTTTTTATAAACCTTGTGTAACTTTTTACTATGAATTTCTTCTTAAAGTAATAAATCGATAATTTTGCTAGACCTTATTTGGATTTGATATTATAGCTCTGATTTCAAAACGGGTTCCTCTTTTAAACAGATAAGCAGAACAGATTCCTTTATCATTCTCTTCCTGCCAATATTTTATTTCCATCATTCTTGTCTTACATAACTGTCATGATTACATCAGTTCCCTGTCTCGTATATAATTCTGTCAGCTATACCTTGAAAACTCTTGAATCTTCATATCATTTTGCCTGAGAAATGTTAAGGAAGCGACGTAAATCATCTAGTACGGAAATGACGTAAATGGTTATCATAGAATGATTTGTAGGAATCAGAACGTTGGATGTCAATTAAAAAAAAAATTTGAGAGGAAGATGTGGTAAAGGTTAGAATGGAATCGAGTGATAAATGTTATCAATTTAGAAAAAATCGCAAAAAATTTGGGTTACGAGAAATTAATGGATGTATTCAAAAAAAAAACTAATGAAGATATCAGAGGTCAACCTAGTTTTGAGAACTTAGAAAATCTTGGTTATTGATTCTTGGGAACTATTACAAAGCTATGTAGAAATTTAGAGATGGAAAGGAAAATTTAATTGTATTCAATGATTATGCGAAATTGAACTAGATATTATAAGAGTGTGACTAGAGACAGAGAGAACACAAGGATTTTAAGTTATAGGAATTATTTTTAGATGATTGGAGAAAATTGTAGAATTCAAAAGGATAATATTTGAAGGTGAACGTGTGAAACCCATTTCTTGTGAATTAGTATTTATTAATATATTTATTATAAATTAATATTATTTTGAGTGTTAAAGTTCTTCGAAAGTTAATATCCTGGATTTTTGAGTTCAAACCCAGACCCGAGTCCGAACCCAGACCCGAGCCTGAGCCCGAACCCAATCCCATTACTTTCTTTTCCTAAAATCTGTTTTGGATAATAATAATAAAAAAAATATATTTTGAGGAGCTGGTCCACGAGGGACCAGCAATCCCCTCTTCCCACGTTCAAAGCCAGCCCCTTATTTCTCTCCCCATCTTATTCTCCTCTCCACACTTCTCCCCACGTTCAGAAGAGAACATCCCTTATAACTCCCTTCCAGAACAACTCTCTTCTCCCTCACCTAACATTTTTTCCTCACAACTCCCTTTCCTCAAAGTGCTTCCACAGAACACTTCTTTGGGATCAAAGAACAACCCCACCATCAAACCCTCTTCTCTCTCTCGCTCAACCCCCTCTCTTTCGACCCCGACGCCGTGCCCACGCCCGCCGGCGACCCCTGGCCCGGCCGCGCCTGTCCAGCCCCTTCGCGCCCCTCTGGCCACGGACCCGCCGGCCTTCCTCCTCCCGACGTCGCCCGACGCCGTCGCCTCCACCGGCCGGCCTCCGCCCAGCGCATCCCCGACGCGCCCGACCCCCTGTCGGCCACCCTTCGGTCGACGACCGAGCCCGGATCCCGCAGCCCCCTCCTGCCCGAGCCCTAGCTCGGCCTCCTCGCTTCCGTGTCGTTCCGACGTGCCCCGATCCGCTGTTCTGTGGCAGCATTGCTGCTGTTCGCTGCTGTCCCAGCACCCCGATTCGCGTTCTGGGACTTTCTGTTCCCGACCAGGAGCTGGATTTCAGTTTGGACGCTATCCCGAGATTATTTTGCTGTCCGGATCTCCAATTCTTTCTATTATTTTTCATCTGAGAGCTCTAGCCGAGCAACCTGAGGTATAACCCCTGTCCCGTCTCTTTTTCATATAGTCTATGATGAGAAATGGTCCCCGATTCCCTTTGGGATTTCGGTTTTAGCGACGTCATATTTTTCCGGAACCTTCGGAAAGGTTCTGTGGATTATTTTGGATTTCCGGAGTATTTCGGGAATTGGTTTTGGTATGTTTTGGCTTTCCAGATTTTTTCGGTAGCGTTCTGTGAGTTTTTGGTTTGGAATCAGACTTCCGAAATTATTCGGGTCGTTCCGAATTTATCTGTAGATTGGTTGTGGATTATTATATATATACATATTTAGGATTCCCTGGTTTGGGATTTGCAGGAAAATTATCGGCACAATTCCCAGTTTTTGGGTTGACCAAAAACAGAGGAGATGCTGCCGGATTTTTCCGTAAATTCTAGAATATTTTAAAAATGAATTTAAAATAGATTTCGGAATTTTATTTAATATTTGGTTTTGGGCGACGACCGTATCGGTCAATGGGCCCCGGCTAAGTGCAAACGAAACCGGCTTCGCCCGGACGTTGAGGCATTAGCCTAGTTGAGGATTGGACCATATCTGAGACTCTATATTTTATCTTTATTTTACTATTTAATTCTGATCATATTTTATTCATATTTAAAGTTTAGGACTAACGGCAGTTTTGTCTTATTTCAATATATGTAAATAAATTGTAATGGGCATAAGCCCAGCTGGCTGTGTTCTGTAACTGTAATTGGTAGCGTAGATTTTAGTTATTTCTGGTTTTATGAGTTTTTGTATTAAACGAGTAAAATAAATAAAAAGTATTTTCGTATAAAAATAATTAAGATCTTCTCACCTAAAATTGACAAGTTTTTATTTAATTAAAAATCATGTATTTCTCACTAGATAAGAAAATTAGCTTTATATTTATAAACTATGAAAATACCAAGTTTTAATAGTTAATCTGGTATCGACAAAGTTTTCTGAATTCAAAAGTTTAAAACGAACTTTTTCCTTTGTACTAAATCAACGAACAAATAATCGTGTTTTCGTGTTTTGTTAATTAAAAGAATTAAAATTGGATTAGGACACAAATAGAGATTTTAACTAGCGTAGCTAGATTGGTAAACCTGGAATCTGAGTCAATTTCTCGAATGTAGGAATTCGAGAACGATTCTGAATTCCCGTCTCGAAGTCTTCATCCTCTCCAGTCAAGTCCATTTTGAGGCAAGTATAGTTTGTGTTAGTTTACAGTTATTTAATTAATCGCTTTACTGCAAGTTTAAACCACGATGCAAACACGAAACTCTCTCTGAGAGCACTGTAACTACTGGGGACTGGGGGAATAGTGTAATGAGTATGACCATGCTGTAACTTTACTGTAACAAATCCCGTATCCTTTACTGTAACAAACCCAAGCCGGTCATATTTCATTGCCTGTTCAAATCATACTGTTTTACTGCTGAAACTGGTCATTTCTAAACTGTTTAAAAGTGCATAATTATTATTTATTTTAACTGTTCAAATTAGCATGAATTGTACTTTGCTCCCTCCTGACTGGAGATAACATTTTTAGGGAACATTGAGGATGCTGAGCTGTTATACTATACAACAGCTAATTTGACCCGGTTCTGTACCCGGTTGGATCACGCAGGACTTGAGGCCGGCGAGCCGAACACTTAGCTAGATTTTTTGTTTCTAGATTTGTTGTTTAGAATTTTGTAATTTGACTTCAGCTTTTAATTCAGTTCTTTCACATTCCAGTTGTACTTATTTTAAGTTTAATAAAGTTTCATTTCTCGATGTTGAGTTGTGACAAATATAGTGTTGTTGTATGGTTACCTGCTACTGGAACAGTTTACTGCCGCCGTCTCAACAACGGTGCAGGCTGGGCATGATCCGGTTCGACCCAATTAGTTGGGATCGGATCGTGACATGTTTTTAGTGGTGGCCCATGCAGGTCATACAACAACTTAGGAAAACATACCTAAAAATAATTAGAACACTAAAACATTGATTTATCACGACATAGGACCGAATTATATATACATAAATATTTTTGTTTGATTATAGACTGGTAGGATACCTTGCTTATATTTGTACCCTAAACCTTCCAGAATCTAACCAAAGATAAGACCAATCCTGCTGGCGATGAGGTGTCATCTACGGATCATACCCCATCTCCTCAACCAAGTCCAGGGTTTATTCCCTCGCGGTTGATTGACCGTCCCCATGATGCATCCAGTGAAGTTTTTACTACACTGGCGAATTCTATCTCTTCTCAAACTGAGTTGCATTTCCTTGGTGGAGTATCCATTCCTGTTGCTCTACCAGTACCAGCAAACACCTCCCAAATGGTCGCCCTATTCCAAGAAATCCTGGAGTTCCAGAAAGCTCAAGTTGAAGCCCAGCAGGAACAGATGAATATCACGAGAGAAGACATGAAGAACGTCAATGATGTAGCCTTAGCTATCTTAAACCAAGTTGGAGCGGAACCTCGTCCTAGGAGGGATACCCCTGAACCTAGAAGATATTTGAGCCCTATCTGGCAGTCATATCGTAAGAAGCTATTGGTTTGTGACTGCTGTAAAGGCTTGGTCACCAAGCCAATATTTGTCGCAAAGATTAGGGAAATGTTTGGCATGTGGGTCTGCTGAACATCGGGTAAAGGACTGCCCCTTATCTTTCCATCAAACCAGAGCACATATCTCAGCAACACCTGTTAGGCCACAACTTAGGGGCTCTTCCTATCCAGCCGACCTTGTCTCCTACTATAAGGCATGATGCAAACTCGAGGTTCATAGAAGAGGAAGCAGTTGGAGACTGCTCATACAAGAGCCAGAGCCATGAGGATCAATACCTAGGACTGCTGAATAGCATTTTCTATTGTTATAAGAAGTTGTAACAGGATGTCCTTAGAATAATCATGAGAGTCTTGCTGTAATTCTCTTTCATGAATAAAATTCTTAGTTACACCTTTATGGTAGATATTTTCCCTGATAGTTTTCCCGGATTACCCCAGACCTAGACATAGAGTTCACTATTGACCTAGTTCCCGGCTCTCCCCTATTTTTAAGGGATGCTATAGAGTCAACCTGAAGGAGGCCAAGGAGATGAAGGACCGGATTAATGAAGTTCTAGGATTTACCCAAGATGGAACTTCATCCTAGGGAGCCTCAGTCTTGTAAGAAGGACCGAACAGTACGGATGTGCATCTACTACCGGGCGCTGAACAATCAAGAATAAGTACCCTTTGCCCAGGATCGATGACCTATGTGATCAATTGAGCAGAGCCAATGTGTTTTCGAAGATTGATCTTAGATCTGGCTACCATCAGATCAGGGTTAGGAAGGAAGATATTCCCAAGACGGCATTTAACACCAAGTATGGGCAGTTTTGATTCTTGGTCATGCCGTTTGGACTGACGAATGCTCCTGTGGTGTTCATGAACCTTATGAACAAGGTCTTCCATGAATACCTAGATCAAATTGTCGTTGTCTTCTTCAATGACATTTTGATCTATTCAAAGACGGAAAGGGAGCACAAAGAGCACCTCAGGAAAGTTCTGGAAACTTTGAGGAAGGAGAAGCTGTATGGTAAGCTTTCCAAATGTGAATTCTTTCTAGACAAGGTGGATTTTCTTGGCCACGTTGTCACAGGAGAAGGAATTTCGGTGGACATGAAGAAGATAGCCGCTGTTGAGAAGTGGTCTACCCCAAGCTCAGTTGCTGAAATCAGGAGTTTTTTGGGCTTGGCTGGCTACTACCGGAAGTTCGTGAAGGATTTTGCCAGAATTGCTGGGCCGGTGACGAAGCTCACTCGGAAGAATGAAGAGTTCATCTGGACGGAAGATTGTCAGGTATCATTCGAGGAGCTGAACAAGAGACTTACCACTGCACCAATCCTTGCGCTACCCGCAGGAACTGGTGGTTTCTCAATCTACAGTGATGCCTCAGGTAAAGGACTGGGTTGCGTTCTTCAACAACATGGAAAAGTGATTGCTTATGCAACTAGGCAATTACGGACTCATGAGAAGAACTATCCCACACATGATTTGGAGCTTGCAGCGGTGATATTTGCATTGAAGTTTTGGAAGTATTATCTATATGGAGAGAGAGTGGAAATATATACAGACCATAAAAGTCTGAAGTATAATTTCACTTAGAAGGAGCTAAACATGAGGCAAAGAAGATGGCTGGAGCTGATGAAGGATTTTGACATCGATCTACAGTACCACCCAGGTAAGGCTAATATGGTCGTAGATGCACTTAGTCGATACCCTATGGCGATGTTCTTGACCAAGGAGCGCCATTTGCTGGAGGACATAGAGAAGCTTGGATTGGAAATTGTACTGCCCGAGGAGGAGATGAAGAAACTTGGAAGAGAAGCCATCGTACCAGGAGATAAATCATCTTTGATGTAGTTGCAAGTGCGTTCAAGTCTTATGGACAGAATCAAGGAGGCACAATTCCAAGACGAGACGCTTTGCAAACTTAGAGATCAAGTGCTGGTAGGAACACTTGAAGGATTTTAAATCGCCAGTGACGGAGCGCTGAAGAATGGTACGAGGCTCTGTGTACCAACTGGCGAACTGAGGAACGAGCTGATGCAAGAAGCGCACCAGTCGCAGTATTCCATACATTCTGAAGCCAACAAAATGTATCGGGATATGCGTACCATTGTTTGGTGGTTTGGAATGAAGAAAGACGTGGCCAGGTATGTTGCTAGATGTTTAATTGGTCAACCAGTAAAAGCTAGCAGACAGAGACTAGCGGGACTATTGCAGCCGCTTGGCATTCCGGAGTGGAAATGGGAGCACATAACAATAGATTTTGTGTCGGGACTGCCTCGATCATAAGGAGGGAAGGATGCCATTTGGGTTATCGTGGACCGACTGACGAAGTCAGCTCACTTTATCCCCTTCAAGGTTGGTCTATCCACTGAGAAGTTGGCAGCATTGTATATGCGGCACATCTACCGGATTCATGGAGTACCGGTAAGTATTGTATCAGACAGAGATACGAGATTTACCTCTCACTTTTGAAAGAGTTTGCATGACAGTTTGGGAACACAACTGAAGTTCAGCACCGCCTACCATCCCAGACTGATGGGCAATCAGAGAGAACAATCCAGACGCTAGAAGATATGCTGAGATCCTGCGTCCTAGAATTTGGAGGGTCTTGGGAAGACCATTTGTACTTGGTAGAGTTCTCTTACAACAACAGCTACCAAGCTAGCATCGGGATGACACCGTTCGAGGTACTCTATGGACGTCGTTATCGCACTCCACTTGCTTGGGACGACGTCGGAGAACGAGTGTTGCTTGGACCTGAGATGGTGATCGATGCAGCAGAGAAGGTGAGAATGATCAGAGACAAGCTCAGGATTGCCCAAGACAGACAGAAGCATTGGGTTGATATTAGTGGTCGACCAGTGAAGTTTGAAGAAGGAGATAGCATTTCTGTGAAGTTTTCTCCTACCAGGGGAACGATCAGTTTTGACGGAGCTGGAAAAATTGAGGCCAGGTACATCAGGCCATTTAAAGTTTTAAGACGAGTTGGAAAAGTGGCGTACCGGTTAGCTCTACCAGCTAATCTTGAGAGTGTGCACAACGTCTTCTACGCATCATAGCTCAGACCCTACATTCCGGATCCGAGTCACATTTTGGATAATTCAGAGCTGAAGATTGGACTCAACCTTTCAGTGTCAGAGAAACCAGTAGCAAGCGTAGTCAGAGGTGAAAAGAAGATCAGAAAATTTGAGCCATCACATAACACCTATTTCTTATCTTTTCGTTCTAAACTTGACTGATGCTGCTAAGTTAGCCTAGTTTTGCAAGCTATTTCTTTATCAAGCTTGATCATGACAGTATTTTATTGGGTGCACCCACTAATATATTGTCTAATCAGGACCGGTGCATGATGGTCTGATCAACCTCGTGTACTTTGGTTCAGTTTTGTATTTTTCTGCATGGATGATATCATAAATGAAACTTGTCCCTAAACCGTCTCATCCACGACTGCCTTGGAAATTTTTATTGTTGGACCTGAGTTACGGGCGTAGTACCCGTACCTGTTTGATTTGAGTTTATCCCTAACCTTGCCTTTAATTTCGAGGACGAAATTTTCTAAGGAGGGAAGATTGTGAAACCCATTTCTTGTGAATTAGTATTTATTAATATATTTATTATAAATTAATATTATTTTGAGTGTTAAAGTTCTTCGAAAGTTAATAACCTGGATTTTTGAGTTTAAACCCAGACCCGAGTCCGAACCCAGACCCGAGCCTGAGCCCGAACCCAATCCCATTACTTTCTTTTCCTAAAATCTGTTTTGGATAATAATAAAAAATATATATTTTGAGGAGCTGGTCCACGAGGGACCAGCAATCCCCTCTTTCCACGTTCAAAGCCAGCCCCTTATTTCTCTCCCCATCTTATTCTCCTCTCCACACTTCTCCCCACGTTCAGAGGAGAACCTCCCTTATAACTCCCTTCCAGAACAACTCTCTTCTCCCTCACCTAACATTTTTTCCTCACAACTCCCTTTCCTCAAAGTGTTTCCATAGAACACTTCTTTGGGATCAAAGAACAACCCCACCATCAAACCCTCTTCTCTCTCTCGCTCAACCCCCTCTCTTTCGACCCCGACGCCGCGCCCACGCCCGCCGGCGACCCCTGGCCCGGCCGCGCCTGTCCAGCCCCTTCGCGCCCCTCTGGCCGCGGACCCGTCGGCCTCCCTCCTCCCAACGTCGCCCGACGCCGTTGCCTCCACCGGCCGGCCTCCGCCCAGCGCGTCCTCGGCGCGCCCGACCCCCTGTCGGCCACCCTTCGGTCGGCGACCGAGCCCGGATCCCGCAGCCCCCTCCTGCCCGAACCCTAGCTCGGCCTTCCCGCTTCTGCGTCGTTCCTGTGCACCCCGATCCGCTGTTCTGTGGCAGCGTTGCTGCTGTTCACTGCTGTCCCAGCGCCCCGATTCGCGTTCTGGGACTTTCTGTTCCCGACCAGGAGCTGGATTTCAGTTTGGATGCTATCCCGGGATTATTTTGCTGTCCGGATCTCCAATTCTTTCTATTATTTTTTATCTGAGAGCTCTAGCCGAGCAACCTGAGGTATAACCCCTGTCCCGTCTCTTTTTCATATAGTCTATGATGAGAAATGGTCCCCGATTCCCTTTGGGAATTCGATTTTAGCGACGTCATTTTTTTTCGGAACCTTCGGAAAGGTTCTGTGGATTATTTTGGATTTCCGGAGTATTTCGGGAATTGATTTTGGTATGTTTTGGCTTTCCAGATTTTTCTGGTAGCGTTCTGTGAGTTTTTGGTTTGGAATCGGACTTCCGAAATTATTCGGGTCGTTCCGAATTTATCTGTGGATTGGTTGTGGATTATTATATATATACATATTTGGGATTCCCTGGTTTGGGATTTGCAGGAAAATTATCGGCGCAATTCCCAGTTTTTGGGTTGACCAAAAACAGAGGAGATGCTGCCGAATTTTTTCGTAAATTCTAGAATATTTTAAAAATGAATTTAAAATGGATTTCGGAATTTTATTTAATATTTGGTTTTGGGCGACGACCGTATCGGTCAATGGGCCCCGGCTAAGTGTAAACGAAATCGGCTTCGCCCGGACGTTGAGGCATTAGCCTAGTTGAGGATTGGATCATATCTGAGACTCTATATTTTATCTTTATTTTACTATTTAATTCTGATCATATTTTATTCATATTTAAAGTTTAGGACTAACGGCAGTTTTGTCTTATTTCAATTTATGTAAATAAATTGTAATGGGCATAAGCCCAGCTGGCTGTAGTCTGTAACTGTAATTGGTAGCGTAGATTTTAGTTATTTCTGGTTTTGCGAGTTTTTGTATTAAACGAGTAAAATAAATAAAAAGTATTTTCGTATAAAAATAATTAAGATCTTCTCACCTAAAATTGACAAGCTTTTATTTAATTAAAAATCATGTATTTCTCACTAAATAAGAAAATTAGCTTTATATTTATAAACTATGAAAATACCAAGTTTTAATAATTAATCTGGTATCGACGAAGTTTTCCGAATTCAAAAGTTTAAAACGATCTTTTTCCCTTGTACTAAATCAACGCACAAATAATCGTGTTTTGTTAATTAAAAGAATTAAAATTGGATTAGGACACAAATAGAGATTTCAACTAGCGTAGCTAGATTGGTAAACCTGAAATCTGAGTCAATTTCTCAAATATAGGAATTCGAGGACGATTCTGAATTCCCGACTCGAAGTCTTCATCCTCTCCAGTCAAGTCCATTTTGAGGCAAGTATAGTTTGTGTTAGTTTACAGTTATTTAATTAATCGCTTTACTGCAAGTTTAAACCACGATGCAAATACGAAACTCTCTCTGAGAGCACTGTAACTACTGGGGACTGGGGGAATAGTGTAATGAGTATGACCATACTGTAACTTTACTGTAACAAATTCCATATCCTTTACTGTAACAAACCCAAGCCGGTCATATTTCATTGCATGTTCAAATCACACTGTTTTACTGCTGAAACTGGTCATTTCTAAACTGTTTAAAAGTGCATGATTCTATTATTTATTTTAACTGTTCAAATTAGCATGAATTGTACTTTGCTCCCTCCTGACTGGAGATAACATTTTTAGGGAACATTGAGGATGCTGAGCTGTTATACTATACAACAGCTAATTTGACCCGGTTCTGTACCCGGTTGGAGGACGCAGGACTTGAGGCCGACGAGCCGAACACTTAGCTAGATTTTCTGTTTCTAGATTTGTTGTTTAGAATTTTGTAATTTGACTTCAGCTTTTAATTCAGTTCTTTCACATTCTAGTTGTACTTATTTCAAGTTTAATAAAGTTTCATTTCTCGATATTGAGTTGTGACAAATATAGTGTTGTTGTATGGTTACCTGCTACTGGAATAGCTTACTGCCGCCGTCTCAACAACGGTGCAGGCTGGGCATGATCCGGTTCGACCCAATTAGTTGGGATCGGGTCGTGACAGAACGTTGAAGAAATATGAAGGTTGATTTATAAACAAGAATAAATTTTGTGTGACATAGTGGTATTGGAGTTTAGTAAATAAGAGACTTGACTTAAACAAGTTCAAGAAATTCATAAACTGGATTTAGAGGTTCGGATCTAATTTAGAACGATGTGAAGGGATTTGGAAATTTGATTAAATGAATAAGTGTTGATACATAATTAAGAGGGGTATGCTTCGTGGAAAATGTTCTAGAAGTTTAAAATTTTGTCTATGGTGATCATGGTAAATGTTTAGATGACTGAAGGTTATAAAATTTTTGAGGGTACGTAGTCATATGAAGGTTGATTTTATATTAGGTTTGTGAGAAAATATGATTAGCAAATGGTAAACTGATGGTATCAGAGAGATGATTAACTGACCTTCGTATGAAATCTTCTTGTTTTCCACAAAAAGGTTTCAATATCACTGAATCCTAGTTTCCTTAATCACGACCAAATCAACTTCGATTATCTTTTCTTATCTTGGGTTGTACTCAATTGACTTAAATTTGATTATGACCTGAATCTCCATCCTTGTATGCTCGTTCTCAGACCTTGTTGAACTGTCCTCCATATTGCCCAAATCTTGATTTCCCCAATTTGATCAACTTAGATCGTATCGAGACTAAATATTCTTAATATGTATTGTGATTGGAATTTTCCATGAAATTGGCTTTCATTTTTTAACTTTTGATTTTGATTTTTTTGAACCCTTTATGGATAATTGGTAGTTATCTTTATTTTTTTGATGAGTACCAGTTTCATGTAGGATGGTAGACTGCCTTACAGTTTCATGTCACGACCCGATCCCAAATAATTGGGTCGAATCGGATCATGCCCAGCCTGCACCGTTGTTGAGACGGCGGCAGTAAGCTGTATCACACATGCAGGTAAATAAACAACACAGTCTAATTGTCACAACTTTAATAATTCGAATAATTTATATAAAAAAAACTTTTTACAATAAAATGAAAGATACATCTGTAATACATTGTTTTCCACAAACATCATGAATTATAAAAGAAGAAGAAAAATCTAGGCATCTAGCTCATCAGTCTCGAGATCATCGTCCTCTAGTTGGAATCTCAGGAAAAATACCGTGGAACAAAGCATCATCAGCGGTACCTAAAATGTTGGGTCTCCAGTCAGGAGGGAGCAAAGTAAATTACGAATATCCAATAATTCAAATAATAATTTGAAATTTGCAATGTTAAACAATTTGAAATACTTTAACAATATTTTTCACAATTCTACAATTGAAAACAATGTGATTTGAGTAGGTAACGAACTATGACCGGCTTGGGATGATTCAATTATATCCTAATGATACGGTCCGGCCTATCCTCGTGTATAGGAGGAATCAGCTCGCACAATCAATGATGCAATATAGGGGTATTGGTCATAGACGCTACACTACTCCCCCAATATCCCGAGTCAATCAGATTCAATCAATGAGTCAATATTCGAACTCTAGGAGAGAGTTCCGTGTAGCAATGTGGTTTAAAATTGCAATAAAACAATTACTAGATAAATTACCAAATAGACATAACTGCACTTGCCTTGTATTAGATTGACTGGAAGAACGAGTCGGTACCGAGGAGGAACGTCAGTTGTAACTTCGAGTTCCTACAATTGAGAACTCGACTTAGATTCCTGAATAACCAGACTAAGTGTGCTAGTTGCAATCTCTAGTAGTAAGTCCTAGTCAGGTTATAAGTTGTATTAATTTACAGCTAACGATTACGTCGCAACTACGTGCGTTGATTAAGCCGGTTAATTGAATTATTTGGAAAATCACGAGAATCGATTACAATTTGGAAAATCGCAAGAATCAATTACAATTTGGAAAACTTTGTGTTTTCATAATATGTATATAAAATACAGTTTTCTTTTAGTGACAAACAGTGAATTAATAATATTTTATTTATTTTAGCTAAACTCGTAATTAAGTCGTAAATTACGTCCTATCTACGAATATGAAATCAATCCAAAATCCACCCAAATCACATCCACCAGAAAAAGAAAAGAAAATAACTACGCTACACAAATACATGGGCACAGCTACTGGTCCTAGGGTGGGCTTATGCCCGATACATCTTTCTTTTACATTAAATAAGAAAATGACCGAAATATTAAATAAAATGCAGAATTTAAATGACTATAATATTTAGCCTAAAAATAAAATAATAAATAAAAGAAAACTAGGAGTCTCAGACTCGGTTCTTTTCCTCAAAATTCGGTTTATGCCTCAACGTCCGGTCGGACCGGTGCTTTTGCATTTCGCCGGGGCCCACAGACCGGTACGGTCGTCGCCCGAAAATCGGTTTTATAAATCATTTTCGAAAGCCGGTTTTGAAATCAATAAAAATATAATTTTGTAAAAATTGGGCAGCACTTCCTCTATTCCGGGACAAACCCAAGAACTGGGAAGTGCGCCAACAACTCCTGCAAAATGTCCCAAACCAGGGAAAACCCATTTCCAACCCAAAATAGTCCACAGAAATATCCGCCAAAATAATTCCAACACCACAGAATTAATTCCAACCCACCGAATAATTTCTGAAATATCCGGGAATTCCAATACCAACCAATTCACGCCAACCCAGCAAGTAAAACACAGGAAATCAAACTAACGCAGCTAATCGAAATATAAAACGCAGCTATCCGGATTCCCGAGAGGGAACCGGGGGACCGATCTATCATCATTGACTCACGGGAGGGACGAACTACTCTGATTATCAGAAATTACCAGTTTCCGTTGGCGGGGAGCCGCGGGAAAAACTTGGGAAAGGAATCCGAACTATGTCGGCAGCAGGACGAAGATCCGAACCGCGGGAAAGTCCACGGACAGCGGGGAAATCCACAGAAAGGGTGCTGGACAGCGACGGGGTCGGGTTTTGACAGCGGGGCGCGGAGGGGATCGCGGTCACAGGGGAGATCCGCCGACTGGACGGCGGCGCGCGACAAAGGGGCTCGGCCACGGGGCGGTGGCGGAGAGGATCGCCGGAGCAAGGGGGCGCGGTGGCTCGGCCACGGACGGATCCGGCCGGAGCAAGGCGGCAGCCTCGGGAAACCCTCGGGGAAAGGGGGTTGCTGGCCTCGGGCGGAGAGGGCGGCGCCGGCGGTGAAGCCGCGCGGAGGGAGCGGTGGCGGCGCGGTGGAGCCTCGCCGGAGAGGGGCTCGGGGGAACAGCGGCGGGGTCGCGCTGGCTTGGCCGGGAACGGCGGCGCGCGGTCGGGGCGCCATCGGAATCGAGCGGCGCGGGGCAGTCGGCCGCTGGGGGCCGAGCGCGGGGGCTGCCGGCTAGGGGCGGACGCCGGAGGGCACGCGTGGCCGGAGGAGGCGCGGTCGCCAGAGTCGGGCGGCGAGCTCGGGGCAAGGTCGGCATCGGGGCTCCGAGGGAGAGGGGGTCGCGCAAGGGGCGGGGCCCCGGCGGTCGGCCGGAGGGGTGATCGGCCGAGGAGGGGCGTGGATTTGGGAAGGTGGGTTTGGGGAGAGTTCTGGTGAGGGATTGGGAAGATAGGGAATTTGAAGAGAAAGAGATGAGAGTTAAGAGAGTGTTGCTCCTCTGTTGGAGTAGGGGAAATTATAAGAGGAGTAGTGATTGGGAGTTATAAGGGGAGTGGAAGAGTTGGACGTGGATGTGACGGTTTTAGAATGAGTAAAATGAGGAGAGAAATGAATTGAACGTGTAAATAAGGTTTGAGGAGTTAAAGAATTTAATTTAGTTTAAAGAGAGTTAAGTGGGTTTTAAGAAGTTGTGCTGAGAAAAGGAATTCATTCCTTTATAATATATATTAATTTATAATTTATACACGAAATCGATCTCGGTTTCGGAATTGATTCCGAGTCGGATTTCGGAAATAGGAACGGGTTCGGATCTGGGTTCAAAACACAACAAAATTCATTTATTTAATAGTAATTTTTTCTAACCGACAGATAATATAATAATAATAATAATAATAACAATTTTGAAATACTAATAATAATTATACCAAAATATTATTTAATAAATAATTACAAACTATGGGTTTCACAATCTTCCCTCCTTAGAAAATTTCGTCCTCGAAATTTAAAGGTATGGTAGAAAAGACAAACATGTACGGGTACTGCGCCCGTAACTCAGATCCAACCATAAGAATTTTCAAGGCAGTCGTGGATGAGACGGTTTAGGGGCAAGTTTCATTTATGGTGACATCCATGCAGAAAGAATACAAAAAAAAAAAAAAAAAAAAACGAACCAAAATACATGAGGTTGATCAGACCATCATGCACCGGTCCTGATTAGACAATATATTAGTGGGTGCACCCAATAAAATACCGTCATGATCAAGCTTGACAAAAAATAGCTTACAAAACTAGGCTAACTTCGTCAGCATCAGTCAAGTTTAGAACGAAAAGATAAGAAAATAAGTGATGACTCGAATTCTAATCTTCTTCTTACCTCTGACTAGGCTTGCAACTGGTTTCTCTGGCACTGAAAGGTTAAGTCCAAACTTGAACTCTAAATTATCCAAAATGTGACTCGGATCCGAAGTGTAGCATCTGAGCTGGCCTCAATTTCCTGCTCCGTCGAAACTGATTGTTCCTCTGGTAGAAGAAACTTCACCAAATGCAATTTGGTCTTCCCAAGACCTGCCAAATTCCGAGACGCAAAATCTCAATACATCTTCAAGCGTCTGGATTTACCTCTCTGATTGCTCGTCCCGCTGTACTCCATGAATCCGGTAAATGTGCTTCCCGTAAAATGCTGCCCACTTCTTAATGGATAACCAACTTTGAGAGAAAATAAAGTGTGCTGACTTAGTCAGTCGGTTTATTATAATCCAATTGGTGCCCTTCCCTCCTTGGGAACAAGGCAATCCTTACTCAAAGTTCATTGTCATATGCTTCTACTTCCACTCCGAATTGTCCAGCGGCTCCAACAAACTTGTTGTTCTCTTGCTAAATTCCTCATGTTGACAAAATCCCATACCTGGAATTGTCCTTCTTTATTCCATAGCACCAATCAATGGAGGCATATTCCGATACATCTTATTAGCTCCTGAATATATGGAATACTGCGACTGGTGCATTTCTTTCATCAACTCGTTCCTCCGTTTGTCAGCCGATACGCAAAGTCTCGTACCTTTCTTCAGAGTTCCACTGCTGATCAATTTAGAAACCCTCAAGTGTTCCTGCCAACACTTGATCTCTAAACTTGCAAAGTACCTCGTTTTGAAACTACGTTCTCTTGATTTTTGTCCCTCAGCCTCGAACTTCATCAATACTGAATTAGCATCCAGCTCCGTCCTTCTATCTCCAGGTAGTATAACCTCCAGTCCAAACTTCTCGATGCAGGTCGATGTCAAAAACCTTCATCTGCTTCAGACATGTTTTTAGTCTAACATTCAGCCCTTCCTGAGTAAAGACATATTTCAGACTTTGGTAGTCCGTACATATTTTCACTCCCTTTCCATAAAAATCATGCTTCCATAGCTTCAAAGATAAAGATAATTGCAGCAAATTCCAAATTAGGTGTGGGATGATTCTTCTCATGAGTCTGTAGTTGCCTACATGTGTAAGCAATTACTTTCCCATGTCGTTGAAGAACGCAGCCCAGTCCTCTTCCAGAGACATTACGGTAAATTGAGAAACCACCGGTTCCTGCGGGTAGCGCAAGGATTGGTGTAGTGGTAAGTCTCTTCTTCAGCTCCTCAATGTCGCCTGGCAATCTTTCGTTCAGATGAACTCTTCATTCTTCCAAGTGAGTTTCGCCATCGGCTCAGCAATCTTGGCGAAATCCTTCACGAACTTCTGATAGTAGCCGGCCAAGTTCAAGAATCTTCCGAATTGAACTTGGGGTACATCACTCTTCGACAACAACTATCTTCCATCGAAATTTCTTCTCTTGACAACATGGCCAAAAGTCCACCTTGTCAAAGATCCACTTACCATAAAACTTCTTTTTCCTCAAAGTTTCCAAAACTTCCTCAGGTGTTCTTCATGCTCTTCTTCAGTCTTCAAATATATCAGAAGGTTATCTATGGAGAAGATAAACTGATTCAAATACTCATGAAAATCTCTGTTCATGAGATTCATGGACACAGCAGAAGCATTTGTCAGTCTAACGTCCTGACCAAAGAAAACTACACATACTTGGTGTTTGAACGCCGTCTTGGAAATGTCCTCTTTCCTGACTTTGATTTGATGGTAGTCAAATCTTAAGTCAAACTTTGAAACACTCTAACTCCACACATCCAGATCAAACAGATCCTCGATCCGGGCAGAAAGTACTTGTTCTTTAGTGTCTGGTAATCGATGCACATCCGTTGTTCCATCTTTCTTGGGTACAAACAAGATAGGTGTTCCCTAAGGTGAAGTTCTATCTTGGATAAATCCTAGAGCCTTCAATGATCTGGTCCTTCATCTTCTATGAACTTCGAGTCTGCATCATGTCTTTGTAGGAGGCAAGGTCTGCTGGATAGAAAAAGGGTCCCTAGGTTGTGGCCTAACAGGTGTTGCTGGGTTATGAGCTCTGGTTTGATGGAAAGATAAGGGGCAGTCCTTTACCCGATGTTCAGCAGATCCACATGCCAAACATGGTCCCAAACTCTTGCGGCAACTAATGGCCTGATGACCAGGCCTCTTGCAATAGTTACAAGCCCAAAGCTTCTTACGACAAGGCTGCCGAAAAGTAGAGTACTTGATGGGACCCCAAATATCTTCTAGATTCAAGGGTATCCTTCCTAGGACAAAAGTTCTGCTCTAACTTGGTTGGAGATAACTAAGGCTACATCATGACGTTCTTCATGTCTTCTCTCGTGATATTCTTCTGTTCCTGCTAGGCTTCAACTTGTGCTTTCTGGATCTCCATGATTTCTTAAAATAGGGTAACCATTTGGAAGGTGTTTGCTGGTACTGGTGGAGCAACAAAAATGAATACTCCACCAAGGAAATGCAATTCAGTTTGAGATGAGGTAGGAATTGCCAGTATAGGAAAAACTTCACTGGATGCATTATGGGGACGGTCAATCAGCCGCAAGGGAAAGGACCCTGGGCTTGGTTGAGGAGATGGGGTATGATCTGGAGATGACACCTCATCGCCAGTAGGATTTGGTCAATGGTTATTCTCTGGAAGGTTTAGGATGCAAACATAAACAAGGTATCCTACCAGTCTATAATCAAACAAAAATATTTATTTATAATATATTTCGGTCCTATGTTGTGACAAATTGATGTTCTAGTGTTCTAATTGTTTCTAGGTATGTTTTTCCTAAGTTGTTGTTCAGACCTGCATGGGCCACCACTAAAAACATGTCACGACCCGATCCCAAATAATTGGGTCGAATCGGATCATGCCCAGCCTGCACCGTTGTTGAGACGGCGGCAGTAAGCTGTATCACACATGCAGGTAAATAAACAACACAGTCTAATTGTCACAACTTTAATAATTCGAATAATTTATAAAAAAAAAACTTTTTACAATAAAATGAAAGATACATCTGTAATACATTGTTTTCCACAAACATCATGAATTATAAAAGAAGAAGAAAAATCTAGGCATCTAGCTCATCAGTCTCGAGATCATCGTCCTCTAGTTGGAATCTCAGGAAAAATACCGTGGAACAAAGCATCATCAGCGGTACCTAAAATATTGGGTCTCCAGTCAGGAGGGAGCAAAGTACAATTACGAATATCCAATAATTCAAATAATAATTTGAAATTTGCAATGTTAAACAATTTGAAATACTTTAACAATATTTTTCACAATTCTACAATTGAAAACAATGTGATTTGAGTAGGTAACGAACTATGACAGGCTTGGGATGATTCAATTATATCCTAATGATACGGTCCGGCCTATCCTCGTGTATAGGAGGAATCAGCTCGCACAATCAATGATGCAATATAGGGGTATTGGTCATAGACGCTACACTACTCCCCCAATATCCCGAGTCAATCAGATTCAATCAATGAGTCAATATTCGAACTCTAGGAGAGAGTTCCGTGTAGCAATGTGGTTTAAAATTGTAATAAAATAATTACTAGATAAATTACCAAATAGACATAACTGCACTTGCCTTGTATTAGATTGACTGGAAGAACGAGTCGGTACCGAGGAGGAACGTCAGTTGTAACTTCGAGTTCCTACAATTGAGAACTCGACTTAGATTCCTGAATAACCAGACTAAGTGTGCTAGTTGCAATCTCTAGTAGTAAGTCCTAGTCAGGTTTTAAGTTGTATTAATTTACAGCTAACGATTACGTCGCAACTACGTGCGTTGATTAAGCCGGTTAATTGAATTATTTGGAAAATCACGAGAATCGATTACAATTTGGAAAATCGCAAGAATCAATTACAATTTGGAAAACTTTGTGTTTTCATAATATGTATATAAAATACAGTTTTCTTTTAGTGACAAACAGTGAATTAATAATATTTTATTTATTTTAGCTAAACTCGTAATTAAGCCGTAAATTACGTCCTATCTACGAATATGAAATCAATCCAAAATCCACCCAAATCACATCCACCAGAAAAAGAAAAGAAAATAACTACGCTACACAAATACATGGGCACAGCTACTGGTCCTAGGGTGGGCTTATGCCCGATACATCTTTCTTTTACATTAAATAAGAAAATGACCGAAATATTAAATAAAATGCAGAATTTAAATGACTATAATATTTAGCCTAAAAATAAAATAATAAATAAAAGAAAACTAGGAGTCTCAGACTCGGTCCTTTTCCTCAAAATTCGGTTTATGCCTCAACGTCCGGTCGGACCGGTGCGTTTGCATTTCGCCGGGACCCACAGACCGGTACGGTCGTCGCCCGAAAATCGGTTTTATAAATCATTTTCGAAAGCCGGTTTTGAAATCAATAAAAATATAATTTTGTAAAAATTGGGCAGCACTTCCTCTATTCCGGGACAAACCCAAGAACTGGGAAGTGCGCCAACAACTCCTGCAAAATGTCCCAAACCAGGAAAAACCCATTTCCAACCCAAAATAGTCCACAGAAATATCCGCCAAAATAATTCCAACACCACAGAATTAATTCCAACCCGCCGAATAATTTCCGAAATATCCGGGAATTCCAATACCAACCAATTCACGCCAACCCAGCAAGTAAAACACAGGAAATCAAACTAACGCAGCTAATCGAAATATAAAACGCAGCTATCCGGATTCCCGAGAGGGAACCGGGGGACCGATCTATCATCATTGACTCACGGGAGGGACGAACTACTCTGATTATCAGAAATTACCAGTTTCCGTTGGCGGGGAGCCGCGGGAAAAACTTGGGAAAGGAATCCGAACTAAGTCGGCAGCAGGACGAAGATCCGAACCGCGGGAAAGTCTACGGACAGCGGGGAAATCCACAGAAAGGGTGCTGGACAGCGACGGGGTCGGGTTTTGACAGCGGGGCGCGGAGGGGATCGCGGTCACAGGGGAGATCCGCCGACTGGACGGCGGCGCGCGACAAAGGGGCTCGGCCACGGGGCGGTGGCGGAGAGGATCGTCGGAGCAAGGGGGCGCGGTGGCTCGGCCACGGACGGATCCGGCCGGAGAAAGGCGACAGCCTCGGGAAACCCTCGGGGAAAGGGGGTTGCTGGCCTCGGGCGGAGAGGGCGGCGCCGGCGGTGAAGCCGCGCGGAGGGAGCGGTGGCGGCGCGGTGGAGCCTCGCCGGAGAGGGGCTCGGGGGAACAGCGGCGGGGTCGCGCTGGCTTGGCCGGGAACGGCGGCGCGCGGTCGGAGTGCCATCGGAATCGAGCGGCGCGGGGCAGTCGACCGCTGGGGGCCGAGCGCGGGGGCTGCCGGCTAGGGGCGGACGCCGGAGGGCACGCGTGGCCGGAGGAGGCGCGGTCGCCAGAGTCGGGCGGCGAGCTCGGGGCAAGGTCGGCATCGGGGCTCCGAGGGAGAGGGGGTCGCGCAAGGGGCGGGGCCCCGGCGGTCGGCCGGAGGGGTGATCGGCCGAGGAGGGGCGTGGATTTGGGAAGGTGGGTTTGGGGAGAGTTCTGGTGAGGGATTGGGAAGATAAGGAATTTGAAGAGAGAGAGATGAGAGTTAAGAGAGTGTTGCTCCTCTATTGGGGTAGGGGAAATTATAAGAGGAGTAGTGATTGGGAGTTATAAGGGGAGTGTAAGAGTTGGACGTGGATGTGACGATTTTAGAATGAGTAAAATGAGGAGAGAAATGAATTGAACGTGTAAATGAGGTTTGAGGAGTTAAAGAATTTAATTTAGTTTAAAGAGAGTTAAGTGGGTTTTAAGAAGTTGTGCTGAGAAAAGGAATTCATTCCTTTATAATATATATTAATTTATAATTTATACACGAAATCGATCTCGGTTTCGGAATTGATTCCGAGTCGGATTTCGGAAATAGGAACGGGTTCGGATCTGGGTTCAAAACACAACAAAATTTATTTATTTAATAGTAATTTTTCCTAACCGACAGATAATATAATAATAATAATAATAATAACAATTTTGAAATACTAATAATAATTATACCAAAATATTATTTAATAAATAATTACAAACTATGGGTTTCATACTAAATATTCTTAATATGTATTGTGATTGGAATTTTCCATGAAATTGGCTTTCATTTTTTAACTTTTGATTTTGATTTTTTTGAACCCTTTATGGATAATTGGTAGTTATCTTTATTTTTTTGATGAGTACCAGTTTCATGTAGGATGGTAGACTGCCTTACAGTTTTGATGATTTGTTATTTCTGTATCTCTTCTAGTTTAACACCCTAGGCTGCTTGTGTGTTTTGATACCCTATGACCGTTTTGGTTTAGCATGAATAGTGTACCTAGATGAGACTTTCACTACCACTGTGTGCCATGACCCTGTATGTCGTCCTTTTTAATGGTATATTTTATTTAAGTTCTGGGATTTGATTGTGGGGGCTTGACCTAGAAGGATTATGAACAATTTTAATTTCGAGGTCAAAATTTTTATAAGGTGGGTAGGATGTGAGCACCCTGAATTTCGGGTTGATTTTTTTATTTTTATTTTATTTTCTGATTGATTTAGTTTTAATAAATAATTTATTCTGTTATTTTTTTTAAGTGTACTTTTCCGTGCCATTGATATTTGGAGTGTCAGGGATGTTCAACTCTGGAAATCTTCTTCACGAGTTTTAGAGTGGACAGGATTACCTTCATGATGGTATATAGTGTCTCACTCAAACTTGTTCCCGTGTGCTCTTTTTGCTTCGCTGAAATTCGGGTCGAATTAGACCATTTGATCATTAATTGATTCTCCCACTCTTTTCCTTGATCATTATTAGCACGTTACCGTGACTTTTAATTTAGGAGCACAAGACCAGTCAGTTTCTTGAAACCAACTCATCATGCTTGATCTACTCGAGACGCTCGTCACCCATGACCTTCGTGTCCCACTCAGACACGTCATTTTGTGCTCCATTTGCTTCACACAACTTTCCTGACACGTGATCCGATTTTATTTCACCCCACGGTGTCACATTCATTTTCCAACTTGATTTGTGGGTCCCCTGTCGACCAAAACCTGTCAGCTCCAATTATGGACATGGCCCACATTGAGCCTACTACCCGTCCGACACTTGTGTCCCATTTATTGGAATCCCCATGTGCTACTTATTTATCCATGATCATCGACACCTAATTTTAATTTGATTTTTGCACAATGTAAGGTTTTGACCCAATCCTGCTCCACCGAGTCCAGCCCAGCTCCATGTTACTCTCCATCATGACATCCTCACTTTTTCTCGTCCAAAAATAATATTCAATACCTGCTTTTATATTTCAAATATTGAGTGTAACTTTCATTGAATTTTAAATCCCAATTAAACCCAATCCCCCTAATTAATCTCCACCCTTGATTTTCCCTCATTCAATCCTACCCATTCAATTTCCTACATGACAAAATTTTCCCCCCTCTAGCATGTGGCCGGCCCTAACTTTGAGAGGACCAACTTTTTCTCTCTCCCTCTCACAATTATTACTACTCTTCCTCTCTCTCTCTCTCTTCCTTAATTGTTTTTTTTTTCATACTACAACAAAACCAACTCCAACATACACACCAACAGCCGATCACCACTCCTCACAGCACCCCATGGCCACATGACCTCACTCCCTGGCCGGAGCTCCGACCACTCCTCGTCGAGCTCGGCCGTCGACCATCACCACCATCGACCAAGACTCCATCTCCTCCTCCTTCCTCCTCATTCTTCTCCACGCCATGGCCCACGACCACTCCTCCTCACCTTTGCCCGAGCCACCACTACCTCCATCATCGTGTGGCAGCCGCCCTCGCCGCTCGTCGTGGCCACGCCGCCGTGCGCCACCCGCTGCACAGCAGCCAAGTGGACAGCAGCTGCGGCAGCAGCACGGCCGTGCGCGCGCGCGCGCATGCAGCTCCGCCGTGGCCGGCCATGCACCGCCGTGGCCCCCTCCGTAGGCAGCACCCCCTCCGATGAGCTCAGGCGGACAGCCCCCTGACGGCCACCGTTCTCCGGGATGCGCCGTCGACGCGATTCGTGCGTTTTGCACGACGTCCCGTCGTGACGAGCTCGGGAACGAGACTGAAATCGTGTTCCGTCGCAGCAACTTTGCACGCATTTTTCTAGAAATCCGACCTTTGGTTCAACAATTTCTTAGCTCCGTCACAATCTCGGTATATTCACCTTCACTCATGTCAATTTTCGTCCGTTGATTTTATCGTTTGATGCCTCAAAACCGGCCACCAAGTTGACCGTTTAAATTGTATTAAATTTGGACAGTTTCGCGGGGCCAACTTTGTCAGCTTATATCTCCTCCACCGCAGCTCTATTTAGCGTGCTACCAGTTCCTGTGCGAAGCTGGTATAACCCTCTTGCTACCCCTTCAGTTTCGTTTCATTGTGAGCTTGTTTGATTGGTTGAATTCGACGCCAAAGTTGGCCGTCCGAATTCGTAATTTCCAACTTGTAAAATTCTATTTTTGAACACGGGACTCCAGATTTCATTTCTGACACCACCATTAGACTCGTGGCGTCGTTCTGGCATGTTTTCATATAAAATTTGTTAGATTTGGAGAACGTGGGCCCTGGCACGTTTTTCGGTGCAAAGTGGGTCCCACATTCTGGGTCAACAGAACTTTTTGACGCCGGCTCATCGGAATCCAATTTCGGATATACCGTTGAGTTTGTATCGTCATCCTGGACTCTTTGACGTGTAGTTTGCTGAGTTTTGAGAACTTTGACTCCGGCACGCATTTCCGTGCAAACCATAATTCCAAGTTCTGGTCAACGGACCAAATTGAGATCGGGCCAACGGAATCCAATTCTGGAGATACCGTTGGGTTCGTATCGTCATTCTGGTTTCGTGGACATATCATTTGCTATGTTTTATAGACTTGTTTTCTTGTACGTTTTTCGGTGCGAAACGGCTCCGACACGGACACCGTTTTGACCCGAAATTACATTTTTGCCCTTGTGTCCAAATTAGACCGATGGGTAGGCTATCCTAGCTAATTTGGCCATTCTGGACACGTTGGCGATGTTTATTTTGTCGTCCGACAATGTTTGTTGATAATTTCTCTAATTTTAACCTTTTTATAATTTATTAATAATTAATTCTTATAATGTCGTATTTCGGGATTAGTACAACGAAACTGAGATCAGTCAATTCCAGTGATCTCACATCGCTGAAATTGACAAGATAAACACGTGGATCACTATAATAAGATTATCAACCTTACCATTGATCTTCTTATCTCGATTTGCGTGTCGTAAGTTTCGACGTACAAATAACGAAGTACACTTTATATCTTTAATAATTAGACTAGAATTTACCCTGTTGACCAGTTGACCCAAAGTCAACTATAAGTCAACACTTGACCTAGTTTGACTAGATTATTGACCGGAGTTGACCTAGAGTTGTTTAGACTTAGAAGAACCTAGAATAAAATAGATTGTTTGTAGAGATTTATTTATTACAACTTGAACACCTTGTAACCTGTGTTGCTTTAAATAGGACTCTGTGGCTTCAGTTGGACCCCTATACCTATCAGCTGTTTAGGTTATCAGGCGAGTACATTCTCTGATCATTTCATATCATATTTAGGATTATATTTCCTGCTTTAGACTATCTTACTTGATGCTGACACGTTAGTAACACGGATTGGTACTATATGGATCCCTTCATGAGATGTTATCCCTCTTGGGAGCATCAGATACTTTTGTCATGTGTGTTTCACTTACATCACGTATCATATGCTTCTATCATCATGAATCTTCGGGAATCAGCTAGTGACTCATGTACCCTCATGATCACCGAGCCTTCACGAATCAATTCATGAATCACCCTTTATGGGCAACGTAGTATAATCATGAATCTTAACGTAACTTGAATGGATCCTTGTGTATTGATTGGGGATGGGGGAGTATAAGTGAACATGTGAATAAATCCAAGTAGTGTAATCATGAATCAATTCCAAGTAGTGTAATCATGAATCAGTCCTTAGCCATTCACATGTTTATGCAGTACTCTGAATCACTAGCACTGTCTCTCTTTATATATATCATAGATATTTACTTACAGTCTCTCTTTTATATTATGCAATTTCTTCAGATCCTGTATTTTATTCTCTAGCATGATTACATTTCCTTTCCTGCTATGACTTGTTGAGATGTATTGTGCTCGCTCCAGTCCTGACTGGACCTGTTGATAAATTTCACAGATAGCCTGGATGTTGCCTGCTAGCCTAGAGGAGACAGTAGAGGTTGTATAGATAGCTAGGGTTTGCTCATAGTTTATTCTCAGTTGTCTTAAGATGTATATATGGATTACTGTATTTGAGTTTTGAGATGTATTCTGAGTTTATGTATCTTAAACACTTAGACTTCTATCTGTTGTATCTCTTTGGATTTCATGTTTTATCTATCTTCCATTATGCTCTACCTTAGATGTGATTGAGTTTACATTCTGCTATGTCACCCCCATTCGGAGAGTATAAACTGTTTAGTCTTATACTGTTAGATACATTGAGACCTAGGACAACGTTCTACCGCCGACACTGCGGCGTAGGCTGGGCGTTGTTACGTTCTCGTGCCCTAACTCTTGGGTGCGGGTCGTGACAAAGTTTTACAAAAAAATTATTCATTTAATATCAATAACACCTTTATTATATATATACAAATATTTTGGAAAATATTTGTTAATCCATTAAAAATAAAATATGAGAAACATGCATATACATAAAATATATCTACATGGGCGTCTTTGCACACACAACATGTCTACATGGGTTTAGGTTGGGTTCGGGTCAAGTCCAGGCTAAATTGTTACAACCGGGTCTCCTAAAAGTCATAATCTTAATAAATAACTAATTAAATCATTTATAGGGGCCGAGTCACAATTTTGACTGGTTTTTCTAGTTGGGACACTGTCATGGCTAGGCCTTCCCTAGCATGGCAAATACACTAGTCAAAGTACATGACTACACTCTCTGTGACATAATTCCTAGTCATTTTGCACCCCAAAACTTGACCATGACCAAGGCCATCTATATTAATAACTATTTAATTAAAAATATTTATAAATCCCAAAAATCACTATTTAAGTCAAATAAATCATAGGCTTAATTGCAATTTGATACCCTCAACTATTCTAGTTTTTCAACTTGATAACCGATAGTTTTTTACTCGACAACTTGATACCCTGTAAAAAATTAGACAAAAATACCCCTAATTAAACTTAAAACTACACCACCAACCCCCTTCAGGTACCCTCCCGAGCCGCCCTCCAACCACCGCCCGCCCCCAACTACCCCACCCTCGGCAGCCCCCCTCCGACCACCCGCCCGCCCCCTGGCCCCCCTCCGGCCACTCGCCCGGATAGAGAGGGGGCTGGGTGGGGGACTCACGCCTACAGAGAGAGAGAGGGGGGTGCAGCCGTGGTGGGGGGGAGCGGGGACGACGACGGGGCAGCATAGGGGGTTGTGTGGTTGAGGACGGCTGGAAGGGGCTGGGGTGGGGGCGCGAGTGGAGGTAGTAGGTGGACAGTACGGAATGGAGTGGTAAGCCGGCACGGGGGAGGGGGAGAGGTGTTGGGTTGGTTGGGAAGTAGAGGGAGGGGTAATTTTGTCATTTTATTTTGGGTATCAAATTAAAAATATTAAATAGCTGCCAGTATCAAGTTTTTGAGTAAAAAAGTTTAGGGTATCACGTTAAAAAACTGGAATAATTGAGAGTATCAAGTTACAATTAAGCCTAAATAATAAAAAAATAATTTCAAAAATTTAGGGGTGTTACATTATACCTTAATTTAGTACATAAAATTTACGTCGATACAAAATCAAAGTCAACAACGAACACCCAGAATCAATTTCAACAACGAACAAGGGAGAGTAGACGGAAACAAATGGAAACAGATTTCGAGATAGGGTTTATAGTGAGATTCTTTGGGGTCATCCCAAGAATCTTTCAATAATTCCTTTTTTGTGATTGAGTATTCTTTCGTCCTAATATTCTATTTCCCATATTCTATCGCAGGCTCACAGTAGTACAAGTAAGCCGTTGTAGTACCACGACATCGCTCTAATTGCATAGCTTGACCTGCATGGGCCACCATACTATGTTTTAGACATGCTCATGTGATTTGGATAGGTTCGAACAAGGTTTGGTTTAGGTATCTTGGACGTAACACAAGAGTGTCGTAGATTAGTGCGATACTAGGGTGGTGCACACAAAGTGTTTGATATTTTGCATATAGGTAAGTGTCATAGGTGTCAATGTGTCACGACCCATACCCTATTTAGGGGCACGAGGACGTGGGTACGTCCAGCCTACGTCACAGTGTCGACGGTAGAACGCTGTATAGGTCGTCTACAACATCTAACATCTAACAACTAACAATATGGATCATAAAACCTGTCATCTCCGCGCGGAGGAATAATATGACATCTCAACTATATAATCTCAATCACAATTCTAAAGTAAGATAAAGCATGATATGGAAATAGATAATAAAGAAGATAACTGAACAAAGAGTAAAGTTATCACAACACATAAAACCAGGTGTCCGACACCATAAATACATATCCCAAAAATAAAATAAGTCTCAACTTACAATCAAAACAATCCGATACAATATGAAAACTAAATACCCTAAACTATATCTAGGACACTAACTACTGAGCAGGTCCTCCTCAAACTCCTGTGTGCCACCCTCGTATACCCCCTGCTCATAGTAGGTCGGACAGTTATCTAAATCATCTGTAAAATTTTTGTCAGCGTACCCAGTCAGGATAGAGCGAAGTACATAAACTAACAGAAGTTCCATTTGAATTAACAAAAACTATAAAATAGTGATATAGAGAATGCTATACCAATATGACAAGGTATCCTGAATAGGCCATGATGTATGGGTATACCAACATGACAAGGTATGGGTAAAGGTGAAGGGGTTAAGTATTGATATAGATTTTTGTACAAACATGAGTATATAGGTATTAGGTATTACCTTGAGATTGGCATAGGTAATAAGACAAGGTATCCTGAATAGGCCATGATGTATGGGTATACCAATATGACAAGGTATGGATAAAGGTGAAGGGGTTAAGTATTGATATAGATTTTTGTACAAACATAAGTATATAGGTATTAGGTATTACCTTGAGATTGGCATAGGTAATAAGGAATGCTTGAGAGGAGGTTGATATAGGTTAAAGGTATTGTGTATTAGCTTGGGACATGTGTTAAGGTAATAGGTTTAGTATAGGCATGTGGTATCTTGGTAAATCAAGCATATGGGTAAATACGCATACATGGTATAGATAGGGTATATAGATGTGTATATATAGGTAATTAGGTAAATAAGTTAAGGTATTGAATTAATGAGTCCATATACATATATTATAGGGTAGATACATAGGGTACTAGCTAGTATTACCTAGTATTAGCTAGGATACCTTGGTATGATAAGATGTGGACCTAGAAACATCGTAATGACCTAGTTTGACCATAGAAATAAGGTATTGATCTAGTTTGACTTCGAAGACCTTGAATTGACCTAGAAATCATATTTCAATTTAGAATTCAATATTTATCACTCCAAAAGACTATTTGACATTGATATTTTATATTTTGGTCTTTGTGACTCCATTTTGGATAACGATTCTCACTCATTGCTCTAGACCATAGGCGAGTACATTCTCTAGTAGTTTCTATTATCTAATATTTGCTATGATCCACATACTTAGTGATGTTCTACTTAATTCCTGACACGATGGTTACACGAATTAGATGTTATGGGTTCCGTCATGATATGTTGTTTCTTACATCTCATTGTACACCTCGATCACCCTGCTCATACGATGACTTTATATTGTGTTTCTCGTATCATGGAACTCGAATTGTAGTATTGTGGATAGACAATCCTATTGGACCGAGCCGTACTATTATGATATCGTGGATAGCTAATCCTATTGGATTGAGTATTGTACTAGTGTGGATAGCTATTCCTATTGGATTGAGCTGTACTATTGTGGATAGCCAATAATATGTTACCTATATGATTTTGCCGTACTATTGTGGACATTGTTTAATGATTAAACACTTACTGGAAATGATGATTCAAAACACATAGTTAGTTCAGTTCCTTCCTGTCTATTTTATATTCATTACGATACTCTTTATTTGCTCCGTCTTCTTATTCTTATTGCATGATATGCCAGATAGTCTTACATTTCGATCTCTCATACTGTTATTGACAGGTTATGGTACAGTTTTATATTGTCACCATGTATTACACTCACTATTATTATTTTGTAACATTTATCATATATTTGGAACTGCTATTAGAGTTATGTGCTTCTCTCCAATTCTGACTCGATAATATTTTCCAGAGGATCTAGAGGACTTCTTTCCTACCTATTATGGACCAGGTGTATATGAGGGCTATCTGCAGGAGACCCAGGAGTAGCCAGTCCCAGTAGAGGAGACTTCTTTAGATGTGGCTTAGTAGCAGTTAGTATTTTATTGTACTGGACTTGTTCTAGTTTTGGGACATTGTATATTTCTACTTTGGACTTATGTTGATGTTGAGATAGTTAGACTCTTAGACTGAAAGTTGTTGATCTGAGACTTATATTTTTGGATTCTCTTGGATTTATTTCTTCTCATCATTATCATGCCATTTATCTTCCTTATAAAATATTATGATTGGTATAGATTATACCATTATATTATCCATCATTCAGTGTTGAGATATCATTGACAGGTTATATGTGTATTATTGAAAATTAACATTGATGATCTAGACAACGTTCTACCGTCGATACGACGGCGTAAGATGGACGTGTCGCACGCACTCGTACCCTACAGCCGGGTGCAGGTCGTGACAAAACACATGAATAACGTTTCTAGAAATTGGCAATTCTTGTGCTCCAAAAATCAAAGCTACGAAAAAGTATATATTAAGATCATAAATAATAGTGGGAATATATATATTAATCAATATAGTAATTAAAGTATATCTTAAAATACATATAAAATTCAGAGGGCTGACAACCTCTCCATCTTAGAAAATTTCATTTTCAAATTTTAAGCACACAATAATATAGAAACAATCAATCATGATTAATTAAAAGAAACATACTTGTCACGACCCACTCCCACTTTTTGGGACACGAGTACGTAGCCAAGTCCAGCCTACGCAACAACATCGGCAGTAGTATGTTGTCTAGGTCTCAATGTTAATCTCAAATACAATAAAATCATAACTAATTGCTCACTCACAATAATTATTCAAATTACAAAACCAATAATTCATAAAAATGACATTCGGTAACAAACTCGCTAAAATAAAATAACTATCTATTCTATAATTTAAGGTCGACCTCCAAGATCTCTATCTCCCCGTATAGCCCATAGCGCAAAAGTAGGAAGCATACCAAGTCACCTGCAAAGATTCAGTCAGGAAAGGAGCAAAGTACAACCGCATTGTATTTTATGTAACTTAATACAAAATAAAGCTAGACAATAGAGATGCAATATAACAGTAAAGGAATATGTATATGAGCTGGAAATGATAACATGTACAAGAAACTACTAGCAAAAACATGTATGAACTAGAAACTCAATGAAAAGATAGCATTATAATGATATAAGCACATTAAACATTCATTGGGGTTTGTTCACACATCTACTTAGCATTTCCCCTCCCGACTCACTAAACAGTCGATAAATGAGCAATGATACAATCCAGCCTATCGTGTTATAATCGTGTCTTAACTGGAAACTTAATGAAACACAGCATTATAATGTAATAAGCACATAAAGCAATAGTGAATTTGCCTTAATTCTTGAACAAACTGGTTTCACAAGTTGATGACAAGATAAACTTTGGCCTAGAAGCTATCAAACCATACCACACCATCGTACAACGAACTCGTGCACGAATAACCACAAGTTAGATATAAAATTTTATTCTAAAAGTCATAGAAAGTGGCAAATAGGTTAATCTAATTAATTCTATTTAATTCTGGAATAAATTACTTAAAAATCTATTTTAATCTAATAATAATCTAAAATATAATTCAAATAAGGAATTTTGGCTATAGAAAGTCACGATTTTAATTATGGAATCCATGGCACGCAAATCGAGGTATACTATTGCCTAACTAGTCAAACGTTATGAACTCGATGATTTAAGGGTACATCTTTGTAATTTTAGCATCACGAGTGAACCAGAATCGACTATGCCACAAAATGATTACTTGGATAAAAGTTATCGCCGTTATGGCTAACCATGACCAAATCTGTAAATTACCAGTCAAATCTGAGTTCAACATAACAAATAAAACAATAAAAAATTTCTAAATTTCTGGAAAAATTATATGTTGTAGATCTTTGTGTCAGATATCCAAAACTTCAAATGGATCGCAAATCGGACTTCAGGATCTCCTGAAAACTTAAAAACCGTGTGATGTATCGAGTTTTGGACAACCGACACTCAAATAAATCTCCAAAACTTCAGAAACAAATATCAAAAAATAAATTATATATTCTAAAAGCAAGATAATTCCAACAAGAAAAATGGTGCACGAAAATGACGTCGGGGTTGTCCACAATCGCTCCGTGAAGTCGAAAGTCTCCAAGGATCAAAACTCTCAAAATTCGACCAAAGAAATAACTAGGTTTCTGGAAAAATTATATCATATATCTATAGGAGAGAGAGGTGGTTAGGAGCCGAAAGTTGGGCCCACCCAGGTGGTGACTGGGTAAATGTTTATTTTAATTACTAAAATTCATTAAAAAATTATTTTAACTAAAAAAAATCAGGAAACTCCCAAAGAAATCTAGCAAAATCCCAGAAAATTTTAGAAATTTTTTCTAGGCGTCTAGAGCCTAAATAAAAAGTTCGATCTCAAAATATCTTCATATGACCCCACAATAAATTCGAAAAGTCTATGCAAAAATAAATTCTATGGGTTTTAATTATCTAAAAATTCTCAAAATTCTAGAAAAATCCGAGAGTATTCTAGAAAATATTTCTAGTTATGTAGAGCCCAAATAAAAATATTTGGTCAGGAAATACCCCCGAATGATCTTACTGTTTGCCATTAAAATTGTTTCATTGCAAATCTTAATACAAACAGAACAGTGTTACAATATAGGACTTAGATATAGTCCTAGGAGTACACTTTTGTTTAATCTAGGTCCTAAGTGCCAATGGAGCGAGTGGTAATACGTTGACTCCGTTGACGGGCTGACGACGGTTATCGGTTCTCTGAAGGTATAGATTGCTCTGGGTGCTGGAGCTGGCTGAGAGGAGGAAGACGTTGAGTGTCTGTATCTGCCTCTCTGGTGATATCTGTCTGGATTGTTTGTATATGTCTCTCTGTGTGTCCGTCAGAAGGAAATGGTCCTTCTATTTATAGCTGGGCAGGTTGGCTGCCCATGCGCGCATATGTAGGATGCGTTGGTGCGTGGGGATGCCACATGGAGGTTGCTGATGGAGGCGCATGGATGATGCGCCCTACTCGCGGGGTTGAATTCTTCATACTGCTGTTGTGAGCCGGCACGTAGCAGAGGAGAAGATCTTTCTGTTGCTGAGATCTTGGATGAGTTGAGTCAAAGGACACGTGTCGTCGACCCATGGCTCGGAGATCTCTAATTTGGTGGGGGGATGATTTAGTGGGATGCCCCTTGGATTGGGCGCATGATGAGATTTTGGCTCATGACCTTTAGGAGTCACGAGCCGTTCTGGGTGCATGGCTTTTGAGGCGCATGCGAGCGACTTTTCTTCTGTCTTTCGGGATCAGAGATCAGTCTGGGGCGCATGACTTTTTGAGGCGCATGCAAAGCTTCAACTGGAGACTCTTCTTCTGTCTTTAGGGATCAGTGAAGGGTCTGAGGCGCATGGCTTTTGAGGCGCATGCAGGTTTGGGCGCATGGCCGCGGAGGCGCATGCGGGTGGTCGAGTGGCCACGTTACAGTAGCCGTCGGGATAGAGTCATGATGATGCTGACGTTGTGGATGCTTCGTTTTCTGTAAAAGCTGTCAGCCGTTCAGACTTGGAAAGGCGTGCTGCCAACTCTGTCAGTTCAGCATTTAATGTTGGTGACATTCGATGGACAGCTGAGTGGGCGCGTCGGTTGACGTTCTACTAGGCGTATGGGGACGTATGGGGGCGCATCCCCTGTGATGCGCTCGGTACAGGGTGCATCTGTTTGATGTTTGAAGAGGTGTGATGCGCTGTCCAGCCAGCGCATCCGACACGTCTTTGATGATGCGGTTGTTTCGCTTCTCGAGTGCTTTTAATAGCCGTTTGGCTGAAGTCGAGGCGTCTGGTTCATCCATTTAATGTGAGTTCATTGCACGGAATTTGGAGAGCCATCCACTTGGCGCATGGGTTTGATCTGCCTGGCCTATAAATAGTGGCATGGAGAGAAGGTTGGCCTCTCATTCCCTCACGTCTTTCCAATATGAACTCGGGTTCTCGGGTGCATTCTGTTGACGAAGTGCTCCCGAGGGTGAAGATGAGACGCCATGTCGTCGTTAATACTCCTGAAGGTGACTGTTATTTCCAAAAGATGGAGTCGAGGGCTTCTGAGGCAGGCAGAAGGTGCCTGTTGCATCCAAAGATAGGGATGCTCGGACCTCGTCTTCGTAGATCGGAATTGCGGTGCTAGGCTCTCTCTTCCTTCAAAGTGGGTGTCGCCCACTCTGAAAGCTGCTCCTTTAGACGTATTTCGATCACGGTCTTCCTTGGCCTTTGGAGGCTCTTTCGAAGCCTCCCCTGGCCACAGATTTGCGGTGCTCTTCTCTTCCTTGGTTCCAGCCAGAGGGTTAAATGCTTTGTGTAATCGAAGCACTTATCAGGTGAGCCTGGCTGGAAGAGCGGCACATAACTGGGCTCCTGCTCGGCCAGATGAGCCTGGTTGGAAGAGTGGCACATAACTGGGCTGCTGAAGGGATGCACATAACTGAGCTGGATGCACATAACTGAGCTGGATGCACATAACTGAGCTGCTGAAGGGATGGTGGGATGCGCCTGGTTGGAGGCACATGGTATCTGCTGCGCTTAACTGGCAGCGCATGGTGACTGCTGCGCCTATCTGAAGGCGCATGGTGACTGCTGCGCCTTTCTGAAGGCGCATGGTGGCCGCTGGCTGTAGACTTAGGATCTTTTCTTTGTAGAAATTCTCTTTTGTACAACCTTTTCTAGACATGTAATAGACTTTTATATATAAATGAAAAGTCCTTCTTCAAATGTCTATTGGCTATTGACTTTGCTGTTTGAGTTCTGGCGCATGTAATGTCTGGCGCACGATCTTTCTGGTTGTGAAATTCCATGCTTCTAGAAGACCCCCTTCAAAGTTTTCAAAACTTTTGAATAAGTTTTGGAATACTTTGAATAAGAAGCGTGGCGATCAGGGCGCATGACTGTTGGGGCGCATGCCTATTCAGCCGCATGCTCTTCTCATTTAATGGATATGATAATGCCTCGGTAACCGAAAAGATTAATGATGATCTTTTGGTTTTATCTGCTGTTATCTTCATAAGACCCGAGGGGACGGCTGAGATCACTCGTCATCGGTTCACGCGTGCGACCACGGCCTATAAATAGGTGAGAGGTGGAGAGAGAGAGTTCTTCTACTCTGTGCCTTTGCCTTCTTTAGAGTTCTTTCTTCAAAACCCTAACTTCTTCCTCTCTGTTAGAATGGCTCCCAAGACTCCTCGCGGCGGTGCCGGCAAAGAAAAGGGGAAGGAGAAGGAGCCGGCAGAGTTCGTCGACGAGGATGCTCCTGCCACCATTGCGACTCCGGCCGATGTTCGCCCCGGGGTGACAGGTGGGTGTCGACTTTTGCTATCTAATGTGCTCTAACTTTCTGCTGCCGATGCGTATGGGCTTCTGTCCTTGATATGCTGAGGTTTTATCCTGCCGACGTGTATAGGCTCAGGCCTTTATCATGCACCGAGGTTTAGTTTGCTGATGCGCATGGGTTTTATACCCTGATGATGCGCTGAAGCTTTCGCTGACGTGCATGGGCTCACGTCTTAATGATGCGCCGAAGCTCCAATACTGACACGCATGGGTTTATGCCCTGCTGATGCGCCGAAGCTCCAATGCCAACGCGCATGGGTGATGCGCTGAAGCTGACGCACATGGGTTTATGCCCTGACGCTGCGTCAATCTGTTGATACCTTTTGTCTTTTTGCCTGACCTCCACTTTTGTTGTGTCAGTGTCGATGACTATTCCACTCTTGAACGAAGTCCTCTTGGATGCTTCTCTTTGCCAAATGGGGGTTGATTTTGATGAGGCGGTGATCAACCCTGCAAAGGATGCTATCTTACAGAACCAACCTCGGGAGAGGATGCTGCAAATCCAGAACCAGTTGCCACTTTTCCTCCAGAGTATGATGGAGAGTGGTAAACTGAGGTCTGCTGAATCCGAAGATGTGACTTTCTTAAAACCTGCCTTTCTGTTTGGCGACCGACTAGTCTCTTCTGAAGCGAAGATACTGAAGATCAAAGAAGACTGGTTCTTCACTGCCAAAGGCATGGTTTTATACATGAGGTAGGTTGACCGCCAGTTACCGCTGACGGCTTTTTACCGTCTGGCTTCGAAGAGAAGGATGGGTTGGGAACTTACCCCTTCTCAAGGAGGGGCCTTGGGAGGTACCCTTTCGATCGATGCCACCTCGAACCAGCGAGATACTTTGGCTGCTTCACGAGCCGGTTCCTCGTTCAGTTACCGAGCCTTGCGTTCCGGGAGCCTCTACAGTGAAGTTCCAAATGACACATTTCCCTTCAGTGCCCCGACCTTTGCAAATCGGATGTTGACAGCGAAGGTCACGTACCCGACAGGTGGCTTTAGAGTCGAGGGTTGGTGTCACTATATTTCGAGGTGGGATAAGTTGACCACTTGGGTGCTTTCAAGGTTCAAAGTTGAGCTTAAGGAGATCGGGCTGATAGCCGCTATTCGGGCTACGCAGGCAGGCGTGGATCTCAACAAGCCTATGTTCCTTGCGCTCTTGGAATTATTCAATGCCTATACCGGCAGCTTTTTCACTCCGGTGGGAGAGTTGGGGTTGGCTCTCCATGAGATGTACGAGGTGTCTAAGCTTCCTTGGGGCTCAGAGCCGTACGAGGAGTATTTCCCGACAAATGAGGAGATCCAGGTTCTGGAGGATAAGAACCCGGAGATGATGGCTGTATTCAAAGAGGTGACGAGCCACCATTATCTGATGCACCGGAGGGATAGGGGCAAGACCCAACCTCATGTAACTGCTTGGAGGGACTATGTCTTTAAGCAGGATTTAGCGGATCCTTCGAGGATCCGATTTGTGACTCCGCAGGGACTGAAGCCTACGGAGGTGACTTCTGAAATAAATCAGCTGGATGAGAGGACTCCACGTTCGGATGAGAGCGGCAAGGATGCATATAGCTGCTTCTGGCACTGTGGACACCGGATGTCATCTAAGGCAGTATTGTCAGCCTATTTGATGATATGGCTCCGGGATTGCGTGTTTGCAGGTGGATCCGGTGCCGTAGAATGGGTACATCGGAATCTCATTTTGCCTGCTGTGAAGTTGGCTTTTGGACGACCCTTAGCTCTCCTCCCCGCGATGGTGTGCAACCTGTTGTACGGTTTGAGGTCTTTTGCTGATGACGTAATCCATGAGAAAGGTAACAATGACAACTTTCCCCGGGCTGAGATGCCTTTCCATTATCTTATGGGATGGCTGATTTTGCATCATCCGAACGTGATGAGTCCCGGTCCGGAGGAGGATCATATTGAAGGGGATGCCCTCATCCGCCGCTTCTACAAGAGGAAGTGGTCATACACTGGCGTCCCCGTTTGTAGGAGAGTCTTGTCCTACCTTCAGGGGTGGGAAATTGTCAAGGTTGGCCCGATTTTCAAAGATTTCGAGGCCGACCAAGATTTAGTTGACTCTGGCGAAGATGCAGTCACTTTGCCGAAATGGAGTTTTCGTTGGTTGCAAAGTATCCGGCCTTCTCACCTGGTCTACCGCAACCAGAATAAATGTTATCTGGAGCCATATCTGCCAAGCCGATTTGCTCGTCAATTTGGCTATACTCAGCTAATGTTGCGGAATCCCAGTAGCAGTCTAGGCTTCGTCGGAAGTTTGCTGGACGGAGCCCGGGGCTGGCAGTATTATAACGCTGGATACACTAGCGTTAGTTTTACCATGCCAGTCCGCAACCCTCGGCCGCAGATCCTATATCCGACCGCCAAGCTGTATTGCATTATGAACGCTGCGTCTCCTGGTTATGACAGAGAGACTAGTTTCATTATTGGAACTCAGCTGGAGGCCACGGCGAATATGTTGAGGGTAGCCCGATCATATCGTCCACCAGATTTGGTGGGATATTGGGCTGCTGCTGCAGCGCCAGTGAGAGATCCGTCTGTTGGGAAGAGGCGGGCTGACACAGAAGCTGGTTCTTCTGTACCGAAGCGGTCGAGAAAGACGTCGACTGCAAAGGTTACGGAAGTGCCACTCGTAGCGCCAACGGGATCAGCTCCTACTGAGGTAAGGAGTGCTTCGTAATTCTAATTCATTTTGTCATTGAGGTGACTTATGCTTTTTCTTCTTGCAGCCGAAGAAGAAGTCCCGTGTTTCAAAACCGGGTGCCAATAAGCCGAAAAAGGTGGCAGGCTCTTCTGATGAGCGCATCCCACCGATGATAATGTCTCCCGTGGATGAGGACCTCGAAGATGTGCCTACGGAGGTTTTAGTATCTCCTGTCTTTGAGGTTGCAGCAACTTCCGGGAAGGTAGAGTCTGCCGTGGAGTCCTTGGACGTTGAGGGTCCTACGGACTCGAGGCATCCTGATGATGAGGTGGATTGGAGTTCGTCGCCTTCGGATGACGTTGCTCCAGGGCTGCAAGAGTCTGTTGCGGGGGCAACAGATATAGTCGAGACAGAGAAGAGGGTTGATTCTCCTCCTTATCATGATGAGGGGAGGGCGCTGAATCATTGCCGAGTCCTACCCCGGCTTCAACCGTGGAAATTGAGGCGACTACCGATCAGGAGGTAGCGACAGATTCTGTCCCTGTGGAGGGACTTGGTGACGAGACCCATCTGTCGGTCACGGCCGCTGAGGCGGGTCAAGAGACAAGTGATAATCTTCCTATTCTATCGAGGGAGGTACCAGCTGTTGATAGGACGTTGGGGGTAGAAGAGGTGGCCGTTGACGTCGGTGGTTCCTCTGGGCTTGAGAAGGGCGAGGGTGTAGAACCCTCTGTTGCCCCTCCTACTTGGGGTACTATTTCGACGCCTGTGCGGGCTTTCTCTGTTCCTTCGGCTCCTCGGGCTAGCAGTCCAGCCCCTGTTGATGAAGAGCTCATTGATGCCGAGGTTCAAGCCTTGCAGGTTGAGGTTGGCAGATCTTCTTCCGGTCCGCAAATTGTAGTAGCTCCTCCAACTCCTGCTATGACGCCGCAGGTCCTGGCGGATGCAGACGAATATATGAAATTCCTCATCGAAAGGGTGTACAAAATACTGCAGAAGGGTGTATCTGCTGTGATGGATGCCAATGGGAGCTTTGTGACGGCAAGAACTCTGGCAATGCCCTGTATCGAGCTGATCTGCATTCACCAAGGCCACAACCATATGGCCGAAATTTTGGAGGCTTCGGTGATCGAGCTGGACGAGCGGCTCGCGGAACTTCAGTGCATCCAGCGAAACGACCTCTCCGTCCTGATAGATACGGAGAAGGGGAAGCTGATTGCCAAGATCGAGTCTTCATACCAGGCCACTGTGGGCCTTTGGGAGTGCGAGGTGGCTGAGACTGAGGCTGCGGTAGAGCAGTTGTCTCAGTCCATGAAGGCGACGGCGGAAACTCGAGCTGCATTGGATGCTGATATCGCGGAGATCGACACCCAGATGCGCCGCCTTGAGGACCAACGGGCCCGACTCCAGTTAGATGCCGAGCGTGTTCGGGCTGAACACGCAGCATTCAAGAAGGAAGAAGCGACTTTTACTCAGCGGACTCTTGCCTTGGCGCAGCAGCGACAACAGCTTGATGAGAAGCATGAGAGCGATACTTCCACTGAGGCTGTTGAATTGATGCGTCAAGAAGCTGAGCGACGAGTCCTGGCGACTGTGGAGGCCCGTACAGTCGACCTAAGACTTTGAGTCAGGGAGCTCTCAGCCCACCCTGGGGAGGTTCAGGGACTGTAGCTTTTCCTCTTTTTTATGTTCTTTTGCAACCCTTTGCCGAGGGATAGTGTAGTTTTTGTACTCTCTCTTTCAGAAAAATAAAGAAGTATGCAACTTTTTATGATGTGTTCATTTTTGTTATTATGAACTTGATGATTTGTGTGGACCTATTATCTTTTGCGTACCTTGGTTTTTAGGCACAGATAATAAGTTTGAAGGAACCAACATGTTTGCTCAGAGGTGATGTGGACATGGCACTCATTGGGTTCAAATGATAGAATCATCCTACTCAGAGGTGTGATGGACGTGGTAGGAATGATCCTGGGGGATACGCTGAACAAATCAGAGGTGATGTGGACGTGGAAGTTCTGCGATCAATGTACGACAACGCAGGGGTTGTTTGTACGAGATGTTTACTCAGAGGTAATGTGAACGTGGTAAACATGAAGGGTAGCGTCGGCTTACGTAGTGTAAGATTCCGCTTTGTAGGGTGTAGAGGAACAACTCAGAGGTAATATGGACGTGGTTGTCTTTCTACTGAAGGAAGCCACGGAACAGCTGGGTTCCAGAAGCGGATGAGTTTGTGGAAGGAGATTGTTTGTGAATCCCGATGATTGGGCCTACAGATCCCCTTGGGGAAGTACATGTCTGAAGGATGTCAAAAATAATACTTCTTTAGGACTTGCCGTTGATGGGCATCATAAACAAGTCTCCATTGGGTTTGGCGAGGCGGTAAGCACCGTTTGAGTATACCGTCTCTATGATGAAAGGTCCTTCCCACTTGGGCTCGAACTTTTCTGGTGTCTTGTGAGTTAACACCATCGGCCTCCTGACTGCAAGAACCAGGTCGCCAACTTGGAAAGTCCTCTGTTTGACCTTCTTGTTGAAAGCCTGTGATATACGGGCTTGGTAGAGTTCGATGCGTTGTTGAGCTAGGAGACGCTTCTCATCGAGTGCCTCCAGTTCCCGCAGACGACGACGTTGATTGTCCTCTTCTGTGAGTTTGTTTGTTATTGCTACGTGGAGTGAGGGTATCTGGATCTCGAGAGGCAGTACCGCTTCGCTCCCGTAGACCAGAGAGAATGGTGTGTTGCCTGTCGGGGTCCGTACCGTTGTGCGGTAGGCCCAAAGGCATTCGCCAAGCTTTTCGTCCCAGTCGCATTTATTGGATGACACGACCTTTTTGAGTAGCCTGACGATGGTTTTGTTGAACGCCTCTGCTAACCCGTTTGCTGTCGGATTATAGGCGGTGGATACCACATTTTGAATACGATTCTTGTCACAGAACCTGCTAAAAATATGGCTGATAAACTGAGGACCGTTGTCATGAATGATCCGCCGAGGTACTCCGAAATGGTAAATGACATGGTGTTTGATAAAGCTGACCACCTTGGAGCTCTTTACTTCCGCCAGTGGGACTGCTTCTGTCCATTTGGAGAAGTAATCGATGATGGCGAGGATGAAGCGGTGTCCTCTTGATGAAGGAGGGGTGATTGGTCCCACAATATCCATGCCCCAGGCTTCGAAGGGCCAGGAGGCGACTGTAGGATGTAGTGGTTCAGACGGTGTATGTATGAAGTCTGCATGGAGTTGGCATGAGTGACACTTTTTAGCATATTCAACAGCGTCGGCGGCCATAGTTGGCCAGTAGTAGCCCATACGTTGCAGTCGATCCTGCAACTTAGGACCGGGTTGATGAGCTCCGCAAGTTCCATCATGAGCTTCTCGGAGAGCTTCGGCTGCTTCTTCATTGGATAGGCATCGAAGGAGGAGCCCATCGAAGGAGCGTCGGTACAACGTTTTAATAGCTGTGTCGTAGTAGAATCGAAGAGAGCGTCTCCTGACTGAGACGGCTTCCTTCGGGTCCTCTGGAAGAATTCTGTAGACAGCGAAGTCGATGAACGGGAACCTCTAGTCTCGGACATTAATGCCAGTGTTCGTCGGCATGGCGTGGGCCACTTGCAAGCACAGGTTGTTTTTGGGACAAATCAAGTCTCGGCCTGTTACCGTGACATAGTGTTGAGTCCCGAAGGGCGCTGCCAATGAGGCTGCGAGGCCAGCCAGAGCGTCAGCCTCCAAGTTTTGTAGACGAGGTACGTGTTCGATGAAGAACCCGGTGAAGGTTGAAATGATGTTCAATGCAACTTCATGGTAAGGGATCAGATCTTCATGGCGAACCTCATACTGCCCTCGAATCTGGTTCACGACGAGTTTTGAGTCACCGTAGGCTTCCAGATGGTCCACCCCCAGCTATTGTGCGAGCTGGAGTCCCATGACGAGTGCGTTGTACTCGTCAACATTGTTGGAGCACGACTTCGAGAGTGAGTAAGCACGTTGGATGACCAACTGATCGGGAGAGACTAAGACTACCCCCACTCCTGCGATAATTTGGCCTTTGGGGCCTGTTCTCGAAGCGCCATCAAAAAACATCCGCCAAACGGAGCTTCCTTCGGTGACATTGGATTCTTGGACCTCATCCGGGATGTCTTCATAGAGTTTTGAGGATTCTGGGATGGGGTGTACAACTAAAAAGTCAGCCAGAGCTTGACCTTTAACAGCTTTTTGCGGGACAAACACCATATTATATGGTGTTAGCAAAATCGCCCATGTGGCTAGCCGGGAGTTCAATGATCCTGGCTTCGTCATGAGGACTCTGAGTGGATTGACTCGGGAAATGACATGAATTGTCTGGCCCGAGACATAATGACAAGTCTTCTGGATGGCAAACACCAAAGCCAAGCACTCCTTTTCAACGGGGTTGTACCGGTGTTCGGCCCCGATGAGCGTTCGACTGAGGTAGTAGATTGCTTGCTCATAGCCTATATCGCTGTTTTGAGCCAGCAGAGCGCCAAGGGAATGATCCATGGCACGGACGTAGAGAAGAAATGGTTTGCCCGCGACAGGTGCCACCAGGACTGGTGGGCTCGTCAAGTAGGCTTTGATGTCGTCGAAAGCCTTCTGGCACTCCTCTGTCCAGACATAAGAGACTCCCTTCTTCATGAGCTGAGTAAAGGGTTGACATTTATCGGAGAGGTTTGCTATGAACCTCCGGATGTATGCCAGACGTCCCTGTAAGCCTCGAAGTTCTCGAAGATTCTTCGGAGGGTCCATGTTGAGGATGGCTTTGGTCTTCTCGGGATCAACATGAATGCCTTTCGCCGTGATGACAAAGCCCAAAAATTTGCCGCTAGAAATCCCCAGGAAGGATTTAGCGGGGTTCATTTTGAGTTGATGTGCCCGCATGAGATCGAAGACTGTCTTCAGATCCTGTAGGTGATCTCCTTTGAGGCGGCTCTTGACTGCGATGTCGTCAACATAGCATTCGACTGTTTTGCGAAGATGTTGACGGAAGATGGTGCTCATAGCTCGTTGGTATGTTGCACCGACGTTTTTCAAGCCGAAGGGCATTACTGTGTAGCAGAAAACACCCTTTGGAGTCCTGAATGACGTGTGTTTCGCGTCATCAGGGAACATCTTGATTTGATTGTAGCCTGAATACCCATCCATGAAGGACATGCGTTCAAAGCCACATGTGTGATCGATCATCACATCGGTGATCGGAAGCGGGAATTCGTCCTTCGGGCAAGCAGAATTGAGGTCCCTGAAGTCGATACAGACTCGTATCTTCCCGTTCTTCTTGGTGACAGGTACGACATTGGCTACCCAATCTGGATGTTGTTCCTCACGGATGAAGCCGCTAGTCAAGAGTTTGTCCACCTCCTGATCGATGGCATTCATGATGTCCGAACAAAAACGTCGCTGTTGTTGTTTGATAGGTTTGGCATCAGGCAATATGTTCAACCTATGCATTACGATCTGTGACGAGTCCTGGCATATCTTCGTAGCTCCAGGCAAAGACGTCGATATACTCTTTAGCCAGCTGGATTAAAGCCTCTCGGTTTTCTCCTTCTAGGCTTTTGCTGACGAAGATGGGTTTGGAAGAAGATCCGTCCCCAAGGTCGATCTGCTCGACTTCGTCTTCGGTGGGAGGTTCACGTAACTCAAAACGAGACTCCCATTGCTCTCCTAGGCATTGAGCCCAGGGTTCTTCTTCGAAGGATTCCGGCATTTGGTCTTCGCCTTCACCTTTTTGAGGTTGTGCTGACGTCATGTTAGCTGACAGCACTTTCCTGAAGACTGATCCGATACTGGTATCAGAATCCCAAGTCGACGCTTCGGACGAGTGGAAATGTTCGACGTCTTCTGCGTCTGAACTCTCTGGAGTTGATGGTGGCGTGACATAGCCTATCCCCCGTCGAGTTTTGTTGTAGTAGTCTTGCGGCCTTCCTTTGGGTGTTGAAAGCTGGAGAGGGAGAGGTCGACCCTTGCCGTAGTTTAGGCCTTTGTTGCTTTTCAGGTCGTAGCCCATCTTCTGGATGATGTGCTTTGCTGTATCCGTATACCGATAGACTTGTACTCTGCCGGTATCAGGTTCAGGCTCGAGTGGCGGGAGGTCTTGATGACGCTCGACTTTGCCAAAAATGACGGATCCTTCATCTCGGCTTCGTGGAGGGTTTATGAAACAGACTCCTTGAGACGGGACTACTCGGTTTACATTATGGACGGTCGTTATTTGTGTTTGCAACGACCGTAGAGCATGATCTAATGTATACATGGCATTCCAATGTGGAAGACAAGAATAATTAAAAGACACTCTATTATTGATGAAGTACGAGATTTTATCCCGCGGGATTACATTGTCTAAGGAGGGTACATCTACATCAGCAGAGATATATTCACCAAGCTCCTCATCTGTAAGCACTGGGGTCGGATCAGGAGAATCTACCACAGTTTTGACTTCGGGGTCTGAGAGGGCGATGTGAGCCCTTCCTGGCATCTTGGATGACTGCGGGGGCTTGCCCTTAAAATGCACCTTCAAAGGTGCCTAAACTGCGCCTCCTGTGAGTGGTGCCTTCCCCTGTAATTTTGCCACCAGGGGAGCCGATGTTTGAGGAGGCTTTCCCTTGAGGCGTATCTTCAGGGGAGCCTCAGGAGTCGGTGCTTTCCCTGATAGCTTGATGCTCATTGGAGGCACCTTCTGGGGTGGTTTGCCCTTCAGTCGGATCTTCAGTGGGGCATCTGGATTCATCTCCGATTCCGTGTCCGGCTCAGTTGCTGTCTCTGCCTCATCATCAGCATCGTTGGCTTCCTCCTCGTCAAGTGGCTTGTACAAGTCGAAATCGGTGAAGTAAGCCTCAATCCCTTTGAAAGGATCGATGTCTGCAAACTCCGTCCGGATGACGCCGTTGGTGGATACATATTTCATGCATTGGTGGAGCGTGGAAGGCACCACCATGTACTCATGTAGCCATGGTCGGCCAAGCAGGATGTTGTAGTTGACCTCGGCATCCACCACATAACAAGTCACCTCAGTTTTGAGGTTGCCGATATGACACTTCAGTCGGATTTTGCCCAGTGGCTCGCTTTTGCTAGCGTTGAAGCCACTGATGGTTGTGTTGGAGGGCGCCAGCCGGTACATTGGGATCCCCAGTTTTGATAACAGCGCCTTCGGGATAATGCTGAGGGAAGACCCCGGATCGATCTGAATTCGGCTCACCTTGACTGAACCGATGTACCCTGTGTAATACAGCGGTCGGTTATGTCGGTGGTGCTTGAGCAGCATGTCTTGTTGGATGAAAGTTATGTTTGGGATAACTTCATCCGCACAATGACAGTACGCACAAGTAGTTGGGAGGTCTTCAGGCTACTTGACCTGACTGAGGAAGGATTCAGCGTCCTTCAGAGCTTCGCAGAGAGCTTCTCGGGAGTCTTTGGAAAGACGCAGGAGCTCAAACAAAGACAAGCGCACAGGAGTACTGGCCAGTTGTGCCAGAATGTCAAAGTTGTGGGGCTTGGCTAGCCTCGAAGCATTCTCCTTCCGTAGAGGTCTGTCGAAACGAGCCTCCACCTGCTTCTGCTTATTGGCTGCTGAGGGTTTAGACGAGCCCTCTTCAGGGATTGTGCCAGGAGGCACCACCTCGGCGGCAGCTTCGCCGGGCTGAGCGTTCTGTTGTGCACGCATCTGCACTGGAAGTGCCTCTTCTATCGAAGAAGAGACCGTACGGCAAGACTTGATCTTCCTGCCTTTTGATTTGGAGGTAGAGCGTACCTCCGGTTGAGTCACCTCGGAGACGAGGTTGGGGTGAACCCAGAGGACCTCTCCTCGAGATATGGTGAGTGGGATGAGTCCACTCACATTGTCACGGGTAGGTGGCAAGTTCACCACCTCCATTGTCGCCTTAGGGATGGGGACGACGCCATCTTCTGTGGTGGTCGACGGCAAGGTGCCGAACTGAAGTGACACCACATTGGCTGACACCGTCTTCTCTTCATAGTCGACGGAGATTACATCGGCATTGATCATGCGCTGGATGTAATTCTTGAGGACGTAGCAGTCCTTGGTCGACAAACCGATGGTAGTGACAGTACCTCTGGTTGTCCACTTTCCCAACTTTATCGGGCCGCTTCGGGTCCGGGAGCTTGATCTTGTCACCCTGCTTCAGTATTTCGAAGAGTTGCAGGGTGTCTTCGTCATTGAATGAATACACCTCCTTAGGTCTCGGTGCCAGTGGAGGCTTCTGAGTAGGCGCAGATGCGCCCTTCGAGGCATTAACAGTCAATGCCTGTTTCCTCTTTGCTTCTCGCCCGGAGTTGTTGGCTGCTGACCTTTTTCCCTTATCATCAAAGGCGGGGAAGCTGACACCCAGAAGACGTGTATTGGCAGCCTTCTTTTCTGCGACTTCAGCTTCGATGATCAGGGAGCTCCAGTCGGGAGGGGGAGTAGAGTTGAGCCAGAGCTTCACTGCGGGCAGCATGTTCATGCTGCAAGAGGAGAGGAGCGCATGTTCTGGCATGCCTGGTGGTAGCCTGAAGCAGGCTTGTCGGAAGCGTTCGATGAACACCCGAACCATTTCTTTCTCCTTCTGGCGTATCTCTATGAGAGATGCCATCGTCATGTCCTTCCCGCCATCATAGAAGCGATCGAGGAAGAGGCACGTCAAGTCATCGAAGGACGATATAGAATTGTCGGGGAGGCTACATTACCAGTCATACGCCACCCCTTTTAGGGCCCCAACAAAGATGCTGGTGAGGAGCGCGTCCTCCTTTGGAAGATGCCCCGTTTGTGACTGAAAGTATGTCAGGTATCGACATGGGGAGTCCTTCCCATCGTATGGTGTGAGTGTTTGTGGTTTATATTTTGGAGGATAAACCACTTTGTTCCACTCGAGAGGATAAGGCTGGGGAATGCCCATCTTCTGGCGCTCCTCTTGCCTGTTTTTGGACTCGAAGCGCTCCCGCAGGTCCTTGATCATTTCGACCTCATCCTCTGTGGAGCTAGGAGTCGGGGAAGGTGGCACTATCTGGAGTGGAGCGTTTGAGGGTTCCGACGTCCGAGGTGCTTCTGTATCGGAAGGTGCCCATTGAAGGGGTACACTCGACTCCCCATTAACTCCTGGGTCGGGACCGGTTGAAGGTGTTCTGGTCAAGGCCGATCGAATATCAAACACTGCTTGAGTCAGTGCTTACATAGAGGCGGAGAGGATTTTGAGTCCTCCCTCTAATGAGTCTATGCGCTGAACAATGTCCTGCGGTGGCGCATCAGACTCGGCATCATCCCCAGCCATGTATACTGTCCTGACACGGCCAGGAGTGGATGGATTGGTTGAGGCTTCGCTCTCGGCCTCACTTTCATGTGGGGGAGTCACCTCTCCTTGGCCAACCCCAGCCACATTCTGGAGGTCATTCTCGACGGGCGCATCTGCCAGGGCCTGATTGTCCTCAGCTCCGTCTTAAAGGGCCTCTTCGTCTCTATCCCCAGCTGTGTCCTGGGGGACATCCTCATTTCGAGGTGCTTCTGGGAGGTTGACTTTGCCTCGAGGATGAGGATCCGTCGCAGCTGTGCTTTGGACATCTTCGTCTTCGGAAGGAAGCTCAACAAGGGTCTGACTACCCCCAGCTTCCTCCAAGAACTTCTTCTTCGACCGAGTGCCTTCGAACACCCCAGAGGTCGAGACTGCTGCCTTGGTTCTCCTCGGTTGGCTTTTGGACGAATTGCCAGTCGCCTTCCGGAGAGATGAGGAGTTGGAGACCACATTGCATGAAGCAACTCTTGGCTCCTCTTCTGTTGACACCTTCGTCCCGAGACGATGTCGGAGGGGTGTCGATGACTGCAGCCGCTGGAAGACTGACTGCCTTGGTGGTACTGCCGCCTTGCCACAGCAGTTGATAGAGACCACCGCACAAGTATGCCCCGTGAGAGGCTCATCGTGCTTGTTGGTCGACTCTCCTGACCGGCGCTTGTGAGTGATCACATTACGCAGGTCGTTGGAGGAGAGTGCTACCCTCACACCCCCTTCAGGCGCATGGCAAGGCCAAACGTCGGGGCGGACAGGTGAGTGCTGTGCCCCCTGATCTAATACCAAGCAGGCATCATGATCAGTAGTGGGGGAACAACAACATTTGAAGTGACTTGAACGGACCTCAAACGCACAACCAGAGGAGGCGCGGGAGTTCAAGACCACTGAATCTGCCTCACTCGACTTGGTTATGCATGCAGTGGATGTGCCCAAGTGAGATGAGGACTTTGAAGATTGACTCGTCTTTGGTACCGAAGCACCTGAGTCGACCTTGTACAGCTTGCCATTGGCAGCACGCGTGATTGTGAGCATGTACCTCTGGCCTACTGCTGGCATAGCACGCTTGTGGCGCATGGCCCGTGCCGCCTTGGATTTCTTTGTACTAGCCCGCTGGGGCGCATAGTACTCAGCATCCAAATTCTCCTCGCCATTACAGCGAGTGAGTTTGTCAAAGACAGAGACTTTTTGTGGCGCATCAGAGGTGATGCGCGGGGCTTTGGCTGCGCCCCTGCTCCGTCGACGCATCTTCTTCGCCTGAGAGGGAGATGGCTGGGGAACGTGGTCAGCCACACGTTTCCCCGAGAGATGCGCTGCATCCGCGGGCGCACCTTGGTTGCTGAGAACGTCAGCAGGAAGGGAGGGCTGGATTGGCGCATCCCCTTCAGTGGTGGTGCCCGAGGCGTCGACCTTGCGCACCCAGACACGGCGGGTCTTTTTCGGCTTCGGCAGCCGCTTCGAAGGACTCGCGCTTCCTTCAGAAATGAACTCCTCGTACGCCTGTTGATTGAGGCGCACGACCAGCATCTTGTGGGAGGAGCCCACCTTCACGTCGTCGGCCTGTGACACGACTTTCTCGGAAGAGGAGAAAGAAGTCCCCAGCAGAGTCGCCAGCTTGTTTGCCATTAAAATCGTTTGATTGCAAATCTTAATACAAACAGAACAGTGTTACAATATAGGACTTAGATGTAGTCCTAGGAGTACACTTTTGTTTAATCTGGGTCCTAAGTGCCAATGGAGCGAGTGGTAATGCGTTGACTCCATTGACGGGCTGACGACGGTTATCGGTTCTCTGAAGGTGTAGATTGCTCTGGGTGCTGGAGCTGGCTGAGAGGAGGAAGACGTTGAGTGTCTGTATCTGCCTCTCTGGTGATATCTGTCTGGATTGTTCGTATATGTCTCTCTGTGTGTCCGTCGGAAGGAAATGGTCCTTCTATTTATAGCTGGGCAGGTTGGCTGCCCATGCGCGCATATGTAGGATACGCCGGTGCGTGGGGACGCCACGTGGAGGTTGCTGATGGAGGCGCATGGATGATGCGCCCTACTCGCGGGGTTGAATTCTTCATACTGCTGTTGTGAGCCGGCACGTAGCAGAGGAGAAGATCTTTTTGTTGCTGAGATCTTGGATGAGTTGAGTCAAAGGACACGTATCGTCGACCCATGGCTCGAAGATCTCTGATTTGGTGGAGGGATGATTTGGTGGGATGTGCCTTGGATTGGGCGCATGATGAGATTTTGGCTCATGACCTTTAGGAATCACGAGCCGTTCTGGGCGCATGGCTTTTGAGGCGCATGCGAGCGACTTTCCTTCTGTCTTTCGGGATCAGAGATCAGTCTGGGGCGCATGGCTTTTTGAGGCGCATGCAAAGCTTCAACTGGAGACTCTTCTTCTGTCTTTAGGGATCAGTGAAGGGTCTGAGGCGCATGCAGGTTTGGGCGCATGGCCGCGGAGGCGCATGTGGGTGGTCGAGTGGCCACGTTGCAGTAGCCGTCGGGATAGAGTCATGATGATGCTGACGTTGTGGACGCTTCATTTTCTGCAAAAGCTGTTAGCCGTTCAGACTTGGGAAGGCGTGCTGCCAACTCTGTCAGTTTAGCATTTAATGTTGGTGACATTCGATGGACAGCTGAGTTGGCACGTCGGTTGACGTTCCACTAGGCATATGGGGACGTATGGGGGCGCATCCCCTGTGATGCGCTCGGTACAGGGCGCATCTGTTTGATGTTTGAAGAGGTGTGTTGCGCTGTCCAGCCGGCGCATCCGACACGTCTTTGATGATGCGGCTGTTTCGCTTCTCGAGTGCTTTTAATAGCCGTTTCGCTGAAGTCGAGGCGTCTGGTTCATCTATTTAATGTGAGTTCATTGCACGGAATTCGGAGAGCCATCCACTTGGCGCATGGGTTTGATCTGCCCGGCCTATAAATAGTGGCATGGAGAGAAGGTTGGCCTCTCATTCCCTCACGTCTTTCCAATATGAACTCGGGTTCTCGGGTGCATTCTGTTGACGAAGTGCTCCCGAGGGTGAAGATGAGACGCCATGTCGTCTTTAATGCTCCTGAAGGTGACTGTTACATCCAAAAGACGGAGTCGAGGGCTTCTGAGGCAGGCGGAAGGTGCCTGTTGCATCCAAAGATAGGGATGCTCGGGCCTCGTCTCCGTAGATCGGAATGGCGGTGCTAGGCTCTCTCTTCCTTCAAAGTGGGTGTCGCCCACTCTGAAAGCTGCTCCTTTAGCCGTATTTCGATCACGGTCTTCCTTGGCCTTTGGAGGCTCTTTCGAAGCCTCCCCTGGCCACAGATTTGCGATGCTCTTCTCTTCCTTGGTTCCAGCCAGAGGGTTAAATGCTTTGTGTAATCGAAGCACTTATCAGGTGAGCCTGGCTGGAAGAGCGGCACATAACTGGGCTCCTGCTCGGCCAGGTGAGCCTGGTTGGAAGAGTGGCACATAACTGGGCTGCTGAAGGGATGCACATAACTGAGCTGGATGCACATAACTGAGCTGCTGAAGGGATGGTGGGATACGCCTGGTTGGAGGCGCATGGTATCTGCTGCGCTTAACTGGCAGCGCATGGTGACTGCTGCGCCTATCTGAAGGCGCATGGTGACTGCTGCGCCTATCTGAAGGCGCATGGTGGCCGCTGGCTGTAGACTTAGGATCTTTCCTTTGTAGAAATTCTCCTTTGTACAACCTTTTCTAGACATGTAATAGACTTTTATATATAAATGAAAAGTCCTTCTTCAAATGTCTATTGGCTATTGACTTTGCTGTTTGAGTTTTGGCGCATGTAATGTCTGGCGCATGGTCTTTCTGGTTGTGAAATTCCATGCAATTCTACACTTACTGCAAATCCTGAAAGTCCTTAAAAATAATAAACCCTTAAATATTAAATACCTAAAAATAACCAAAAATTATAAAAAAATATAAAATAGCTAAATAATACATATATAAGCTATCTAGAGGTTATATGACCATAATATGGTCATAGATCACCTACAAGCTTCGTCATGACTCCCAATGATCATAAAATTAATCATAATCAAATAAAATTAAAAAAAAAATTTGGGAAGTGGGCTTACAAATCTATCCACCTTAGAAAAATTTTGTCCTCGAAATTTGAAAAGATATGATTAGGCACGATCAAAAAATGGTACGACAAACGATCAAATAGGTCAGTCATAGAATCAAAATCTAGAAAAAGATACGAATTGGCATGATCGAAATATAATCAAAATAGTCTAGTCGCGATCAAAGTCATTTTAAGAATGATCAAATTGAAATTTTTTTGGCACGATCTGCTACTTAACCCAAATCATTTAGATACCATCATAGATCCAAAATGTAAGTATGATTATGAATCTAGTGGAATAGAATCAAAATATAGTAATTGGTTCTAAATGAATACTAGAAAGAAACTAAACGACTCTCGAATAGGAAAGATAAGAAAGAAAGAACTACCAGTTTATTGAGAATATGGTAATAAGAAATAACATAAAATCAATTTAGAAAATTAATAGTCATATGCCAATAAAAGATATAGCCTCTATAGTATCCGAAAATCATAAGTATATTCAAAGTTATTTTACGAAGAATCCATGCCTCACTATTGTACATCTGGCTGCATAAACACTTGGTTTTAAGAACCAAATATGATATGATATCGAATGTTCTATTAACTCTATCCAATATTGAAATAATAAATCAAAGATCAAATATGACAACTAAGATATAGTTTTAATAATATTTGATAACCTACGGTTTACCTGAACTACTTCAACTTAGGGGTCACCAGTGCGCTGATGGCTGCAGTGAACCAGCAGTCTCCATAATCCAAATAAATGGCGATAGTGCGCATCTGCCTTGCCATTGTAACTCATCGAAAATTATTCCAACTATATCCTTAAAATTTCAAAGGAGCTTCTAGGAATCCAAACAAGTCGATCATGATAGAAAAAATGTAAGTATCTGTACTTGAAATAAAAGTATCAATTTTAAAAATAAAACGATCGATTAGGGAAAAATGACTGATGACAAGAGAAGTATAAATATTCTAATATCTATTAAATCTAACTCGAAATTAACATATGGGTAATTGAATCAGAAATTATTTTGAAAATAATTTATTATGGCAAAAAGGAAAATAAATAAGCAATTCGGATATGATGATGATATTGTAAAAAAAGCAAAATAAAATTTGAACAAATGATCAAGATTTAGGAATTAAATCCTAGGAAGGCTAATTTACCAAGCGAATAGTCTATCCACCTTTGGTCATACCATCGTATTAAAATACAATAGTATATCCTCCTCGAAAAATCCTCAAATTACTTAATAGGAATTCAATAAATTTCTACCTAAATTACATGGCCTATGTAGCAACTTCACTACCCAATAGTCAAATTGAAGAAGGGACTCCTAGTCCTAGTCATTTTTCTAGAAATCAACTCAATCCTAATTGTGAATGAGCACTTCTTAATCGCAGGCTCATAATAGTATGAATAATATAGATACTACCACGAGTTAGCATAATTTTATGAAAACAGACCTGCATGGGCCACCAAAAACACTTGTCACGATCCGCTTTCACTTTTTGGGACACGAGTACGTGGCCAAGTCCATCCTACGCCGCAGTATCGATAGTAGTACGCTATCTAGGTCTTAATGTCAATCTCAAATACAATAAAAGCATAACTAATTGCTCATTTGCAATAATTATTCAAATTACAAATTCAATAATTCATCAAAATAACATTCGGGAACAAACCCGCTAAAAGTAAAAGAAATATCTATTCTAGAATCTAAGGTCGACCTCCAAGATCTCTATCAACTCCGTATAGTTCTTTGTACAAAAGTAGAAAGCATGGCAAGTCACCTGCAACGATCCAATAAGGAAATAAGTAAAGTACAACCCTATTGTATTTATGTAACTTAATACAACATAAAGCTAGACAATAGAGATGCAATATAAAAGTAAAGACATTTATATGAAATCGAAATGATAACGTATACAAGAAACTGCTAACAAAAACATATATGAACAAGACAACAGGAAAATGAATACGAACAAGTAAACTTAACCAAATAGTACTTTGAAATACCTTTCGACATATAAATGGTTGGGTAACACAGAACATCATACGATGGCTATCCACATTTTTGGTACGGCCAACCCATACGTGAGGTGTATGACTTAGCTATCCATATTAAACATTCATTGGGGTTTGTTCACATGTCTACTTAGTACTTTCCCTCTCGACTCACTAAATAGTCAATAAACGAGCAATGATATAATCAATCCTATCGTGTCACAATCGTATCTCAACTGAAAACTCAATGAAACGTACTGAAAAGATAGCATTATAATGTAATAAGCACATAATGCAATAGTGTACTCGCCTTAATTCTTGAACGAACCAATTTCACAAGTTGATGACAAGATGAACTCTAGCCTAGAAACTATCAAATCATACTACCACCATCGTACCACGAACCCGTGCATGAATAACCATAAGTTAGATCTAAAATTCCATTCTAAAAGTCATAGAAAGTGGCTAATGGGTTAACTTAATTAATTCTGTTTAATTTTGGAATAAATTACTTAAAAATCTAAATTAATCTAATAATAATCTAAAATATAATTCAAATAAGCAATTTTGGCTATAAAAAGTCACAGTTCCAATTTTGGAATCCATGGCTCGCAAATCGAGGCATACCGTTGACTAACTAGTCAAACATTATGTACTCAATGATTTGAGGGTACAGGTTTATAGATTTCAGCACCATGAGTGCACAGGAATCGACTGTGCCACAAAATTATGATTTGCTCAAATGTTGTCGCCGTTATGGCTAACTGTGACCAAATCGATAAATTACCGGTCAAATCTGAGTTCAATATAATAAATAAAATATTAAAGGAATTTTTTAATTTCTAGAAAAATATATGTTGTAGATATTCGTGTCAGCTTTCCAAAACTTTAAAAGGATCACAAATCGACTTCAGGGTCTCCCGGAATCTCGAAAACCGTAGGATGTGTCGACTTTTGGACAACCAACACTCAAATAAATCTCCAAAAATTCACAAAACAAATATCATAAAATAAATTATATCTTCTAAAGGTTGACATCGAGAAGATTCCAATAAAAAAATGGCACGCAAAAATGACGTCAGGGCTATCCGCAATTGCTCCGTAAAGACGGAGGTCTCCAAGGATCAAAACTTTAAAAATTCGGCCAAAGAAATAACTAGGTTTTTGGAAAAATTATATTAGATATATATAGGAGAGAGAGAAAGAGAGAGAGAGGAAGTTGGGCACCGACAGGTAGGCCCGCTCGGGTAGTGACTGGGTAAATGTTTATTTTAATTACTGAGATTCATTAAAAAAATTATTTTAACTCCAAATAAATCCAAATAAATCCCAAAAAAATCGAAAACTATCCCAGAAAATTCTAGAAAATATTTCTAGGTGTCTAGAGCCTAAATAAAAAATTTGGTCTCAAAATATCATCATGTGACCCCACAATAAATTCGAAAGTCTATGTAAAAATATATTCTATAGGTTTTAATTATCTAAAAATTCCAAAAAATTCTAGAAAAATCCAGAAAAAAAAATCCTAGAGTATGCTAGAAAATATTTATAGACATCTAGTGCCCAAATAAAAATATTTGATCCCGAAATACCCTCGAATAACCTTACAGTAAATCCTGAAAGTCCTTAAAAATAATAAGCCCTTATATATTAAATACCTAAAAATATCTAAAAATTATAGAAAAATATAAAATAGCTAAATAATACATATATAAGCTATCTAAAGGTCATATAACCTTAATATGGTTATAGCTCACCTACAAGCTTCGGCATGACTTCCAATGATCAAAAAATTAATCATAAGAGAAAATTAAAATTTTTGGGAAGTGGGCTTACAATAAATAATCCCATATAGAGATGAGAAAAATGCTCTCGAATCGCATCCTCACATTCCCAAATTGACTTGCCTGGTGCATGATGCCGCCATGCGACACGAACTAAGAGAATAGTCTGGCCCCGCAAGACTTTCTCTCGACGGTCCATAATCTACTAGATGCTCTTCGTAGGACAAACTCGGTCCCACCGTAATCTCAAAATGATCAAGAACGTGACTGGGATCTGACGCATACCTCCTAAATAGAGATACCTAGAACACGTCATGAACAACTTCCAAGGTCTGTGGCAACATAAGTCTGTAAGCGACATCTTCGACTCTCTTTCTAGAACATCAACGGCCCGATACACTAACAAAATACAGGCAAATAGCGACTGAATTATTAGCGACGGACAACTCAGTCGCCTATTAGCGACTGAAAGGCGACGACATAGTTTATTAAATTATATCATAACTTTAGCGACTAACTAGTGACATGGTAGCGATGGATAATGTCTAACGACGGCAGAATCCGTCGCTACGTTTCAGTAAAAATCGAAAGAGAGGGTTTTATTTTCATTCTAAAATTTTTTAAACAAAATTCTACTCTCTTCCCCCCTCTTTTCCCCGATCATCCGACCCCTCCAGCGTCCCCCCCTCCGGCGACACCCCCCTCCGGCGACCCGTCCTCTAGCGACCCCCCTTCAGGTACTCTTTTTTCCTCCTCTCCCTCTCATTTTCCCCCTAATTTTTGGATTTTTGTATTTTTTTTGCTTATTAGGGTTTCAATTATGGGCGAGGGGTTTCGACTAGGTTTCGATTAGGTTTCGACTAGGTTTTGATTAGGGGCGAGGAATTTTTTTTTATTAGGTTTCGATTAGGTTTCGACTAGGTTTCGACAAGCATATCCACAACATTCATCTCTGTTGTTGGGTGTTTGACATTTGTTCTGGCCTTTAGCTATTCTTGCGTACCCCAATCCTCTGTGACAAGGAATGAGTGCCTTATCATTCAATCCTTATTCTATCCTTGTTTGATTAGAATGGAAATTGAGACACAGACTCTTATGAATCCATCACACCACTAACCCTTCGACGTCAGATGTCTAAGCAACATTCAAGGAACATGTGTTGTATTTTTTGTTTTTTTTATTTTTTTGAAAAACAACAAGCATTGTATGCATAGACCAGTAGAACACACGTTGGTCATATCATTTAAGATATGATCCTTAATACAAAGAAGTGGTTCAATAAATAGTTGAGAAAAGTTAACATGATCAGATAAAAAAGTATTTTTAGCTAATACATGTGTTGTATTGACTCGACCCTACACAGAGTTAACACCATGGATCCCCTTGCTAGGTTATATTGCTGGGTTTTGTCAGGTTTGTCCATTAATGATCCCTCCCTTGCTTCTGGTTATAAAAATCTTGCTTTGAGATATTTAATTTGGATCGACTAAAGAGTTTGAATGTTCTCGTACAAGTCTTTCCGACTAAACCATAGTTGGTTTTAAATCCAAGCAGTAAGATCTGATAAAGAGTTCGAAACAAGTGTGAATTGGCATGGGAGGAGTAATCCATTATGAAAAATATGTAGTATTAAAACTGCTAAACTTTGCTAATAGAATTAGTAAAACAGTCTGTTGGAGTTTTTACTATTGCTCATAGCGATATTAGACCTTTTATTTGTCAACCCCCTGCTTCTGGTTACTCTTTTTAGTTAACTAGGGAATCCTTTAACTCTCTCTTGCTTTGTGAAAGTTGGTGTTCAGAATTAACACTAAGGATCCCCTTGCTTCTAGTTACTATCTTGAGTTATGTTATCATAGGCTAGAACATGTTCACTATAAAAAATGAACAAAATGTCTAGCTAGCTTAGGTCATATCACCAAATTTGGAGTAAGGAGGTAGAAAAATGTGAAGTTTATGCTTAAACAAAAATTATAAAAAAATAGTTTAATAGGGTGAAGACAAGGTATGCAAATAGGTAAAATCTCTATATGATCTAATTGCAAGCTCTCAAGATGTGACACAAGAAGTTTTATAAAGTCACCATATCAAATGGCTTTAGGATCAGCGAGACTAATAAGAAAACTTGCATGCTGTGTTTTATGTACACTTTTATGTTAAGTTTGGGTAGGGGTGTAAGTGTAGGATTGGAAATTCACATAGTTTAATAATGGTTGAGTCTCAGACAGGAAGGAAATGTGTATGTATTAGTAGTTAGGTTTTATGTATCAGAAACATATGCATATTTCGGTTACATATAGCAAGTGTGAAGTATACAGAATTGAAAATATGTGTATTACATATGCATTTTTAGATTTCCTATGGCGGGAGGCGGACGTGGACGTGGACGTGTACGTGATTCAGATTTGCCTATGGCGGGAGGCAGACGTGGACGTTTGCAGCATGGGTCTGGCTTACGTCCGGCTCCTTTGGAGCGTCCAGGCCATCCACCTGTCGACGAGGACGAGTTCCTAGATGTTCATGATTGTTTATCTCCGGGCGTGGCCCGTTCATCGGTCGGAGGAGCTACTCCTTCGGTCAATACTTTGACGACTACTCCGTCGACTACTGCTACGACCACTCCGGCTGCTTCTACCCCTACGGCCGCTCCCATTGCGGCCAATCCCTATCCGAACTTGGTGGTCGAGCGCGAAGTCTGCAGACGACGCGTAGGAGATCTTCCGACGTTACCGGAGTGCCTAGCCGACGTCCATCTTCCGGAGCTGTGGGCCGATAGGCAGACGTAAGTATATGTATTTTAGTTTATTGTAAATTCATATATTTATTCCTATATTCTTCATAGTAGCTGATGTCGTACATTGTTTTCTTATCTCAGGTTTTTTTTGATCTGTGCCGGGTGAGATCTAGGCAACTCGATTCGTCGTAATTTCCATGGGTCGTACCTGAACTTCGGCGATATCCCGGCGGAGATGCGGTTCGTTTGGCTTGACACGCTGAGGGTATGTATAATGGTCTTTCTTTAAAACATGTTTCAAAAATTTGTTCATTCATGTGCGTTTATCTTATTTGCAGGCGTCGTACTGGTGGCCGAAGCATAGGGACCATGCCATCCGGAGGTGCTACAAGACAATATCCAGCAAAAGGATACGTGACATGATCCACGACCAGAAGGTGCTGGAGAGCCTCAGAGGTAGTGGATCAGAACATGGGTGCAAGGAGTGGCTCAGAGCGAATTTCTGGGCAGAGATGAAGAAGAAAATGGAGACCCCGGCCTATCTGGCCAAGTATGAGAAGGCGAAGGCAGCCCGTGCTAAGGCTGGTCAGCACACGGGTGGTTCGATCCCGTCTTCGGAGCACATGTGCCGATTGGTGAGTATTCTATTAAATTATCAAAATTTTAAGTCTTAAACTCTACAAAATGAGTATTAATTTATGTTTAATTGTACAAGCGTGAGGAGGTCGCCGGAAAAGGCGGAGATCCGGACACCGTCGACTTCCCCACAGTCTTTGCGCATACCCACAAGCGCAAGAGCGATGGGAAGCTCGTAGATGAGCAGGCCGCCAAAGCTTATGTAAGTTTTCTTATTCTTTATATGTATTACATTTTTATAATTGTAGATGATCGGATTACGAATATCGATATCGGTACCCCATACTCATATAGTAATGGGCCAATACCGATTTTGATTGCGATATTGATACAAATAGGAATGGTCCGATACTCAGAGTATCGGTATCGGGCCATTCCTATGTGAGTATCGGTATTGATCTATTACTATATGTGTATGAGTATCGGTATCGGCCCATTACTATGAGTATTGATATCGGTATCGGTACATTACTGTGAGTCTTTATATTAACTCTAAATTTATTTTCATTTATATAATATAGGAGGAGTTTGAGAGTCGGGTCGATGAGGGGGGTGAGGGAGGTGAGGGGGCTGGACCTAGCCCGCCGATGGATAGGAACAAACTATGGGTAGATATGGTCAGAGTAGGGAAATGCGGCAGCATATACGGTATTGGATCGTTTGTATCCCAGTCGTCCGTCATTTCCAGAGCTCTACCTCACCTCCACCTTTACCTGTACTAGTACTTCCCACTGGCGGTGCTGCCGTCTATGACCAGGTCACTATTACCCGTATATCATGGGATTTACAAAATTATATATACGGTAGTACAGAAGCTTATGCACCGACACCTATAGTACCGGTCGTTCCGGCTCCGACTGCGGCCTCCGGCGGTTCAGACTTTGACCGATTAAGCTCCGTTATAGACTCCAGCACATCCGACTACAGCACCTCCGGCTACAACACCGACGGATCCAGCATCGACTTCGAGAGTTCCTCTATCTCGGGAGAATCTCGAAGACGCATTACAAAATGTGCTGGGTATCTACACCCACCCGCCGCCTCCTCCGCCGCCATCGACGTAGATATTGTTTGAAAACTATTTGTATTTGGGAACAGTTTGGAACATTTTTGGTATGTGTGTATTTGGAAACTGTTTGTAAACTTTTTGGTATGTGTGTAACTGTTTATATATCTGTATTGGAAACTGTTTATATGACTGTATATTGTGTGTGTAACTGTCAACATCACTCCAACATACTGGAGAATGATATGACTGTATATTGGAGTGCAGGAAACACAAATATAGACACACAAAATTGTATTTAGTTGCGGAACAGTGACAGAATATCTGGAAAATTGTAGTATAGCAACGGAAGAGCGACGAAATATCTGGAACATTCCGTCGCTAAGGTTCTAGAAAATATAGATTTAAAGTATAGCGACGGAATAGCAACATAACCGATTCGTTGCTACAATCATGTCCGTTACCAATAGCGTATCAAAAACACTTTAGCGACGTACTTTTCCGTCGCTATAACGTCACAACATTAATCCTGGAATATGCCACGGACCCGTCGGTAGTTAGTTGGTAAAAGTAGCGACGGAATTTTCGTTGCTAATACGTCACATTTTGTAATAAATAGCGTGTTGCTAAATCCATCACTAATCAGTCGCTATTTTCGAAAAACTAGCGACTGATTGAAATTAACGACACATGATTTCCCGACAAACCTTTTTCGTCGCTGATATGTCGCTATTTGGCTTTAGTGACGGAAAAAGACTTTTAGCGACGGATACCGCCGTCGCTAAAAGCCTATTTTTTGTGTATACCGCCGTCGCTAAAAGCCTATTTTTTGTATTGATATACCTCAGACTAAGCTTTAATCTTCCTCCAAATCTAATGGTCTTTCTGGTAAAAGAAATATTTAGAAATACATGATCTCCTATCTAATGCTTTTGTCGATCTTATGCTGCTCGCAAATTTCTTTGAATTTGCTTCACCTTCTCTATAGTACGAACCACTAACTTTGGTTCTAATATCTGTCGCTCACCAACATCACTCCAACATACTGGAGAATGATACTTTCTTCCATACAAGGCTTCGAATGGTGTCATCTAGATACTTTCCTGATAACTATTATTATAATAAAACTCAACCAAATGAAAATGATCCTCCCATAAATCTCCAAAGTCAAGCATATATGATCTCAACATATCTTTCACGGTCTGTATTGTACACTCCGATTGTCCATCCATCTGCAGATGATATAATGTACTGAACTTCAATCTCGTACTGTGGCTCTCTTGCATTCTCCTCCAAAAATATGACATAAACTTCGAATCTCTGTTAGACATAATGCTAACTGACACTCTGTGTAGCCGTACGATTTATTTTATGTTCGTCTCGGCTAACACCTCCGTATATTGGCTAACTCTAAATGGCAAAAAATGTGCTGCCTTGGTGAGTCGGTTTACTATAACCCAAACTACATCTTTTCTACTCGGGCTCCGTGGAAATTACGTTACAAAAATCTATTATAATATGCTCTAATTTCCACTCCGGAATGGGTTACGACTGAAGCAATCCTGCTGACCTCGGATGTTTAGCCTTAACTTATTAACACACCGAATACTTTGCTACAAATCAGGCTATCTCTCGATCCATTCCATGCCCCAAATAATTCTTGTCTCAAGTTTTTGTACATCTTCGTCCCTATTAGATGAATGGAATATGGTGAACTGTGTGCCTCTACCATCAACTCATGCTGGAGTTCTCCATTGGGAATGTAAAGGCGATCTCTAGACCTCAAGGTCCCATCCTCATGAATACGCAATCCGGTCTGCATACCATTGTAAGCACCCTAATTTTTGGAAATTATTTTTATTTATTTTGTACAATTTTTATTTATTAGATTAAATTTTATTTTTTATTATGACTATAGACGTACTTATCCGTAGCTTTGATTTTTAGAGCACAGGAAATGTCAATCTTTTGAAATGTCCTTTATGTTTGAAGTAAATATGACTACCTTCAACTTGATATATTATGTCCCATCCAAACTTTTTCCCTAACATTCTTTTTACTTCGCACAACTTCGGATCAATTTAGGTCAATTGACCGTTTATCGTAATTCTAGACCTATCTTCCAACGTAAGTTCGGAACTCGATATTTATCAAAACCAGTTGACCCAATATATGGTTTTGACCCATTTTGAGCCTATGACACATGCCAAATGTGTGCCAATCAATCGAGTTCCCATGTGCTATTTATTTGCGAATAGCACAAGAAACTTATTGGTTAACTTTTCAAGTTCAATTTGACTAGAAAATTTATTTGGACCCTAATCTAGGCAACCCTACCTGGTAGAAGCCATATTAGGTTGCCATGACTTAGTAGAACTATTATAAATTTATTTTGGGATGTAATACAACAAAATAGGTTTAAATACAATTTTGTTTATATATGATTATATTTATAATAGCCTAATACTATATATATATATATGTGTGTGTGTGTGTGTGTGTGTGTGTGTGTGTGTGTGTGTGTGTGTGTGTGTGTGTGTTTGTGTGTGTGTGTGTGTGGCCTTAGTCATGGTTGTCATGGTTAAGTTTCGAGATGCATATCGACTAGGAATTTTGACACAGCTAGTGTAGTTGTGTGATGTAACTAGTGTATTAGCCATGGTAGGGAAGACTGAGCCATACGTGTGTTCTTACTAGAAAACAAGTCAAAGTTGTGACTTGATATAAATGGTTCATTATTATTTATTAAGTATATTGACTTTTTAGAAGACCCGATTGTGCTAAACTAGCCCGAACTTGACCCAGTTGTACTAAAGACGTCCATGTAGATATGTGTTGTATGTATACTTTATAGTGGTATTTATTTTTAGTGACCTAGTAGGCAATATTTTATAAAAAGTGGTTATATATATTATATATATTCTTGCTATTAAATAAATATTTTATTTGAAAATATGGTAAATACTTTCCCTAAAATATATTTGGGGATTTTGGGGATTTTTAGGCCGATATATATACGCTAGTATGTATACCCATTATATAAATGTATAAGTAGATGCATTATTATTTAAGGTTGATACATATATTTATCCCTCAAATAGAAGTATTTAAATAAATTGTAAGTATATGCTATAATTACTTGGTTACCGTTTGGAATATTTTTCTAGTATAACTTGTATTTTATATGTAAATACTTTCCTAAGTATATACCCATATATGTGTTTCTATATATATAACATATATATTTTTGCATGTATAAAAAATGTATATATAAATATACATATATAAAAAAACAAAAACAAAAACAAAAACAAAAACAAAGCAAAATCCCGCGAGAAATGAATTCATTGCTAGATGGACTATCCCCCCAGACCCGTACAGAGACCCGAGCTCCTGGTTATAAAATAACCGAGAGAGAGAGAGAGAGAAAGAGAGATGTGCCAGCCGACCATTGCCACCATGCCAGGCCCCACGCATAGTGCACACCAAAAAGAGCAGCAGTCGCAGGCAGTAAAAGAAGCACCAGAACGTTCGTGCTTCGATTGTGATGTCGTCGCTCGCTCGTTTTATGAACAATCTTTGCAGGTATATAGAAAACCTAACCGAGTTTGACTCTCTTCAATTAGTTTAATTTTATTCTCCTTGTGTGCGACACGAATTAAGTTCGAAAATTAAGAAAAAAATCGATTATATGAACTATAGAACTGTCCCAACATCCACTGTTTGCGGTCGATTTGTGACCAGATTATCGTAAAAATTTGAAATCCAATTGAACATAATTTTAGACAACCTACAGGGCTTCGAAACTCCTTTTATAGAATTTAATTTTATCGACTATGTGTCCAGAAATCAGATTCCCAAAATAGAAAAAATAGTTTTTAAAATAGAGAATTTTTTAAAAAAATTCCCGATATGACGTGCGCCCCGACAAATTGGGTGACTTCGTCGCAACCCGACGGCCTCGAAAGGTGTGTACGAATGTTGCGAATGTGTGGGCTTTAATGGAACTCGAATTGGTTGCGTGTGTGTGACAAATTTGAGGCATATCGGTTAAGGTATACCGTATCGGCCTCTTTGCCAAAATCCTAATTACTTTGTGCACGTTAGTCACATCATGACGAAACTTGTGCCACTAGACTCGTATCATTTTTTGGTCATGTGAGGCATGTTTAGTCCGATTCTAAGATGGTCGACCGGAATGCTATTTTGGCGAGCCCACGGTCCGACTAAATAAGAAATTTTGTGCATGGCTCATCGAGATCCAAATCTGGACATACCATTGAGTTCATATCGAAATACAGGACTCGTAGGTATATAATTTGTCGACTTTAGAGACAATCGATTCTGTCACATATTTCAGTACAAAGTGAGTCCAACGACAGACACTATTTTGGCTCAAAATTATCGTTTTGCTTCTATGTCCAGAATTGGACTTATGAGTAGTCAAACTTAGATATTATTTTTATACCGGACACATTGGTAATGTCTGTTTCAGCCTCCAAAGACTGTTGCGAGAGTTTGACTTTTGTGGATCACTGAGTGATTGGATATTATTGGTTCTACGTGCTACCACCAAGCAAGTATACCTTGCCCTATATACAGTTTAGTTTACATGCATACTTTTTTTTAATTTCTGTTTGTATGTCTCTTTTCCTGTTATATACTTGATGTCTTGTCATAATTTATTTCCATGTTTTACCATATCAACTGTCTGTTGTTTACTTTCTATACACTTCCATTGTTGTTGTGTCAGTGCCTTGTTATGTACCATTACCCATTTCCCTTCTCGATCGTTAGCACGCACCATGCTGCGATAGAGATTCCACATAGAACTCTCTTCCTAGATCTTGGACGATGTCATTAGTACCTGGCTATCGACCACTCTCGATCATAGCACGCACTGTGCTGCGGTAGGGTCCTTATATAGATAGTTAGCATGCCCCATATTGCTGTCTATAGGACCGTTAGCTCACGTCACATTACGGTTTTACTCGACTTTACCTTGTAGCCACGACTAGTAGCATTACTCATACTCTAGTGTCATCACTTGCATATTTTCTCTGTTGTTATTTTATTCATTCTTTTATGCATGTTATTTACTATTATTAGAGGCATGATTATATGTATCTTGCTAGTGCTCTGAGGACCTGGTGATGTCTCCAGGTATTCGATGAAGGTATGATACAATGTTGGATGATAGTTGCTACACCAAGATTTCAGGTATATTTAGTCGATGCTGTTGTTATTCTCTTCCTTATTTATATTTTGTGTTATATTTGATTCTCGCTGTAATTATAGCCTTGTCTTTTACAAGCTTCAACTTTCTTCTAGCTTTTTCATGATAAATGTGTTATTGGGGATCCACTCTAACATATTTATATATTCTAGAATCAGTGTATTACGGTTTGATCAGTCTTAGTGCACTTGATTCATCATTTTTATCATTATTTAGTGGATTAGGATATAGTTGATTTAGAACAACCAGACAGCTTATACGTACTCAAGCTGGTTGGAGTCCTCTCGATACGTAGCTAGCATGTATACGATATCCTAGTCCTCGGTATTTTAGGACTGGGGCATTACAACCAACCTCGGTCCTATGTCAAAGTTTACAAAATCTCGTATCCGTTGGCAATGCTGCCTTGATCCTCTCGACCAATGACGACTGCACCTGAAGGCTCGTCAACTGGCTGTCTACTCCTGGTAATATAACTTTTATCCCCAACTTGTTGGCCCATTGGTTAATGATCACACCTGATTTGATAATGAACATCAACTTTGGTCGATAAGCAAACTATAAATACTGCTACAGGATTACAGATTTCGAATAAGAAGAACATCTACATCTACTTCTTACTTCATCTACATCTTACAGCGACAAAGTACAGACATCGCGTAATCATCAAGAACTAAACACATTGGAATCAAGATCAAGTCTTTTTTTTATTTTATTCTGTATTTCTTTACTTTTATTGAGTCTAGAAAAAATATGTAAGGTTAATAGGATTGGTACTGGCTTAGATTTTTCTCAGTCCACAAGCATAAAAAGCCTACCTATCCATATTTCCAAGTCTACTATCCAAAAAGCCCAAAATCGAACACAAATTGGCCCAAACAATTCTGTTCTGACCCTTACAGAATTCCGGCATAACTCATGCACAACTCAGCCCGAGTTCGGCCCGAGTTCGGTCAAGGGTAATTCAAATTCTTTTTGGCCCTCCACCATATCTGCATCAAACGTTCAAATACGAGATTTCTGTATCCGAATTCGGCCCGAACTCTACTCGAATTTGGTTTGTAAAGATACTATAAATAGATGAGAACTTTCACCATTTAAAATCACTCATTCACTATCTCTTCTCTATCACTTTAAGTGTTTTCTACGAGCTAAAGCTTTCAAATCAAGCATATACCACTCTTAGTCAAAGCCAGTATAGTTCTTTTCAATCTAGTGTTTTGGTGTTGAAGAGTTGTATCAGAGACTGTATTCAGAAAATGTTCCAGTTTTTAAAATTGCCCTCTGGAGTCGGTCGTGTACTCGTCACCAAGAACAGTGTTGTAAGAGACTACAAGCTCTCAATTAGCTTGTGAGATAGTGGATTAACATCGAGTAAGAGTACTCGAGACTGGACTAGTCCTCTCAGAGGAAAACCAGTATACATCACTGTGCTACTGAGTTTGAATTTCTTGACTCTTACTTTACTGCAATTTACTTACTGTCATTTACCTGCCATAGTATATAGTCCTGCTTAATTTTAAACTAGTAATATTTTTTTGTTGCATACGCATACACTATATTTACCCCCCACTAGAGGTGCTCAACGCTCCTACAATTGGTATTAGAGCAGGTTATACATAACCATCTAGAGAGTATATCTATGGCAGCCGTTAAATCTATATTCAACGCTGAAGAGAAATCCACAAATAGATCCCCACTATTTGATGGAACAAATTACACATACTGGAGAACAAGGATGAGTTTCTTTCTTAAGTCACTGGACTTCGATCTTTGGTCGATAGTTATAGACGATTACAAGAAACCACCTAGAATAGTGATTGACGGTGTACTAGTAGACAAGTCACATGACAAATACACGGAGCATGAAAAGACACAGGCTAGTCTAGATGCACAAGCCATCAATGCCTATTCGGTACAATTGACAAAATCGAGTTTAATCGCATATCAACATGTACGACATCTAATAAAATTTAGAGAGTTCTTGAGGTAACTCATGAAGGGACTTCCCAAATGAAGGAATCCAAAATTAGTAGACTAACACAGGAATACAAGTCCTTCAAGATGAAACTCGGTAAGTTAATTACAAAGATGTTTACTGGTTTTCTTGATATTACTAATCCTTTACAATCACTTGGTAAGGATTATAGCAATCATGAGAAGATCAGGAAGGTACTACGAGCTCTAACAAAGAATTGGAACCCGAAGGCTACTGCCATCATAGAAGAAAATGACCTCACTACGATGACTTTTGAGACACTGATGGGCAAGCTCATGACCCATGAGCTGGACTGGCAAGAATTTAAAGAAGCAACTCCCAAAGAAAAATCAATTGCCTTCAAAGTATAAGCCAGAAGAGTCTCATTCAATGATTTTGACGAAGAAGATTATGATGGAGATGAACAGGCCCTGTTGGTCAAAATTTTTAGAAAGTTCTTAAAGTTTGAGAGATCAAACCGAAAAAAAAGTCATCCAAGAAAGCAACGAAGAAGAAACAATCTGCTTCAGATGTAAGAAGTCAGGACACATAAAGAAGGACTACCCACTATCAAAGAAGACCAGTCCATATGACCGATCAAGATCGAGCAGAAAAGCTACAAAAGGTCAAAAGTACGCTAACACAAGCATCTGGCATAAAAGTGAGGCCAGTAAATCAGAAAAGGAGGACAGACCCAACAACAGTACAAATGTTTGTCTGATGGCATTCAATAAGGTATCTGATAACCCTCTGTATGATGTTTTTAATTTCGATGAACTAGAAACTGCCTTTAGCGAACTACTTGAAGAACACATAAATGTGTTGGACAAGTATAAGCAATCTCGTAAAGAGATTAAGGTATACACAAATGAAGTAGCTAGATTATCTAATCTTATTGAAGACATTAAAGAGACATCTACTACCGGTAACACGGAAGAGATAGACAAGCTCAAATTGGACTATCATGAGGATATCCTCACCATAGAGAAGAAAGAAAGAGACTATATCAAGGTACAAGAACTATATGACATAGAAAAGAAAATACAGTTAGTAACTGAATAAAGACTCATAGATATGACTGCTAAATATGAGAAGTCTTGTGCAATCTCTAAAAAGTTACAGATCAAGTTAGGCAAACAGGCCATCCCTGTTACATGCCTAAGGTTAGTCTTAGCACCAAACATACACCCGATGGACTAAACCAAAGAAAGCACCTGAGCAACATGCTTTTCATAATTGTGCTTTCACATACAGGTTTCCAAGAAAGACACATAAGAATGTCAACAAAGATACAAAAAGCACAATTTCAAAATCACATGCACATACTGTGGTACTCACGGCACATATCACAATATTGTAGAGCTAGAAAGCTTGTTGACACTAATTTACTTGTTTGGATTCCTAAGACTAATCATAATGGACCCTTGAAGAAATAGGTATCAAAGGATTTATCTACTCGTTTTGTAGGTGGACCCTCAACCCTCTCATGCTAAAGCAAGTGGATACTCGATAGCGAATGTTTGTGACACATGACATGTAATGCATCTTTATTTGCTACGCTATCGATGAAGAAAGAAGGATATGTTTCCTTTGTCAATAATCTGAGAGGTGATATTATTGGTAACGATACTGTTGGTATGTCTCCCTAATAAAAGATGTTTGTCTCATCACAGAATTGAGATATAACCTATTAATCATAAGTTATTTAGGAGAAATGGTTATGGCATCAACTTTGTGAAAGATAAGTGTTCTATATATGAAATGTCTACTGGGAATCCCGTATATAAAGGGATCAGGGAAGATAATATTTATGTTTTCTTTTTAGAAGTAGTAACAATGCATGTAAGTACTTAGTAGCCAATCAGGATAAAAGCTGACTATGACACATAAGGCTAGGACATGCTAATATGGACACTATCTCAAGGCTACGTACTAAAAAATGGGTAAATGGACTCCCAAAAATTACGTTCAAGAGAGATATGGTATATTCAGACGGTGAAAAGATGAAAGCAACTAGGTATTCTTTTAAATCCATCAACGCTATAAGTACTTTTAGACCTTTGTAGTTAATTCATATAGATTTATTTGGTCCCAGAAGAGTCGTTAGTCTTGGCGGTAAACTCTATGCTTTTGTTATAGTCGATAATTTTTCGCATTTACTTCGGTGTACTTTTTATCAAACAAAAGTGATACCATTTTTGAATTTAGTATTTTACAAAAAGGTACAAAAAGAAAAAGGCTTCATGATTACTAGAATTCGAAGTGATCATGGTGGTAAATTTAAAAATGATGATTTCAAAATTTTTTTCATGATTGTGGATATTACCACGAGTTTTCTTTCCTAGAACTCTTCAACAGAATGGTGTTGTGGCGCAGAAGAATCGTACTCTAGAGTCATGCTGAATCAACATAATCTTTCTAAATATTTTTGGGCAGAAGCTGTTAATACAGCCAGTCATGTTTTAAATAGGGTGTTAATTCGACCTATCTCGAAGAAAACCACTTATGAATTTTGGTTTGTAAGGATTCCAAACATTTCCTATTTCAAAATTTTTGGTAGTCACTATTTTATCCTAAACACCAAGGATAACGTGGGTAAGTTCGACTCGAAGGCCGACGAAGGGATATTTCTCCGGTATGCTGCCAAGAGTAAGGAATATAGAATTTTCAATAAAAGAGCAATTATTGTTGAAGAATACATTAATATTACTTTTGATGAGCTTAATAGTCAGAGATCTAGCGACAATGATGATGAGGATGTACAAAAAAATCTAAGACACCCGAAGATATTGTTACCAACGAGGGCTATCTGGAAAGTCTACCTAAGAAGACGAAGTTCATGCCAGACCATCCAGAGACACTCGTAATAGGTGATGTATCTAAAGGAATAGGTATGCGTTCTTCTACTAGAGATATAGCAGCAAATATAGCTTTTATTTCTCAAGTAGAACCTAAGTTAGTAGTAGATGCTTTTTCTGATAAGTTTTGGATTGATGTCGTGCAAGAGAAACTTAATCAATCTGAGAGAAACCATTTTTGAAAACTTGTTCCTAAACCTATTGGTCAATCGATAATTGTTACCAAATGGGTGCTCTGAAATAAATTAAGTGAGGATGGACACGTTCTACGTAACAGAGCACGTCTAGCGGCACAAGGTTATAATCAAGAGAAAATGATTGATTATGACGAGATATATGCTCATGTTGCTAGACTAGAATCCGTTCGCATGCTTTGTGCATTTGCATATTTTCACAATTTTAAACTTTTTTCAAGTGAACGTGAAAAGTGCATTTTTCAACTGATTTTTGAAGGAAGAAGTTTTTTTGAAACAACCCCCTGGTTTTGAAGATTTTCAAAACTCTGATCATGTTTTCAAGCTTATAAAAGCGCTTTATGGATTCAAACAAGCACTACGTGCTTGGTTTGAACGTCTAAGTGCTTTCCTACTTGAAAATGTTTTTCTAAAGAGAAGAGTTGATACAACCCTATTTATCAAATCTTGAGTTGACAGTATTCTACTTGTGGAAATTTACGTAGATGATATTATTTTCGATTCTACTAATGAGAAACTCAGTCAAGATTTTGCTAATATATGCAGAGTGAGTTTGAAATGAGTATGATAGGAGAGCTCAACTACGTCTTAGGACTCCAGATCAAACAACACTTGCAGGGAACGTTCATCAATCAAGCTAAGTACACGAAGGATTTACTAAAGAAGTATGATTTCGACAACGTAAAATCTATCGGCACACCAATGCCTACGTCAACACGATTTAACATGATGAAAGTGGCAAACCAGTCAACCAATGTAAGTATCGAGGTATGATTGGTAGTTTACTTAACTGCTAGTCGCCCTGATATCATGTTTAGCATTTGCAATTGTGTACGATATCAAGCTAATCCTAAGGAATCACACTTATGCGTCGTTAATTGTATCTTTCGATACCTTAAAGGAACTTATACAGTCGGCTTATGGTGTCCCAAAATCACATCTTTTGACCTAATCGGTTACTCAGATGCTGATTTTGTTGGATACAAAGTAGAACGTAAAAGTACCAGTAGTACGTGTCATTTCCTAGGAAAAGCTTTAGTGTCTTCATTTAGCAAAAAACAAAACTCTGTAGCATTATCAACAATTGAGGTTGTGTACATCACCGCAGGAAGTTGTTGTGCTCAGATATTATAGATAAAGCAAATCCTAGAAGACTATAATCTGCACTACACAAATATTCCTATTTATTGTGGCAACAATAGCACTATTAACTTGACTAAGAATCCAGTATGTCACTTACGCACAAAGCACATACAAATACGTCACCACTTTTTACGTGATCACCAACAACACAGGAATATCTACCTAGAATTTATTGACATAGATCATCAATTAGCAGACATATTCACAAAACCACTAGCTGAAGATCGATTCAATTATCTGCGTCGAGAGTTACGCATACTTAAATTTTCAGAGTCATAATGCGTTATGATTAATAAAAATACTCAAAACTTGATATTCAATGATTTATTAATTGAAGTTATTTTGGGTACAAGCCGAAAGGGCCCTTTTAACATACATGCATAAATAGCCTGAAGCGATACGGTGTACTGATCTTCGGACTACCGCTAGTTGGGATCCGACCTCTACAACTAACCCAAGGTGATGAATATTAATAAAATCAAAGAATTAAATGATTATGAGTTGTTTTTATCATTCATTACATATTAAATGATGTAAAATTTGAGTAAGGAACTCGGCCAGAACTTGGACCGAGCTCTGACCGAGTTTGGGCCGAACTCTGCGTCGGGCTTTCCTATAACAACAGCGAACAACAGGTCCCTTTTTTCCTATTCCTCCTTCTTCTTCTCCAAGCACAGCCACCTTTAAACACTAAAAACCAAACCCTAAAATCTAGAAAACACCTTCCCAAGTCTCATACCCTATTTTTGGATTTAAAGGCACTAGGAAGGCGTCCTCTACCACTTTTTTTAATCTATATTGAGGTACATATCTCTTTTTTTTCTTTAATTTCATTTCATGGCTCCTAAACTCTTTAAGAAGAAGAAAAGACCTCCTTAAATTCTACTATGTTTTTCCTATAAGACTAAGTTATGCATATCTTTATTTCCCTAAATTTTGATATTTTTATTTATTAATTAAAATAGTTGTTGGACATAATTATACTTATAACTAAAGTTATTATATTTACTGATCCCAAAGATTTTCTTTTATAAATTATTTTTATCTGAATAATTTAGGTACACATTTATTGTATATATATATATATATATATATATATATATATATATATATATATATATATATATATATATATATATATATATATATATATATATTGAGTATGTTTCAATATATAGGGTTTATGTTTCTTTCTCCTTTTTCATAACAAGAATATATATGTTTCATAATAAATATTATGTTTATATATATATATATAATTTTTTTTTTTTTTATGTTTATATATATATATATATATATATATATATATATATATATATATATATATATATATATTTATGTTTCTTTCTCCTTTTTCATAACAAGAATATATATTTTTTTTTATGTTTATATATATATATATATATATATATATATATATATATATGTATATATATATATATATTTTATATATATATAAATATATATATGTATATATATATATATATATATATATATATATTAAAAAAAAAAAAATATATATATATATATATATATATATATATATATATATATATATATATATATATATATATATTTATAAACCCTATATATATATAAAAAAAATAAAAAAAAAATATATATATATAAACCCTATATATAAGGTTTAAAAATATATATATATATATATAAGGTTTTACTGTATATTAGGATATTTCCTATTATTAGACTTACTATATATTTACAAGTATAATATATACATATGTCTAAAGAAAGAAAATAAAAAAGAAAATAAAAAGTAAAGGAAATAAAAAAGGCAACAACAGTAACCCCAAACCACAGCCGAGCCCAAACCCGACATCAAGTCTCCCCCTCCTCTCATATATAGACATCGAGAAAGAAGGGAGAACCTCGAAAACCTTAACCACCCACGATTATAGCCCCTCCGAACCTCAAGCGAACCGCCTGATTATGCATGCCACCCCCAGCGCCCTCCGGAGTCAGCCACGGGAGAAGGCAGACGCATGACGAAGCCACATGACACAGTAGCAGAAACAACAACAACGTGCTATTTTTATAACGAGGTTCGTGCTACCTCTATCGATCATTTTCGGTTCATCTTTGCAGGTTCGATCACAACACGACCCTCTTCGAACCCAATCAATTACTTTGTAGTTAACTGTCGTAGATCGCCTAAAAATCGGCTCGAAGTCGAAGAAAAATCTATTTTGTGAACAGAGTTACAACTGTCCCAATACCCTGTTTGGAAGGCCATTTGCTGGCAATCCATCGAATTATTTTGAAATCTATTTGAATAGTTATTTAGACAACCTATATAGCATCTAAATGATGTTTTCAGTTCTTAGTATCATATATCGATTATCAAGATAAATCTGTTTGAAAATCACAAAAAACTTGTTTAAAACTGTTTTAAAATAATTAAAACTTTGTGATACGGAGTGCGTCCTGCCAAATTGGACCACTTCGTCGTGTACCAATTGCATCGAAAGATGCTTATGGTATACCCGGGCGTGTGGGCATTCGCGGAAGTTGATTTGGACGTGTGTGTACGCCGAAATCAACCCGTATCCGTCGAAAATCCCTGTATCGGCCCCTTTGCAAACAAGGCAATTACATTGTGCATATTTGTCGTCTCGAGATGAAAGTTGTGCCGATAGGACCGTTTCAATTTTCTGGTCCTATATGCCAAGTTTGGTCCGATTTTGAGAAGGTCGACCGGAACGTCCTTTTGGCGGGCCCGCGAGCCGACCCAACATGCAAATTTTTGTGTAACCCACCGGAATTAAACTTTGGACATACGGCTGGATTCATCTCGTCAAACCGGACCTGTAGACATATAGTTTGACAACTTTAGAGACCGTAGGTACTGGCAAGCTTTTCGTTACAAAGCGGATCCAAACAAAATTACGATTTTGCCCCTGTGTCTAGAATGTACTTTTGGGTAGGCATTCTTAGACATTTTATTTATACTAAACGTATTAATGACGTCTGTTTCAGCATTCGAAGATTGTTGTGCGAGTTGGACTTTTGTGTGGCACACTAAGTGGTTGGTATTATCGGTTTCACCAACAAAGGACCCAAACGAGTACATTTATTGTTTGTTTTCAGTCTTGTTAATTCCTATATTACATTGTTCAGTTATATCATACTTGATTCTTGACACGCTCATCACACGAGGGCACCCCATATTTCTTGTACATGTTATGTTCTTTTCTTGTATATGTTGTCGGGACGGGGAAGTACTAAATAGATATGTGATCAGACCTTAGCCCATATTCGATTTTCCTGCACAGTAGATCTTGTTAAATAAAATAGACCTCATAATTAACTTAGACCTTGTGGTGTAACTGTCCCTAGACCGATCACATATCGAAAGAGTACTTCAAAGCACATAGATAGTTATATTCTCCTGTTACATGGTGCCTGATATTTTCCTGCATGGTATTCTTCATGTTTCCTATTAATTTTCAGAATATTTCTCATCATCTATTTTATGACTAACCATTGTCTTATAGTCGTTAACATATACTTGAAACTACATTCGATAATTTGTACTCATTCCATTCCTGACTGAAGACCAACATTTTTTAGGTTAATCGCAACAACTCTTAGCCATGGGGAGATACAAGTGTACATGCAGGCCAAAACCTAGAGATTAGTAAGATAGATGTGTTGTAGTCATTTTTAATATTTGCAAGTACATTTTACTTTTCTTTGAATATCAATCTTGTAAATGTTGTAACTAATTTAGAAATGTGAATGAGCAGTAATGTTTATTTTTGAGCATTTGTTTATTACGGGCTCGACGGCATTCTATCGCCTACACTGCGGCGTAGGCTGGCTTGGACACGCACTCATATCCCAGAAAGCGGGTGCGAGTCGTGACAAGTTTTTGTGGTGGCCCATACAGGTTAGTTCTGCGACTAAGAAATGCTCATTCACAACTAGGGTTTAGTTAATTTTAGAAGGATGACTAGGAATAGGAGTCCCTTATTCAAATTGATTATTGGGTAGTTAAGGTTGCTAAATAGGGCACGTGATTTAGGTAGAGGTTTATTGAATTCCTATTAGATACTTGAGAAAATATTCCTAGAAGGATATTGTTGTATTTAATACGAGGGTATGACCCAAGGTGGCTAGACTTTTCGCTTTGTAATTTAGGCCTCCCTAGGGTTCATTTTCTAATCATTTATGCAAATTTTATTTTCTTTCCTCTAATCACCATCATCAAAGTCGTACCACCTATTTATTTCCCATTCGCCATAGTAATCTATTTTTCTAGGAGTCAAATGTTTTCATTCGATTCATAGTGTTTGAGCCTAACCTGACCCAACTATTCATATATCTATTATGAACTAGTTATTCAAGATATCTTTATGTTTTTCCTCAATCTTTGAATATTAGAGAAATAGAAATTTAAAAGTTTACATTTCTATTGTCTTCATTCATTTTTCTTTCTAATCTTGACCATTTGTGCCTTGCCTAAAACATCGTCATATCGTAAGTTTGTATATTTTCCTTGGACCTAAGGAATTATTTTTAAAGTAACTCCTCACTCAATTATATATATATATATATATATATATATATATATATATATATATATATATATATAGGGAGCGGATCAAAAGCCCCCCTTAGAAAATCCCCTAAAAAACCTCCCTCATTCTCAGCCATAATTTAATGTTAATATTAATATTAATATTAATATAAATGTTAATATTAATGTTAATGTTAATATTAATATTTATTTTTATTTTTATATTAATATTAATATTAATGTTAATATTAATGTTAATATTAATATTAATTTTCTTGTTAAGTTTAATGTTAATTTTAGTATTTAATGTTAATATTAACATTAATATTAATATTAACATTAATATTAACATTAACATTAATATTAACATTAAATTACGGCTGAGAGTGAGGATTTTTTTAGGGGGTTTTCTAAGGGGGGCTTTTGATCCGCTTCCATATATATATATATATAGATATATATATATATATATATATATATATATATATATATATATATATATATATATATATATATATATATATATATATATGTATTAATCTCGAGTTAAGTTTTTGATTCAAAATTTTTCTCTCAATCATTGAATCTTGGATATCCGTGAAATATGGATTAAATTTTTTTTCTTATTTGGATTTTGATCCTTATCCTTCCTAATCAATTATTTTTTTTTCCAAGAACCGATATTTATACTCCAAGGATAGATACTTACATCTTCTTGGAACTTATTTGAAATTCGGGAACCTCCTTTAAAATTCTTATGGATATAGCTGGAAGAATATTTGTTGACTTACAAGGGCAAGGCAACAGCGTATTATCGCCATTTACTTGAATTATCGAGAATGCGGGTTCACTGCAGCCAACAGCGTACTGGCGTGGCATGATCCCTAAGTTAAAATATTTTTAAGAAAATGTAGGCTATCAACATTATTAAAAACTATACCCTGTTGTCCTATTTTGATCTTCGAGTATTATGTCAATATTAGACAAAGTTAATAGAATATTCGATACCGTATCCTTATTGGAGTCACGAAACTAAGAGTTTACGGCAGCCAGATGTACATTAGCGATACATGGATTCTCGGTGAAACGACTTCAGACATGCATACAGTTTCGAATACTTTAGAGGCTATATATTTAATTGGCATACGACAATTAATCTTCCCAAGTGGTTGGTGTTGTATTTCTTATTACCGTCGTCTTCTCAATAAACTGGTAGTCCTTTCTTCTTTCTTACCCGAAATTCATCATTTAGTTCCTCCTAGTAATCAATTAGTATATTTTGATTTCATTTCACTAGAATCATAGTCATACCTAGATCTTGGTTCTATAATCGTGCCTAAATAATTTTGCTTCGTGGCGAAATGATCTCAAATTTTGATCGTTCCTAAACGACCCTGATCGTGGCTAAGCTATTTGACTATAATCATAATCGTGCCTATACTTCAACTCAATTCATATCTACTATATCACATTATCTATTATTTTGTGTAATATTCTTTTATAATCAAGAGTCAAGGTACAATATCACTAATTTGGAATTTTTTTAACCTCATTAAACCAAAAATCATTTCTTAGTTTCAGGATTGAATAGATTGTAAGTCGTTCTGAATTTTAGAATTTTTGCGATTACGATTGATTAGGATGAGTTGGTTCCACTAGGATGACAAATTAGTGCCTTATGAATACCCACTTTCTATTTACATCTTTTGGTATCCCTTGCCGTGACATTGATATTCGGAGCGTAATACTAGCTGTTACCTCCCAACAAATTGCATACGCAAGACCTAGACGAGTCCACCTTCACTTAGGCATATCATGTCCCACTTAAACATGTCCCCTTGTGCTCTATTTTCATGATACGATTTTCAAGTCAAAAAGACTAACTAGAACCCTTACCATAATACCGATGTACTTTCTGACTCCAATTAGAGACTCAACCTCGACTCAAACCTTTCGACCCAATATATGCTTGTGATCTACTCGAAGCCCACTACGCACATTCCACTAGTGTGACACTCAATTGAGTCCTCTTATGCTACTCAAACATAAAAGTCACATAAGGCACATTTTTTGGTTTTAGGAACCTAGTTAACCAACCCGACTGGCAATTAGCCCAACCACTTGAGTTGGAACCTATTCTAGGTTACCCTAACCAAATAGGAATGGTTTAGATTGATTTTACGGATCTTGTCCAGCTAATATAGGTTAAAATCCAAGGTTTATTTTGTAGTGTCCTGCTCCGCGAAGGCACAGATAAATAGAGAGATCGAATTGCTGGCTCTGCAACAAAAGATGATTGATCTGGGTGAGTGGATAAAGACTCATTTTATGATTCGCTTACGCCTAATAAGAGTCTGAGTTTTTGATTGAATGCTATTGCTAATACCAAGATGGTAATCATTGAGTATGCTTATAAGAGAATCCATATGATACCTGTATGCTAAGAAGAATTATTGTCTGCTAATAAGAAATGATATGATGCCCGTCATGCTAAAGTAGAATGTTGCCGCGATCAATAAACTGTTGCCATGCTAAATAAGATGAAACCAGAGTATGCTTTTACATCCCTAATTGCATGCTATCAAAGAGTAGACTGCTATGCTCGCTGTTATAGAAATGTTATTATTCTTAGCTAAAGATTGTCTTGTGCCAGATAATATGCTAAAACAAATGAATGAATAATGAAAATTGTATCGATCAAATGAATGAACGAAAAGAAGAAAAGTGGAGCTATGACTCTATTATTGAATGAACGAAACAAAAAGAGGAGCTATTGACTCTATTGTACAAAAAGAAGAGAAAAGACAAAATGATTGCTGATTGATAACCTATGCATTGAATAGTTTTAGTTGATAGAATGAATAGTTCATGCATTGGTCTTGGACAACTTGTGCACAAGGTAACAATTTCTCGATAGTTCCTGGGGCGTTGGGAATCGATCGACTCGGAAGAGATTATAATAGCATCCCTGAGGTAAATGCTAGACCTAGCGACCAGGGGGGATGTTGTGTCTATTAGAGACGAGCTGAACCATGAGTCTCGGCGGCTAATCATGGGAGCGTACCCATGGACCATCATATAGATAGGCGTGGATTGGTGAAGAGCTGAACCCTGAGCCACAGCTGCTAGTATGTGTGTATATCAATGTATAGCAAACTCGAAGAGTCACAATTGCTGGTATACGCACGTACTAGTGCAGAGCAGAGCCTTGAGTCATAGCTGCCAATCGGGTTGCATGAGTCGATAAATGTTTTGCTAAGAGGTATCAGTGCAGAGACAAACATGAGAAATATTGGTTATGTTATGTTTATTCTAATCCTTGTCTTGTGCAGGGATGGACCGTCGACTGTGGTTAAGAATCACTGAATAAGTGATGTCTGCTAATGCTTCTGTTTCCATAATAAAATGCTTCTTTGAATAATCTAATGTAATAAAATGTTGTTGTTCCAAGAGTTGCTAAAGATGTTTGATGGCTAAAATGCTGCTAATGTCCCTAAAAGTTGCTTGAACAAGATGAATGATTATGGTTCATAAAACACGCTGCGCACTCCACAGAAATGAATAGTCCCTCGTATGCTTGAAATGAATAGAAATGAACAGAAATGAAATAAAATGTGGCTTTTCTAAAGTATTTTCAAAAGAGATGTAATCTGACTCTGAATATGCATAAAATGAATATAGATAAAAGTAGCAAGATCACATCACAAGAAATATTTTCTGACTAAATGAATTAGTGATCGTTTCAAACAAATGTAGCCTTTGTTCACAATCACCAGTTTGTTGATATACTGACCCATCATCAGTCTACATGCAGGTGCAAGATGAATCGAGGTGGATAGTCTGGAGCGATAGTCCGAACCTCATCTTCAGGAGCCAGAAATCAGAAGAGATGCCAAAAGATGGATATGTAGGACCGTTGAGCACCTCTAGAGGGGGGGGGGTGAATAGAGTGAGTGCGAGTGCAGTGGAAAATAATCACCAATTAAAAGTTAAAAACAGATAACTATGGCAGTAAATAAAGAGATAGTAAATAAATGTAGCAAGAGATAGAAAGATCAAACTCAGTGATACAGCGATGTATACTGGTATCCCTCTGAGAGGACTAATCCAGTCTCGAGTACTCTTGCTCGATGTTAATCCACTATGGCACAAGCTAATTGAGAGCTTGCAGTCTCTTACAACACCGTGCTTAGTGACAAGTGTACGGCCGATTTCACAACACTGTGCTTGGCGACGAGCGCACGACCGGCTCCAAAAACAGAGATAGTTTTCAAAACTTTGAACGACCTCTTTACAACTCTGAGAACAAAAAGACTCTAGATCAAATAGATATTACTGGCTTTTGGCTAAGAGATGTATAGATAGAATATGAAAGCTTTAGATCAAATGAAAAACACTTATGAATAGAGAAGAGAAGATGAATGAATGAGTGATTTGAAATAAAAAATTCTCTTCTATTTATAGGTGTTTTCGAGGACCAAACTCGGACAGTGTTCGGGTAGAGTTCTGAAGCAAAGATTTCACAAACGAACGTTGCATGCAGATTTGGAGGCAACAAATATTTGAATTCAAACTGACCGTACTCGGGCCGAACTCGGCCAGAGTTCGGACAGAACTCGGCCTGAGTTCTGTCTCAGTACAAATATAAAATATTTGCCAAATTCTGTTGCACAAAAGTGACTGGTATGTTTGGTAAGTAGACTTTGGATGGGTAGGCTGTTAGGAGAGTGGACTGTGATTAACCTAAGCCAGTAGTATCCAGTCGATCTTACAATTTATATCCTAGACTCGATAAAGATAAAATACATAATAAATTATAAAATAACTCAGACTGATTCCAATAAGAATGAGCTTCAGAATGATGATTTGCATGCTTGATGGTGTAGTAGTACGTTCTTTGATATTGATTTCACTTGACCTGAAATGTTTAGCAACAGTTCGTATATTTTGTGCATTGACTTAAGTCATTGTCGATTATCAAAATCGGGTGTGACCATGGAATGGGCCAACAATCTCCCCTATTTTGATAATTGACAAACTTGAGTCTATACCAAAATATATCTAAATAAAATGAAATAAAATACCTGAATTGTTTGTTTTGAAAAAAATGGTAAATGGTATTTACGTTGCGTTATGTTGCTTTGTTGATTTTTGGTATTGCTCTTTCTCCCTCTTTGTCAATGTAAAAAAAATGGTTTTGGCTCCCCCGTAATGTGTGAAGCCAACAATGTTCATTAGAAGACAAAGAAAGTAATGATAGAGTAATAATCACAATGAACAAGATATCCACACAGATAACAAGTTATAGCAAAATGAATTAGAAATGAAATACGAAAATGTCATACGTAATGAAAGATACAACCAACACAAACTGCTTTTAAATGTCTAACTGTAAATTTTAGACAAAAAGAAAACTACAAAAGATCATCATCTAGTAAACTGCATCCAAAAGAACCACTAACTAAAGTCCTCATCACATCGATGTATCCTCACCTCCAGGAGCATCCGGTGGAAAGTATGCAGCAGTAGGATCAAAATGAGGAAAAGTCGTCTCATCATCGAACCTAGGTCCAGGGAAGCTGGGGTGATAAAGCATAGTGACTGGATGTGTGGGGTCATGAGAAAGACTCTAGTGATTGTCAGCAATACTGTTCCACAACACCTGAGCCTGGGTGATATGGCAGAACTTAGAATTAAGATAACCTTGATGTCATTGCGCTGAGAGGCCAACAAAATCATCAAACTGCTGATAGAAACCGGGGTCGAAACCCGGAGCAGGGGCTAGAGCAGCAGCAGCAGCAGGAGCCTCAGGGTCATCGTCGTGAACCGGAGCAGCAGGTTCAGCACCAGGAGGCAGAGGAGAAGTAGGATACAACCTAGACCTACTGAGTTCAATGGCAGTGGCAGAGTAGGGACAGGTTTGAAGATCAATATCAAACCTCCTGAAAGTAGAAGCCAAGTACATAGGATAGACAAGATTGCGTCCTGCACTTTTGTAGTTAAGCATCCATGCCATGACAGTCTTTAGAACAGAGAAGGGGATACCAAAATGAATATGGTACATAGCTGATAACTCCATAAAGGTAATCTCGTCAGAAGATCCCTTATTTGGAAGAAGAACAGAAAAGATAAACCTATAAAGTTCATAGAAGTTTTGATTCAAATGTTTGGAATAAACCCTTCGAGGAATAGGTTTAGGGTGACACAATAATTCTTTGAAGGAATCAAGGGTGACACCTTCAGGGAATTGGACATGGTGAATATCTACTAATGCCTCACCTATATCAGGAACATGAAAGTATTCGCTGATATCTGTGGCATTGAACTCTAATTCCTGCCCAGCTACACAAGAATAAAAGTTGTCGTTGTCTTTTACTTGCAAATTGCAGTAAAATATACGAACCGCATTGTCATTGATATTTTCAGCAACTTTGAAAAAATCTCGGAAACCAAGACGGTTGAAAGTAGGGGCATACTCAAAAAAGATAGTAAAATTGACACGTACCCTAATACAAATTTTACGACCCAAAAAGAACCGAACTAAAGATCAGAGAAGTCCCTATCGAAAAAAGTCTGGAGTCGTAGTCATCAGTTCCAGTAGGATAAGATGGACTGAAGACGATGATCGAAACATAATCCGAGGAAGCCGATCCTGCTTGAGAGGTATCGATCATTCTCTTCTGATGTTTGGGTGCCATTGATAAAGAAAAAAGGAAGTTGAATACCTTGATGTAGAGAATGAAGATGAAGAAGGTGGAGAGGACGACCACAAGACTCCAAAAAGCTTGAAGAGGAGGAGGAGGAGGAGCTTCTCTTGAGTTTTGGAGGAGTTTTCTCAGTTGAGTTGTGGAGAAAAACGTAGTAAAGGAGATGATTAAATAGGCTAGGGCCGGCTGTTCAGTTCTGGAAATCCGTACAGCACCGACCGAACTCGGTCAGTGTTCGTCCCGAACTCGGTCAGAGTTCCCAATGTCATAAATGCAGTATGAGTTCTAAATTTAAATTTATAACTGTTATACTCCTTCATTTAATAATTTATATTACTTTGGGTTAGCTGTAGGGGCCGGATCCCAGCTAACGGTAGTCCGAAGACTAGTACACTGTGTCGCTTTAGGCTATTTACGCCTGTATGACAGAAGGACCCTTTCGGCTTGTATCCAAAATAATTTCTATTAATAAATTACAAAGTTTCGAGTTATTAATAAATTTAATAAACATACTACATTATGAATCTGAAAATTCAAGTATGCCGAGCTCGCGACGCATAATGTTAAAGCGGTCTTCAGCTAGTGGTTTTATGAAAATGTTTGCTAGTTGATGATCTGTGTCAATAAATTCTAAGCAGATGTCCATGTGTTGTTGGTGATCACATAAAAAGTGATGACGAATTTCAATGTGCTTTGTGCGTGAGTGACATACAGGGTTCTTAGTCAAATTTATAGTGCTAGTGTTATCATAGTAAATAGGAATCTTAGTGTAGTGCAGATTGTAGTCTTCTAAGGTTTGCTTCATCCATAAAGTTTGAGCACAGCAACGTCCTACGGCGATATACTCAGTCTCAGTAGTTGATAATGCTACAGAATTTTGTTCCTTGCTAAACCATGAGACTAAGGCTTTTCCAAGAAAATGACATGTATCGCTGGTACTTTTACGGTCTACTTTGCATCATGCAAAATTCGCATCCGAGTAACCTATCAGGTCAAAGGATTTGGTTTTAGGATACCATAAGCCAATTGTTGAAGTTCCCTTAAGGTATCGGAAGATACGTTTGACGACACAGAGGTGTGATTCCTTAGGATTTGCCTGGTATCGTGCACAAATGAAAACACTGAACATAATATCAGGACGACTAGCAGTTAAATATAATAAGCTACTAATCATACCTCGATGCTTACGCTGATCGACAGGTTTGCCACTTTCATCAGTGTCAAGCTTTGCAGATGTAGCCATTAGAGTTTCGATTATCTTTACATTTTTGAAGTCGTACTTTTTCAGTATATCCTTCGTATATTTGGCTTGATTGATGAATGTTCCCTTTGAGTGTTGTTTGATCTGGAGTCCTAGAAAGAAGTTCAGCTCTCCCATCATACTCATCTCAAATTCACTCTGCATACACTTAGCAAACTCTTGACAAAGTTTTTCATTAGTAGATCCGAATATGATGTCATCAGCATATATTTGCACAAGAAGAATGCCATCATCTAAAGGCTTGATAAACAAAGTTGTATCAATTCTTCCTTTTGAAAAACCATTTTCAAGTAAGAAGGCACTTAGGCGTTCATACCAAGCACGAGGTGCCTGTTTGAGTCCATAGAGTGCTTTCTTAAGTTGGAATACGTGATCAGGTTTTTGAAAATCTTTAAAACTAGGGGGTTGTTTCACAAACACTTCTTCTTTTAAAAATCTATTTAAAAATGCACTTTTTATGTCCATTTGAAATAATTTAAAATTATTAAAACATGTAAATACACAAAACATACAGATAGCTTCTAGTCTAGCAACAGAAGCATATGTCTCGTCATAATCAATACCTTCTTCTTGATTATAATCTTGTGCCACTAGACGTGTTTTGTTGCATAGAACTTGTCCATCTTCACTATAGTTTATTTCGGAACACCCATTTGGTACAAATTATCGATTGACCAATAGGTTTAGGAACGAGTTCCCAAACTTGGTTTCTCTTAAATTGATTAAGTTCGTCTTACATGGCATCAATCTAAAACTCATCATTAAAAGCATATGCTATATTCTTAAGTTCTATTTGTGAAATAAAAGCTATATTTGCTGCTATTTCAGAATCTCTATAAGAAGAGCGTGTACTTACACCTTTTGATATATCACCTGTAATAAGCATCTCTGGATGATCTGGCAAGAACTTTAATGATTCAAATCTATGAGTCAGATCTTTAACAGGACTTTTATCGATTTTGGCTTGTACATTTTCATCATTACTGTTGCTAGATCTGTGACTATTGAGCTCATCAAAAGTAACGTTAATGGATTCTTCAACAATCATAGATCTTTTATTGAAAATTATATATTCCTTACTTTTAGCAGTATATCCGAGAAATATCCCTTCATCTGCTTTAGAGTCAAACTTTCCCAAGTTGTCCTTGGTGTTCAGGATGAAACAACGACATCCAAAAACTTTAAAATAAAAAATATTTGGAATCCTTCCAAACCAAAGTTCATAAGGTGTTTTCTTCAATATAGGTCGAATTAACACCCTATTTAAAACATGACAGGCTATACTAACAGCTTTTGTCTAAAAATATTTATGAAGATTATGCTGATTCAGCATGACTCTTGCCATCTCGCTTAGAGTATGGTTCTTTCGCTCGACAACACTATTCTGTTGAGGAGTTTTAGGACAAGAAAACTCGTGGTAATATCCACTATCATCACAAAACTTTTTAAAATCAGTATTTACAAATTTGCCACCATGATCACTTCGGATACGAGTAATCATGAAACCTTTTTCGTTTTGTACCTTTTTACACTGAAATTCAAAAATTGCATCACTTTTGTTTGATAAAAATTAAACCCAAGTAAAACGAGAGAAATCGTCAACAATAACAAATGCGTAGAGCTTACCGCCAAGACTAGCGACTCTACTAGGACCAAATAAATCCATATGTATCAACTGCAAAGGTCTAGAAGTACTTACAATGTTGATGGATTTAAATGTAGACCTATGTGTTTTGTTCTTTTCACTGTCAACACATACCATATCTCTCTTGAATGGTATTTCAGGGAGTCCTTTTACCAGCTTCTTAGTGCTTAGTTGTGAGATAGTGTCCATGTTCGCATATCCTAGCCTCATATGCCATAGCCAGCTTTCATCTAAGTTTGCGATTAGTCATCTTCCTGTATTATTATTACTCTCTAGAAAGAAAACATAAATATTGTCTTCTCTAATCCCTTTATATATGGAATTACCAGATGTCATATCATATATGGTACATTTATCTTTTATAAAGTTGATACCATAACCATTATCAGCTAAGTGAATTATGCTAAAAAGGTTATGTTTCAATTTTGTAACCAGATAAACATCTTTTATTACAGGATAAGGAGATATACCAATAGTGCTATTTTCAATGATATCACCTCTCAGGTTGTTTTCGAAGGAGACGTATCCTTCTTTCTTCATCGATAGCGTGGCGAACAAAGATGCATCACCAGTCATGTGCGAACATCCGCTATCTAGGATCCACTTGCTTTTAGCATAAGAGGGTTGAGGGTCTACCTACAAAACAAGTAGATGAATCCTTTGGTACCCATTTACTGAAGGGTCCATATTGCTTAGTCTTAGGTCTCTAAATTAATGTACGATTGTCAACAAGCTTTCTTCCTAAACAATACTGTGATACGTGTCTATGAGTACCAAGTATGTGCAAGTAACTTTTAAAAACATGTTAGTAGAATTTGTGTTGACATGCATATATAGTTTTTTTGAAAACTTGTAAGTGAAAGCATGGTGATATTCGTGTCTCTTACGTGCTTTCTATGTTTTAGTCCTCTTAGGTGTATGCTTAGCATTAGGACTAAACTTAGGCTGTGTCACAAGTATAGCCTGTTTGCCTAACTTAATTTCTAACATTTTAGAAATCGCATAAGACTCTTCATATTTAGCAGTCATATCTATGAGTCTTTGTTCTGTGACCAAGTGCTTCTTCTTCTCTATGTCATATAACTCTTGTATCTTGACATAGTCTCTTTCTTTCTTTTCAATTTTGAGGATAGCCTCATGATAGTCTACTTTAAGCTTGGCTATCTCTTCCGTGTTATCGGTAGTAGATGTCTCTTTAATGTCTTTAATAGGACTGGACAGTCTAGCTACTTTGATTTTGCATGCCTTAATCTCTTTTCGAGATTGCTTATATTTGTCAAGCATATTTCTGTGTTCTTCAAGTAGTTCGTGAAGGTATTTTCTAACTCATCGAAAGTAAAATCGTCATACAAAGGATTTGAGGATACCTTATCAAAAGCCATAAGACAGACATTGGCATTTTTGCAGGGTCTGTCTTCTTCCTCTATATCACTGTCATCGTTTTCATGCTAGATACTTGTATTTGTGTACTTTCGACTAGTTGTTGCTTTTCTGCTTGATCTTGATCTATCGTATGGACTGCTTTTCTTTGAAGTTGGACAGTCCTTCTTTATATGCCCTGATTTCTTGTATCTAAAGCATATTGTTTCTTCTTAATTGCTTTCTTGGACATCTCTCTTCCTTCTGTTTGATTTCTCAAACTTTACGAATTTTTTGAAGTTTTTTACTAGCAGGGCTTGTTCATCACCACTTGATGATTCTTTCTCAGAATCATTGCATGTTGACTTTCTGGCTTGAGCTTTAAAGGTGATTAATTTTTCCTTTGGGGTAGCTTCTTCACACTCTTTCAGATCAAGCTCATAGGCCATAAGCTTGCCTATAAGTGTTTCCAGAGTTATGGTGGTGAGATCGTTTCCTTCAATGATTGCCATTGCCTTTGGATTCTAGTTCTTGGTTAGAGCCCGTAGCACTTTTTTGATCTTCTCGTGATTACTGTAATACTTATCAAGAGATTGCAAAGGAGTAGTAATATCAAGGAAACGAGTGAACATCTGTGTAATTGACTCATCAGATTTTATTTTAAAAGATTCATATTCCTGTGTTAGTATGCTGATTTTGGATTCCTTCACTTGGAAAGTACCTTTATGATTTACCTCAAGAAGTTTTGAAATATCCTGAGACATCTTACAGGTTGAAACTTCGTTGAACTCCGTTTTATCAATTGCATAGAACAGTGCGTTGATGGCTTCAGCATCTAGACTAGCCTTTGCTTTTTCAGCCTCTGTATATTTGTCATGAGGCTTGTCTACAAGCATGCCATTAACTACAGTAGGTGCCGGTTTCTTATAACCATCAACTACTATAGACCAAAGATCAAAGTCAAGAGACTTTAAAAAGAATGTCATTCGTGTTTTCCAGTAAGTATAGTTTGTACCATCAAATAGTGGGGGTCTATTTTTGGATTATCCTTCACCGTTGAATATTGATTTCACGGCTGCTATATACTCTCTGAGGTTTGTTACATTAGAATATAACCTGCTCTGATACGAAATGTAGGACCATTGAGCACATCTAGAGGGGGTGAATAGAGTGAGTACGAGTGCAGCAAAAAATAATCACCAATTAAAATTTAAAAGTAGAAAACTATGGCAGTGAATAAAGAGATAGTAAATAAATGTAGCAAGAGATAGAAAGATCAAACTCAGTGACATAGTAATATATAATGGTATCCCTCTGAGAGGACTAATATAGTCTCAAGTACTCTTACTCGATGTTAATCCACTATGGCACAAGCTAATTGAGATCTTGCAGTCTCTTACAACACCGTGCTTGGTGACAAGTGCACGACCGACTTCACAACACCGTGCAAGGCGACGAGCACACGACCGACTCCGAAAACAGAGATAGTTTTCTGAAATTTGAATGACCTCTTTACAACTCTGAGAACCAAAAGACTCTAGATCAAATAGATATTACTGGCTTTTGGCTAAGAGACATATATATATAATATAAAAGCATTAGATCAAATGAAAAACACTTTTGAATGGAGAAGAGAAGATGAATGAATGAGTGATTTGAAATGAGAAATTCTCTTCTATTTATAGGTGTTTTCGAGGACCGAACTCGGACAGAGTTCGGACAGAGTTCTTATGCAAAAAAATTATAAACAAATATTGCATGCAGATTTGGAGGCAACAAATATTAGAATTCAAACAGACCGAACTCGGCCAGAGTTCAGACCGAACTTGGCCTGAGTTCTGTCTCAGTACAAATATAAAATATTTATCAAATTTTGTTGCACAAAAGTGAATGATATGTTTGGTAAGTGGAGTTTGGATGGGTAGGCTGTTAAGAGAGTGGATTGTGATTAACCTAAGCCAATAGTATCCAGTCGATCTTATAATTTATATCCTAGACTCAATAAAGATAAAATATATAATAAATTGTAAAATGACTCGGACTGATTCCAATAAGAACGAGCTTCAGAATGATGATTTGCATGGTTGCTGCTGTAGTAGTATGTTCTTTGATATTGATTTTACTTGACCTAAAATATTTAGCAGCAATTCGTATATTTTTTGCATTGACTTAAGTCATTGTCGATTATCAAAATTGGGTGTGACCATGGAATGGGCCAACAGGACATCTGTATGCAAAGAGTTGGTTTTGTATATAAAGGAATGTAATGTATGGAACAGGATCATTGTAATATATAATGTTTTTAATAGAATATAAGCATTGTATCCGAGAGAAATGAGAGCTTGTAATATATTCAAACAAAATCAATAAAGAGACTTGTTTCTGCTACCTTATGTTCAATTATATTCTATAATTTGTCCGTTGCTAAATCAAATATCTGCTATATGTTCTGCTACGCTATTATCTATCTTGTCTAAATTGTCATTGTACAGGTCTTGGCCTTGTGCAAGCACAACTTAGGCTTGCACGGCATCACGCCCAAGCGAGGACGAACGGTTCCACAGAGTCCGAATCGAGGACGAAAGGACTCTGCATGATCGGGGCATGACAGAATGGTATCAGAGCAATACGATCCTCTGGCCAATTGTTCGATTGAATTCAAAGATGTTCTCCTTATCGAAATTTCCTTGCCTGCTTGATATCATCGATGAGATGAATGTTCCATACAATAAGTCCGTAAATATATATTTTATTGATTGAGATGCTTTCTTGAACATGAGTTCGATAAGTTCTGAATTGAGAGTTTTATCGATTGATGATGGCGAGGGATGAGGACTATCGCTGCTAAGGATATCGTAAGTTTCTTCTTAAGTTTCGAGGATGAAACTTTTTCTCGGTGGGTAATTTTGTAGTGCCCCGCTCCGCGAAGGCACTAGATAAACAGAAAGATCAAATTGCTGGCTCTACACAGAAGATGATTGGTCTGAGTGAGTGGATAAAGACTTATTGTATGATTCGCTTTCGCCTAATAAGAATCTGAGTTTTTGATTGAATGCTATTGCTAATAACAAGATGGTAATCATTGAGTATGCTTATAAGAGAATCCATATGATGCCTGTATGCTAAGAAGAACTGTTCCCTGCTAATAAGAAATGATATGATGCCCGTCATGCTAAAGTAGAATGTTGCTACGATCAATGAAATGATGCCATGCTAAATAAGATAAAAACAGAGTATGATTTTACGTCCCTAATTGTATGCTATCAAAGAGTAGACTGCTATGCTCGCTGTTATATAAATGTAATTATGCTTAGCTAAAGATTGTCTTGTGCTTGATGGTTTGCTGAAATGAACGAATGAATGGCGACAATTGTATCGATCAAATGAATGAACAAAAAGAGAAAAGCAGAGCTATGACTCTGTTGTTCAATGAACGAAATAAAAAGAGGAGCTATTGACTCTGTTATACAAAAAGAAGAGAAATGATAGAATGACTGCTGATTGATAACCTGTGCATTGAATAGTTTTAGCTGATAGAATGAATAGTTCATGCATTGGTCTTGGACAACTTGTACACAAGGTAATAATCTCTCGATGGTTCCTGGGGTGTTAGGAATCGATTGACCCGAGAGAGATTATAATAGCATCCCTGAGGGAAATGCTAGACCTCATGATCAAAGGGGATGTTGTGTCTATTAGCGACGAGCTGAACCATGAGTCTCAGCGGCTAATCATGGAGCGTACTCATGGACCATCTTGTAGATAGGCGGGGATTGGTAAAGAGATGAACCCTGAGCCACAGCTGCTTATATGTGTGTATATCAGTACATAGCTGATCCGGAGAGTCACAACTGCTGGTATGTGCATGTACTAGTTCAGAGCTGAGACTTGAGTCACAGCTGCCAATTGGGTTGCATGAGTTGGTAAATATTTTGCGAAGAGGTATCAGCACAGAGATGAATAGGAGAAATATTGGTTATGTTATGTTTATTCTAATCCTTGTCTTGTGAAGGGATGGACCGTCGGCTATGGGTAAGATTACTGAATAAGTGATGTCCGCTAATGTTTATGTTTCCATAATAAAATGCTTCTATGAATAATCTAATGTAATGAAATGTTGTTGTTCCAAGAGTTGCTAAAGATGTTTTGATGCCTAGAATGCTGCTAATGTCCCTAAAAGTTGCTTGAACAAGGTGAATAATTAGGGTTCATGAAACACGCTACACACTTCACATAAATGAATAGTCCCTCGTATGCTTGAAATGAATAGAAATGAACAGAAATGAAATGAACTATGAATTTTTGAAAGTGTTTTCAAAAGAGATGTAATCCGACTCTGAATATGCATAAAATGAACATAGGTAAAAGTAGCAAGATCACATCACAAGAAATATTTTCTCACTAAATGAATTAGAGTTCATTTCAGACAAATGTAGCCTTTGTTCACAATCAGCAGTATGTTGATATATTGACCCATCATCTGTCTGCAAGCAGGTGCAAGATGAATTGGGATGGATAGTCTGAAGCGATAGTTCGAACCTCATCTTCAGGAGCCAGAAATTAGAAGAGATGCCAAAGATGGACATCTACATGCAAAGAGTTGGTTTTGTATATAAAGGGATGTAATGTAAGGAACGGGATCATTGTAATCTGTAATATTTCTGAGAGAATGTAAGCATTGTATCAGAGAGAATTGAGAGCTTGTAATCTATTTAAATAAAATCAATAAAGAGACTTATTTCTGCCACATTGTGTTCAATTATATTCTGCAAACTATCCACTGCTAAATTCAAATATCTGCTATATGTTTCGTTGCGTTATTGTCTATCTTGTCTAAATTGTCATTGTACAGGTCTTGGCCTTATTCAAGCGCAACTTAGACTTGTACGGTATCACACCCAAGAGAGGACGAACGGTTCCAAAGAGTCCGTAGCGAGGACGAAAGGACTCTGCGGGATCGGAGCGTGATAGAATGGTTTCAGAGCAACACGATTCTCTGGCCAATTTTTGATCCAATTGAATTCAAAGAATTTCTCCTGATCGAAATTTTCTTGCTTGCTTGATATCATCGATGAGATGAACATTCCATACAATAAGTCCGTAAATATTTTAAGATGCCGGCATATGTTTTATTGATTGAGATGCTTTCTTGAACATGAGTTCGATATGATCTGAATTGAGAGTCTTATCGATTGATGATGGCGAGAGATAAGGACTATCGCTGCTAAGGATATCGTAAGCTTCTTCTTAAGTTTCGAGGATGAAACTTTTTTTCGGTAGGTAATTATGTAGTGTCCCGCTCCACGAAGACACTAGATAAATAGAGAGATCGAATTGCTGGCACTACAACAAAAGATGATTGATCTGGATGAGTAGAAAAAGACTCATTTTATGATTCGCTTATGCCTAATAAGAATCGGAGTTTTTATTCAATGCTATTGCTAATAACAAGATGGTAATCCTTGAGTATCCTTATAAGAGAATCCATATGATACCTGTATGCTTAGAAGAATTATTGCCTGTTAATAAGAAATGATATGATGCCCCTCATGCTAAAGTAGAATGTTGTCGCGATCAATGAACTGTTGCCATGCTAAATAAGATGAAAACAGAGTATGCTTTTACGTCCCTAATTGTATGCTATCAAAGAGTAGACTGTTATGCTCGTTGTTATAGAAATGTTATTACGCTTAGCTAAAGATTGTCTTGTGCCTGATGGTATGCTAAAACGAATGAATGAATGATGACAATTGTATCGATCGAATGAATGATCGAAAAAGAGAAGCAGAGCTATGACTCTATTGTTGAATGAACAAAATAAAAAGAGGAGCTATTGGCTCTGTTATATGAAAAAAAAGAAAAGACAGAATAATTGCTGATTGACAACCTGTGCATTGAATAGTTTTAGTTGATAGAATGAATAGTTCATACATTGGTCTCAGATAACTTGTGCACAAGGTAATAGTATCTCGACGATTCCTAGGGCACTGGGAAACGATCGGCCCATGAGTGATTGTAATAGCATCCCTGGGGTAAATGCTAGACCTCGCGATCAGGGGATGTTGTATCTATTAGCGGCGAGCTGAATCATGAGTCTCAGCGGCTAATCATGGAGCGTACCCATGGACCATCATGTAGATAGGCGTAGATTGGTGAAAAGCTGAACCTTGAGCCACAGCTGCTAGTATGTGTGTATATCAGTGCATAGCTGACCCGGAGAGTCACAACTGCTGGTATGTGCACGTACTAGTGCAGAGCTAAGCCTTGAGTCACAGCTGCCAATCGGGTTGCATGAGTCGGTAAATGTTTTGCTAAGAGGAATCAGTACAGAGACGAACAGAAGAAATATTGGTTATGTTATATTTATTCTAATCCTTGTCTTGTGCAGGAATGGACCATCAGCTATAGGTAAGAATCGCTGAATAAGTGATGTCCGCTAATGCTTATGTTTCCATAATGAAATGCTTCTATGGATAATCTGATGTAATAAAATATTGTTGTTCTAAGAGTTACTAAAGATGTTTTGATGCCTAGAATGCTACTAATGTCCCTAAAAGTTGCTTAAACAAGATGAATGATTATGGTTCATGAAACACGCTGTGCACTCCACAGAAATGAAGTCCTTCGTATGCTTGAACTGAATAGAAATGAACCGAAATGAACAGAAATGAAATGAACTGTGGCTTTTCGAAAGTGTTTTCAAAAGAGATGTAATCTGACTCTGAATATGCATGAAATGAACATAGGTAAAAGTAGCAAGATCACATCACAAGAAATATTTTCTCACTAAATGAATTAGTGATCGTTTCAGACAAATGTAGCCTTTGTTCACAATCACCAGTATATTGATATACTAACCCATCACCAGTCTGCACGCAGGTGCAAGATGAATCAAGATGGATAGTCTGAAGCGATAGCTCGAACCTTATCCTCAGGAGCCAAAAATCAGAAAAAATGCCAAAAGATGGACAATTGTATACAAAGAGTTGGTTTAAGGGATGTAATATATGGAATGGGATCATTGCAATCTGTAATATTTCTGATAGAATATAAGCATTGTATCAAAGAGATTGAGAGCTTGTAATCTATTCAAATGAAATCAATAAAGAGACTTGTTTCTGCTACCTTGTGTTGAATTATATTCTATAATTTGTCCGCTGCTAAATACGAATATCTGTTATATGTTCCGCTGCGTTATTGTCTATCTTGTCTAAATTATTATTGTACAGGTCTAGGACTTATGCAAGCGCAACTTCGGCTTGCACGGCATCACGCCCAAGCGAAGACGAATGGTTCTACAGAGTCCGAAGCGAGGATGAAAGGACTCTGCGGGATCGGGGCGTGACAGAATGGTTTTAGAGGAACACGATCCTCTGGCCAATTGTTCATCCGATTGAATTCAAAGATGTTCTCATAATCGAAATTTCCTTGCCTGTTTGATATCATCAATGAGATGAACGTTCCATATAATAAGTCCGTAAATATTTTAAGATGCCGGCACATGTTTTATTGATTGAGATGCTTTCTTGAACATAAGTTCGATATGATCTGAATTGAGATTCTTATCGATTGTTGATGGCGAGGGATGAGGACTATCGCTGCTAAGGATATCATAAGCTTCTACTTAAGTTTCTAGGATAAAACTTTTTCTCGGTGGTTAATTATGTAGTACCCCACTCCGAGAAGACACTAGATAAATAGAGAGATCGAATTGCTGGCTCTGCAACAAAAGACGATTGATTTGGATGATTGGACAAAGACTCATTTTATGATTCGCTTATGCCTAATAAGAATCTGAGTTTTTGATTGAGTGCTATTGCTAATAACAAGATGGTAATCATTGAGTATGCTTATAAGAGAATCCATATGATGCATGTATGCTTAGAAGAATTATTGCCCACTAATAAGAAATGATATGATGCCCGTCATGCAAGATTAGAATGTTGCCACGATCAATGAACTGTTGACATGCTAAATAAGATGAAAATAGAGTATACTTTTACGTCCCTGATTGTATGCTATCAAAGAGTAGACTGCTATGCTCACTGTTATTGAAATGTTATTATGCTTAGCTAAAGATTGTCTTGTGCCAGATGGTATGATAAAACGAATGAATGAATAAAGATAATTGTATAGATCGAATGAATGAACAGAAATAAGAAAAACAGAGCTATGACTCTGTTGTTGAATGTACGAAATAAAAATAGGAGCTATTGGCTTTGTTATACAAAAAGAAAAAAAAAGACAGAATGATTGTTGATTGATAACCTGTGCATTGAATAGTTTTAGCTGATAGAATGAATAGTTCATGCATTGGTCTCGGACAACTTGTGCATAAGGTAATAGTCTCTCGACTGTTCCTCGGCCACTGGGAATCGAATGGCCCGAAAGAGATTGTAATAGCATCCCTGAGGTAAATGCTAGACCTCCCGATCAGGGGGGGTGTTGTGTTTATTAGCGACGAGCTGAACCATGAATCTCAGCAGCTAATCATAGGAGCGTACCCATGGACCATCATGTAGATAGGTGTAGATTGGTGAAGAGATGAACCTTGAGCCACAACTGCTAGTATGTATGTATATCAGTACATAGCTGACCTGGAGGGTCGCAACTGCTGGTATTTACACGTACTAGTGCAGAGCTGAGCCTTGAGTCACAACTGTCAATCGGGTTGCATGAGTCGGTAAATGTTTTGCTAAGAGGTATCAGTATAGAGATGAACATAAGAAATATTGGTTATGTTATGTTCATTCTAATCCTTGTCTTCTACAGGGATGGACCATCGACTATGGGTAAGAATCACTGAATAAGTGGAGTCCGCTAATGCTCATGTTTCTATAATGAAATGCTTCTATGAATAATCTGATGTAATAAAATATTGATGTTCCAAGAGTTGCTAAAGATGTTTTGATGCCTAGAATGCTGCTATTGTCCCTAAAAGTTGCTTGAACAGGATGAATGATTATTGTTCATGGAACACGCTGCGCACTCCACAGGAATGAATAGTCCCTCGTATGCTTGAAATGAATAGCAATAAACAGAAATGAAATAAACTGTAGCTTTTCGAAAGTGTTTTCAAAAGAGATGTAATCTGAGTCTGAATATGCATGAAATGAACATAGGTAAAAGAAGCAAGATCACATCACAAGAAATATTTTCTCACTAAATGAATTAGTGATCGTTTCAGACAAATGTAGCATTTGTTTATAATCACCATTATGTTGATATACTGACCCATCATCAGTCTGCAAGCAGGTGCAAGATGAATCGAGATGGATAATCCGAAGTGATAGCCCGAAGCTCATCCTCAGGAACCAAAAATCAGAAGAGATGCCAGAAGATGGACATCTGTATGCAAAGAGTTGGTTTTGTATATAAAGGGATATAATGTATGGAACGGGATCATTGTAATCTATAATATTTTTGAGAGAATGTAAGCATTGTATCAGAGAGGATTGAGAGCTTGTAATATGTTCAAATGAAATCAATAAAGAGACTTGTTTCTGCTACCTTGTGTTCAATTATATTCTGTAATTTGTCCGCTGCTAAAACCCGTCCTTAAATTCTACTATAATTTTTTTATAAGTCTAAGTTATGCATATATTTATTTCCCTAAACTTTGATATTTTTATTTATTAATTAAAATATTTTTGGACATAATTATACTTATAACTAAAGTTATTATATTTATTGATCCCACAGGTTTTCTTTTATAAATCGTTTTTATCTGAATAATTTATGAACACATTTATTGTATATATATTGAGTATGTTTCAATATATATGGTTTATGTTCCTTTCTCCTTTTTTTAAATAAGAATATATATATATATATATATATATATATATATATATATATATATATATATATATATATATATATATATATATATATATATATGTTCCATAATAAATATTATGTTTATATATATGTATACAAGGTTTTACTATATATTAGGGTATTTTCTATTATTAGACTTACTATATATTTACAAGTATAATATATACATATGTCTAAAGAAAGAAAAAAAATTAAAGGAAACAAAAGGGGCAACAGCAGTAACCCCAAACCCACAACCGAGCCAACCCGACATCAAGTCTCCCCTCCTCATATATAGACATCGAAAGAGAAGGGAGAAACTCGAAAACAATAACCCTCCATGTCTGTAGTCGCCGCCTCCAACCTCAGGCAAATCGCCTGATCATGCGCGCCACCACCGATAGCCGCTGGAGCCGACCGCGGGCGATGGCAAACATGCGGCCAAGCCACAGGACACAACAGCAGCATCAACAGCAACGTGCTGTTTTTATAGCAAAGTTACCGCTACCTCGATCGATCATTTCTCGATTCGTCTTTGCAGGTTCGATCCCAACACAATCCTTTTCAAACCCAATCAATTACTTTGTAGTTAACTGTCGTAGATCGCTCGAAAAATTGGCTCGAAGTCGAAGAAAAATCTGTTTTGTGAACAAAGTTTACAACTGTCCCAATACCATATTTGGAAGGCCATTTGCGGGCAATCCGTCAAATTATTTTGAAATCTATTTGAACAGTTATTTAAACAACCTATACAGCATCTAAATGTTGTTTACAGTTCTTAGTATAATATATCGATTATCGAGATAAATCTGTTTAAAAATCACAAAAAACTTGTTTAAAATTGTTTTAAAAACATTAAAACTTTGCGATACGGAGTGCGTCCCGCCAAACTGGACCACTTTGCCGTGTACCAATTGCATCGAAAGACGCATATGGTATAGCTGGACGTGTGGGTTTTCGTAGAAGTTGATTTGGACGTGTGTGTACGCCAAAATTAACCCGTATCCGTCGAAAATCCCCGTATCGGCCTCTTTACAAAGTAGCCAATTACTTTGTGCGCATTCATCGTCTCGAGATAAAACTTGTGCCAACATGACCATATCATTTTTCTGGTCCTGTATGCCAAGTTTGGTCCAATTTTGAGAAGGTCAACCGGAACAGCCTTTTGGCGGGCCCGCGACCCGACCAGACGAGCGAATTTGTGTACGGTCCATCGAAATCTAAATTTGGACATACGGTTGGGTTCATCTTGTCAAAAAGGACCCATAGACATATAGTTTGACAACTTTAGAGATCATAGATACTGGCACATTTTTTAGTGCAAAGTTGGTCCAACGATGAACATCGTTTTGACATAAAATTATAATTTTGCCCCTGTGTCCAGAATTGAACTTTTGGGTAGGCATTCTTAGTCATTTCTTTTAAACCAAAATTTTTGGTGATGTTTGTTTTAGCATCCGGAGGCTGTTGTGTGAGTTGGACTTTTGTGTGGCATACTAAGTGGTTGGTATTATCGGTTTCACCATCAAAGGACCCAGACGAGTGCATTTATTATTTGTTTTCAGTATTGTTAAGTCCTATATCATATTGTTCAGTTATATCATACTTGATTTTTGACATGCTCATCACACGAGGGTACCACATATTTCTTGAACATGTTATGTTCTTTTCTTGTAAATGGTGTTGGGACGGGGAAGTACTAAATAGATATGTGATCAGACCTTAGCCTATGTTTTATTTTCCTGCACTGTAGACCTTGTTAAATAAAGTAGACATTGTTAAATAAGGTAGACCTTATAATTAACTTAGACCTTGTGGTGTAACTGTCCCCAGACCGATCACATATCGAAAGAGTACTTCAAAACACATGGATAGTTATATTCTTATGTTAATGCTGCCTGATATTTTCCTGCCTGGTATTCTTTATGTTTTCTGTTACTTTTATGGATATATCTTATCATGTATTTTATGACTAACCATTGTCTTATAGTCGTTAACATATACTTGAAATTGCATTGGATAATTTGTACTCGTTCCATTCCTGACTGGAAACCAACATTTTTCAGGTTTATCGCGACAACTCTTAGCCATGGGGAGATACGGGTGTACTTGCAGGCCAAAACCTAGAGATTAGTTAGATAAATGTATTATTGTCATTTCTAATATTTGCAAGAATATTGTACTTTTCTTTGAATATCAATCTTGTAAATGTTGTAACCAATTTAGAAATGTGAATGAGCAGTGAAGTTTATTTTTGAGAATTTGTTTATTGTGGGCTAGACAGCGTTCTTCCGCCAACACTATGGCATAGGCTGGCTTGGACATGTACTCGTATCCCATAAAGCGGGTGCGGATCATGACAAAAAGACTCTACCTCATCCTCCACGTCGGAGTATGAACCTATTAATTTGTTTAGTCCCACTCGTCCGGACGACGAAGAGGACTATGACCCTAACCTTTTTGTCTCATCTGAGAGATCAACTATTTGGTTTGATCAATTTCGATACCATGAAATTGGTCCGGGTAAATCAATAAATTTTACTATTCTCTCGGAATATGCTGAAAACTTTGAAAACTTAGGACTCCGAGACATTTTAGAGATTTTGAGTCAAATCTATAAAAATGTTGTTCACATGTTTTATTGTAATTTACAAGAAGCAAACGGCAATATTTATTCCTGTGTCAACGACAAGGAATTTGAATTCAGCTCGACAGACCTGAGCGAATATTTCCATATGCTTGACAACAGCGACGCTATGGTCGATATTAACAAAGTTCAATAACCTAATGATATGACTTGAATCTTTCAAATTAATATTGTGTCATCCGAATTAGGTTTCCCGGACAAGGTTGTAACGTCACCTTAACCAACATTTCTATGAATTCTATCACATCATCGATTCATCTCTATTGCCTAAGAGGAGATCTACTGATGAGATTACCTTCTTTGAGTTATCTGCTATGTACCATATCCATTTTGGCATCTCATTTTATTTTTCCAAGACCATGATATCTGGTATGGTCAGCTGTCGGAGGACAGGCTGTAACCTCCTTTACCCTATGCATGTGGCGAAGATCTTCCAGAAATTCGGTATTGATTTAGACATTTGTCATGTCTCTGGAACACCTTCTGAGCTGTTTAGGTCTAGGAAGCACCCTCACCCTACACCTCCACCCAGTGGTGCTCTACCTTCACCTGATCTAGCCGCAGCCCCAGCAGATGCTCTAGCCCATGCAGCTCCAGGCCATCACTTTGACGAGCTTTATCAGAGGTTCAATGCTTTTGTCACTCTCCAAGGACAATAGCATTAGACCTATCTGACTCGATTTACCAATGCTAAGTTCTACCATATTTCTCAGGCCTAGGTCTTGAAAAATGTCGTGGCTGACATCTAGTAGACATTGGCACATCATCCCACTGGTCTAGCTCCTATCCTCCGTCATCCTGGTTTCGACAGACCGAGACTCGAGGCTCATCCGACTTTCAAATTCTTCAATTCGACGGCAGCTTACGTTGATCCACAGCCTCATATTGGTGCCCAGGGTGATGATGCTGATGTTTGATTCAGTCTTTAGATTAGTATTTTAGGACATGTTTGGTGGATAATGATCTTGTAGTGACACTTTCTCTACATTTTGGAATATGTTATTTTGTAGCACTTCTTATGCACTTTGGACTTATTTTTCAGTTGTAGTTGGTTTTATCAATTTACTCATGCTTTGTTACTGCTACTGCGGATGTCATTTTACTTGAGATGTTGGCTTGTTAGTTCCTATCATATTTTGGATAATACTATCCCATTTCTTTGTTGTTGTGGAACCATAAGGTGCGGGGAGCCGTATTTTGAGTACATGACAAAGGGAGAGAAAGAGCATATACCAAAATTTTCTCAATTCAGAAACAAGTCAGGTACATATTTCAAATTATATATTATTTTGTTATATTTTGGTATAGACTCAAAGTTTGTCAATTAACAAGAATGTTGGCCCATTGGTTAATAATCACCCCTGATTTTGATAATCAACGTCAACTTTGGTCGATACGCAAAATATACATACTGCTAAAGGATTACATGTTTCGAATAAGAAGAACGTCTGCATCTACGTCTAACTGCATCTACGTCCTACTGCTATAAAGTACAGACATCGCATCATCATCAAGAACCAAAAGCATTGGAATCAAGATCAAGCTTTTTCATACTTTATTATGTATTTTTTACTTTTATTGAGTCTAGGAAAAATATGTAAGGTTGATCAGGATTGGTACTAGCTTAGGTTTGTTTCAGTCCACAAATATAAAAAGCCTACCTATCCATATTTCCAAGTCCACTATCAAAAAAGCCCAAAACCCAACACAAATTGACCCAAACAATTCTGTTCTGACCCAACAGAACTCAGGCAGAACTCGGCCAAAACCCAGCCCGAGTATGGCCCGAGTTTGGTTAAGGGTAATTCAAATTCTTTTTGGTCTTTTACCATATCTGCATCTAACGTTCGAATGCAAGATTTCTGCAATCGAACTCAGCCCGAAATTTACTCGAATTCGGTCTATAAAAATACTACAAATAAAGAAGAAATTTCACCATTTAAAATCACTCATTCACTCTTCTTCTCTATCTTTTTAAGTCTTTTCCATGATCTAAAGCTTTCAAATCAAGCATATACCACTCTTAGCCAAAGCCAGTATAGTTATGTTTAATCTAGAGTTTTTGGAGTTGAAGAGTTGTATCAGAGGCTACATTCAAAAAATGTTTCAGTTTTCAAAATCATCCTCTGGAGTCGGTCGTGCGCTCGTCACCAAGCACGATGTTGTAAGAGACTACAAGCTCTCAATTAGCTGGTGCCATAATGGATTAACATCGAACAATGGTAATCGAGACTGGACTAGTCTTCTCAGAGGAAAATTATTATACATCGCTGTGTCACTGAGTTTGATTTTCTTGACTCTTACTTTACTGTAATTTAATTACTGTTATTTACTTGCCATAGTATATAGTCCTGCTTAATTTTAAATTGGTGATATTTTCTACTGCACATGTACACATTCTATTCATCCCCCCTCTAGAGGAGCTCAACGGTCCTACACAACTTCTGTAAGTCCTCCAACAGATACGACTAAGTAGTCAAGAAAAATGCCATCTACCTCCTAATCAAAGCATCAGCTACTATATTAGCCTTCCCTGGATGATGCTACAAGTCAATCTCAAAATCTTTCATCAATTCCAACCATCTTCTCTGTCTCATATCCATGTATTTCTGTGTGAAGACATATTTCAAGCACTTATGGTCTGTAAAGATCTCTACTCGCTCTCCATGCAAGTAATGCCTCCAAAGCTTCAAAGCAAAGATCACGGCGACAAGCTGCAAGTCGTTAGTAGGATAATTCTTCTCATGACTCCTTAATTTCCTTGAAGCATAAGCCACAATCTTCCTATGCTCATCAAAACACATCCTAGTCCCTCCTGGTCCAGATGGTATTGTCAAGATGCGTGCAGTGGTCATGTGCTTCTCAACTCATCAAATGTCGCATGACACTCCTTGGTCCAAACGAACTCTTGCACCTTGCGGGTGTAAGCCCCCTAATTTTTTGATACTATTTTTAATTATTTTTATATGGATATTCAATATAAAACTATATTATAAAGTCAATAATGAGTATAGTAATACTTTACCGTAGCTTTAATTTTTGAAGCATAATAATTATCAATTTCTTCAATCTAATTTCATATTTGAATTATATACAAGTTCACATTCAGTTTGATATATCATGTCCCATCCAAAAATGTTTCTTTATGTGATATTTTTATGTACAACTTTAGGGGTAAAATAGTCATTTTAGTTTCTACCGTAAATTTGGACTAGTTTCCCAAATAGCAATTAAGGCCCAACTCCGATATGATTCATTTGACATAATATATGGTTTTGACCCATTTCGAGCCTACTACGCATATGCCAATGGTGTTCCACTAAATTGAGTTCCCAAGTGCTAATTATTTTTAATGGCATATAAAGCCCATATAGTGCAATTTTGGGGTTAGAATCAATTAGATTTATTTTTGGAACTTAACCCTCATCATCCCAACTTAGTGGGGACCATCCTAGGTTGCCAACCCATAGTGGAACTATATTAGATTGATTTAATTCAAATTAAGTGCAGCCATGTGCCATAAATTCTTGTATCTTTGACTCAATCAAACAATCCACCATTGACTTTCTAAATTTGGAAACTCATTAATTACTCATTGATTCAAATATGTATATCTTTCAAATGGTGCAAACAAATCTCACCAAACTTTTCTAAAATCTTTCTTAGACAAACCCTAACATATATAAGCCTCAAACCTTATATTTGAACCTAATATTTCAGTTGCCACCTCCCCCTAAAAGTAATAATATCAAAATTCTCTTCCAGCCTTGGCCATCGACAACACCTTGTGGCGTACCGGCAGTTTTGACCCCTTTTCGACCTCCCGTGACGCTCCACAAATATTCATTGTGAAGCTAACATGATCTTCTACAATCGTATCAACCCTTATATGTTCACAATCCCTTCTAGTATACCAAAATAGTCCTACAAGTCAACAAAACTTTATCCAAGTCTAAATTTGTTCCAACAGGTACACTGTTTTGCATCTAGGGTTTTGTGAACTTTTCGACCTCATCCTTTATGAAACCAAAAGTATTGGAAAGATATTTGTGTCTGCTTTTATTTCCAATTAGCCACCCACACAGTTCCAAACGGTTTGGCCGAGGCATCTATTCTACGACTGTGTGTCCATAACAGAACATATTTGTTGCAAGTAGATTTTCACCAATTTTTGAGCCGATTCGTTCTTCTGAATATTTATGGTAAAAACTAGACATCTAGAGATTTCCAATACATATTTGTTTTACTGAGTTTTGAGTTTGAATAGTATTTATTAAAATTCTTGACATTTGCCTTAAAACCGTAACTCAGAAAATCATGTGTTTCTTGTATCCAAAAGCTTTGATACTTCATATACCTCTACTAAAATATTTTTGTCCAAGGTTTGATGTTAAAAACATTAATTTAACTAATTTTTATAATTTTCCAGAACTAAATATTTTTAATTATTTATTGTTTCAGGACCTAATTAGTAGGCCAAATGTGGTATGACGATGTAGTATCAATATAGGACTATTGTAATTGAGTTTCCACCAAAAAATAATATTGTTAGTAATATAAAAATATTTATAAGTACTTTTTTGAAATTAAATTACTATATTATATTAGTTATAAATTATTTTTATAATAGAGTTTTTTTTACTTTATATGTTATATGGTGTTGTACCAACATCATGACGATTATTGGGTATAGATAATAATATAGTGTATATATGGTAAGTCGTTAGAGAGTATTAATAATAGAATATCTATTATAGGTGAACTTGGCGAGAGTTACGAAGACATTAGAGTTGGTCAAGAATACACTCAGACAACGATTACAGGCAAGTGTACATAGCTTGGTTATGGATTGTTTCTTTTATTTCTTGTTGTTTACTTTGTTAGCATTAGCATGACGTAGTATCTTTGATACTTAGTGTTCATTTTGAAGGTTGATACTTAGTGTCAGATTCAGTGAAAATCCTAATATTTTAGTACATGTTCTCACATGCATATCACGTAGACCAGATACATTAGATTGCCTTAGATCATATTTTTCTTATCTGTACCTTGGTATGTATATTATGTACCTTGCTAGTCCCCTAAGAACCTGGTGATCTCTCCAGGTAATTGGTCATGTAGAGATAGCCCGCTAATCATGTGAGCTATTGCTATGTTCGGATCAGGTATTTTATCTTGCTTTCATATTGTATCCATTATTTATACTCTGCTTTTAGCTTAGTTTTATAGACCCATGTCATCCTTCGAGTCTAATCAAACATGTATGTTACTGGGCTGCAGATCATAAAATATATTATTCATTCCTGATTTAGTTATTCTGTGGATTGAGTTAGTTATGTTTATAGTTGAGTGATAGATAGAATTCGAACACCAAGATAGCTTATACTTATTCGAGCTAGACTGGAGTTCGCTTGATACATAGCTGGGATGTATACCATTTCCTAGTCCTATGTATTTTAGGAATAGAGCGTTACATGTTTTTGTGGTGGCCCATACAGGTCAGAGCATATTATTTTGGTTACTGTGCCGAACGAGCCTTCAATAGGATGTAGTTTTAGGATGTCAATCCAAAATTGCTTTGAAAATCCTTTTATTTTTATCTATCGTCTTTGGAACTCATAATTGAAGTCGATTATCCTTTTTGAACTCTTTGTCTTGGACTCTCGTCTTTTCCTATTTCAGAAGGAAGAATACTCGTGCTTGATGAACCATTTGGATTACATTCCATCATTTGATATAACATAGTTGATAGAAGTGTTTTAAAAGAGAATTAGTTATCTAAGGTAGTAAGGGTTTGGATAGACATCTCAAATAAATAGACTGTGTATAACCATTATAGTCTAAATTTTTATTTGAAGAAGATAGGTATCCATGCTTTACAAGACTAGGTGAATAGCTAAAGTGGGTAGAGTTTTATAGATACTTCTCCAAGTAATAATTAGGATATACTACAGTATAAGGTCTAACCCTAACCAACAACTATATAATTAAAAGACTAAATCTTGCTATCTTTTGCCTAAGATAGGACTTAGATTAGATGTATTAGAGGACTTATTGTCTAACGATAGTGTAAAGATGGTTAGTAATCTAAGCGTGCTAGATAGAGTAAGAAGATCTAAGTAGAATGGACGATCATCTCTATGCATGGTAAGACTAGTCTTCAAATGACCTATAAAAGGATAGGACTAGAAGGATGACTAATAGGTTTATGTAGCCATCTAGCTCAGCTTCGACCTTTACCACGCAGATATGTATCACTGGTTAGGCTTAATTGTAAGGATTGTACATATTGCTTATAGGTAAAAGGAGTGGATCGCTAATTAAACTATTATAGAAGTTGGTGATATAACTTATAGGAATATAGTATAGAGTTTAAGGATTGATAGATTTATGGAGGAATTATGAATTTTCTATGGTTAGTCCTAGATTAAGGTATAAGAGCCAAGTTGGAAGCCTTACCTCTAGATTTGTAACTCTTTGGTAATATAGAACGTGTTGGAGAAGTGGCATATCATCTTACATTGCCCCATCCTTAGAGGGAGTGCATAATGTATTCTATGTCTCGCAGTTGAGGAAGTATGCGACTGATGCTAGCCATGTGGGCGATAATTTTGAGATCACAGTGGGGCCCAATCTACCATACGAGAAGCAGCCAGTTAGTATCTTGGATACTAGTGAAAAGACGCTTAGAGAGCAGACGATTAGATTGGTTTAAGTTGCATGGAAGTATCATTCTCTAGGAGAATTTAATTGGAAGTGAGAAGATTTCATGCGGGAGCGATATCCCTATCTATTTGTGAATTCTGGTACTTTTAGCTTATTTGATCTTGCGTTATGGATTTTTTGTAAATTAGTGTTATTTTAATTTCGAGGACAAAATTTTCTATGGTGGGTAGGTTGTAACCCCCTGATTATTTGATAATATTTTTATTTTTTATATATAGATATTTAATATAAAACTATATTATAAAGTCAACATTGACTATAGTTGTACTATGTCACTCCCGTTTTCAGTTATACGTATTTTTGTATACGTATACGAGATTTTGGGTATTTATCAGGTGGACCGTAGTTAGACTTGTTTTGCTTAGCCTAGTCTTGGTTTAATCTTGACTTGGTTTATTTGATGGGTTTGGTTCAAGTTGACTTGGTTTGGCTTGGCTTGGCTTGGTTTGGTTTGAGATGGAGAGGGTTGATATATAACTCAACCCCTCTTTCTCTCTCCTCATTCACTTCTTCATTTACTTTTTCATCTTCTTTATTTACTCCTCCCACCTACCAAGTCCTAGCAAGTGCAACTTGCTTCATGATGGATCTCAAGTTTTATTGTTCATTCTCTTCCCTACTTGATTTTAAGCATCTTTAGAACTTGACATTTTTGGGTTTGATGAATAGATTTTTGTAGATCTAAGTTTATAGCCTTTTCAGTTTTTTTGGGTTTTGAGCTACCAAATTTCATTATTTTTAAGTTTTAATTGTTCTATGTTGTAGAGAATTCGATTTTACCCAAAATTTTGAAAAGTTAGATTTTGACTTGTTTTGAGGAAGTTATGGCCAAAATAAGATTTGGACAGTTTCTAGTGATGGAACTGGGGATTCCCAGGACCCTTCCTTTGGTGTACGTATTGATCGTTAGAAAGTTAAACATATCTAATACGTGTTCTAATCCTTCATAGGCGGAAACTAGGGTTCACGAATTATACCTGCGACGGAAAGAAGACAAGTAATTCCTGGCAATCTCGAGCGGACGACCCCAAGATCTTCTGTACGTATTCGTTCCTCGAGTTGGACGTCGTATGGGCGACGATCTCTCAACCTTTTCTTCTCCTTGGCAGCCCTCTCTTTTTCTCCTTACGTGAATCATAAATTTAGAGAAAGTTTCAGATTTCTGATCGGTGTATGGCGGCCAGAGAATAGAGGATATATAGGCTACGACAGGGACCAGGAGGAGAAATTAGGGTTAGGCCTCCTAACGGATCTGGATATCCCGTGTTCAGCCCGAACACACAATTCAGGCTCATTAACAATAGCTCGGTCCACTAATGAGCTATTGTTGCACTACCTCCCTAATCCCAAATTATGTTTGTGGGCGCCTTTTATTATATGCTCGTTTGGCTCCCCATGTTAAGATATCTTATGTCCGTCGATCAAATTAAGTTACTGACAACTATATTGATTCGACATCTTTTATCCTTAAGTAGTACCGCTCAACTTTATTTGTCATGTCAGATATAATCCACCTGCAGGGTTTACATGACAATCCTTATGAGCTCCTTAAGGGGACATCATCAACCCGATGTATCGGGACATAGATTCCATTTATAATCAACAGCCCATTATACATACAATATTATTACCCAATTCATAGAGGTTGTTGATCCATAATGAACTCACTCTTTTATGAGTCAAAATAATACACACTACATATACATGTCCGTTATTATATCCGGGTTAAGAGCACAAGCATCCATAATTACAGAGGTGTTTGTTCACTTATGTAGTCAGTACAAAGAGAACAACCTCAAGTGGTCCTGTTCAATACACACAAAGTGTACTAGTGTAAACCTATAGTCAAGATAGACTAATACCAGATTACACTACAACCTTTCCAACAGATTGTCCAAGTCCATCTTGGTTGTGAACTATTTATATACTCCATAGGGAACTGATAATATGATCTTCTGTATGACATCACACACCATATTATCTACAATATAGAATATCAGACATTTGCATTAACACTTGCAACAAATACAATATGCAAACATTTGCCCATATGATTCTCATTCAAAATTTAAGGAAATAAGGTTACTAAAAAAGTGATGCTTTTAGTATATAATCCTAACAATCTCCCACTTACACTCAAAGCATTGCTTTTCAGTATACTGTTACAAATCTCCCACTTATACTTAAAGCCATGCTGCTACACATCTGACTCCCATTCCCTCAACATGACTATCAAAAGCCTTAGCTGGTAAGCTCTTTGTAAAGGGATCAGCTAGGTTGTCGGCTGATGTTATCTTGATCACAACAACTTTTCCTTTCTTTACGAAATCTCGTATCAGGTGGTACTTGCGCTCAATGTGTTTGCCAGTCTTGTGGGCTCGTGGTTCCTTCGAGTTTGCAAATGCACCACTATTATCACAATAAAGTGTAATAGACTTAGGCAAACTAGGTACCACATCTAAGTCCAACAGAAAGTTTCTGAGCCAAACCGCTTCTTTGACTGCCTCAGAGGCTGCCACATACTCGACTTCCATGGTGGAATCAACATTACATTTTTGCTTGATACTCCTCCACACAATGGCTCCACCTCCCAAAGTAAACACATAAGCTGAGGTAGATTTCCTGGAATCCCTATCTGACTAAAAATCTGAGTCTGTATACCCCAAGGGAACTAAACTATATGCCTGGTAAACTAGCATATACTTTTTAGTTCTTTTCAGGTACTTCAAAATAAGCTTTACGGCAGTCCAGTGCTCTTGTCCTAGGTTAGACTGATATCTGCTGACCATGCCTACGGCAAAACAGATGTCTGGTCTCGTACATAGCATTGCATACATTAAGTTTCCTACTTCTGAAGTATAAGGAACTGGCTTCATGTTCTCCATCTCTTTAGGTGTCCTCGGACACTGCTCCTTTGATAGAGCAATTCCATGTCTAAAAGGTAAGAAACCTTTCTTAGAATTTTGCATACTAAAACGAGTTAGTAAAATATCGATATAGGAAGCTTGGGATAAGCCCAACATCCTTTTCTTGCGATCTCGTAGAACTTTGATCCCAAGGATGTGACCTACTTCTTCCAAGTCCTTCATATCAAACTGTTTGGATAACCATACCCTTACATCAGATAACACCTTCACATTGTTTCCAATGAGCAAGATGTCATCCACATAAAGTACTAGGAACACCACCACGTTTCCGTCACACTTTCTGTATACACATGATTCATCCTGACATTGATCAAATCCATAGAATTTTATCACCTGATCAAAACATATGTTCCAAGATCTGGAAGCTTGCTTAAGTCCATAAATGGACTTCTTGAGCTTACAAACAAGATGCTCCTGGCCCTTTTCAATGAACCCGTCTGGTTGCTTCATATAGATGTCTTCCTCAAGACTTCCATTAAGGAAAGCTGTCTTGACATCCATTTGCCAAATCTCATAATCGAGATGAGCTGCAATAGATAAAAGAATCCGGATAGACTTAAGCATGGCTACAGGAGAAAAGGTTTCCTCATAATCGATACCCTCTCTTTGAGTAAAACCTTTTACTACAAGCCGAGATTTAAAGGTTTCAACCTTACCGTCTGATCATCTTTTTCTCTTATAGACCCACTTGCATCCAATGGCTTTTACACCAACGGGTGGTTCTACAAGCTCCCAGACCTGATTAGAATCCATAGATTCTATTTCAGAAATCATTGCGTTTTGCCAAGACTCTGCATCTTTATCTTGGAGTGATTCATTGTAGGTATAAGGATCATAATCTTGTTCCTCAGGGACAAAGTCTGACGACTCTTCCAAGAACATATATCTATCAGGTTGTATCACAACCCTCCCACTACGATGAGGCACTATCGGTTGTGGTGTAACATTTGTGACACGTTGTGCAGTTGTTTGTGGTTCATCCTCTTGTACTGTTGGTACTGAAGTACTTGGTGTCTCACGTCTCAGTTCTTCTAGAACAACTCTACTTGTAGGTTTATGGTTCATCACATAGTCTTCCTCTAAGAATCGGGCATTGGTGCTAACAATGACCTTCTGATCCTTAGGACTATAAAATAAACCTCCTTTCGTTCCTCTTGGATAGCCTACAAACAAGCGTACTTCTGTACGAGATTCCAACTTATCTGCTTTCCTATTCAGCACATGTGCTGGACTACCCCAAATGCGAACATGTTTCAGACTAGGCTTACGCCCAATCCACAGCTCTGTGGGAGTAAGAGGTACTGACTTAGAAGGAACCAAGTTCAAAATATAAGTTGTAGTCTCTAAAGCATATCCCCAAAATGAATCTGGCAAATTCGAATAACTCATCATTGATCTAACCATCTCCATAAGAGTTCTATTCCTTCTTTCGGCTACACCATTCTGTTGGGGCGTTCCAGGTGTAGTCAATTGGGATACAATCCCAGCCTCTGATAAATAATCCCTAAACTCTCTAAAGAGGTACTTGCCACTACGATCTGATCGTAATGACTTGATACATTTTCTATGACGTATCTCCGTTTCAGCCTTGTACTCTTTGAATTTTTCAAAGAACTCAGACTTACGGTGCATCAAATAAATGTATCCATACCTTGAATAATCATCAATAAATGTGACAAAATATTCAAAGCCACCTCTAGCTTTGATAGTCATGGGTCCACACAAATCAGAATGAACCAATTCCAACACATCTTTGGCCCTATTCCCCTTTGCCATAAAAGGCCTTTTGGTCATTTTACCTTCCAAGCAGGATTCACAGACTGGTAGTGCCTCCACTTCCAATGAACTCAAAGGTCCATCTTCAACCAGTCTTTGAATCCTTCTAAGGTTAATATACCCCAATCGCAAGTGCCAAAGATATGTTTGGTTCATACAAGAAGGTTCTTTTCTCTTATTTAAGTTAGATGACATATTATTCATTTCCATAAGTTGCATTGTGGGCGAAATAGGATTAATGACATACAAATTATCAACCAATGCACCAAAATAGAAAAAATGTTTATTCTTTCTAATAACAATATTTTCATTAAAATAAACTGAATATCCATCCTTAACTAACATAGAAACAGAAACTAAATTCCTTCTAAGTGAAGGTGCATAAGGACAATCTCTCAATGTCAAAGACTTATTTCTACCAAAAGATAATGTAACTTCTCCTAATACAACGACCGATACTTTTGTAGCATCACCCATTGTCACGACCCGCACCCTGAAGAGGGGCACGAGCACGTGGTTACGTCCAGCCTACGCCACAGAATCGGCGATAGAACGCTATATATAGGGTCTGTAAATACTACGACTAAAACAGATAAATGTACCTGTACAGTATATACACTCCGAATGGAGGTGACATAGCAATACAGTCTCAATCACATAATCAAAACTAAGGTAGATAGCAAGAAAAGAGATATGATAGATAAAACAGGAAACGAGTCCAAAATCCAAAAGTCAGAGCTAACACAACATCCAGAGTCTCAGATAGTATAAGTATAAAGATACTACAAACTGAAAATATACTAGCTGGCTCACAGGCCAGGCAAACCTAACTAAACTAGGCTACTCAGGGTGAGCAAAGTCCTGTGGCTCTACCAATAAGCCACGGTCTAAATCTAGTCCATCAGACTCAACCCCATAGTAGGTCGGGCAGTCAGTCTCAGAATTATCTGTAAAATTTGTCAACGGTATCCTGTCAGGAAAATGAGCAAGTACAAACACCAACAACAGTTCCATATGAATTGAGAAATACTATAAGAGACAGCAATAATAAAATACAAGACAAAAGATATATACGACTTGGAAACCATTTGAAAGCCGAGTTACAACCCTTGAACCAAACAAGGACCGGAGTTGTAACCCTTCTTCCAAACAGAACTTGGTCTCAAATCATGGTACAGTATAAAGACAGATAGAGCATAAGAGAAACGAATCATAGCATGGTGAAAGTACAGAAAGTAAAGGTAAACTGGAAATATAAGATATGACAATAAATGTAAAAATGTGATTTGAACTATTAGAGCGATATGTGATCGGCTAGGGAAGCAAGAGATGGTTATCCACTTGGCCCGGTAATCCGCGGTGTACTCAACGGAGAGTCATGCCGTCCAACCTGGATAACTGGTAATGAGGTGTCTACTACACCCTACGTGAGGTGAGGGTGGCACTAGCAATGTATAGTTACAGGAAGGCTTGATCACATAACCCCTAATAATTCCCCCATCCCCGAATAGTATCACGAATCCGGACATGGCACGTCATGACACGGGATTCAAGAAAAGGGGGCCACCCCACTCCCAAATTAGTGTCTATATAAGTACAGAAACACAGGAATATCACATACTCATATACCGAGGGAGTCTAGGAATAACATCTCATGACAGGATCCGACGTATACTAGTCCGTGAAACATCGTGTCAGGAATCATGTAAAACACTACGACTGAATCAGATATAGTAGATATCAAGACAATGAAAACTATCAGTGAATGTACTCGCCTGTGGTCCTGAGCTGATAAGGTGAACAGACGCTTAGAGTGATCACAGACCTAAAATAAGATACTATGAGTCAAACAGGGCTTAATACTGAAAAAGGAAACTAATACAAGCCATGAATGCAAGTCTAAGTCAAAACTAGGTCAATCTAGGTCAAACTGGGTCATACTAGGTCATACTCATTTGTACTAGGTCATACTAGGTCACTGGGAGTCAATCCAAGTCAAACTAGGTCGAACAGGGTCAAAGGTTGACTTACAGTTGACTTTTGGTCAAAAAGTCAACTCTGGTCAACTCTGGTAAACTCTAGGTCAACCCTAGGTCAAACTAGTCTAATGTTGACCAACTGTTGACTTTCAGTCGACTGGTCAACTCTGGATTGGTTTCGGTCAAATCGGGTCGCTTAAAGACTAAGTTTGACTCTCGGTTGACTTTTGTTGACTTTTGGTCAAAAAGGTCAACCGACGTCAAAACTAGTCTACGAGTACCATATTTGATCATTACCAACCACGGGAATCAAGTTCTAACTCTATCTTAGACTTCTAACACCAATATCCTATTTCTAGACAAAACTAGTATTTATCCTTCTAAGGTAAATCCCGATACCTTGCCCAATCCCAAGGAAACCCCGCAAATACCCATGGTACTAGCCTAGGCTCCTTAGGGTAGCTAGATATCAACCCATCTAAGGTTTACCTACCAAGAAATTTGGGTATCCTAGGTATCTAGGCTATGTTAGGATACAGGGTATTAATTTACCCTATTACATACTTACCATATCATGAATTTACCCTTTTCACTCTCACACTCAACTACATCACTCACTCTCATGATACACTCCTATATTTATCATACCCATAGGCTCTCCTATAGGTTTCCTATTAGTTTAGCTATAGGATATACTATAGATTACTAGATACACTCACTAATGGCTCTCACACACACGCACACAACTCACAACACTCACACAAGGCAAAACAAGGACAGGTTTTGGAGGACTTGGAGGACTGATTTTGAGGCAAGTGCGGACTGGTTTTGATGGGTTTAAGGGCTGTTATTTAGTGATGTTTAGGGACTAAAATGAATGACAGTTGGAGGCAAAATTGGAGTCCTAAAAGTGGACTGAAATGGGTCATATGTAGGCTGATTTGGTGGCCAAAAGATTAGCAAAGTAGGGGCTGTTTTGGACAGCATCTAGGAGGAAAAATGTGGACTGTTGTGGCTGTTTTGATGGCAATTTTGGACAGCCAAGTCGGGGAGTTTACATGGACTGAATTGGGAGTTATAAGGGACTGTTATGAAGGGTTTTTGGGGACTGTTTTGGGGTAGAAGTGGGGGGGCTGTTCTTGGACTGTGGGGACAGCCGAGTGGCTGTGATTGGGGAACTTCCCTCCCCCTCCAACACTCTCTAAACACTCACCACATCTCCCCTCTATCACACAACCATCTTACATGTTTTTCCCCTCTCAAACATTAACTCAACACCACTCCTTCACACTAACAACCACACACACACAACCATCCCATGATACCACATGGCCGAACCTGTCATGCTCCCTCCCAACACAATACAAACACCACACCACAAAATATATCCACATATATAATCCTCCATATATATATATATATATATATATATATATATATATATATATATATATATATATATATATATATATTTTAATCCTCCATATATATATATATATATATATATATATATATATATATATATATATATATATATATATATATATATATATATATATTTATTTATTTATTTATTTTTTTTTTTTATTTATATATATATATATTTTTTATATATATATATATATATATATATATATATATATATATATATATATATATATATATATATATAATATATATATATATATATATATAATATATATATATATATATATATATATATATATATATATATATATTTTATATATATATATATATATATATATATATATATATATATATATATATATATATATATATATACCACAAAATATATTAAATATATATATATATATAATATATATATATATATATATATATAAAATATATATATATATAAAAAAATATATATATATATATATATATATATATATATATATATATATATATATATATATATATATATATATATATATATATATATATAGATTATAAGAATATGGTACATTAAGAAAAATTATTCCTAAACACATGTAAATTCTGAAATCAAAGTTAGAATAGCATCAAAATAACACACCAATAACTCTACAAGTGTCCAAATAGAGTTTTCTCCATTAGGACACGATCCTATATATTGGACACCTCTAAAAATGTCCAAAAGGACACAAAATAGTCTCTAATGGAGACACAACCATGGGACACATTTCTATGGGTTCCTAACCATTCTATATGAAATGGAAACTATTTTTAGAGAAGGGTTTACCCATTTTTGGAGATGGAACATTGGTGGAGCTCTCAAGAAATGGGAAGAACCTTTGGAGAAGAAGAAGAAGAAGTGGATGAGAACAAATGAAAGTGACTTTCTCTCTCCTCCCCACCCCCACACGTGGCCGGCCAAGCTTGCTCCAAAACCCCCTTTTTCACTAATTACAAGTTTGCCCCTCTATTGTTTTATTAGCTGATCTTTACAAGTTTGCTTAGGGTTTGGGGGTTAAAAATGTAAATATAAAGTTCTAATTAGGTCTAACCTAATCCATGGGGTCATGATTAATCCCTCTAACTTTTGATAGTAAAATTATGGGCCATGGCTAACTAGTGTGTGGGCCCGCTAAGGTCAAAACTACCCCGGGTCCCCGAAACAAGTCAAAACAAGTCGGAATGAGTTGAAATTCGAACCCGACTCAAATAACCCCAAAATAATACAATAAATAAATAAATAATTCCAAAATAATTTTTAAAGTGAAAAATTACCAAAATACCCCTGTTCATGAAAACTGGGGGTGACAAATCTATCCACCTTAAAAAAATTTTGTCCTCAAAATTAAAACAAACATACAATGAATCACAATACAGAAACAGAAATTATACCTCAGGGCTCGAAGAGATAAGGAAAACGCTTCCGCATGTCGTCCTCTCTCTCCCAGGTAGACTCACCTGGAGAGTGATGCCTCCATGCAACGCGAACCAAGGGTATAACCTGGTTCCGGAGCACCTTCTCCCTACGATCCAGAATCTCAACTGGCTGCTCTGGATAGTGAAGAGTAGGCCCCACCTCGATCGCTGAATGATCTAATACATGGCTGGGGTCCGCCACGTACCATCTCAGCTGTGACACGTAGAACACGTTGTGTACCCCCTCTAGCGTAGGCGGCAAGTCTAGCCGGTAAGCCACTGCACCGACCCTCTCAAGAATGGTGAAAGGTCCGATGTAGCGCGGACTAAGCTTTCCGCCCTCGCCAAAGCAAATCGTGTCCCGTGTCAGAGAAATCTTCAGGAACACCAAAGCACCAGCCTAGACATAAAACAAACTTAACACGCAGGACAGACAAATCACAAACAATCACAAACAGGAACTGAAACTAACCTCGAACTCTAACGGTCTCCGGTGGCTATCGGTCCTAATGCTGCTGCCTACCCTGAGCCACCCGAAGTTTGTCTCTAATCAGCCTGACCTTCTCAGCTGCATCCACCACCATCTCTGGTCCAAACAGCACCCTTTTGCCAACATTGTCCCAAGATAAGGGAGTACGGCATCTCCGTCCGTATAGAGCCTCGAATGGCGACATCTCTATACTGGCCTGGTAGCTGTTGTTGTAAGCAAACTCTACCAGGTGAAGATGATCCTTCCAAGAACCCCCGAGATCTAGCACACACGTACGAAGCATATCCTCCAAAGTCGGGATAGTCCTCTCCGACTGTCCGTCTGTCTGGGGGTGATAAGCAGTACTGAACTTGAGCGAGGTGCCCAAGCTAGCCTGCAAACTCCTCCAGAAGTGGGAAGTAAAACGGCTATCTCTATCTGAAACTATGCTCATAGGAACCCCATGCAATCGTACGATCTGACGAACATACAGCTCTGCCAACCTCTCCGTAGACAATCCCACCTTGAAAGGCAAAAAGTAGGCCGATTTGGTCAATCTATCAACTATGACCCAAATTGCGTCTTTTCTTCCTGGAGATCGGGGAAGTACGGACACAAAGTCCATGGTGATGTGCTCCCACTTCCACTCAGGAATGGGTAGTGGCTGTAGCAATCCACCAGGCCTCTGCCTCTCGACCTTCACCTGCTGACAAACCAAGCAGCGAGATACAAACTGAGCCACCTCGCGCTTCATGCCGTACCACCAAATGTGCTCTCTCAAATCTCTGTACATCTTGTTGGCACCAGGATGCATAGAGTACTGAGAGCGATGAGCCTCCTGAAGAACCTCCTCCCGAAGCTCTCCACTCGGGATGCACAGTCTAGCACCGTGCCGCAGCGACCCATCTTCGGCAATGGAGAAATCATCAAGCAACCCTGCCTGCACCTGCTCTATGATGCACCTCAGGGCAACATCATCAAACTGTGCTGATCTGACCCTGTCCATCAACTCAGACTGAATCTGTAAGCCCCACATCTGTACCTCCATGCCTGGAATAATCACTTCGATTCCCAAACTGTCCAGGTCGGCCAAAAGATGCCGGTCTGATGTCAGATACATAGCCACTGGATACCTGCTCAAGACATCTGCGATTACGTTGGCCTTCTCGAGATAGTACTGCAAGGCGATATCAAAGTCCTTCATCAGCTCGAGCCAACGTCTCTGCCTCATGTTCAGCTCCTTCTGAGTGAACACGTACTTCAAGCTCTTGTGATCAGTAAAGATCTCAACCCGCTCTCCGTACAAATAGTGTTTCCACAACTTCAGGGCAAAGATGACAGCGACTAACTCTAGATCATGAGTCGGGTAGTTCTTCTCATGAGGACGTAACTGCCTAGATGCATAGGCAATCACCTTCCCGTACTGCTGAAGTACACAACCCAGACCCCGGCCAGAAGCGTCGCTGTAAATCGAGAAACCACCGGTCCCAGACGGCAATGTCAAGATAGGAGCTGATGTCAACCTCTTCTTCAGCTCATCGAAGGCGGTCTGACACTCCTCAGTCCAGACGAACTCCACGTCCTTCCTGGTGAGTCTAGTCATCGACTCCGCGATCCGCGAGAAATCCTGGACGAACTTCCGATATTAGCCCGCCAACCCCAGAAAGCTCTGAATCTCGGCAACTGTACTGGGCGTAGACCAAGACTCTACCGCAGCAATCTTTCTCTGGTCTACTGAAATCCCGTGCTCGGTCATAATATGACCCAGGAACTCGACCTGGTCCAGGAAGAACTCACACTTCGACAACTTTCTATACAACTACTCCTTTCTTAAGGTCTCGAGCACAATCCTCAGATGCTCCTCGTGCTCCTCCGGCGTCTTCGAGTAAACCAGGATGTCGTCTATAAAGACCACCACGAACTTGTCAAGATACTGATGGAATACCTTGTTCATCAAGTTCATGAACACAGCTGGGGCGTTGGTCAACCCAAATGGCATCACTGTGAACTCATACTGGCCGTACCGAGTCCGAAAAGTTGTCTTCGGAATGTCTTCCTTCTTCACCTTCAGCTGATGACAGCCGGATCTCAGATCTATCTTCGAAAACACCTTGGCGCCGCTCAGCTGATCGAACAAGTCATCGATCCTCGGCAATAGGTACTTATTCTTGATAGTAAGGTTGTTGAGCGCCCTGTAATCAATACACATACATATCATACCATTCTTCTTCGGCACAAACAGGACTGGCGATCCCCAAGGCGATGAACTGGATCTAATGAATCCCTTGTCCTGCAGCTCGTCGACCTGCTTCTTCAGCTCAGCCAACTCGCTGTTGTTGACCCTATAGACGTGCTGTGAAATGGGCTCAGCACCTGGCACTAAGTCTATAGAGAACTCAACGTCTCTATCCGGCGGCATCCCAGGCAACTCCTCGGGAAAAACATCCATGAAATCAGCAATCAATGGATGCGGTAATGCCTGCCCCGCCAGTAAAGTTCTGCAGAACCCATCTACCGGCTCAGCTGCTCCTCTGGAAAACACAACCTCTGGCTCTTTCGGCGGCCTAAACAAAATCCTACATCTTCTACAATCTATAGTAGCATGGTGCATGCTCAACCAATCCATTCTGAGTACCATATCGTACCTCAGAAGGGGTATTACGAGCAAGCACGCACCCAAAACTCGGCCTCCTATAGTAACTCTCCGCCCCTTGCAGATATTGTTGACCAGAATGATGCCTCCCCCAGTCAATATCTTGCAAGTCCTACCCAAGGGTTCAGCAATAATATTGTGCCTCAGAGCAAAGGAGGCAGACACAAAGCTATGTGAGGCACCGGAATCAAATAAGGTAAATACAGGAAATGAATCGAGAAAAACATGACCTGCCACTATATCGCCTACTGGCTCTGCCTCCTCCTCTGCTGTCAGGATAAACACTCTGCCCGCAGGGGCTCCCCTCTGGTGCTGCTGGAAATGCTGCTGCTTCGTCTGAAGTGGAGGACCTCTCTGCTGAACCGCTGGTCCTCTGGCAGGCTGTGCTCTGTCCTGGACTCCTCGGACTACTCGAATACGACAGTCCTTTAGCTGGTGATCGGACGCCCCACAGTATAAGCAGACGCCCAATCTCTTCCTGCACACCTCTCTAGTGTGCCCTGGCTTCCCGTAGAAGTTGCACTGTGTCGTCGGCCTCTGTCCCTGACCCTGACCCTGATGCTGCTGGGCACGCGCCGGTGCCTGCTGGATCTGCAACTGAGGCTGCTGCTGCTGGAACTGCCTCTGCTGGAAATGTGGGCGCTTCGCTGGCCCTGCACTCGAACTAGCTCCAATAGCGTCACTGCTCCTCTTCGGCTTGAGGCCGAAGTCCTCCTCCGCAATCTGAGCCTCCATCAAGATCTGCTCAATGGTCGCGTCTCGTTGCCCAGATGTGCGAGTGCGCACTGCATGAATGAGACCCCTCCTGAACTTCCGGGTCTTGCACCCCTCATCCTGAACCAAACTGGGTGCAAACCTGCTCAGGCGGAAGAACTCCGCTGCGTACTCGTCTACCGACGAGTTCCCCTGCACCAGACTAGCAAACTGCCCCTCCAGAGCTGCCAAGGCTACATCTGGGTAGAACTTCTCCTTAAAGAGTTTTCTGAAGTCCTTCCGAGATATACCTCTCACTGACGTACGCGGATCCGTGCGGTACGAAGTCAGCGCTATGTCAAAGAACTAGCTCGCTACAGATGTCACCCACAGACCTCTCGGGACCTCCGCCAACTCCAGACTCCGCTGGACATCCTCTAGCCAGTCGTCCACGTATAGGATACCCTCGGTACCCTTGAAATCCCGCGGGTTCATCTTCCTGAAGTTGAGATGCGTACCGGGCCTCCCCTGGCCCTGCTGCTGTGCTGGTGCTCCCTGAACTGTAGCCGGTGCATCTCACTCCACTGCTGCCATAGCTAACTGATGCGAGTTCTCCATCGTCTGTCGTAGCACCTCTGCCTGACGGTACTGTGCCTCTGCCTGTGCTCTCTGCGTCTGCAGCATCTGCTGCAGAAGGGTCATCATACCCTAAGCATCTGCCAGTATCGGAGACGGCGGTGGAAGAACATCAGGAATAACCAAAGACGGTCCCGCTGCTGGAGGTAGAAGACCTCCTGGAACCGTCTCTACTGCTGCTCCCGTCGGAAGGGCAGGAACTGAGGTAGCAGCTCCCTCAGCTGTAGCTCCCGCTGCCGGAGGTGGAAGACCTCCTGGGACTGCAACTGCTACTCCCGCAGCCGGAGGTGGAAGACCCCCTGCCGGATCGGGCCTCTCCGATACAGCGCTACAACCCGCTGCCTGAGAGCAAGTGGTCGTCATCCTGAGGATAGGTTGAAACAAGGAATCAATATGGCACATAATAGGAGTATCAAAGAAGGACAATTAAATTCAATGCAAAAGAGCTGTCATGGTAATCAAAAGATTAGAAATTTCCTAGCATGTGATTGAGTAACTCCTATCATACCCTAATTCTATGTCCTAATTGCAGGCTCGTAATTAGCACTCTAAGTCGAGCACCATTACGAGTTCGCACTAGTTGCGATACTGACCTGCATGGGCCACCACAAAACGTGTCATGACCCGCACCCTGAAGAGGGGCACGAGCACGTGGTTACGTCCAGCCTACGCCGTAGAATCGGTGGTAGAACGCTGTATATAGGGTCTGTAAATACTACGACTAAAACAGATAAATGTACCTATACAGTATATACACTCCGAATGGAGGTGACATAGCAATACAGTCTCAATCACATAATCAAAACTGAGGTAGATAGCATGAAAAGAGATATGATAGATAAAACAGGAAACGAGTCCAAAATCCATAAGTCAGAGCTAACACAACATCCAGAGTCTCAGATAGTATAAGTATAAAGATACTACAAACTGAAAATGTACTAGCTGGCTCGCAGGCCAGGCAAACCTAACTAAACTAGGTTACTCAGGGTGAGCAAAGTCCAGTGGCTCTACCAATAAGCCACGGTCTAAATCTGGTCCATCAGACTCAACCCCATAGTAGGTCGGGCAGTCAGTCTCAGAGTCATCTGTAAAATTTGTCAAAGGTATCCTGTCAGGAAAATGAGTAAGTACAAACACCAACAGCAGTTCCATATGAATTGAGAAATACTATAAGAGACAACAATAATGAAATACAAGACAAAAGATATATGCGACTTGGGAACCATTTGAAAGCCGAGTTACAACCCTTGAACCAAACAAGGACCGGAGTTGTAATCCTTCTTCCAAACAGAACTTGGTCTCAAATCATGGTACAGTATAAAGACAGATAGAGCATATGAGAAATGAATCATAGCATGATGAAAGTACAGTAAGTAAAGGTGAACTGGAAATATAAGATATGATAATAAATGTAAAAAGGTGATTTGAACTATTAGAGCGATATGTGATCGGCTAGGGAAGCAAGAGATGGTTATCCACTTGGCCCGGTAATCCGTGGTGTACTCAACGGAGAGTCATATCGTCCAACTTGGATAACTGGTAATGAGGTGTCTGCTACACCTTACGTGAGGTGAGGGTGGCGCTAGCAATGTATAGTTACAGGAAGGCTTGATCACATAACCCCTAATAATTCCTCCATCCTCGAATAGTATCACGGATCCGGACATGGCACGTCATGACACGGGGTTCAAGAGCAGGGGGGCAGCCCACTCCCAAATTAGTGTCTATATAAGTACAGGAACACAGGAATATCACATACTCATATACCAAGGAGTCTAGAAATAACATCTCATGACAGGATCCGACGTATACTAGTCCGTGAAACGTCGTGTCAGGAATTATGTAAAACACTACGACTGAATCGGATATAGTAGATATCAAGATAATGAAAACTATCAGTGATTGTACTCGCCTGTGGTCCTGAGCTGATAAGGTGAACAGACGCTCAGAGTGATCACAGACCTAAAATAAGATACTATGAGTCAAACAGGGCTTAATACTGAAAAAGGAAACTAATACAAGCCATGAATGCAAGTCTAAGTCAAAACTAGGTCAATCTAGGTCAAACTGAGTCATACTAGGTCATACTGGTTCATACTAGGTCATACTAGGTCACTGGTAGTCAATCCAAGTCAAACTAGGTCGAACGGGGTCAAAAGTTGACTTACAGTTGACTTTTGGTCAAAAAGTCAACTCTGGTCAACTCTGGTACACTCTAGGTCAACCCTAGGTCAAGCTAGTCTAATGTTGACCAACTATTGAATATCAGTCAACTGGTCAACTCTGGATTGGTTTCGGTCAAATCGGGTCGATTAAAGACTAAGTTTGACTCTCGGTTGACTTTTGTTGACTTTTGGTCAAAAAGATCAACCGACGTCAAAACTAGTCTATGAGTACCATATTTGATCATTAGAGCATCTCCAACCCTATTGTGAGTTTGAAAAAAATGGTTGCCACATAGGAATGACAACCATTTTTTCCAAAAGTACTTCTCCAATGCAAATATGAAATAAAGTGTGGAGTTGACATGGCAATGACATGGCAAAGACAATGTGAAGTTGGTTGTCTAGATCTAGATAATGCACTTCACAATGTCTTTATGTCCACATCATCATTTGTGAATAAAAATATTTATAAAAAGAAGTAGAAGAGTAAAAGTTGTCTTGGGAGTTGTAAAAAATTATTTGTATTGTCTTCTCAATACTTTTGCATTGGAGATGACTTTTTAAACTCATTGTCATTTGTGAATATAACCTTGCCACCTATACAAGACATTGTTTTGTGCCTCATGCCACATAGGATTCACAACACAAAATAAGAAAATAGGGTTGGAGATGCTCTTACCGACCACGGGAATCAAGTTCTAACTCTATCTTAGACTTCTAAAACCAATATCTATTTCTAGGCAAAACTAGTATTTACCCTTCTAAGGTAAATCCCGATACCTTGTCCAATCCCAAGGAA
>JANAVB010037419.1:2005967-2178467 GCA_029216955.1 Iris pallida | reverse complement strand
TTGCACTTGAAACATTTGCCTTTTGGCTTTTTCACCGCGCCTTGAGGTCCCATGCCCTTCTTTGCTGAGTTTGCATATTTCTGAATGTTATTCTTTTTCTTACCGCCTTTTGGCTTAGAAGTAGAAGCCTTTTCAGAAACAAAAACATGACCACTCTGCCTAAAGAGAGATTCAGCATCCTGTAGCTCTTTTGCAAGTTCTACCAAACTATACAACCTTTTGTTCATGTTGTAATTAAGGCAGAAATTATCAAAAAATTTAGGCAGAGTCCCGAGAATGATATCGACCTGGGATTCTCCATCGATTTCAGCTCCAAGGATCTCTATCTCATTCAGATAAACCATCATCTTGAGAACATGATCCCTTACTGGTGTACCCTCAGCCATTTTTGTTTTCATCAAACATTTTATAGCAAACTGCCTAGCTGCTCTACTCTGATGTCCGAAGAATTTCTTGAGGTTATACATCATGTCATAAGCTGTGGCCATGGCCTGATGCTGATGTTGCAGTACATTTGACATAGATGCCAGAACGTAACACCGTGCCATCTCATCTGCCTTTTTCCACTTCTTATAAGCTCTTTAACCTTTTCATCAGAGTTAGCATCAGGCTTAGGTGGGCATTCCTCAACAAGTACATATTTGTACTCCTCATCAGTCAGAACAATGTCCAAATTACGTTTCCAGTCAATATAATTAGGTCCAGTAAGTTTGTTTTCTTTAAGAATCACCATAAGTGGACTGAAAGAACCCATTTTTGAAATCCTGAGAATCACATAAATAAAATTATGTAGGGCAATTTTTTTTTGAATTAACTAAATATTGATTCCCTCAAAACAATAATAAGAAATTCACCAACACCTTGAACACCATAAATTTAGCATGCCACGATAGTGTGGACGTATACAAATTCAACTTTGTTCAAGTAGATTTTTCTTATTAATTTTACTATCATGTCAATATAACTTTATGACAAATAAAATTAATATGCTGGTCTTGCTCTGGTCATACAAATAATAGCAGTGACTCCGATGGGGAGGATACCATTATTTGTATCTAAGTGTATACCATTACTTAATACTAAGTACATTACCTCGTAATGAGTTCCTTCAGATGGAGAAGTGAACACATACTAGGTAACTTTCTACAATTATCCCTAAGGAAGTTTGTACTGGTGATCCATTATTATACTCATCCGATATGGAGGAAAGCACTAAAGCCAACACGCAAGTATAATTACATCATCTACAAACCAGTAATGGAGACCATAGGATTTATACTAAATAAAAATCCTCTCCCACTTAGTTATTTAAAAATGAAGGTTTTTCTACTAGTTGATATTATGTCCATTATTAATATAGGCTTGGTTTTTTAAAAAAACAACCACACAATAATAAACATGCATAATCAGAAAAAGCAAAATGACAAAAATAAGAGAATATATCCAACTATTATGGTCATCTTTGCTGCTTCGTCCTCAACTATCGAATCCAAAATCTGGCGCTGCGCAGATCTATTCGGGGTCAGAAAATCTCGTTCGACTATTATGGTCATCTTTGATGCTCCGTCCTCAACTATCCGAATCAAAAATCTGTCGATTCCTTCATCGAAAATCATCACTCTGCATCTGGACTGCTTAAAACCAGCATCTCGTCCGACGTCAGAAATAGCCACCACCGCCATCACGATTGATCAAAAATAATTAAAATTATATCAATCCTATGCCTCCCGAAGGAGTTCACACATAATCTAGATTGAAAATTAAAATAATAAGCACGATCAACCATCGTGATTTAATTACATCCACAACAACAACAACATCCACGACATATCCGTGGTTTAAACAACACAATCAAAAAACATGCATTGGACCATAATAGTTGGATCTAAGATGCCTGCAAAACTGAGTTAGAACAGATCTACGTCTACTGACTATTACCCAGCGTAAGTTTTATTGGACAACATGGACGTATCAATCAATACGTAGATCTAAAGTGGCTCTGATACCAATTGATGGAACTGGGGATTCCTAGGACCCTTTTTTTGGTATGCGTATTAATCGATAGAAAGTTAAACATTTCTAATACGTGTTCTAACCCTTCATAGGCGAAAACTAGGGTTCACGAATTATACCTGCGGCGAAAAGAAGACAAGTAATTTCTGGCAATCTCGAGCGGACGACCCCAAGATCTTCTGCACGTATTCCTTCCTCGAGTTGGATGTCGTGTAGGCGACGATCTCCCAACCTTTTCTTCTCCTTGGCAGCCCTCTCTTTCTCTCCTTACGTGAATCACGAATTTAGAGAAAGTTTCAGATTTTTGATCGGTGCATGGCTGCCAGAGAATAGAGGATATATATAGGCTACGGTGAGGACCATGAGAAGAAATTAGGGTTAGGCCTCCTAACGGATCTGGATATCCCGTGTTCAGCCCGAACACAAAATCCAGGCCCATTAATAATAGCTCGGTCCACTAATGAGCTATTGTTGCACTACCTCCCTAATCCCAAGTTATATTTGTGGGCTCCTTTTATTATATGCTCGTTTGGCTCCCCATGTTAAGATATCGTATGTCCGTCGATCAAATTAAGTTACTGACAACTATATTGATTCGACATCTTTTATCCTTAAGTAGTACCGCTCAACTTTATTTGTCATGTCGGATATAATCCACCTGTAGGGTTTACATGACAATCCTTATGAGTTCCTTAAGGGGACATCATCAACCCAATGTATCGGGACATGAATTCTATTTATAATCAACAGCCCATTATACATACAATGTTATTACCCAATTCATAGAGGTTGTTGATCCATAATGAATATCACTCTTTTATGAGTCAAAATAATGCATACTGCATATATATGTCCGTTATTATATCCGGGTTAAGAGCACAAGCATCCATAATAACAAAGGTGTTTGTTCTCTTATGTAGTCAGTACAAAGAGAACAACCTCAAGCGGTCCTGTTCAATACACACAAAGTGTACTAGTGTAAACCTATAGTCAAGATAGACTAATACCAGATTACACTACAACCTTTCTAATAGATTGTCCAAGTCCATCTAGGTTGTGAACTATTTATATACTCCATAGGGAACTGATAATATAATCTTCTGTGTGACACCACACACCATATTATCTACAATATAGAATATCAGATAATTGCATTAACACTTACAACAAATACAATATGCAAACATTTGCCCATATGATTCTCATTCAAAATTTAAGAAAATATGGTTACTAAAAAAGTGATGCTTTTAGTATATAACCCTAACATCTAGTTCATCTGTCCTGAATCTGGCAGGGACGATGAATAGTACCGCAGGAATGAATGGTGCCGTAAGAATGAATAGTGCCACATGGATGCATAGTGCTGCATGGCTTGTATAGTGCTGCATGAATGAATAGTGCCGCAAGAATGAATAGTATTGCAGGAATAAATAGTGCCGCAAGGATGCATAGTCCCTCATGGCATGCATAGTGTCGTAGGAATAAATAGTACCACATAAATGAATAGTACCGTATGGATGTATAGTGCCGTATGGCTTGCATAGTACCGCAGGAATGAATAGTGCCGCATGGCTTACAAAGTACAGCAGAAATGAATTGTACCGCAGACTTACATAGTACCGCATGGATGCATAGTGCCGTAGGCTTGTATTGTGTCGCATGAATGAATAGTGCCACAGGAATGAATAGTACTGCAGGAATAAATAGTGCCACAGGATTGCATAGTACCACATGGATGCATAGTGTCGCATGGCTTGCATAGTACCGCAGGCTTGCATAGCGTCGCATGAATGAATAGTGCCACATGGCTTGTATAGTGCCACATAGTGTCTATTTTGGTTATTTTTGGCTGTTTTATGTCCTATTTGGCTGAATTGTGGCAAAAATTTCTTTCAACTCCCAACATAAAAGTTGTTGATCTTATCCTTGGCTTCAAGAATATGTTACTAGCTATTTTATGCAAGTTTCTCTCATTCATGATAATGTAAGAATAGAACACGATAGTGGCCTGTTAAGGCGAACTCTTAACCAGTAACAAGTAACATGACATGATAGTGGCCCGTTGTGGCGCACTCTTAACAAGTAACCTTGACATGATAATACATGATAGTGGCCCATCGTGGCGCACTCTTGACAAGTAAGCATGACATGATAATCTTGATATATTGTTGTGACAGCTACCTTGACTTGCTAAGTAACTCTTGTCTTGACACCGTGGGTGTTTGTGCTTGTATACGCTACATGTCTCGTCTTACATCATGTCTAGGACATGAATTCCTGGTTACCACGGTTAGAAATTCATACTGAATCTGACTAGGATAATGACTAGATTGATCAAGTAGTCCATGAAGAGATTTCCCAGCTATAAGTAGTCCCATTATCTAGGCGCTCCAATTGGACTTGTAGCCGGTCGTCGAGTAGGACACATTTTCAGCACACTGTCATGTGTTGTACCCCCAAGTCACCTAATCCAACTATCTCAACTTGTGACTGGATAACCTAGATTAAGACTGCAGGGCTTGTGGCTGTTGGAACATCTCGATGCATCTTGTTAGTAATTAGGCTTGTGATAACCATAGTTAGTTAAAGTATCAAGTCGTACTCATTGCTTGGCCGTGATTGATGGATGGAGTCTAGTATGGTCTCGCCCAAACAAGACCAGTACATGGTTATTTCAGCACATTACTGTTATGCTTTACTCTTGTGGATAATTGGTTGGAGACTAAGCTCTGTTCAGGTGAAAGGTTACAACCCCGGTCCTTGTTTGGTGTACGGGTTATAACTTGGCTAACGGAATAGTTCCTTAGTTGTCTTATCGTTGATCACCTTATTTTTTCTAACTCATGTCTTTTATTATCCTTTATGTCTCATGTTCTAATATGCTTGTTTTAATTCTTAAGTGAAGCCTCCCTTGTGGCACTTGCTCTTTCTGGGGTCTGACTCAGTTGGTTTTGTATGGCCAGATTTCGGAGTAGCACCAGAGGATCTTCCAGCCTTCCAGCCAGATGGTGAACACTAGGCGCAACCCTGTCAACGAGTGGATTTTATTTTGCTCTTCCACTCTATTGTAAATTATTCTTTTGAGGTGTTTAGCCGCCGAGCAAGTGTTAGATCGTGTTAAATTTACATTCCTGTCTGCCTAAGGGATGTAACATGATTGACAAATCCTAGGGTTGATCATGTATGACTTAAACTCTTGCTAGTCTTCGTATTTTGTATGACTAGCTTCATGATCATCTGAATATATAATGTTTGGGATGCCTTACTTATTATGTCTGATGATCTACCATCTTGTTACATTTACTTGCTTGCTTGAGATTGAGACACTAGGCTTGTTCTTGACCCTAAGAGACTAATGGCTTGTAGTAAACCGTCATGCATCTAGACAGCCGTGACCGTATTGTGAGGTAGGATTCACTTCAATGTACGTAGCTGGCTGTGTCTGTCCCCCACTCTCCAGTATTCTGGTTCTGGGGCGAGACATACTATATCGTAGCTTTAATTTTTGAAGCACAAAAATTATCATTTTATCCAATCTAATCCATATTTGAATTCTGTACAAGTCTACCTTCAGTTTGATATATCATGTTCCTTCCAAACATTTCTTTTGTTCTATATTTGTCATGACCCGCACCCGCTTTTCGGGATACGAGTACTTAGTCAAGTCCAGCCTACACCACAGTATCGGTGGTAGTACGCTGTCTCGGCCTCAATGATAATTTCAAATAAAACAAGTTCATATATATTACTTCTTCATAATAATTATTCTATTATAAATATGATAATACATCAAAATGATATTCGGGAATAACCCCGCTAAATGTTTAAATGCAAGTAGTATATAATCTATCTAGAATCTAAGGTCAGCCTCCAAGATCTCTACCTCCCTTGTATAGTCCATAGCACAAAAGTAGGAAGCATGCCAAGTCACCTGCAATGATCCAGTCAGAAAAGAAGAAAAGTACAACACTATTTCAATAATGTAACTTAATACAAAATAAGATAGACAAATAGAGAGCAATAGAAAATAAAGGAAACATGTATATGAACTAAAATAATAAACATGTACAAGAAACCACTAGCAAGAACATGTATGAACGAGACAACTAACAATGAACATGTACAAGTAAACATACAGTATGTTTGAATACATTTCGATATGTGAACGGCTGGGCTAAATAAGGCACATCATATAAATGGCTATCCACAATAAAAGGTACGGGTAACCCGTATGTGAAGTGTATGACTCAGCTATCCACAATAACAATCATTGGGCTTTGTTCCTATACCTACTAAGCATTTTTCCTCCCAACTTACTAAATAATCAATAAACGAGAAATGATACAACAAGTCCTATCGTGTCACAATCGTGTCTCAACAGGATATCGAATGAGAACACAATGATGAATAGCATTATCATGTACTAAAAACATAAGCAATAGTGTAGTTGCCTCAAGTTAAGTTGCAGTTATTGTGTGACTTGATCATATTGGCACATAAGATGACCTTTGATGATGGAATAGACTATTCCATTGAGTCCAAAAGGGTCTAATTAGCCAAGGGTCGATATAAAAAAGTTAGGATTCACAAGAAGATAGGAAATATTCAATTAGTCACGGACAAGATTTGGTTCAAAGGAATTTGTATAAATAAATAATCATGACCTTTAGAAAATATTTATAATATTGGAAACTATATTTTACTAGTCAAATTATTTTAGGTAAATACTTGAAAATACATAAAGTCATGCCTTTATGTCAAAACTATAATTTTAACTAAATGTAAAATACTATGATAATATTTTTCAGTCAAAAGCCATATTTAAAATACCATAAAAGTAATATATTTTAGAGATATTTAACAAATAACAATATTAATGTTAGTAAACCCAATGATGATACATAATAATACAAAATAATATTAATAATCATAATATTAATTACTGATAACAATAATACTAATTAATACTAGTAGTATACATTTACATATACTAGTACTACATACATACGTACATACATACATATATTTTTTTAAATACATACATACATACATACATACATATATTATTAAGAATAATAACAAAATAAAACTACTAATTACTGCTCCATTTACCATTCCTTAGCTACTAAGGAAATTTCTCTTTACAATTCCTTAGCTACTAAGGAAATGATAAAGAGAGAGAGAGATCAAGCAGAAAGTGTGGCAGTAAAGGAATAAGAATCCAGCGAAGGATGAGGAGAAGGTGAACCGCTCACCTAGGGTTTCGGCGGAGGCATGTGCGGTCGATTGCTCTCGGTTCAGGCATCGGCGGTCGGGATGAACTTTGAGCGCGGTGCATGGTTACGGGTGTCACGACCCGCATCGGCGTAGGACCACGAGTGCGTGACAGTGCCCAGCCTATGCCACAGCATCGGTGGTAGAACGATGTCTAGGTCTATCTAACTAACAATTATAAATGTCATAACCTGTCGAGATAGTCAAATCCAAACGGAGGACAAGTGATGACAATATATCAAGTCAATTACAAACTAAAAGAAAGAGAATTTGTATGAAAAGATAAAGACAACAAGATATAAAATATTCAGAAAAGTCTAGCATCAAAATAATATAAGTCCAAATAGTCTAGCAGTCCAAAATCTCAAAATACAACTCTAAATAATAAACATGCCAAGAGTCGACAACTGGAGACAAAGTGTAAAACCCATAATTTTTAATTATTTTTTTATTATTTTATTAGACTTAAAAATGAATTTATACAATTTATGGTTTTATTTATTTATTTTTTTTATGATCCGGTTTGGCCAATTCAGCCCGAACTGGGCCTGGACCAAATTTAAGCCCATATGAGCATGTTGGGTGACTAAGATGGCCATGTAGGAACATTTCATATGTGTACAAATATTTTAAATAATTTTAAGACTTGTTGAATATTTATTGACTTGGTACAAAATTTATGTTTTATTAATAAAATAATATTTTACAAGATGGTACAATTTTCTGGACCCAAACATGGGTGAACGGTAAAGTTCACCCATTGGGACGATTATTATTAATTTATTATTATTAAAGTTATTTTTGAAGATTTATTAAACATGTTTATTCTATTTAAATATTATTATTAATATGTTGAGTTGGTTTATTGCGAATGGAATTTATATATATATGTAGATATATTTAAATATACTAAATATTTGGATATGTGTCATTTAAAATGTTATTTGGATTTAGATAGATTTTTGGATATATATATAGTTATATATATATATATAAAAGTTTTAAAGAATAAGAAAAGAATAAGAAAAGAAAAAGGAAAAAAAAACCCACCAACCCACCCACCTAAAGTGGGCGGGCCCACCCCTAAATGCTTGCTGCTGGAGCAGCAAGCTCACGAAATCAACCCAACACGTGGGTTTTATCTATTAATTCTAAACCTATTACTATTAGGTTTTGCTAGAAGTTGTTATAAATATAACTTTTTCCACAAGCCTCAAAACCCTAATCTTCCAAAACGAAAGTTGAGGCTGATTATACCCTCTTCAACTACGAATTTGTTTCACCAGCGGCGGAGCTTTGTGCGCGACGAACGGAGTATCGGAAGTCAGCCCCGCGTCACCCACGGAGCAGTTTTCCCACTCAAGGTACCTAACTTTACCGTGCGATTTCTCCCTCATTTTAACTCCGTTTTTAGATCCGTAAATTCGTGTAGAAAGCCTACATGACCCTCTTCGAGATCCCCCAGGTGGATTTTGACATGGCCATCCAACTTGCTCGAAAAATCGAGACGAAGTTAGAGAAAAACCACTTTTCTGAATTATTAAAAATTGTTGGAAAACATCAACTTGTCGGCCACTTTTCTCGCTGTCCATTAAACTTTCATAAAAACAAATTAAAGATAGTCAAAGACAACATAACCGAGATTGTAACGCACCTTTTGGATTCACTTTTCATCTAGTATGTAGAAAGTTACACGTTGTTAAAGTTTTACGAAAAATTGTAAATTTTGTTTTCAAAAGAGTGGAAAAACACCCGATACGGCGTGCGCCCCGACAAACCGGGCGACGTGGTCATGCACTATATGCATCGAAAGGCGCGTATGGATGTTGTCGACGTGTGGGAACTGACGGAACCCGATTTCGTTGCATGTGTGCGACGAAATCAGTGCGTATCCGTCGAGATATCCCGTATCGACCCTTTGCAAATTAAGTCACAATTTTGTGCACGCTCATCATATCGCGATGAAACTTGTGCCATTGGACTCGAAATATTTTTCTGGTCCTGTGAGCCAAGTTTGGTCCGATTCTGAGACCGTTGATCGGGATGCTATTTTGGCGGGCCCACAATCCCACTCAACGGGCGATTTTGTGCACAGCCCACCGGAATCCAAAATTGGACATACCGTTGGGTTCATCTCATCAAAACAAATCTGTAGACATATAGTTTGATGACTTTAGAGACCGTAGGTTCTGGCGCACATTTCGGTGCAAAGCGGGTCCAACGGCGGATATCGTTTTGACCCAAAATTACGATTTTGCCCCTTTTCCAGAATTTAACTTTTGGACAGGTGTTTTCTAGGTATATCTTTTATTCCAAACTCGTTCGTGATATTTGTTGCAGCATCCGGAGTCATCTGCGGGATTTGGCTTTTCTTGCTTTGTTTATTTGCCGGTTCGAGCTACTGGATTATTCTTTTTTGCATATAACTTCAGGCAAGATACCTTACCATCTCTACTGCTTATATTTGGTTGCATTTTATTTTATTTATTGTATCTATATTTCTTGTTTATTATTTTTTTTTACTTGTGGACCTAGAGTTAAGAGACAGCCGTCAATAGAGTGCATGTCATTGACTTTGTCACGATTGTATCACGAGTGTGTGTGAGTTGTGAGTATCATGCAGTGGTTACTTGCGTGTTGGCTGATCCCCCATGTGCATGCGTAGAAATAACTGTCAATAGATGCATGATTAGAAGACTTGATAGTTATCTATATTCAAAAGTGTGGTGGAAACGACACGTGTTTGTGTGTCATGGTTACGACACACGTATAGTATCATTTAGGGGGGAAGGGGACAGCTACTAGCGTAGGGGCTACTTTTATTTTACACACATTTTGGGAGATAGTGTCTCGGATGAGCGCTACGTGTTACCCGGCCGATAGTGTCTCGGATGAGCGCTACTTGTTGGCCACTCTTTATTACATGCTTGAGACAACCCCTGCGTAGAACGTTGTCCTCTAAATTGAAATCCACATAGAATAGTTAGGAACCTTTACACATGCATACTTTTCTTTTGAGCTTTATTTATTCAATTTATCGGCATGATATTATGTGTCTTGTTACGTCCCTCTGAGGACCTGGTGATCTCTCCAGGTGTGTGTTTTCGTGATTTCTTGTAGGTGCTCTAGCCAAGGCCATTCCTTCCTTCGTGATGACTGCTTTTGGACTTGTCATTGCTTCGCTCGACCAATCACTTTCTTTGTATATTTTTTCTCTATTTAAATTAGTTGGTAGTGGACTTTGTCTCCGCCTAGCGATTGTATCATAAATATTCAAGTTGATTTCTATATTATTATTCTTTTCATTGTGGATGAGATTTAGTTGTCTTGGATTACTACATTTACAGCTTATGTATACATACGAGGTCCATGTATTTCGTATGAATGCCGCTGGCATGGACACATTGTAACACCCAATTTTCTAAAATGAGGTTAATTTTGAAATTTTATATTTTTAATTTATTTAATTATGATATTTAATTAATAATATGATTTTTGGTAATTTTTAATTATTTTTAAACTATTTAAATCATGACATATAATTTTGGTGTTTGACTAGTGTTACCTTGGAGACTGTTGACCTAGAGCCTAGCCATCTGATTAGGATGTTTGATTGGTACATTTTAGCCTAGAGGATATTTTGGTCATTTTAGGATTTATTTAAATTTTTGGGAATTTTTAGAATTTATTTTGGAATTGTTTGAATGATGGTTGACTAGGTTGACTTTGGCTAGCTTTGACTTTGTGACCTAACCCTAGTTGAGTTGGACTTGGCTAGTTATGAGAACCTAGGTTAAGTTAGATTAACCATACTCAAGTTAGTGAAAACAATTAAGAATATTGAGTTTTGAATAGAAAGATTTGACCATAAGCCATGACTTATGGTTTTGAGAACCATTAGTTAGCAACTTAGCCAATAGAGGCCCAAGACCATCACTAAACCCTAACCCTAACCCACTATGTACAGCCACATTGGGAATCCCACCTCTATTTATACTCTCTTCCATTTAGGGCTAGCCTCTTTTAGGAAAGATCACAAGTTGGAAAAAAGAGGTAAATCCCACCTTTAGAAATTCCTAGTAAATTTATTTTAATTCCTTTTTAATCCAAACAAATTGCATTAGATCCTAATTCTAGTGTTCTTGCTGTTCATGGAGAGAAATCTCAAGTTTGGATGAATTTGGAGAGTTTTGGCTAACAAGAAGAAACCCCCCTTTTGGAGCTTTTCTTTGGAATTTCAACATATAGGTAAATCCCTATTCTCTCCACCAAATTTTGATTTCTTTGAATGGTTAGGAAGCCCTAGGTGTCCTCACTCTGTTGGTATAGGTTTTACAAAGTTTTGTGTCCGTTTCGTGTCCGTATCGGACACGTATCCAATAGAAAACCTAGGTATTTGTAGAAATGCCACTAAGGATTCGATTTTCGATTTTTGTAAATGTGATTGCATAGATCTGTAGATCTTCATGTGTGTATTAACTTTTGTGAAGGGTGTTTGGTGTTTCGTGTCGGTTTGTGTCGTGTTTTTGTCCTTGAACACGCTGCACGAGCCACACACCTGTGTCCTGCCTATCGGGGGCTAGAACACGAGACACAGGACACTTCGTGTCCTAATTTTTGGGGTGAACCATGGGGCATTGTCTGCGACCACATTCCCAAAATTTGGGAGTGTCTCGTGGACTGTGCATGGAGCTTTTAAGCTCGCACGCGTCGCGCGCTGTCGTGTGCGGGCTGCTGTGCGAGTGCACAGACACCACTGATACGCGTGTCGTATCGTGTCTGTGGGACTCGTGGACATGGTAGAGTGTGTGTCAAACCTAGTTCTAACCTAGGTGAACCTCTAGACATGAGCACGTGTCGTGTTGTGTCGTGTGTCGCGTGTTACACGCGCATGCACGCGTGCACGACAATTGCTCGTACACTGTCAGTGTCTGTGTTCGTGCAGCTATTTGGACATGATTCGTGTCCAATTCTTGGACACGAATGCACACCCTAGTGTCCTCACATGTATAACATCTATTACCAACCATTGGGTTGTCGTATTAATGTGTTTTGAGATCGAAATTTCGAATTCCCTATCATTCTCTTTTTTTTCACTGATACTTTTCTGAATGTTATTTCTAAAAATTTACCTTCCTGATTTTGAATTGTTTTTATACTAATAGATGCTATTAATTGTAAGAAATAGATTCACCTACATGTTAAGGGATGGTGTACATGATTACTTGTGGTTTTGTGATGTTTTTAGGGTCGAATCTCGATTTTTCCCTATAGGGACTGATACATTGATACTATGTGACTGAAATGAGATTTGAATGTGGAAAAAAAAATTGAGATTTTGATATGAACCTTGGGTTTCATTTGATCCTGGGATTAGAACTTGAATTGAGAATGTATATGTTTGAGTAACAGTCAAGGTTCTAATTCGAATTTCTGTTCAAAAGAAAGTTCACTGATACTCATTAAATTGGTTTTGTTTTTTTTAATTGAACTCAAGTTTTGGAATTTATATCTAAAGAAAGACTGAGATTCCCATAATGTAACAAAATCTGAGAATGGCATTGGTTTAAACTTGCATTGTAAGGTTTTGGTTCCCTATGAACTTCTAAGGGTTCATTTCAGTTTACTGAAACTGAAACTGAATTCCAGTTTTCCCACACAATCTACTCACCCTCTCACATTCCTAACACATACACATACACACAAGATACTCAACACTCACACACATGAGTTAACTCTCACACACACAAATTAGTATTTCACTCATTCACTCTCACACACACTTTCCATTGTACTGTCACTGTTATTTTTTACATTGCCTATCACCCATATATGAGAACATCACACACACACAAAATCTAAGAATTCCCACATTAATTCCTATGTACATGCACTATTTTAACCCTCTCTCTATCTCTCTATGTATATATGTGTGCATTAATGTATGCTATTATGTACATATATATATATTGATGATTACATTGTATATCTATCTATATATATATAGATAGGTGAGTTGTTACATATGGGTTCATATATGAGGTTATGAGTTAAATAGAAATGGTAGTGTATACCCCTAAACCCACACACACAACTGCAATGATGCACACATATTCCCTTAACCTGTCACCCTGTTTTCATCACTCTCTCACACCCTACACACTCTACATGTCTCAAGTTCCAGAACTGTATCACAACACTCACTTTGATACCTAGCTAACCTATTATACAAATATCCATTTATGATTCCAGATTTCCCTCACATACACACACACATTATATATATCCCTTTATATATATGTATATATATAGATATTTCCTAATCTACATGTATGTGTATTTACCTATATATATATTGTGGGTAAATAGTTATACTAGCCTAAGTGAATGTGTAGGGGTTTATGAGGCAGGGATCTCATTAGCCATGTGTTTTTGGCCCATGGCCTAGGTAGTTGGCCATGGCATGTGGGGGATACACTTGTGTATCACTAGGCTAGGTGATTTGTGAAGTAACTAGTTAGTTGACCTAGATTTGACTGGTTAAGCCTAGGTTTGACCAATCTAGACTAGTTTGACCAAGTTTAACCTCGTTTGACCTAGTTTGACTAAATTAGACTAGAATTGACCTAGTTTTACTATTAGGGTTGACTAGAGTTGACCAAAGGTTGACTTTAGCCTAAATTGACCCCAAACATCATGTAGATGTATTGTAGTAGTCTATTTCATTATTTTAGACTTTTTGTAACTTGTACTGTTCTATAGGAGACAGACACCACTCCTCGGACAATATATTCTCTTCAGACACTCAGGAGATCAGGCGAGTACATTCTCTGACCATTTTATACTTGTCTGGATTTACATTCTTGCTCTAGATTACTGTACTTAATGCTGACACGATTGTTATCACGGATTGGTACTATGTGGATCCTCTTTTGGGATGTTATACCCTTGTATTCACTAGATACATATTGTGATGTGCGTTTCACTTCCATATTGTATTTATTGAATACCTATATCCTTGTATACTCCTTGTGCATATTGTACTCTCAGTATCACATGAGTCCCAGGGATAGACCATTGTACACTATTGTATAACATTGTACAACTATTGTATAACATTGTACATCTATTGTATAATATTGTACATCCATTGTATAACATTGTACACTATTGTGCAAGATAACATAACTGGAGTGGATCTTTGTGTATTGATTAGGGAGGGGGAGTAGAATTGGTTATGTACTCAAATCCTATTGTACATCATTGTATAACTATTGTATATGTCTATTGTACACCCACTTACAATGGAGTTAACATTGCATTTTCCTAGACCATTTACATAACCATATTGTACTCTAAATCACAGTTGGCTTACAGTTCTTACTTATCATATTTAGATATTTCTTGTTATCAAATCTCTACTGTTTTCATATACTTCTTTCTTTCAGCGTTTTATGTACCTTACTCTATTGCATGCTTTATATTTCCTAACATGATATGAACTGCGTGAGATATTTTGTGCTCGCTCCTGTCCTGACTGGACCTGTTGAAAATATTACAGAGGATGAGGATGAGGCCTGCGTAGACACCTTCTATGGGACAGCTGTAGATGACTCGTGTGACCCAGATTTCCAGCCTGATCCACTAGCTTAGAGACTGAGGCTCCCTAGTCTAGGTTTTACTATTTCTGTCTTCTGAGATCTGATTTATATATTCTTTCATTTTCAGTATTAGAGACTTGTATTGCGTTGGATGTTCTGTTTTGTATGGCAGTAGACACTTAGACTCTCCCTCTGATTGTATCCTATGGATCTTTTATTCCAGTATTTATCCATCTATCTTTTATTTTATCATTCTGCCTTAGATGTGATTGAGACTGTATACTGCTATGTTACCTCCATTTGGAGTGTATATACTGTACAGGTACCTTTATATTATTAGATGATTGACCTAGGACAGTGTTCTACTAACGACACTGCGGCGTAGGCTGGGCGTTGTTACGTTCTCGTGCCCTTACAGTGGGTGCGGGTCGTGAAACACGTACCTAGTCCTAAGTATTTTGTGACTGGGGCGTTACACAAAGTCTAGTACAAATCTAATCTACTGAATCGCTAAGTGAGTATCCTCGGCTTGGACTAGACCCTCCTGAACCAGAGTCTCTCGATCTATACCTACTACATCCGAAGGGCCGTAATAAGTAGGGCACTTGTCCTCTGCATTAACTGAAAAATATATTCAGTCAGGATTGGAATGAGATACATTTCTAATAACAGTTCCAGTAAAATGATAAAGACTATGTAGCAGTAAATAAAGAGAATATACATGGTAAAATGACATGGACATTAACATGGTAAGGCATAAGTAAGGCTGTAAACGAGTGTAAGAGCAAGAGAGCAGGGTATATTCTGTAAAAGAATCAAGAAAATAATATCTATATGAGTGAGCACTAGCTAGTTTCAACATGTGATCGGCTTAGGAACTTGATACAAGAGTTTATGGCTTGGTTAATCATACATGCGGTGCATGATTAACACTGGTCAAGGTTAAAGACTTGATGCAAGGAGGGTATTGATCAAAAATCTACGCTAATACTCTCCGCCCCCGACTAGTATAGTGGATCCAACCATGACATATTACAACACGGGATTCTCTAAGAAGGTTACGAGCCTTCGCAGGAATCGGTGTCCATACAATGCACAAGAACAACAACGAGGCTCGCATAAGATACACCAAGATATACAAGGAATAAAATCTTATGACATGATCCAGACAATACCAACCGTGTAACCAATGTGTCAAGAAATCATGGATATCTACCCTAAATACAGAAAACATAGAGGATATCATAAAATAAGAAGTTATTAAAGAATGTACTGGCCAGATATTCGGTGTGGAGTATCAATAATGTCAGATATGGTGCCTCAAAGACCTGAATTGAAAATTATATTAATATCATGTTTGGAAATGAAAACAAGTCATACTAGTCCATTTCTAGGTCAAATGTTCAATTCTGGGCCAATTGGTCAAACCGAGTCAAACTTGTTATTTCTAGGTTGTATGAGCCTATAATCAAGCTATTGCATCCATATCCTAACTATCTAGGCTAAATTTGCTTTGTTTGATTATAGGGTACCTATACTATAGTGCATCCTAAGATACTAGAAAAGTCAAATGAAATGCTATACACAAGTACAATACATATAACAATATTTTTCTAATTATCTAGCCTTTAGCCTAACTAGTATTTTTACTGAAGATCCTTTCCCCCTAACCTACATGATGTCGACCTCCTGATTACAACTAAATTCTGATACTCTAAAGCCCACATAACCCCCTATATTTCTAAACCCTCAATTCCATTAACCTATTCCTTCTCTATTCCACTTGACTGTTAACCAAATGCTCTTCAGTTCGGTTCTCAAATGAATTCTCACATTTCTCAGTTCAGTTATCAACTGAACTCCACCATTCTTAGTCCCCAATACCCTTATGGACTGATACATCAAAGTCCCCATGTTCAGTACAAGACTGAACTCAAAGCCACCCTTCAGTCCTCCATGACTGATATGTCTTCTTCCTTTCATTTCCTTATCTTTGATACATCTCTGAAATCCTTATATATATATATATATATATATATATATATACATGCCAAATTTTTTTTCGGATGTTCTTCCGTATGGGCGATCTTGAGCCCTGAGGGCTGCCGTCTGTTGCTGCGGGGCCTCGCCGGAGTTCGGTCCCCTCCCCCCCTCCCTCTCTTCAATGGCCACTTCTCCCGACCTCATCACCTTGCTAGGGATCCCCGCCGACCCGGCGCCCCCTTCCCGAGCATTTTTCCCCCGAGTCTAGCCTTCATCTCCACCCTCCCCCCGCGTCCCACTCCCATCGTAGCCGCTCCCCTCCTTCCCCTCCACCTCCCCTCCTCCGGCTTCTTCCGCCACTTCTCCCGCCTCCCACTCCCTCACCCACCTCCCCGCCTGTGCTTCTCCACCGGAGCCGCCTCCCCATGCCCTCCTTCCCGGAGCCACTTCATCGGAGCCGTCCACTTTTCCTTCTATTCTCGTTTCCCCGTCCGCCCCTTCGGCATCGAGAACACCATCATCCTCGGGCCTCCCACCACCATCCTATCCTTTTTCCTTTCTGCACCCTTCGCTTGCCTCGGCCAGAGCGCCCGCGTGGGGGGCGTACCCTTTGTTGCTCTTGGGAGCAGAGACCCGCTGGACCCAGCTGTTCTTTTTAGATGTGGCAGGCCCTCTGGCCACTTGTCACTTTCTTCCCGTGGCGTACCTTATGGAGCGACCGGCTCCTCGGGTCATGAGCTGGACGCAATCCACTTTTAGTTGCCCCTTGGCGTAGTTGCGCCAACAGGTCGGTCCGTGCCCCTTCATGCGTAATCCATAGCTATCCAGAGCAGTGGGCCTTATGGCCACGTACTTCTGCCAGATTACCCATTGGGCCATGCCCTTTCTCCCCTTGGCGCACCTCAGGGTGCTACCGGTTACTCGGGACATGCACTGGGCGCTATTCATTTAGATTTGCCCACTGGCACAGATGTACCCTTAGCTTTGTCCGTGCCACTTAGTGCGCACTCTGTCGCAGTCCAGAGCAGTTGGCCTTATGGCCACGTTCTCTTGCCAGACCCGCCGAGCGCGGCTGGCACAATCATCCGTGATGGACCCTTTGGTAGCCTGTCTATGACTCCTCTTGGCGCACCTAAGGGTGCGGTTGGACCCTCGGGAGCAGCGCTGGGCGCAGTCCGATTGGACGTGGGCGCTGGCGAAATAGTGCCCTCCGCTTGGGGCGCGCCTCTTGCTGCAGATTCAGGCCTAGACATGGGTGCGCATGTCGTAGGCTCCCCTGCTTCCTACCGCCTCCTTCCCGCTCTTCGTCCTGCACATTCTAGTGTGGCACCGCAGGGCACTACTATCACTCCCCCCTTTGGTTGTGGCGGGTCCGGGCACAACTCAGCCATTCCATTCCACTCCCCCATTTGCACCTAATGTGTGATTTCGCTGGGTGCAGCCCCCCCACCCACCCCCTCCTTCAGATTGTGTCGGGTCAGGGCCTTCCCTTTTCCCCCCTCATGCACCCTTCTCCTCTTCCTCCTCCGTCGGTTGATGTTATGATGCTCTCCGACGCGGCTGTCCTGCTGGGCACCCCCACCCATCTTGGCGCTACCCAAACCCTGCCCCCTTTTGGCCCCCCTCGGATCCCTGCTTGCGTGCCTCCGGGGACCCATGGGGGTCAGCCCCCCCACCCTGGGAGCAAGCCCTCTTCTTCCTAGCCTTGTGTCATCTGGCGCCCCCCTTCCGGCCCCCTCTGGCTTTGGCACATCTCAGCCACCGACCTTCTCATTTGCCGACATCCTTCGTCCTGACAGAGCCCCCAAGCCAGGACTCTGTTCCCAGATGTCCTCCTTTCCGATGTTGAGTACCCGCAGGCATCCCCCATGCCGATAGTGCCATTCACCGACCAGGAACTTTCGTTCTGGGCCACCTCATTCCCCTTCTCCTTCGTTCTCAAATTCTCCGCAGGCTGCCCCAAGCTAGCCAGGGTGGCAGAGGTTATTGCTAGTTGGCGGCTCACGGCGGAGTACAGGGTATCCCCCTAGACCCGAGGCATATCCTGCTCCACCTATCCTCTGAACTGGACCACAGGACGGTGTGGTCCAAAGGCACCGGAAGGGTAGACTCCCACCAGATAAAGATAATCAAGTGGTCACCACATTTAACACCAAGGAAGATTCAGCGACGGTCGCTGCATGGGTCACCCTACCCAACTCTCCCACATTTGTTTCGTTCCGGCGGCTCTTAAGCGTATAGCAAATTCCTTCGGGACTTACGTGGCTACCGCCGCCGAAACCAGCAACCTGACAAAAGTTCACTACGCTAAGATATGCGTGGAACTCAACCTAGCCTCAGAACCCCCCAACCATATCCTTATTGAACTTGGCAAACAAACTCACACTCAGTAAATCATCTACGACAACCACATTATCTACTGCACTTACTGCCATTTACGTGGTCACCTATTAAAGCACTACCACCGCCTCCACCCGAAGCTGAGGTAGAAACCAGAGAGGTCAGAACCCAACCCCAACGGGAACCAACATCACAAATGTGCTCAATCACCCTTACTTTCTCTTTCGAACTCCCATATCAGATACAACTCCGGCGAAGGCAAACCCAGCAGATACAACTCAGCAGAAAAAGAAGTGATCCCCTACCACCCACCTAACCTTTCCCTGTCTAATCAATTCAGCGCCCTCGCAGCTGAAGCCATCGGCTCCCCCCATGACTCGGTCTGCCAGAATGACTTCGACCAGGCCCCTAGAATGGACCCAAAGGTCCCTCCTCCGGAGGAAACGGAAGAGTCCATCCCAGCTCCTTCGATTGCCATCTAACTGCAAACTCCGCTCGGCGACTCCACCGTTAACGCCCTAGCCATCCTAGGGCCTTAGTAGGACATTAGGGGTCTTCAGGTCATCGCCGCTGGATTCTCTCTCCATGCGAAAGGAGACCAGATAGGCATTTTCGACGACTCCCTCCTTATCCCCCCAGAGCAGGACGACCTCGATTCAGTAGGAGAAACGGTCGCACCCCCTAAATGCCCCGATGACCCATCCTTCGATACCTTCCCTAAGAAGGCGGGGGAACCATCCATCACCAACAGAAAAGCGGACAATAAAGGGACCACCAAATCCCCATCCATGTACAGCAGTTCCGCTGCAAAGCGATCCAACCAACCCCTCTCAAAGCTCCATTAATGATGAACATTCTCTCCTGGAATGTTCGCGGCCTAGCGAACAAACCAACGATGAGAAGAATCACCATCCTTAAGAAAACCCACAAGATTGACATCTTGATCATCCTCGAACCCAAAATCTCATACAAGAAACTCAAATCTATTCAACTACAGTTAGGCTTCCACTCGGCCATTGCTGGCAGGCACGGCATTTGGATTCTCCATTCCAAAGCCGTCAAATTCGGTATAACATGCAGGAAGGCGACCGACGATAATTCTCCTGCCATGCAGCAAGACAGAATTTAAATAGCAACGTATTCACCTGGTGCAACATGCAGGAAGGCGACCGACGATAATTCTTCTGCCTTGATAGGGCATTAACAAACGCCCACTGGCTTGATATGGGAACGACCTCCAAGATCTCTCACCTTAATGCCACCGAATCCGACCACGCCCCACTGCTGGTTGGTATCACTAGAAATTCCAACCATTTTAGAAAGAGTTTCCACTTCTTGGACTTCTGGAGCGAGCACCCCCAATTCCTAGGAGTCATCACAAAAGCGTGGAACAGTACGGACCCCATAGACCTCCTTAATCGCGTGGCCAGTAAGCTCCAGGCCACGAGGAAAGCTCTGACAACATGGAGCAAGCAAGCTTATAGAGATATCTTCCAAGCCATTCGCGAGGCTGAGGACGACGTAACTCGTACTGAAGCAAAATTCATGGCCGACTGCTCGCCTGAAACCAGGAAGGCGCTGAATCTCACCAAAGCCATCCTCAAATTCTGGCTGAAGATTAAGACCGATTTTTGGAAGCAGAAAGCAAGGATCAAATGGGACAACCAGGGGGACAACAACTCTAGCTTCTTCCACGCTTACGTCAATAGGCGGAGACAAAAACTCACCCTCCATTAGATTGTCGTAGATAACGACACCAGCATCACCGACCAAAAGGGTATCCAAAAGGAGGCCGCAAAGTTCTATTCTAGACTTTTTTCCAAGGAGGCGGTTCTTACAGACGATATCTTCGTGGACGAGGTCCCCCTCCTTATTAGCGACACACAAAATTTACGGCTAGAACAACCCCCCTCGGAGGAAGAAGTGAAAGAAGCAGTCTGGGCCCTCGACGAGCATAGCGCCCCCGGGCCAGACGGATTTTTGGGGGTCTTCTTCCACACCTGCTGGGATATGATCTAGTCCGACATCCACAATACGGCATCCGCATTCCTCCAGGGAGCAACCTACCCCAGAGCCATTTTGAGCACCAACCTCATCCTGATCCCGAAGAAAGACAACCCCGAGACATTCTATGACTTTCATCGTATCTGTCTCTGCACCTTCACTAACAAGATAATATCCAAGATCATAGCCTCCCGCATGGTAGGCATCCTCCCCAAGATCATTTCGGAGGAGCAGAGTGGCTTTGTTCGGGGGAGAAACATCCAAGACAACATCATACTGGCTCAAGAATTAGTCACCTGCATGAAATTCCCAGCTAGAGGGGGCAACATTACCATCAAATTAGACATAGAGAAAGCCTATGACATGCTAGATTGGCAATTTATGATCTGGGTCTTCAGAGCCTTCGACTTCTCCGAAACCTGGACCAATGTTGTGTGGAGATCGATCATCAACCCATGGTTCTCCACGGTTATTAACGGCAAAGCGGACAGATTCTTTAAATCCACTCACGGGGTTAAGCAAGGAGATCCGCTATCATCCACCATCTTCATCATTACAGCGGATGCATTGAGCAGAAACCTTAAACAAATGACGACCTCCCCCAACTTCCAGCACTACCATTCAGCTAGTGGATGCCTGATCAACACCCACCTGGCTTTTGCTGACGATATCCTTAAATTCTCATCCGGAGATACGGGTTCGGTGGATGTCGTCCACAATACCCTCCAGATCTATGAAAGGTGCTCTGGACAGAAGATCAACCCGGAAAAGAGTGTTATCTATACCCACCACAATATCAAGAGAGAGCAAGCAGCTAGCATATCAACAACCACATCGTTTCCCATCAAACAACCTCCAATCCTCTACCTTGGGTGCCCCCTGGTGTGTGGGAAATCCAATGCCAGGATCTTCGAGAACCTGACCAATCGCATCAGAAAGAAGCTCAAGGGCTGGCACAATGCCACCCTATCCCCAGGAGGCAAGATTATCCTCATCAATCACGTCCTCACCTCCATTCCCATCTACACCCTGGCAATGTGCCCTCCCCCCTAAGAAAGTCCTATCCCATATCGAGAGCACCTTCAGCAATTTTCTCTGGGGTCACAGCAGTGGCCACAAAAAGCACCATTGGGCCAGCTGTGACACCATGGCTTGGCCCACCAGAGAAGGGGGCCTGGGTTTTACCAAACTTTCCTACATTATTAACGCCTTCTCGATGAAATTGTGGTGGACGCTATGCACTAGTAAGAACTTATGGTCCAGATTCATGAAGGCCAGATACTTCAAGCATATCCACCCGTCCACGGCCATCGCTAACAGCAGATCCTTCGCGGCCTAGCGCCGCATCATTAACGGGCGGTCCCTCGCCGAACCATCGATTCGCCTTAAGGTGGGTATCGGGGAAGCATCCCCATTCCTGGAGCACTGGGTAGGAGATTTCTTACTTCCCAACTTGACGGCGGCTCCTAGGAACAGCACTATCAAGGATCTATGGGACCCTCCTAATAACACCTGGAACTGGACCAAAGTTAGTTCATGGGCTGGGCCCGAAGCAACCGATTACATCCATCGTAGCGGGATGAGGATCGGACCGGACGCAGATAAGTTGGTGTGGTCTCCCGATGGTTTGGGCGCCTTCTCGGTTAAGTCTGCCAGAAGCGTTATCCTGGGCAACGCGACCCCGTACCCTACCATTGTCTCACTCTGGCAGACGTGCATCCCCAAGAAGTGGTCTTTCCTTATCTGGAGAGCCCTCCGCAATATCTTCCCTACTGATGACAACCTCAAAACTATCGAGTTCAGCCTTGCCTCGGCGTGCACATGCTACTCTGATCGACAATCAAAAACAATCAACCACATCCTCAATCGGGAGGACCTATCGGTCAAGGTCTGGAGAGCTCTTTTTCAGCGATACGGATTGCCTCATGTAGGCAACAACTTTCACCACCTCCTGGCCAATTGGTCCTGCACATCCCATGGCCACCAGATCGTCGCTACGGCAGCCACGTGGGTTATCTGAAAAAATTGGAACAAGGCGAGATACAAAGGCCACCAGTACAGTGCAGACCAACTTATTCGGGAGACAATTCGTCAATGCCACAAACAAAGATCCTTCTGTAGGCATGGTAAGGAAGCTCTCTGGAACTCTCTCCTATCCCCGGCTTAGCTATTTTGTTTCTTGTTTGCCTCTTCTTTTTTCAGTATACGTGTACAGGCATCCACATTTTGCGCCTCTAGGTATACTTGTAAAGGATCGGCCTTTTCGGCCTTATTCAATAAAATGGCAGGTTGAATATATATATATATATATATATATATATATATAAAATAAAAAATATATATATATACATATATATATATGTATATATATATGTATATATATATATATTTTATATATATATATATATATATATATATATATATATATATATATATATATATATATATATATATATATATATATATATATATATATATGGGGCATTTTATATGGACAAGGTTTTTCATCTATATATATGACACACACTCAAAGCCACCCTTCAGTCCTCCATGACTGATATGCCTTCTCCCTTTCATTTCCTTATCCCTGATACATCAATGAAATCCTTATACATACATACATACATACATACATACATACATATATATATATATATATATATATATATATATATATATATATATATATTACCCTTTCTTCCATTTTCAGTTACTATGTCAATGGGATTTGGACTTCTGCTTATTCCCACATCAACAAAAAATATTCGTCGTATGTGGGCTTTTCCGAGTGTTTTGATGTTAAGTATAGTTATGGTGTTTTCGGCCAATTTGGCTATTCAGCAAATAAATGGAAGTTTTATCTATCAATATCTAGGGTCTTGGACCATCAATCCTAATTTTTCTTTAGAATTCGGACACTTGATCGATTCACTTACTTCTATTATTTCAATATTGATTACTACTGTTGGAATCATGGTTTTTATTTATAGTGACAATTATATGTCTCACGATCAGGGATATTTGAGATTTTTTGCTTATATGAGTTTTTTTAATATTTCTATGTTGGGATTAGTTACTAGTTCCAATTTAATACAAATTTATATTTTTTGGGAATTTGTGGGAATGTGTTCGTATTTATTAATAGGTTTTTGGTTCACGCGACCCGTTGCAGCAAGTGCTTGTCAAAAAGCTTTTGTAACCAACCGTATAGGAGATTTTGGTTTATTATTAGGAATTTTCGGTTTTTATATATATCACTGAAATCCTTATACATACATACATACATACATACATACATACATATATATATATATATATATATATATATATATATATATATATATATATATATATATTTGTAGTTTATATGGACAAGGTTTTTCATCCACATGTATGACACAACTCAATCCTCTATCCAAAACTACATCCCATTTCTTTTCCAATTCTACTTTGTCTAATACCTAACTCACGATGCTCCCACACTCACATGTATAATCCTATACATACCCACATTCCTTCTCTCTATTCACTTTCTAATCTCCTATTTGACCCTCACACCCATATGTATCAGTTAAACTCCCACATTAACAAACAACTCTAACCTACAAGTACCCTCATCCCTATTTCAGTTCAATCCAAGATTGAACTTCCTTCAGTTCAATCCAGAATTGAATTCCCCCACTCTTCACTTGTATCTGTGAAACCCTTCCATTCTCCTTGACTGAACAGTCCTTGATCTGAACATTTAAGCCTCATATCAGTCAAGGACTGACACACAATTAGTCAAAGACTGGTATATAAATTAGTTGAAAACTGATACACAAATCAGTCTAAGGACTAATTTTCCAAATCAGTTGAAGACTGATACACAAATTAGTTTAAGACTGATACTCACCAACACCCTTCCATTGAGTCAACTGACTGAACATCATCCCTATATATGTATCAGTCCAAGATTGATGCTCAAACCAGTCCCCAGGACTGATACTCGAATTAGTCCCTTGGACTGATACTCAAATCAGTCCCCTGGACTGATACTTAAATCAGTCCATGACTGATTGCTAAATCAGTCTCTAAGGACTGATACCCAATGCAGTCTAAGGACTGATACACCATCAGTCCAAGGACTGAAACTCAAACACCCTAACCATCAGTCCAACTGAAATGAACCCCTACCATTTCAGTCCTTAAACTTAACTGCTAAACTCCCTTTTTCTTCAGTCCACTGACTAAAATTTACTTCCTTCGTAGTTAGTTCAGTCTTAAGCTAATGTTTCAAACCTTCACTTCACATCACTTATACATCAACTTCCTCCATATCCTACTTCTGTAACCCGAGCCCTTCTCCTCAATTCCAATTACTCCCTACACAACTGATACACTCACACTCACCAACTCTCCTACCAGTCCACCCAAGTCTAAGCCCCCTTCCTATTTCACTTGTACACTGAAATCCCCTCTCTTTTAGTTGCCAACTACCTAAGTTAATAGGGAGACCCCCCTTTTCTAAATAGTTTAAAGATACTCCCTCTAAATCCCTTTTCATTCAACCCAAGACTGATGCTTCATTCAGTCAGTGACTGATATCACATTCGATCAAGTGACTGATGTACAAAACCCCCAACTTATTTCACTATTTTTCACTCCTTCTAATTTTCTCTTAGGGAATACAGTTAGATAGAAAATGACACACACCAATGTAGGTAAGATACTTCACCCCTCCTTACATTCAGTCATACTGTTACTCCTAAACATCCATATCATTCAGTCTAAGACTGATACTCCTAACATTTAGTCGTCAACTGAACTCAATCGATACTGCCTTTTTACTCTCCTCAGTTCACTACAACTTCCCTCTCCTAAGAATTGTATCAGTCCCTTAATGACTGATACATCAAGTTTCCTTCCTTTTCTAACTTTCTGTTATACTAATACTCTCCACTGCCATTCTCTTCAGTCCTACCTTCCTTTATTGCATCAGTAATTATATTCCCTATCACCTCTATAATATCAGTATACATATATACCGATATATAGGACAGGAATTATGAACTAAGTTTATATCTATATACATGACACACACACAAACAATTCTCTAACCCTTCAAATGATACTCACACACACTCGACACCCTAACCCCCAACTGCTACCTTGAACCTGCACTTAGCCTACTGCTACCAAACCTTTCCTCCAATCCACCCTACTGATACCACCTACTGACCAAGTCCTCTCTCTCTCTTAGCTATTTACTAACCAACAGGGCACTGCCTACTACTAAATGCCCCTCCCACTATCGTTGCTCTCCCTTCCTTGCCTTCACTCTACTGACACCAACTGATACCAATTCAGTCCTACCTATATGCCCATATAACTATTTAGTTATCTAACTATAAGGCTAGTTACCTATCTAACTGTCTCTCCAAGCCAAGTAGCCCTTGCTACTGTGCTTCCCAAACCAACAGAACCCTATTTCTGTCACCAACCTATGCACATTTGTGCACAGGTCCTTAAGACTTGACCCCTCCTACAATTTGGCACATACTAACAAGTGTAAACAGGTCCTTCCTTTCCTCTATCCACAAGTCTATCTATCAATTTAACTATATCATCTACTCATGTACTCATCTATCAACACCCTACACTCCTAATGGTTCATATGGCACACTAACTACAAACACATTCACAGGTGGATGTATACTCAAACAAATGCCTACGGTTCACATACACATTATATATATGTCTACATATAGACACATATACGTTACTCAATAGATAGCCTAACCTACTCCCTAACATAACATACATGCACATCCAAATCTCACCGTGCGTATCATGAGATACCATGACACCATGCCACGTAGCCCATTTAGGACACGTACCCAAAATTTCAAATCAAATAGGACACAAAAATTCCTTTGGAGACGCGTATTGAACACTTGGTGGTCACAATCCCGCAACTACCCAAATGACACCATTCTGACCCATAGAACTATTAGGAATGAGTCCTCTAACACCTATTTCTCCACCTATAGGGTTGGATCTAGCCATTAGAAGGGTCTCCTATATAAATACATGAAATTTGACAATATAAATGAGAGAAAAGAATGTTATACCTATGTGGAATGGAGCCTACAAAAAGACCCATGAATTTGAGAAAGATAGAGGAAGAAGTAGCTCCCAAATTCTTTCTAGAGCCTCCACCAAGCCTCCTTGAGCTCCCCAAGTCCTTATCATACCAAAGGGAAAAAAGAAATAAATTTTTGGGAGAGTGTGGAATGAAAGAATAAATGGAAAACCCTAGGTTGATATGGTGGCTGCCATTGTTGGCTTGTGGGGATAAATATAGGATCTTGCTAAGCCCTAAACTCATCATGACACTTTGTATTATGAAGGTCTTTAAGAAAACTAAGTGGTTTTACTCTAATTAGTGCTTGCACCATAATTAACCGTGACTAGGGTCCAACATAGATAGAATTTCTAATTTATGAATAGGGTTTAATTACGTGCTAGTGGCCCACAATTAGGAAAATTTAACTTGGTCGAAAATGACCCTAATTTGGAAAAGTGGTAGTAATAATCATACCCCCTTAGAAAAATTTTGTTCTCAAAATTTTAAGTTGATCGTACTCTTCACTAGGTGCAGCCCCCAACAATTATAGTCGAGCAAAATCCTATCTAAATCATACAACATGCAATTCTATGAAATATAAACAAACATTCATGGTTGTAGCCTTTATAGTGTCTTATTTTTTTCGTCTCTACTTGGGTTCAATACTACTCTAGCATGAAAATCACAAATGCAGGCTAAAGGTACTAAGAAATCAATCAAGCAATCAATGGATGGAATGAAATAGGAAGAAGGAAAGAACATGACCTAACCTTCTAACCCATCGCCTGCAGTATTGGTCATCTCGACCGCCATCGCAAAAGCCCTGCCCTGACGGGGTATCTTCCGTGGCTGGTGTGGGGCATGTTGCGGTGCCGCAGGCAGCCTAGTCAATGCTCTCTGAGCTGCACTCGCTCCCTGAGCTGCAAGATGAGGGTTCAAAGGACAATCCTTCAACTGGTGCCCCTCGGTGCCATAATATAGGCATGCTCCCAATCGCTTCCTGTAAACCTCCCAAAGGTGACCTAGCTTTTTGCAGTAGTGGCAAAGAGGAACATGTTGCACCAGTCTCTGCTGCTATGGCACCTGCTGGACAAGTGCCCTAGCCGGAGCCTAAAACTGCTGTTGTGGCGACTGAAAGAAACTGTGCTGGAGCTGGGGACGTTTAGCAGGCCCTAAGCTACTAGTAGCCCCCGAAAGGAAATCACGATCTCTCTTGGGCTGCAGGCCCAACTCCTGCTCCAGCTTGCGTGCCTTCGCAAGGATCTCCGCATAGGTCTCATAGAAGAAAGGAATGAGGATCTACACATCCCAAATCAGTCCCTTCCGAAAATGACTTGCCACTACCAAAATTTATCGATTTAGCGACGGCCCTATCCGTCGCCAATCCGATGGGACTTTCCATTAGCAACCGATCACTGACGGGTTTTGGCAAAAAAAATCCGTCGAAAATTAGCTCGTCGCTGATAACTGTCCGTCGCTACGTAGTCGTCATGCGACGGAATAGCGACGTTTTGTCGACTTAACAATACGAAGCATTAGCGATGACTTTTCGACGGACTATCGTCCATTTCAAGTATTAAGTACTGAACTATGTTGACAATAGCGACGTAAAGTTCCGTCGGTAACCCGTCGTAATAGCATATCAGAGTGTATCATGCCGTCGCTAATCCGTCGACGCCTTTGATAACAAAGGACGGATTAGCGACGGTTTTCTGACGAAAAATCCGTCGATCAGGTTCTGGAAATTCTTGTCATTTCCAGCACCATGGCGACGGAACAGTCGTCACTATTCCGTCGATATCTGTCGACGGAATACGGACAGATTATCCGTCGACCATGTTCTCGAAATTCTTGGTATTTCCAGAACAAGGACGACGGATAGGTCGTCGCTATTCCGTCGAACTATTTACCATGCCGACGGATATTCCGTCGACCACCCGTCCCTACCTGGAAACATTTTCAAATCTTCAGTTAGCGACGGATTAGCCGTCGACAAGTAGTCGAAAAAAGGTAATATCCGTCGCACAACGGTCACAAGTCCGTCGCTAACTGAGAATATTTTGAAAAAAAATTATAGCGCTTTCCCTGTTCGCAAAAATATGCATAAAACAAACAAATATATAATGTACACCAATTATCCAACAATCACATAGACCAAATATATAATGCACACCAATTATCCAAGAATCACATAGACCAAAGATGCACATACGAATTTAATGCACACCAATTATCCAAGAATCATATAGACCAAACCAAATTAATATAAAATAGACATCAATTATCCGGAAGAGTAACCTAATATCCGTCGTTATAATCCGATCATAGCACAAATATTTCAAAATTTCCACAAACATTCCAAAACACATAGGAAAATCGACTTTGGCCTCAACAAAGACCACAAGTCAGACGATGAATCCTCACAGCCAGGGATCATAGTTGCGTTGAGGCATGTACCATTCTATCAGCCACTTTGCATACGAAGGCTCAATCTGGTTGAGGTCTTCTGTAGGGACAGGAGGGTCGGTCCCGATGCTACTACTCTCTGACGGTGGCTCCTCCTTAACTTCAAGCTTGGGAGCAATCTCTTCCCTGATGGTCATCGGTTCTTCCTAGACCTCGACCTTTGGTAACACCTTCTTCTTAACAGTCACCGGCTCTTGTTTGACGACGGAGACTTCCTCCGTGTCGACCTCCAAGGGTTTTTTGCCTCGACCCCTTCCTCGACTAGCAGCACCACCTCGACGAGTCCTAGGAGCCATCTTTCTGACAACAGAAATTTTCATATAGGGTAAAGAAATTTACTCAAATTATAAAAGTTGTGACGTTGGTTTTTTGCGTTCATCATCATTAGAGGGAGCAGCACTGGAAAAGTTGTGAGGTTGGTAGCATGAGAGAGTAAAAATCTGTATCACAAGACTAACAGAATTACTATGTAATCATGTACTCACCAATAACCGGATGTAACTGGAGTCGTTGAGCCTATCGTGCAGTAATTGGTGGATCCGCTGTTATAGGCTGGATGTACTTAGTATCTAGTGTATCAGATTAGTATCGGTCTATCGGTTTGGTATAGGACGTATCATATTGGTATTGGCCTTAAAAAATTGGTATCGTCCTATATCCGATATGTACATGTATCGGCCGAATAGCTAGGATTCATATTGGCCTTATCGATTTGGTATCGGTCATATCCGATAGGTATCGGCCGTGTTGGATTAGTATAGACCATTTCGGATTAGTATCGTGGAAGGTTTAGTAACAACTGTACTTGGATTTCTCTCTTCTCGAGCTAGAATACCATTGCAAGAGAATCACCAGATCGTGATTGGCCAGTTACAGTAACATACGTGCTTCCTTTTCCATAGGAAAAGCGAGATTGAAAAGGAAGTATGTATGTTCTGTAACTGGCCAGTTACGCTCTCGTGACTCGGTAATCTAGCTCTAGAAGAGAGAAATCCAAGTACAGTTGTTACTAAACCTTCCACGATACTAATTCGAAATGGTCTATACTAATCCAACACGGCCGATACCTATCGGATATGACCGATACCAAATCGATAAGGCCAATATGAATCCTAGCTATATGGCCGATACATATCGGATAGGACGATACCAATTCGCTAAGATCAATACCAACCGATACGGCCCATACCAAAACGATAGATCGATACTAATCCGATACGGTCAATACTTATAAGTACCTACGGTCCAGGAGGTTGACCCGCTAGTACATCCATGTACGATCAACGAAGTAACGATCCATTTCAATTTGGATGTGAAAATCTGTATCGTAAGACAAACTAAACATAATCAGTCCTATTTCGCATGCTTAATTGCCAAGTGTGAGAACGGATGGCTCAAAACACAACCCAAGATTCATTCTAGCATACATTAGTGTGAATCATCTATGTTCTGTACATATGGTGTAGTATATGTTCTTATCGTATCTAGTATCTGAAGAATGTAACAGAATCAAGATGAACTCACATAATGTAATACTAAGACATCATCTACTACTATATAAGATATAATGATAGGTTGTCGTATCATTATTGCCGAGGGATGAGGGTCGGAGGACAGTCAACTTTATCTACGGCTACATAGTTTCTGCCTCGCCAGTCGAATGGCTGCAGGGACTATGTCCTGATCACCATGTCGTACCGTAGATTAATGCAAATGGAGCTGGAACTGGAGCCAAAATACAGTACTACTTCACCATGTCGTACCATTTTACTCTCTCTCTCTCTCTCTCCTCTCCCTCTCTCCGGCGCTCTCGTACTACTAATTCCTATATGTTTTAAGTGTGAGAACGGATGGCTCAGAACACAACCCAAGATTCATTCTAGCATACATTAGTGTGAATCATCTATATTCTGTATACATATGGTGTAGTATATGTTCTTATCGTATCTAGTATCTGAAGGATATAACAGAATCAAGATGAACTCACTTAATGTAATACTAAGACATCATCTACTACTATATAAGATATAATGATAGGTTGTCGTATCATTATTGCCGAGGGATGAGGGTCGGATACAGTCAACTTTATCTACGGCTACATAGTTTCCGTCTCGCCAGTCGAATGGCTGCAGGGACTATGTCCTGATCACCATGTCGTACCGTAGATTAATGCAAATGGAGCTGGAAATATCCGTCGCTAACCGGTAACTTGTCCGTTGCTAACTGAGATTGTCACATACACATATGTATATCACAGCTAGATGTATAGATATATATACATCTATACAGAAGCACACAACTGATAGAACTCGCATTGTCCTTGAGATAGTGAACATATACACCATAAATCCAAATCCCATATTCACATTTACTAATCCAAACACCACCAAACTAATGGATAACACCCAATATGGATAACACATTATTTAAACAATATATAAACTCAGATAAATTTGAGAAGCAAAGCCACCCGCCGCCCCCGACCAAAGTCCGCCGCCCCAAGCCCGCCGCCCAGTAGTTCGGTTGCATATATATATGAAGAGTGCTTATGGCTGTGCGTCGGTTGCAAATAGCCCCGACGCCCCCGCCCCAAGCCAGCCGCCCAGCCTCCGACGCCGCCGCCCCAAGCCCACCGCCCAGCCCCTGACCCAAGCCAGCCGCCCAGCCCCCGACGCCCCAGCCCCAAGCCCGCCTCTCAGACCCCGACGCCCCCGCCCCATGCCCACCGCCCAACCCCCGACCCAAGCCAGCCGCCCAGCCCCCGACGCCCCCGTTCCAAGCCAGCCGTCCAGCCCCCGACGCCGCCGCCCCAAGCCCAACGCCCAGCACCCGACCCAAGCCAGCCGTCCAGCCCCCGACGCCCCAGCTCCAAACCAGCCGAACAGCCCCCGACGGCCCCGCACCAAGCCTACCGCCCAGCCTCCGACCCAAGCCAGCCGCCCAGCCCCCGACGCCCCTTACCCCAAGCCAGCCGCCCAACCTCCGATGCCCCCTCCCCAAGCCCACCGTCCAGCCCCCGACCCAAGCCAGCCACCCAGCCCCCGACGCCCCAGCCCCAAGCCCGCCGCCCAGCCCCCGACGCCCCCGCCCCAAGCCCATCGCCCAGATCCAGACCCAAGCCAGCCGCCGAGCCCCCGACGCCCCAGCCCCAAGCCCGCCGCCCAGCCCCCGACGCCTACGCCCCAAGCCCACCGCCCAGCCCCCGCCCCAAGCCAGCCGCCCATCCTCCGACGCCTCCGCCCCAAGCCCGCCGCCCCCGCTGCCCCTATACGACACTGCGAGAGAGAGTGAGAGAAAGATCGAGAGAGAGAGAGGGGGTTACCTTCGGGAGAGAGAGAGGAGAGGACGCCAACGCCGACGTCGACGCCGATCACCGAAGCCGACACCGACGAGAGAGAGAGAGAGAGAGAGAGAGAGAGGAAAGAGAGTGAATTTGGAGGGGAATGCGAAAAGTTCCCTCCGTCGTTTTATTTAAAGTCTGGTACGTATATTTAGAGACGGACTAGCGACGAATAGATTTCCGTCGCCCAGTGATCGCCCTATTTGATACTTGCCGACTGAATATCCGTCGCTACATGGTCGAAGAAATGTCCCGCCAATTCTCTACACAATTCCTGCCAAATAATTGACTGAGTAGCGACGACTACTCTTCCGTCGCTATATCACCGACTACCTAGCGACGGATATGCGACCTTTTCTCCCCCTAAAATTGAAATAAAAAATGTAAATGAGTGTGGCCGATAATCCATCGACGAGCTGCCATGAAGCCGTCGCTAACGCCGACTAAAATTTCTGTCGCTAATTGTCCATCGCTAATTTACTGTATTTTGGCAGTGTGCCCTAATCTTCTGGTCTCGCACCATGCACTCTGCGTATCGGCTTAGCCTGCCAAACTCTACAGTATACTCCTCTACTGACATACCTCCTTGCTGTAGGTTCTGGAACTTCTGGCCAGGTCCAGTCGGTTGGTAAGAGAAAAGAACTTCTTCATGAAGAGGTCCTTGAATTCAGTCTAGATATGACCTTCTCCAACAAGAGCTAGCTTATTCCGGAACCAGTTGTGAGAAATATCGAGCAGCTGCAAGCCCCACTGCCTTGACCTTCAAATCATCAGCTATGCGGGACACCCTCATGAGTCGTTCGATATCCTCGAGCCAGTCATCAGCATAGATGATGCCTTCTGACCTATTAAAATCTTGGGGTCTCAACTTCTTGAAGTCCTAAGTGTTGCGTGGCCTCTGTTGGATATCTTGCTGGACCAGAGCTCCTCGCTCTACTGTAGCTTTAGCAAGCTGATAGGCATCCTCCATGCCTGTCGTATTGTGTCTGACTACCTCTGTTGCACCTCAGACTGTGCCCTTTGTGGCTCTAGCATCTCTCTGAAGAAGGCAAACATATGTCCGTATCAGTAGGCTCTAGAGGCGGAGGAGGAAGATCTATTGGGACAGAGGGTGGAGTCCGCCGTATAGGTTGGCGAGGAACACCAATAACGACTATGTAGTGTAGTAGAAGCACCAACAATGACCTCGGGAATAGTCTTCGTCAATGGAGGAGGAGCACCCCTGAGAGCAGCTGCTGTCACTCCAACCTCGAAAGAAGTAACGGGGTCAAGTCCACGGGACGTCGAAGATCTCTCAGTACCTGCGGGCCTTGAACGCTGGGATCTGGTCTTAGCCATCCTGAAGACAGATCGAAAGAAGAAAGTCAATATGGCACAAGATAGATTATATCAAAGGAGGACAGTTAGAGTGTAAATATTCAATTTCAAGAAAAGATAGTTGTATAGAAACAAATTAGAAGTTTTTCCTAATTGTGATTGAGTATCCTTAGCCTATAGCCTATTTCCTTTACACCTATAGTAGGCTCGTAGCCTCTAAGTCGAGTACCACTACGACATCACACTAATTGTGACATCTGACCTGCATGGGCTACCACTAAAAATGTGTAACGACTCGCATCCGACGTAGGGGCACGAGTGCGTGACAGTACCCAAGCCTATGCCACAACATCAGCTGTAGAATCCTATCTAGGTCTATCTAATTAACTAACAATTATAGATATCATAACCTGTCGAGATAGTCAACTCCAAACGGAGGACAAGTGATAAAAATATATCATACTCAATCCCAAACTAAAAGAAAGATAAATTGTACGAAAAGATAGAGACAACAATATATGAATATGTAGGAAAGTCTAGCATCAAAATAATATAAGTCCAGATAGTCTAGGAGTCCACAATCTCAAAATACAAGACTCTAAGTAATAAACATGCCAAGAGTCGACAACTGGAGACAAAGTCTAGTACAAATCTAATCTACTGAATCCCTAAGTGAGTATCCTCGGCCGGGACTAGACCTCCTGAACTAGAGTCTCCCGATCTATACCCACTACATCCGAAGGGCCGTAATAAGTTGGGCACTCGTCCTCTGCATTGTCTGAAAAATATATCCAGTCGGGATTGGAACGAGATACATTTCTAATAACAGTTCCAGTAAAATAAAAAAGACTATGTAGCAGTAAATAGAGAGAATATACAAGGTAAAATGACATGTACATAAATAAGGCATAAGTAAGGCTGTAAATGAGTATAAGAGCAAGAGAGTAGGGTATATTATGTAAAAGAATCAAGAAAATAATATCTATGTGAGTGAGCACTAGTTTCAACATGTGATCGGCTAAGGAACTTGATACAAAAGTTTGTGGCCTGGTTAATCACATGTGCGGTATATGAACAACACTGTTCAAGGTTCAAGACTTGATGCAAGGAGGGTATTGATCACATATCTACGCTAATACTCCCTGTCCCGACTAGTATAGTGGATCCAACCATGACATATTACGACATGGGATTCTCTTGGAAGGTACCGATCCTTCGCTAGAATCGGTGTCCATACAATGCACAAGAACAACAACGAGGCTCCCTCAAGATACACTAAGATATACAAGGAATAACAACTCATGACGGGATCCAGACAATACCAATTCGTGTAACCGATGTGTCAAGAAATCATGGATATCTACACTAAATACCGGAAACATAGAAGATATCATAAAACAAAAAATTATCAGAGAATGTACTCACCTGAGATCTGGTGTGAAATATCAACTGTGTCAGATACGGTGCCCCGAAGACCAAAATATGGAAAATTATATTAATATCATGTTTGAAAATGAAAACAAGTCATACTAGTCCATTTTTAGGTCAAATGGTCAATTCCGGGCCAATTGGTCAAACCGAGTCAAACTCGTTATTTCTATATTGTATGAGCCTATAATCAAGCTATTGGATCCATATCCTAAGTATCTCGGCTAAATTAGCTTTGTGTGATACTAGGGTACCTATACTATAGTGTATCCTAAGATACTAGAAAAGTCATATGAAATGTTATACAGTAGTATAATACATATAACAATATTTTCCTAATACCTAGCCTATGGCCTAACTAGTATTTTTATTGAAGACCCTTTCCCCCTAACCTACATGATGTCAACCTCCTTACTACAACCGAACTCTAATACTCTAAAGACCACATACCACGCTATATTTCTAAACCCTCAATTCCATTAACATATTCTTTCTCTTTTCCATTTGACTGTTAACCAAATACTCTTCAGTTCGGTTCTGAACTGAAGTCTCACATTTCTCAGTTCAGTTATCAACTGAAGTCCACCATTCTCAGTCCCCCAATACCAATATGGATTGATATATCAAAGTCCCCCCGTTCAGTCCAAGACTGAACTCAAAGCTAACTTAAAGCCATCTCAAAGCTACCCTTCAGTCCTCCATGACTGATATGACTCCTTCCTTTCATTTCCTTATCTTTGATACATCACTGAAATCCTTATATATATATATATATATATTAATTTATATTTCCTTTTATTTCCTTATCTTTGATACATCACTGAAATCCCTATACATATATATTTATATATATATATATATATATTAATTTATATATATATAAATATATATAAATTAATATATATATATATATATAGGGATTTCAGTGATGTATCAAAGATAAGGGCAATTTATATGGACAAGGTTTTTCATCTACATATATGACACACACTCAATCCTCTATCTAAACCTACTTCCCATTTCTTTCCAAATTCCACTTGTCTAATACCTAACTCATTATGCTCCCACACTCACTTATATATTCCAATACATACCCACATTCCTTCACTCTCTATTCACTTTCTAATCTCCTATTTGACCCTCACACCCATATGTATCAGTTAAACTCCCACATTAACAAACAACTCTAACTCACAGGTACCCTCATCCCTATTTTAGTTCAGTCTACGACTGAACATCCTTCAGGTTCAGCCCAGAACTGAATTCCCCCAACCTCTTCACTTGTATCAGTGATACCCTTGCATTCTTCTTTACTGAACAGTCCTTAATCTGAACATCTAAGCCTCATATCAGTCATGGACCGATACACAATCAGTCAAAGATAGGTATACAAATCAGTTGAAGACTGATACTCAAATCAGTTGAAAATTGATACACAAATCAGTCTAAGGACTGATTTCCCAAATCAGTCGAAGGCTAATTCACAATCAGTCCAAGACTGATACTCACCAATACCCTACCATTCAGTCAACTAATTGAACATCATCACTATATATGTATCAGTCCAAGACTGATACTCAAATCAGTCCCCTAGACTGATACTTAAATTAGTCTAGGACTGATTGCTAAATCAGTCTCTAAGGACTGATACCCAATGCAGTCTTAGGACTGATACACCATCTGTCAAAGGACTGAAACTCAAACACCCTAACCTTCAGTCCAACTGAACTGAACCCCTACCATTTTAGTCCTTAAACTGAACTCCTAAACTCCCTTTCTCTTCGGTCCACTGACTGAAATTAACTTCCTTCATACTCAGTATAGTCTTAAGCTAATGTTTCAAACCTTCACTTCACTTCACTTATACATCAACTTCCTTCATATCCTACTGCTGTAACCTGAGCCCTTATCCTTAATTCCAATTACTCCCTACACTACTGATACACTCACAATCACCCAAGTCTCTTACCAGTCCACCCAAGTCTAAGCCCCTTCTGATTTCACCTGTAAACTGAAATCCTCTCTCCTTTTGTTGCCAACTACCTAAGCTAATAGGGAGACCCCCCTTTTCGGAACAGTTTAAAGATACTCTCTCCAAATCCCCTTGCATTTAACCCAAGACCGATGCTTCATTCAGTCAGTGACTGATATCATATTCGATCAAGTGACTGATGCACAAAACCCAAAACTCACTTCACTACTTTTCACTCCTTCTAATTTCCTCTTAGGCAATATAGTTAGATAGAAAATGACACATACCTATGTAGGTAAGATACTTTACCCCTTTCTTACATTCAGTCCTACTGTTACTCCTAAACATCCATATCATTCAGTCCAAGACTGATACTCCTAACATTCAGTCTTCAACTGAACTCAACTGATACTGCCTTCTTACTCTCTTCAGTTCACCACAACTTCCCTCTCCTAAGACTTGTATCAGTCCCTTAATGACTGATACATCAAGTTTCCTCCCTTTTCTAACTTTCTGTTCTACTAATACTCCCTACTACCATTCTCTTCAGTCCTACCTCTCTTTATTGCATCAGTAATTACATTCCCTATCCCCTCTATAATAGCAGTATACATATATACCTATATATAGGACAAAAATTATGAACTAAGTTTATATCTATATACATGACACACATACACAAACTATTCTCTAACCCTTCAAATGATACTCACATACACATGACTCCCAAACCACTAATTGATGCCTTGAACCTGCACTTAGCCTACTACTATCAAACTTTTCCCCCAATCCATCATACTAATACCACCTACCGACCAAGTCCTCTCTCTCTCTCTCCTTTTGCTGTTTACTAACCAACAGGGCACTGCCTACTGCTAAATTCCCCTCCCACTGCCATTGCTCTACCTTTCTAACCTTCACTCTGCTGACACCAACTGATACCAATTCATTCCTACCTATCTGCCCATATAACTATTTAGTTATCTAACTATAAGGCTAGTTACCTATCTATTTGTATCTCCAGTTTTAGTGAGGTACCCCCGGAGTCACGGTACATCCGGCTTGACCAGATGAGGGTATATATATATATATATACATATCTTGTGATTACCTAATTATTAATTATTCTTTAATCCACCATTTTTTATAATTACTTGATATTAGAATTTGTATGTCAGTTGACGTTCTGGTGGCCCCCCAATGCGAGGCAGAGATCATCAAGACCTACAAAAAAGTCGTCGGGAAGAAGCTACGGGACGCGAAGGATGACATCCGTAGGGGGAAGAAGAGATGGCTCCGGGACGAGTTCTATGAGCAGATGATGGAAAAGATGGATACTCCTACTTTCAATGAGAAATTGGCGAAGGCGAAGACGAATCGACAGGCCGCGGATCTGCATACGAAGGGATCAAGGCCCCACGCAACGACGCTTGGAGATCTGGTGAGATACCGAAAAATACTTTATTTTTCCACTACCTATTCAGTACTATTAATCTACGAAGTGAATTATATTCTATGAATGTTTCGTACGTCGGCCAAAAAGGAGAGAAAGGAGGGAAAAGATCCATGCTTGGTTACCTTGTGTGATGTATTCGAGCGTACGCGCAAGGGGAAGAAGGACGGTACCTTTGTCGATGAAAGGGCCGAGCAGACTCATGTAAGTATTTAAGTTTATGATATTTATGTTAGAATTGTAAGTATTTTAGTTTATAATTTTTGTGACAATAGTGTGAGGCCTTAGAATTTAGATTATAACTTAGGAAAACTTATAGTAAACTAAACGCATTCATTGGATAGGCTAAGTGTCGTGAGGCAATTAGGACGATTCAGCCCCCTGCTGCCGAGGGTATCGGCGAATCGACGCCCGTCCAAACATCTTCTTCCATGACCGATCACTTTGACGACATTTTCATAGAAGCCGCCGACAGAATAAGAAAAGGTGGGCGCGTCTACGGCACGGGCTCCTTGTTGCAGTCGCAAACATCTTCGAGACTTCCACCGCCACCGCCTCCTACTCCCGCGACTCCGATCGATGACGATATAAGGACACAGCTTAGGACTCTAACCACGATGGTGACGTCCATGCAGGAGCAGATAACCCAGATTGTATCACAGTTATCGGGTTCTTCTACTGCTCTAGGTCCTTCTGCTCTTGCGCCTGGTCCTATTGCTCATGCTCTCGGTCCTTCTTTTGCCGGTCATGCTTCTTTTGATCCGGTTGTGTTTTTTCTATCGACTTCGTCTACGATTCACCTCCTTGACATGATGTCATCGGTAGAGCTACGCCGAGTTCCACAACACGTATTTGATGGCCTGTCGGATCACGTCATTGAGTCTTTGTAAAGCGCAGCTGGCACCACCAGACAATCAAGATAATATTTGATAGTTTTTTTTGTATTGGAATGTTGAAAATTTTGGAAAATTTGGAGTTGTTATGGATATTTTGGTGTTATTGTACGAAAAATATTGTGTGATTGTGTGATTGGTGTGATAATTTTGAGTCGTTTTGGATATACCGACGTATTGTTGACAAAAAAATCTGTCCAATTTTGGTATCAGAAAGTTTCTGATACTCAACTTTTGACAGCAACGCGTTGATAGGTCGTCGCTAAGTCGCCAGAATAGAATGTCGTGCATCAGTTGCTAAGCCATCAAAAATTTTTGTCGCTAGGTCGTCGCTAATTTGTCGTTATCGCTTCGTCGCTTGACCGTCGTATTTTAGTCGACACTTCGACCATGTTTTGACTACGTAGCGACGGATGCTTTTAGCGACGAGGTGGATACCAACGGACCATTTTGGCCGAAATGTAGTCGCTAATCCATTGCTAATACAAATTGGCGACGGATTAGCGACGGATTTGTCCATCAAAAAATGACTATTTTTAGTAATGTTTGTTGATAAAATTGCCATTCTCAAACTTACCGTATTCACATTGGTAATTCCACAAAAGGATTCCTCGATGAAAAAACATGTCCATATCACCTCTGATTTGTACTCACGTTTTCTTACCATGTTCTATCTAAAACCTCTGAGTAAGTTACCGATCTGGAATCCTATGTTTGTCATGTCCTAAATTACCTCTGAACAAACATTCTCTATCCTTCAAGAAATTATCCCACAGTGATATCTATAGTTGTCACGCCCCACTCCCAAATATATGGAATTTGGGCATAACTTGGCCAGCTGATACAACCTAGAGTGAGCTGTCCAATTTAATGGACTCACTTAGGTGTACTACGCTGTAAAAGTAACTAACCTATAGCTCCCCTTCCCGAAAATTTTTAAATATTTTTTTCTATTATTTATTTGATTTAAATGGTGATTTTAGAATTTTATAAATGATTATTTAGTTAATTATTACGGTAGATGATTTTAGTCATGGTTAGCAATTAGAGTACAAGGCGACTAGGAATCGTGACACGAATAGTGCAGTGGCATGCTTTGACTAGTGTTTAGCCATGGTAGGGGAAGGCCGAGCCATAGTGATGTCCTAACTAGGAAAACCAGGCCACGTTACGACTTAACCACTATAGATAATTAAATTATTATTTATTAATATTATTGGACTTTTAATTGACCTGGTTGTACCAAAACAGCCCGGACTGGACTCGAACTGAGCACAAGCCCATGTGAGCATGTAGTGAGACCAATATGGCCGTATTGACATATTTTGATAAGTGCAAATACTTTGTACTTATTTTGGGTTTAGCTGATAAATTCCTCAAAACTGATTATATGAATTATTGTATTAATATTTAATGGTGATCGGATTATTGCTAGGTTTTGTATTTAGAATTTCTTGAATATCTATTTATGGATATACATGTATATTATTTGTTATCATATATGTGTGTACGTATATGTATATATAAATATATATAAAATATGTGTATATTTTACGTATATATATATGTGTGCGTATGTGTATATATATATAAATATATATAAAATATGTGTGTATGTATACATATATATATGAATATTTGTGTGTATGTGTATATATATATATATATATATATATATATATATATATATATATATATATGTATTTGTGTACAAGGTACATATATGTGTATATGCATAGAAGTATATAGATACATGTGTATAAGTATATATATATATATATATATATATATATATATATATATATATATATATATATATTAATATATATATATATATATATATATATACATATGTAGAGTAGTTACATATAAAAAGGAAAAAGGGAATAAAGGAATAAAGAGAGGCAGTAGCTAGCCCAGCCACATCAACCCAGCAGCCAGCCGGGCCAGAACCACCCAACTCCAGCCAGGCCCGGCCCAGCCAACCGAGCTACTCCCCAACCGAGCCCCAGGCCCACAAACCCAGCAACCAGCAACGAGGCCATCAGTCCATAACCCAGCCCGAGCAAACCAAAACTCACCCGAGCGGAACACCCCCCCCAACGGCTTACAGCATATATATACGCGAGACAGAACACCTAAACCCTAGCCTAAGCTGCGCCACCATCCTCTCCATCACTGGCGACCCTGCCCCAGCCACCGAAGGCCGACCAAGCAGCCGCAAAACCGTGCACGCGCGGTCGACTGAGAAGACAGGACAACAGCGGCGAAGGTTGTGAGCACGACTTCGCCGAGACGTTTTGTCGGACACGGTGGACCATTTTGTGAACCATTTAATCTGGTATACTCGCAACCTATACGCCTTCTAATGTCTTCAAATACTTTTTCTTTAGATTGCATTAATCAGTCCAAAAAATCTTCTTAAATATCGATGGAAATCTGTTCGAAACAGAGCAATTTCAAAAACGAAGCCACTATTTTGGAGGGCCAATATTGGCCAATCCAGTTAGTGATTTCAAAATCTAATTGAACACGTCCGTTGACAACATACACGAGATGGCAACCCTATTTATAGATTTATTTTGCATCTATTATATTGCTGTTAAATTATCTTTAAAGTTCGAGAAAAACCTATTTTTTAAAACTGTCCAAAAATATAAAACCCTCCGATACCACGTGCGTCCCGCCAAACCGGGCGACTTGGTCGCGAACCGAAAGCATCGAAAGGTGCGTAACGGCTTCGTGGACGTGTGGGCTTTGACGAAATTCAAATTGGTCGCGTGTGCGCGACAAATTTAATGCGTATCCGTCGAAATTCATCGTATCAGCCTCTGTGCAAATTTCTCAATTACTTTGTGCATGTTCGTTAGATCGAGATGAAACTTGTGCCAGCAGGACAGTATCATTTTTCTGGTCCTGTATGCCAAGTTTGGTCCAATTCTGTGATAGTTGATCGGATCGCCATTTTGCGGGCCCTACGGTACGATTCAACAGGCGATTTTGTACACGGTCCGCCGAAATCCAACTTTGAACATACGGTTTGGTTTGTATCGGAAAACCGAATCTGTAGACATGTAGTTTGACGACTTTAGAAACCATTGACTCTGGCATGCTTTTTGCTGCAAATCGGATCCAACGGCGGACATCATTTTTGTTCGAATTTATCGTTTTGCCCTTATGTCAGAATTAGACTTAAGGACAGGCAATCCCAGCTAATTTGACTATTCTGATAATGTTGGTAACATTTATTTCAGCTTTCGGAGACAGTTGTGATGACTTGGACATTCTGACTTGTTGATTGGCGATACATTGTTGGTTCTTCGTACAACCCCAAGCAAGTATACCTTGCCGAACATATACAGTATTTATATTGTTTCATTCTATTGTTTTTCTTTCATATTATCACATGACTCCATATTTTGATTGATTTGTCCCTGATTGCTTTACTTGTTCTAGATTACGTGCACGTATAGGATATTCAACATTGTTGATTATTGGTCTTTTCATGTTATTTTGTCTCGTGATTGAGTTATCAGTTTCTATATCTATCCTTGACTTGACCATTATTGACTGGGAGTATCTTGTATTGTACTACAGTTAAGACATACTATAGATTGGGAGTATCTTACATTGTACTACGACCTATAGCCGATTCTTCTACCTTGATATCACTTGATTGACTTGACTTGAGACATGCCATAGATTGGGAGTATCTTACATTATACTACGACCTATAGCATATATTGATTGATTGATTGACTTGACTTGCGACACTATAAATTGGGAGTATCTTGCATTGTACTACAATTTATATGAGTCTACTTGACTTTGTATCCTTTAGGAGAGGAGATCGATACTAGAATTGGCTAATCTTGACTGAAAGTATCTTGTATTGTATTACAGTCAAAATCTACAATAGATTGGGAGTATCTTGCATTGTACTACAAGCTATAGAGGTTAATCGATTGATTTGTAGCCAAGTCTAGTATTACATTTCCACACGACTCGTCGTCCTTAGATGTTCTCCTTGCAGTGTTCTTATCCTTCTTACATGTTATTTACTGTCATATTAGTAGGCATGTTTTATGTATCTTGCTAGTCCTCTGAGGACCTGATGATCTCATCAGGTAGCTGATTGCACTGAGTTAGTTAGCTGAGCATATGGTAGTTGACTTCATCTATATGATTCAGGTATTTTGTTTGTGTTATTGATTACTATCTTTTTCGTGCTTTTATGATATATCCTGCTTATCGACTTAGTTTTATAGACTCATATTATTCTTGAAGTCTAATCGAACAATATGATAATGGGCTGCAGACCATGACCCATACTTGTTCATTCTTGTTTCATATGATTCCTGAGGATTGAGATATAGTTTAGATTAGACATGATACCCTGTTATGGACAGCTTATACGTACTCGAGTCGGGCTGGAGTCCGCTCGATACGTAGCTGGATTTCTCACGAGCTCGCGCCCGAAAAGCGGGTGCGGATCGTGACAAGTTTTTGTGGTGGCCCATACAGGTCAGAGCATATTGTATCGGTTACGTAACTGTACTGGTACGAGCCTGCGACCATGACTAAACCTTAGAAATCTCAATCCACTCTGTTTTGAAAATTCTCCTAGAAATTCTCTCCGTCCTTGAAAACTCCAAAAATTGCTCTCGATTATTCTTCTTGCTTTCCCGTACCATTAATTCTTGTCCCTTCCTATTTCAAGGTGACGATTGATCGTGCTGTCTAGAATTCATCAAAAATTCTTAAGTTATAGTATAATATTGGTTGATTGTTGAATAATTGGTTGTTTGTAGACATGACAGATTATAGATACCATATGTCCTAGATATTTTTGGTAGAATTATTAGTCACTAGTTAGAAGATTATATGATTTTAGTGACTTGTGTTTCAAGGGAGTAGTGTGACCAAAGGTGGGTAGAAGTCCTCGATATTTCGTAAATACAAAATGACTAAAGAAGGTTATAAAATATTTTAAGAAATTAAATTTGAGGAGATTGAGGTTAAGGCAGACTTCCTTTTTGAATTTTAAGGAATAACGATGAATTAGAATTTCGAGGACGAAATTATTTAAGGTGGGTAGATTTGTAGCTCCCCTTCCCAAAAAATTTTAAATATTTTTTCTATTATTTATTTGATTTAAATGGTAATTTTAGAATTTTATCAATGATTATTTAGTTAATTATTACGATAGATGATTTTAGTCATGGTTAGGAATTAGAGGACAAGACGACTAGGAATCGTGGCACGAATAGTGCAGTGGCGTGCTTTGACTAGTATTTAGCCACGGTAGGGGAAGGCCGAGCCATAGTGATATCCTAACTAGGAAAACCAGGCCACTTTACGACTTAACCACTATAGATAATTAAATTGTTATTTATTAATATTATTGGATATTTAATTATCCTGGTTGTACCAAAACAGCCCGGACTGGACTCGAACTGAGCACAAGCCGATGTGAGCATGTAGTGAGACCAATACGGCCGTATTGACACATTTTGTTAAGTGCAAATACTTTGTACTTATTTAGGGTTTAGCTGATAAATTCCTCAAAAATGATTATATGAATTATAGTATTAATATTTAATGGTGATCGGATTATTGCTAGGTTTTGTATTTAGAATTTCCTGAATATCTATTTATGGATATACATGTATATTATTTGTTATCATATATGTGTGTCCGTATATGTATATATAAATGTATATAAAATATGTGTGTATGTATTCATGTATATGAATATTTGTGTGTATGTGTGTTTATATATATATATATATATATATATATATATATATATATATATATTTATATATATATTAAAATATATATATATATATATATATATATATATATATATATATATATATATATATATGTATTTATTTATTTATTTTATATATATATATATATATATATATATATATATATATATATATATATAATATATATATGTATATATATATATATATATATATATATATATATATATATATATATATATATATATGAATATGAATATGTATTTGTGTATAAGGTACATATATGTGTATATGCATAGAAGTATATATATATATATATATATATATATATATATATATATATATATATATATATATATACATATAAAAAAAATATATATATATATATATATATACATATGTAGAGTAGTTACATATAAATAGGAAATAGGGAATAAAGGAATAAAGAGAGGCAGTAGCTAGCCCAGCCACATCAACCCAGCAGCCAGCCGGGCCAGGACCACCCAACTCCAGCCAGGCCCGGCCCAGCCAACCGAGCTACTCCCCAACCGAGCCCGAGGCCCACAAACCCAGCAACCAGCAACGAGGCCATCAGTCCATAACCCAGCCCGAGCAAACCAAAACTCACCCGAGCGGAACCCCCCCGAAGGCTTACAGCATATATATACGCGAGGCAGAACACCTAAACCCTGGCCTAAGCCGCGCCACCATCCTCTCCATCACTGGCGACCCTGCCCCAGCCACCGGCGGTCGTCCAAGGAGCCGCAGAACCGCGTGCGCACGGTCGACTGAGAAGACATTGTTGGCCCATTGGTCATATGGTCAAACTGATTTTAATAATTGATCAAACTTTGTCTCGATATATGGAGCTAGTCAGGATATCTCGGACTCTTGGACATGATCAAGAACGGCTATCTACTCAGTTCAAGACCGAAGCGTTGTTTGCCTCTTCGAGTCTGTATTTCTTTGAGCAATGTAATCTTTTATTTTATTGAGTCTAGAAATACATTGTATACCGAGTCGTACTGGCAAATAGGCTATTCCAAAATAATTTCAAAATGTTTTTAAAATGTCCTTAGTTTTGAAAAACATTCATATTTACAAAAGCTCCAAAAAGGTTTTCAAAATTCCCTAAAATCTATTTTGAAAAACCCTAACCAAACCCTGACAGAACTCGGCCAGAGTTCGGCCAGAGTTCGGTTAGTGGCCGTTTTGATTTTTGAATTCCTTGGAACTTGGTCCTCCTGTAGTTGCAGATTTGACCGAGATTTGTTCATCGAGTTCTGCCCGAATTCTGCCAGAATTCTGTCTTTGGAACTCCTATAAATAGAGAAGGATTTCGATCATTTTAACTCACTCATTCACTTTCAATCTTCTCTCTATTTAAAGCCTACTGTCTTACAAAGAGTTTTTTTCGAGCTTTAATTTTCAGATCCTAAGCCAGTTAGAAACCTCTAGTCGATCTGCCGGTGCGGTACGGTCTAGAAGTTTCAGAGTGATTGTAATCAAAGGCTTGATAGAAGATTCAACTCTTCACAATTGAAGTTGGACGAGTTCTTCGTATCAAAGATCGCGTTGCAGAAGTTGCAAGGACTTTGTAAGAAAACTTGCAGTTTTACAAATAGTGGATTCAACTGGTAGCAAGAGTTCTACCGACTGGATTAGTCCTCAACAGAGGGAAACCAGTATACATCGCTGTCTTTGCATTTGCTTTCTTATCTCTGCCTTTACATTATTTAGTTGTGATTATTATTTTGTGATCTTGCTGCTAATAATTTTTAATTAGCATTATTCCGCTGCCAACTCTATTCATTCCCCTCTAGAGTATTGCGCTTTACGATTTCGTTCCTACAATTGGTATCAGAGCAGGTTATACAAGTAAAGCAAGGTAAAACAGCAGTTATATTAAATTTTATATAGATCACAGCTTTACACATGGCAACTGTGAAATTCACAAGTGAAGGCCAAGCCACAAACAGACCTCCACTGTTTGACGGCACAAACTACACTTATTGGAAAACACGTATGAGTTTCTTTCTGAAATCTCTTGATTTTGATTTATGGTCTATTTTTATTGATGGCTATCAAAAGCCACCTCGTATAAATGTTGATGGAGTTTTAACTGAAAAACCCCATAACAAATATACAGAGGAAGAAAAGAAAAAGGCCAGTCTTGACGCACGTGCTATTAGCGCTTTATTTTGTGCTTTAGACAGAACTGAATTTAACAGGGTGTCTATCTGCACAACTGCAAATGAAGTATGGAAACTTCTTAAAGTCACACTTGAGGGTACAACTCAAGTCAAAGAATCAAAGGTCAGCAGACTTACTCAAGAGTATAAGGTGTTCAAGATGAAGCCCAACGAAACAGTTACTCAGATGTTCGAAAGATTCTTGGATATTGTAAATCCTTTGTCCTTCCTAGGCAAAGATTACAGTAACCATGAAAAGATTCGTAAACTCCTACGCGCACTTACAAAGAACTAGATTCCGAAGGCTACTGCAACAATTGAAGGAAACGACCTTACTACTATGACACTTGAAGTACTCATGGGTAAGCTACTCACTCATGAACTAGAGCTGCAAGACTTTGAAGAGCCTGCACCAAAGGAAAATACGATCGCTTTCAAAGCTCAGCACAGAAAATCTACTGAAGATGATTCAGACAACAGTGAATCTGATGCTGAAGATCAAGCACTCCTTACAAGAAAATTCAAAAGATTCTTGAGATATGAAAAGAAGACAAAAGAGAACAATGGAAGCAACAGTTGGTATCAAGATGAAGCTGTCTGCTACGGCTGCAAGAAGAAAGGACACATGAAGAAGGACTATCCTACAAACACATCAGCAAGCAAGAAGAGCAACAGATACGAGAAAGGGAATCTGAAGAGATCAATATCTCAGAAGTATGCCAATACCAGCATATGGCATGAAAGTGAAGCCAGCGACTCAGAAGATGAACAATCAGAAGATGCTGCAAATGTATGCTTTATGGCATCCGATCAGGTACTCTCTGAACCTATAGTTGATACATATGATGACTTCACCTTTGAGCAATTAGGAGAAGCTTTCAGTGAACTGATAAGTGATTACAGGAAACTGCGTAGCAAATATCAGACCTCTAAGAAGGTACTCAAAGAGTACAAAGGTAAAATATGAAGACTTACCGACCTACTAGCGGAGGTTAAAGATAATGTTAGTGGGTCTGGTGAGCTTTCTTCTATTAAGCTCTTATTACAAGAGACTACCAAGTCATCCGAAGAAAGAGACAAGGTTATTGACCAACTGAAAGAAGAACTTTCTAAAGAGAAGAAAAGTCTTCAAAGTGCACAAGTCAGAATGGAAGCACTCATTTCTGACTATACTAAGTTATATGAAACTTCCAAAAGATTGGAAATTAGGTTAGGAAAATAGCCTGAGACTGCTGCTTCCTACCCTAACACGTGTCACTTACCGAATAATCGGAACATTCCTAAACCAAACACTGTCAGACCTAACCATATCAAACCTTTACCCCAAAAGGTTAAGCCCAAACAGGATTATAGGTATGCTTTCTTCTATACTAGAAAACCTAAACCTACCAACCATGCACATCACTCAGCTTTCTACACTCAACATGCTTAATGTCATTATTGTGGCCTCATTGGTCATATATCTTCTGCATATAGAATCAAAAAGCTAGTAAATTTAAATATTTATGCATGGATACCGAAAGCTAACCAGTCAGGACCCAACAAGAAATGGGTACCAATAGTTTCATCTGCAAATTATTTTGTAGGTGGGACACCCTTCACATGCTAGAAGCAAATGGATCCTCGACAGCGGTTGCTCACGGCACATGATCGGTGATGCTTCATTATTCGCAACACCGTCGAAGAGGAATAAAGAAGGATACGTCTCTTTCGGCATAATTTAAAAGGGTATATAATCGGTATTGGTGATATTGGTAAAGCTCCCTATCCAGTGATTAAAGATGTTTGTCTTGTTACTGAGTTAAAACATAATCTGCTCAGCATAAGCCATTTAGCTGATTACGATTATGGTATTAACTTCGTAAAAGATAAATGTACTATTATTGATAGTTTAACTGGTAATACTATATTTGAAGGTATTAGAGAAGACAATATATATGTTTTCTATTTGTTGGAAGATACTAACATTTCAGGTAGATGTTTAATGGCTAAAAGCGATGAGAGTCATCTGTGGCATATGAGACTCGGTCATGCAAATATGGATACTATTTCTAGATTATCCACGAAGAAGCTAGTACGCGGTTTACCAGACATAACATTCAAGAAGGATTCGGTATGCAGCCAATGTGAAAAGAACAAAACTACCAGATCCATATTCAAGTCAGTAAACGCAGTATGTACTACAAGACCTCTACAATTGCTACATATGGACTTATTTGGTCCTAGCAGAGTTGCTAGCCACGGAGATAAGTTATATGCTTTTGTAATTGCAGATGATTACTCTAGATACACGTGGGTATACTTTTTAACACGCAAGAATGATGTATTATACGAATTTGTCACCTTTTGCAAGAAAGTACAGAATGAAAAAGGTTACATGATCACTCGTATTAGAAGCGATCATGGTGGCAAATTCGAGAATGCAGAGTTTGAGCAATTTTATGACAGACACGGTTTTGTACACGAGTTCTCCTGCCCTAGGACTCCACAATAAAATGGAATTGTGGAACATAAGAACAGAACTCTATCCGAAATGGCCAAAGTAATGTTAAACCAGTTTAGTCTACCCAAATATTACTGGGCTGAAGCTGTCAATACAGCTTATTTTGTTCTCAATAGAGTTCTAATTCGACCCAAATCGAAGAAGACTCCATTTGAGTTATGGTTTGATAGAATTCCATCACTTTCATATTTTAGAATATTTGGTTGTAAATGCTTTATTTTTAATACAAAAGATAATTTGGGAAAGTTTGACGAAAAGGCCGATGAAGGTATATTTTTAGGTTATGCGGCCAAGAGCAAAGGATACAGAGTCTTCAACAAACGAACTATGATCATCGAAGAATCAATCAACGTCACCTTTGATGAATTGAATCAAATGACTATCGATGACAATAACGAAGATCTAACTGTACCAAGCTCAACACCAGCTGAATCTCCAAGAGAAGAACCCGGAAGCAGCTACCTTCGGAGTCTGCCGAAAAGGTTGAAATTTACGACTGATCATCCAAAGGATTTGGTAATTGGTGATATTACCAAAGGTGTAAGTACTCGTACATCCAGTAGAGATATTGTTTCTAGTGTTGCATTCATTTCTCAGTTTGAACCCAAAAATATTAATGAAGCATGTAGTAATAATTTTTGGATAGATGCTATGCAAGAGGAATTAAACCAATTTGAACGGGATCAAGTTTGGGAACTTGTTCCCAAGCCTATTGATCATCCGGTCATTGGCACCCGATGGGTATTCCGAAATAAACTGAACGAGAATGGCTTAGTGACTCGTAACAAGGCTCGACTCGTAGCTCAAGGATATAATCAGGAAGAAGGTATCGACTACGATGAGACTTATGTCTCAGTTGCGAGATTAGAATCCATTCACATGTTATGTGCATTTGCATGTTTTCATAATTTCAAATTATTTCAAATGGATGTCAAGAGTGCATTTTTAAATGGTTTTATAAAAGAAGAAGTTTTTGTAGCACAACCTCCAGGTTTCACAGATTTTAAAAACCCTGATCATGTTTTCAAGTTGAAGAAAGCTCTATACGGTTTGAAACAAGCCCCTCGTGCTTGGTATGATCGTCTAAGCTCTTTTCTACTTGATAACAATTTTTTAAAGGGAAAGGTTGACACTACTTTGTTTATAAAGCCTTTAAATAATAATATTCTTTTGATTTAAATCTATGTAGATGATATTATCTTTGGATCTACTGATGAATCTCTTTGTCAAGAATTCTCAAAGTGTATACAGAATGAGTTTGAGATGAGCATGATGGAAAAGCTGAAGTTCTTTCTCGGACTACAAATCAAACAAACCAACAATGGGACGTTCATAAATCAAGCTAAGTACACAAAAGATCTACTAAAGAAGTTCGACATGGAAGCAGCAAAGCCACTTAGCACTCCAATGGCGACTTCAACCAAGCTTGATATTGATGAACAAGGCAAACCTGTCGACATACGTAAGTATCAAGGTATGATCGGTAGCTTACTTTATTTAACTGCCAGTCGACCAGACATCATGTTTAGTGTTTGCTTATGTGCTATTTTTCAAGCCAATCCTAAGGAATCACATCTGTGCGTAGTTAAGCGTATCTTCCGATACCTTAAAGGCGCTTCTTCTGTCGACTTATGGTATCCTAAAACCACGTCGTTTGACCTAACCGGTTATTCCGATGCTGATTTTGCCGGATGCAAGGTTGATAGAAAAAGCACTAGCGGCACTTGTCATTTCCTAGGAAAAACTCTAATCTCTTGGTTTAGTAAAAAGCAAAATTTTGTTGCATTATTAACAAAAGAGGCTGAGTATATCGCCGCAGGACGTTGTTGTGCACAAATTTTGTGGATGAAACAAACCTTAGAAGACTATGGATTGAATTTTACACATATACCCATTTTCTGTGATAACACCAGTTCTATTAATTTGACTAAAAATCTTGTATGTCATTCTCGTACTAAATATATCGAGATTCGACATCATTTTCTTAGAGATCATCATCAGAATGGAGATATTAACCTTGTATACATAGACACTGAGAATCAATTAGCTGACATCTTCATAAAACCTCTAGCAGAAGATCGTTTCAATTATTTACGTCGAGAATTAGGAATTTTGGACGTCAATAATGTTAATTAATTTTGTTTTATGACTATATTTCAATACGCAAAAACTGTGTTAGAGACAAGCCAATAAAGAGTCTGTCTGTCACCACAACTACGGTTGAAGCGAAGCGGTATGTAAGCGTTCCCCGGTGAACCTTCGCCAGCTGGGACAGTACTCCTACAGCTAATCTGAGACAGTCGTTGTGTAACAAAATTTAATCTATAAAATAATATTAATTATATTAATTGAAGGTTGAAATTACTAATCTTTGAATTAAATTTTTGAAATGAGTCAATGAAAAAGAAAGTGGCCCAAACCAACTAACAGAACCCCTAGGCGAATTCGGCCAGAGTTCGGACCGAATTCGACCCGAGTTCGGTTAGTGGTATCTGGTTATATAACCAGAACCCGAGAGCCTCTTCTTATTCATTGCTTCTAAAACCTCTTCCACAGCAACAGCAGCCGCGCGAAGCTCTCCAAACCCTAGTTCTTCACCAATTTGTTTCTCCCAATCTACATGGTAAAATCCATCCAAATTTTGGATTCGTGCGGAGATCGTTGTCCTCTACAGCATACTTGAATCTCGGGAGGTATAACTCCATATTTCTTCTCCTTTCAAATTCGTGCATATTTACTTTATTTGCACAATGCCTAAGGGATTCAACCCCTTCAAGAGGAATAAGACGACCAATCCTAGTGAGGAAGGATCATCTTCAAATCCACACACGGATTCCCTCTTTTCGCCAGTTCAATCGAGCGATGGCGCGTTCGATGGGTTTTATTTTCAAACCCTAGATCAAGCCCTTCTGTGGTATGGAGACTTTTCTATGAGATCCATATGCACAGGCGTTCCTATCAAATGGACTGTGTTTCCAGATCACCGCCCTTATTTTGAGGCATTAGGGTTAAAACACTTTGCTAAACTTTTTTTCCCGGTAGCTACTAATGCCATTAGACTTTTCTATTGAATATTGTACTAAACACGTTTGACGTAAGTACTCGTGTTGGCGGACTAGATATCGAGTTAAATGATGTCCTCTTAGCAGAAATCCTTGGTATTTCTAACGAAGGTACACCGCTTGATGATATCACTGAATTTGATTTCCCTGACGGCACGACACTTGCTAGTTTCAAAGCTGAACTCTATGCCCCTGATCGAGTTTGCTCTGGAAAGGTCAAGGCCAATAACTTGAACTTGTTTAGTTATGAATTGCATCGCATCATCTACTCCACTCTCCTTCCGAAGTCTACTTCAAAGGATGATGCCACATCACTTGAGCTGTCTGCTATGTATCATATTCTTAAGGGGATTCCTTTTTCTGCCCCTAAGACTATTATCCAGATGATGGGACGTTGTCGTGCAAGAGATAGAAATCTCTCTTATGTGATGATTCTCCCATGCATCTTCCAGCATTTTGATATTGATCTGTCAACTTGTACTCAAGACCCTGAGCCCAAGTTTCTTAAGCTATCTCGTCGTAGTATGACTGCTGCTGCTCTTCCTACTGCTCCACCTCCTCCACCTACTCAGTAGTATGCTATGACCTTTGATGGCATACACCAGCATCTTTCTGATTTGTACGTCTCGATGACGGATATGGCCCGCGAACGTGAGTTCCGCGATGTCACTCGTTATCAGGCGATAGCAAATTCTCTAGCTGATGTCCGATTTGCTCAGACTGGACATTCTGCCGATTCTATTCCTAGAGATCCAGCCTTTTCTTGTTACCGCTGTGAGGATGAGCCTGTTCATGCCTACTTTCAGCCCGGTAACGCTTATGATTGGTATCGTAGTTCTGGTGCTACTCCACACCCTTCTGGAGCTGGCACTTCTGGAGCTGGTCCTTCTGGACATGCCGGTCATGCAGCTGATGATGATGATGAGGATGATGAGGAGATGTGATGATGATGTATTAGCTGATTTTGAGACTTAGTTATTGTCTACTGTACACTTGAAAATGCTCCGACATTCCAAGTTTCTTTCTTTTTAGCTTTTATTATCAGTTTTTTTTAGGACTTGTACTGGATATTTCTTGATGTCTCTTGAACATCATTTTATTTTTATGGGATGCGTAGTTTATTTTCATATCAGTTTATTTATTCTTTATAGCATCTTTATCTGCTTCTATATTATAAACTGCCTGTGAAATACTTCTCTGTTATGTCTTGTATATTCTCACTGCATGAGATATTATTTTCTTGTGTTTCTTCAATGTTGTAGCTTATGCATTAATTGCGGGGGAGCCTATTTCTTCGCAATTATTTTGCTAAGTGACAACGGGGGAGAAAAAGGATCTAACATTTTATTTTGAGAATAATACAGGGATTGAACAATTTTGAACAATTTTTGTGGTATCTTATCTCAAAAGATGTTATATCATTCATAGTTTGTCAATTATCAAAATAGGGAAGATTGTTGGCCCATTGGTCATATGGTCAAACTGATTTTAATAATTGATCAAACTTTGTCTCGATATATGGAGCTAGTCAGGATATCTCGGACTCTTGGACATGATCAAGAACGGCTATCTACTCAGTTCAAGACCGAAGCGTTGTTTGCCTGTTCGAGTATGTATTTCTTTGAGCAATGTAATCTTTTTTTTATTGAGTCTAGAAATACATTGTACACTGAGTCGTACTGGCAAATAGGCTATTCCAAAATGATTTTAAAATGTTTTTAAAATGTCCTTAGTTTTGAAAAACATTCGTATTTACAAAAGCTCCAAAAAGGTTTTTAAAATTCCCCAAAATCTATTTTGAAAAACCCTAACCAAACCCTGACAGAACTCGGCCAGAGTTCGGCCAGAGTTCGGTTAGTGGCCGTTTTGATTTTTGAATTCCTTGGAACTTGGTCCTCCTGCAGTTACGAATTTGAACGAGATTTGCTCATCGAGTTCTGCCCAAATTCTACCCGAATTCTGCCCGAATTTTGCCAGAATTCTGTCTTTGGAACTCCTATAAATAGAGAAGGATTTCGATCATTTTAACTCACTCATTCACTTTCAATCTTCTCTTTATTTAAAGCCTACTATCTTACAAAGAGTTTTTCTCGAGCTTTAATTTTCAGATCCCAAGCCAGTTACAATCCTCTAGTCGATTTGCCAGTGCGGTACGGTTTAGAAGTTTCAGAGTGATTGTAATCAGAGGCTTGATAAAAGATTCAACTCTTCACAATTGAAGTTGGACGAGTTCTTCGTATCAAAGCTCGCGTTGTGGAAGTTGCAAGGACTTCGTAAGAAAACTTGAGGTTTTGCAAATAGTGGATTCAACTGGTAGCAAGAGTTCTACCGACTGGACTAGTCCTCAACAGAGGAAAACCAGTATACATCGCTGTCTTTGCGTTTGCTTTCTTATCTCTGCCTTTATATTTTTTAGTTGTGATTATTATTCTGTGATCTTGCTACTAATAATTTTTAATTAGCATTATTCCGCTGCCAACTCTATTCACCCCCCTCTAAAGTATTGCGCTTTACGATTTCGTTCCTACAGATAGGACAGCAGCGACGAAGGTTGTGAGCACGACTTCGTCGAGACGTTTCGTCGGACACGGTGGACCATTTTGTAAACTGTTTAGTCTGGTATACTCGCAACCTATACGCCTTCTAATGTCTTCAAATACTTTTCTTTATATTGCATTAATCAGTCCGAAAAATCCTCTTAAATATCAATGGAAATCTGTTTGAAACAGAGCAGTTTCAAAAACGAAACCACTGTTTTGGAAGGCCAATATTGGCCAATCCAGTTAGGGATTTCAAAATCTAATTGAACACGTCCGTTGACAACATATACGAGATGGCAAACCTATTTATAGATTTATTTTTCATCTATTATATTTTTGTTAAATTATCTTCAAAGTTCGAGAAAAAACTATTTTTTAAAATGGTCCAAAACTAAAAAACCCTCCGATACCACGTGCATCCCGCCAAACCGGGCGACTTGGTCGCGAAACGAAAGCATCGAAAGGTGCGTAACGGCTTCGTGGACGTGTCGACTTTGACGGAATTCAAATTGGTCGCGTGTGCGCGACGAATTTGATGCGTATCCGTCGAAATTCATCGTATCGACCTCTATGCAAATTTCTCAATTACTTTTTGCACGCTTGTCAGAACAAGACGAAACTTGTGCCAGCAGGACAATATATTTTTTTTGTCCTGTATGGCAAGTTTTGTCCGATTCTGAGACAGTTGCTCGGATTGCTGTTTTGCGGGCCCCACGGTCCGATTCAACGGCCGATTTTGTGTACGGCCCGCCGGAATCCAACTTTGGACATGCGGTTGGGTTCGTATCGGAAAACTGAATCCGTAGACATGTAGTTTGACGACTTTAGAGACCATTGACTCTGGCACGCTTTTCGGTACAAATCGGGTCCAACAGTGGACATCGTTTTTGTCTGAATTTATCGTTTTGCCCCTGTGTCCAGAATTGGACTTAAGGACAGGCAATCCTAGCAAATTTGACTATTCTAAGAATGTTGGTAACGTTTATTTAAGCTTTCGGAGACAGTTGTGATGACTTGGACTTTCTGACTTGTTGATTGGCGATACATTATTGGTTCTCCGTACAACCCCCAGACAAGTATACCTTGCCGAACATATAAAGTATTTACATTGTTTCTTTCTATTGTTTTCCTTTCATATTGTCATATGACTCCATATTGTGATTGATTTGTCCTTGATTGCTTTACTTGTTCTAGATTACGTGCACGTATAGGATATTCGACATTGTTGATTATTGGTCTTTTCGTGTTATTTTGTCTCGTGATTGAGTTGTCAGTTTCTATATCTGTCCTTGACTTGACCATTCTTGACTGGGAGTATCTTGCATTGTACTATAGTTGAGACATACTATAGATTGGGAGTATCTTACATTGTACTACGACCTATAGCCGAATCTTCTACCTTGATATCACTTGATTGACTTGACTTGAGACATGCCATAGATTGGGAGTATCTTATATTGTACTACGACCTATAGCTTATATTGATTGATTGATTGACTTGACTTGCGACACTATAAATTGGGAGTATCTTGCATTGTACTACGATTTATAGGAGTCTACTTAACTTTGTATCTTTTAGGAGAGGAGATCGATACTAGAATTAGCTAATCTTGACTGGGAGTATCTTGCATTACGTTACAGTCAAAATCTACTATAGATTGGGAATATCTTGTTGTACTACAAGCTATAGAGGTTAATCGATTGATTGGTAGCCAAGTCTAGTATTACATTTCCACACGACTCGTCGTCATTAGATGTTTTCTTTGCAGTGTTCTTATCCTTCTTACATGTTATTTACTGTCATATTAGTAAGCATATTTTATGTATCTTGCTAGTCCTCTGAGGACCTGATGATCTCTTCAGGTAGCTGATTGCACGGAGTTAGTTAGCTGAGCATGTGGTAGTTGACTTCATCTGCATGATTCAGGTATTTTGTTAGTGTTATTGATTACTATCTTTCTCGTGCTTTTATGATATATCCCGTTTATCGACTTAGTTTTATAGACTCATATTATTCTTGGAGTCTAATCGAACAATATGCTAATGGACTGCAGACCATGGCCCATACTTGTTCATTCTTGTTTCATATGATTCATGAGGATTGAGATATAGTTTAGGTTAGACATGATACCCTGTTATCGACAGCTTATACGTACTCGAGTCGGGCTGGAGTCCATTCGATATGTAGCTGGCTTGCTCACGAGCTCGCGCCCGAAAAGCGGGTGCGGGTCGTGACAAGTTTTTGTGGTGACCCATGCAGGTCAGTGCATATCGTACCGGTTACGTAACTGTACTGGTACGAGCCTGCGACCATGACTAAACCTTAGAAATCTCAATCCACTCTGCTTTGAAAATTCTCCTAAAAATTCTCTCCGTCCTTGAAAACTCCAAAAATTGCTCTCGATTATTCTTCCTTACTTTTCCATACCATTAATTTTTGTACCTTCCTATTTCGAGGTGACGAATGATCGTGCTGTCTAGAATTTATCAGAAATTCTTAAGTTATAGTATAATATTGATTGATTATTGAATAATTGGTTGTTTGTAGATATGAGAGATTATAGATACCATATGTCCTAGATATTTTTGGTAGAATTATTAGTCACTAGTTAGAAGATTATATGATTTTAGTGACCTGTGTTTCAAGGGAGTAGTGTAACCAAAGGTGGGTAGAAGTCCTCGAGATTTCGTAAATACAAAATGACTAAAGAAGGTTATAAAATATTTTAAGAAATTAAATTTGAGGAGATTCAGGTTAAGGCAGACTTCCTTCTTGAATTTTAAGGAATAACGATGAATTAGAATTTCGAGGACGAAATTATTTAAGGTGGGTAGATTTGTAGCTCCCCTTCCCGAAAATTTTTAAATATTTTTTTCTATTATTTATTTGATTTAAATGGTTATTTTAGAATTTTATAAATGATTATTTAGTTTATTATTACGATAGATGATTTTAGTCATGGTTAGAAATTAGAGTACAAGACGACTAGGAATCGTGGCACGAATAGTGCAGTGGCGTGCTTTGACTAGTGTTTAGCCATGGTAGGGGAAGGCCGAGCCATAATGATGTCCTAACTAGGAAAACCAGGCCATGTTATGACTTAACCACTATAGATAATTAAATTATTATTTATTAATATTATTGGACTTTTAATTGACCTGGTTGTACCAAAATAGCCCGGACTGGACGCGAACTGAGCACAAGCCTATGTGAGCATGTAATGAGACCAATACGGCCGTATTGACATATTTTGATAAGTGCAAATACTTTGTACTTATTTAGGGTTTAGCTGATAAATTCCTCAAAACTGATTATATGAATTATTGTATTAATATTTAATGGCGATCGAATTATTGCAAGGTTTTGTATTTAGAATTTCCTAAATATCTATTTATGGATATACATGTATATTATTTGTTATCATATATGTATGTACGTATATGTATATATAAATATATAAGAAATATGTGTATATTTTACGTATATATATATATGTGTGCGTATGTGTATACATAAATATATATATATATATATATAAATATATATATATATATATATATATATATATATATATATATATATATATATAATATGTGTGTATGTATTCATGTATATGAATATTTGTGTGTATGTGTATATATATAAATATATATATACATATATATATATATATATATATATATATATATATATATATATATATATATATATATATATATATATGAAAAAAAAATATATGAATATGTATTTGTGTATAAGGTACATATATGTGTATATGCATAGAAGTATATAGATACTTGTGTATAAGTATATATATATATATATATATATATATATATATATATATACATATATAGAGTAGTTACATATAAAAAGGAAAAAGGGAATAAAGAAATAAAGAGAGGCAGTAGCTAGCCCAACCACATCAACCCAGCAGCCAGCCGGGCCAGAACCACCCAACTCCAGCCAGGCCCGGCCCAGCCAACCGAGCTACTCCCCAACCGAGCCCCAGGCCCACAAACCCCGCAACCAGCAACGAGGCCATCAGTCCATAACCCAGCCCGAGCAAACCAAAACTCACCCGAGCGGAACCCCCGCCCCCGACGGCTTACAGCGTATATATACGCGAAACATAACACCTAAACACTAGCCTAAGCTGCGCCACCATCCTCTCCTTCACTGGCGACCCTGCCCTAGCCACTGACGGCCGGCCAAGCAGCCGCAGAACCGCGCGCGCGCGGTCGACTGAGAAGACAGGACAGCAGCGGCGAAGGTTGTGAGCACGACTTCGTCGAGACGTTTTGTCGGACACGGTAGACCATTTTGCGAATCGTTTAATCTGGTATACTCGTAACCTATACGCCTTCTAATGTCTTCAAATACTTTTCTTTAGATTGCATTAATCAGTCCAAAAAATCCTCTTAAATATCGATGGAAATCTGTTCGAAATAGAGCAGTTTCAAAAACGAAACCACTATTTTGGAAGGCCAATATTGGCCAATCCAGTTAGGGATTTCAAAATCTAATTAAACACGTCCGTTGAAAACATATACGAGATGGCAACCCTATTTATAGATTTATTTTTCATCTATTATATTGCTGTTAAATTATCTTCAAAGTTCGAGAAAAACCTATTTTTTAAAACTGTACAAAACAATAAAACCCTCCGATACCACGTGCGTCCCACCGAATCGGGCGACTTAGCCGCGAAATGAAAGTATCGAAAGGTGCGTAACGGCTTAGTGGACGTGTGGGCTTCGACGAAATTCAAATTGGTCGCGTGTGCGCGAAAAATTTTGATGCATATCCGTCGAAATTCACCGTATCGACCTCTGTACAAATTTCCTGATTACTTTGTGCACGTTCGTCAGATCGAGACGAAACTTACGCCAGCAGGACCGTATCATTTTTCTGGTCCTATATGCCAAGTTTGGTCCGATTCTGAGACAGTTGATCGGATTGTTATTTTGCGGGCCCCAGGGTCCGATTCAACGGGCGATTTTGTGCACGGCCCGTCGGAATCCAACTTTGGACATACGGTTGGGTTTATATCGGAAAACCGGATCCGTAGATATGTAGTTTGACGACTTTAGAGACCATTGACTCTGGCACACTTTTTGGTGCAAATCGGGTCCAACGTCGGATATTATTTTTGTCCGAATTTACCATTTTGCCTCTGTGTCCAGAATTAGATTAAGGACAGACAATCCTAGCTAATTTGACTATTCTGAGAATGTTGGTAATGTTTATTTCAGCTTTCGGAGACAGTTGTGATGACTTGGACTTTCTGACTTGTTGATTGGCGATACATTGTTGGTGCTCCGTGCAACCCCTAGGCAAGTATACCTTGCCGAACATATACAGTATTTACGTTGTTTCTTTCTATTGTTTTCCTTTCATATTGTCACATGACTCTATATTGTGATTGATTTGTCCTTGATTCTTTTACTTGTTTTAGATTACGTGCATGTATAGGATATTCGACATTGTTGATTATTGGTCTTTTCGTGTTATTTTGTCTCGTGATTGAGTTGTCAGTTTCTATATATGTCCTTGACTTGACCATTCTTGACTGGAAGTATCTTGCATTGTACTACAGTTGAGACATACTATAGATTGGGAGTATCTTACATTGTACTACGACCTATAGCCGATTCTTCTACCTTGATATCACTTGATTGACTTGACTTGAGAATGCCATAGATTGGGAGTATCTTACATTGTACTACGACCTATAGCATATATTGATTGATTGACTGACTTGACTTGCGACACTATAAATTGGGAGTATGCATTATACTACGATTTATAGGAGTCTACTTCACTTTGTATCCTTTAGGAAGGAGATCGATACTAGAATTGGCTAATATTGACTGGGAGTATCTTGCATTATATTACAGTCAAAATCTACTATAGATTGGGAGTATCTTGCATTGTACTACAAGCTATAGAGGTTAATCGATTGATTGGTAGCCAAGTCTAGTATTACATTTCCACACGACTCGTCGTCCTTAGATGTTCTCCTTGCAGTGTTCTTATCCTTCTTACATATTATTTACTGTCATATTAGTAGGCATGTTTTATGTATCTTGCTAGTCCTCTGAGGACGTGATGATCTCTTCAGGTAGCTGATTGCACGGAGTTAGTTAGCTGAGCATGTGGTAGTTGACTTCATCTGCTTGATTCAGGTATTTTGTTAGTGTTATTGATTACTATCTTTCTCGTGCTTTTATGATATATCCCGCTTATCAGCTTAGTTTTATAGACTCATATTATTCTTGGAGTCTAATCGAATAATATGCTAATGGGCTGCAGACCATGACCCATACTTGTTTATTCTTGTTTCATATGATTCCTGAGGATTGAGATATAGTTTAGATTAGACATGATACCCTGTTATGGACAGCTTATACGTACTCGAGTCGGGCTGGAGTCCACTCGATACGTAGCTGGCTTTCTCACGAGCTCGCGCCCGAAAAGCGGGTGCGGGTCGTGACATAACCAATGCAGGCAAATATCTAATCTCATCCACAGAAGTAATAAAGAAAAGTACTGGATTAAATACAGAGTAGTCTGAATATCCAAATACAACTGAATGGAAGAATAAGTCTAGTGGAAACAATCGCACAGTACATCAGAATAGAAATACAGAAAATGGAAGATAACTAGCCAAGAGCAACCGCTAACTAGATAATGAAGCTCTTAACCCAAGTAGCAGCATACCCTGAATTAAGGGAACTCCTCAGGGATCACCTCGAAGTCCTCTGCAACGTATCCCGCCTCAGCTCCGGAACCGTATATCGTCGGGTACAAATGCTCGTCGGGATTTAAAAACGAACCAGGTCCTCAGGGGACATAGCAAGATACAAATAGAAACATGCCGAAAATTAAATACTGATATAACATATAGGGGTGTGCTAGCCAGTCTAAGTAAGTGCATTTGAAAACATTTTTGAAACGTATGGGTGGGTAGATAAGAAAATGGCATCGAGTCACAGGCCGATGTCGGATCACGAGATGATGTAAACATACATGCACTAGTATACTTCCCAACCGTACCTAGCGTGCAGCTAGTGGCCTCTGCCGGACGTATCCCCTAGTGTATGTATGGCACATAACCGGGTATCCATGTCCATAACCGGGTCCCCCCGAGGCTAGAATAATGTAACTGTCTGTGCCATACACCTACTAGTTGCCTTTCCCGCCCAGAAATGCACAAGTCGCCTCCATGACCCGAACATCTACTCTCAATGAAAAGTCAGCTATCTAGAACCATCACTACTCTATATGTGCCATCACACGTGCCACTCGTATTGATGGCTAGTCGAGAGTGTCAGTGCGTACCATGACTTAATCTCACTCGTTGCCGTGTCGTAACATGTGTCATGGTCCAGGGAGTTATAATAACAACTCCGCAACTGATGGTATGTCGTCTAGAGCTAAGTCAAATAGGTAACCCTAAGTGTAGATGCCATCAACGACTACGCCCGAGACAATTCTCGGACTCAACTAAGTCTACACTAACAAGAGCATAATGAAGTATATGTAAAAGCAGTAATACGAGGCAAGGTATACTTGCCTTCAACTCCGTAGTACGCAACCAATGCTCCGGTCCATCCTGTCTCAATCATGTCGTCAGAGAGACCTACAAATACACAACCAAGGCTTATGATACGCTAAACGAATATTCTTGCTTACACATCTATCCATACACAATATTGTGTATATGTATATACGTACTTGAAAACACGTATATACTAAGTTAAATATATGCAAGGGAATATACATACAAGTTTTATGGGAAATATGTATATATATGAATATATATACACAAGTTGTATATATATATTAGGAATATACATAGGCAATACTCATAAAGGAAATTATAAAACTTGTTGAGATGATGATGAGGATGATGGAGATGATGATGAAGAAGAAGATGATAGCGGGGGTTTCGGCTAGGCCATGGGGGTTGTTGTGAGGAAAGAGGAGGATGATGAAGATGATAAAGAAGAAGAAGATGATGATGGGGGGCTGTTGTCGGCTAGCTAAGGATAGGGCTGTGAAGTAAAGAGAGGAGAAATAGAGATGATGAGGAAGAAGATGTGGATGATGGAGAAGATGATGATGGTGGAGTTTACGATTAGGGGATGGTGGTGGTCAGCTGAAACTTGGAGGGTTAAGGAGAGGTAGAGAAGATAATGAAGTTTGAAATGAGAAGGGGGTATGGTCGGCTGAATAGAGAAGGGGGATAGAGAGTGTGTAAGTGTTGTAAGCTTTAAAAAAAGCAAGTGGGTATTGTTGGGTTGTGATTGGACAATGGGGGTTGAGTGTGTCATAACAATTTTCTCGTAGGATATTTGTGCATGGCCAAAAGAGGCTAATTGGCATGAATGGGGTTTGAATAGATTTAATTAGGGGATCTCTCCCTAAATTGGGATTAGGAGTTGGTCATTTGGGATTAGGGTGAATAGTGTTGGGTGTTTGGTATTTTGTAGGGATGCAATGGTGTTGTGTGTAGGTGTTGATAAAAGGGATGACATGGTGCTTGGTTGTTGAGTCTAATTGAAGTCGGGTCGGGTCACAATTGATCTTCGTGCAATAAATAGCTTAATTTAGTCATTTATAATAAACAAAAAATAAGTAGCATGTGGGGCTCAAATAAATGGAACACAAGTGGCATGTGTGTAGTAGACTCAATGTGGGTCGTGTCCATATCTTGAGTTGACAAGTTTGGATCGAAGTGGTGTCCCCAATTCGAGTCGAAAATAAATGTGACTCTGTGGGGTGGATCAAGATTGGGTCTTATGTCCGGAAAGTTGTGCGATAAAAAATGAAGCACAAGATCATTCATCTGAAGTTGGTTTTGAGAAAATAACTAGTCTTGTGCTTCTAATTTGAAAGTCACGGTAACGTGTATATGATAATCAAAAATAAAAGTGGAAAATCATTAATAACTTAGAAATTCAAATATAATCATATTAAATTCCTAATTAATCTAGATAATTCTAACTAAATTTTTAAGAGAGCTTACAATAGTATAAAAGGAGACAAGTCCACAAAATCCGCAATTACAAGAAATTTACATAGAGCTAGCAAAAGGAGATTAGGTTTTCATTGATATTCATGATTACATTTGATGGAAATCTACATGTGATGGAAATATATTACATGGAGGATCTCTACGGAAGACTCTGGCCCACTTCTCTCTCATTGTATAGAGCAGTGATGAGACAAATGCCCTCATTGTAGAGGGCAGTGATGTGACAAATGTCCCACTATAGAGGGCAGTAATGTCACAAAAATCTCCACTACTAGGCCTGCATTAATTTTTTAAGACAAGCAGGAAGGCCATCTCGAGTGTGCAGGATGGTCGCCGTGCCCATGCTAAGAAACTGCTGGATGACAGGGTGCCAACTTGGACAATCAATCTTAAACCTGTAGATCCAATACTATATCAGCGGCTAATACGTCTCGTATTGGGAATTAAGGCAGCTAGCATGTTGTATGAACGGGGATCACTCTGCTTGACCTCGTAACAAAATCCCATATCAGATCGATTGTCTCTTTGAATCAACTGACTTAAGATGTCCTTCCACGCTCCATCTGAGTAGGCACGAGTCAAGATGCGATCTGCACAAAAGACAAAATAAAAGAATCAATCCGTTTGACACGTTTAAAGTTACCCTGTGCGCTCGAAAGTAAACAAAAAATGTAAGAGCGCACCCATTGGAACAGAACACACAGGCACACAACAGACGTTTTTTCGTACAACATGTCTGTTGGACTGTGCACACGTGTTCCAACGTATGCTTGAAATTCAAAAGCCAGAAACATGGCACGTGCACATGGATTATGGGTGAGACTATGTGTGGTGAGCGCTTTGACAGTGCTTACATGTATTACGATGCATGATAGAGGTTAAAGCGCATATCATAGTGATGAATGCACCAACATGTCAGTGTTTATGTCTTCGGAGAGAAGTAAAGTTTTTCCCCTCTCTTTCCATAGCAGATCACTTTCCATCAACTAAAAAGTGCATCGCATCCACGCTAAATGACATCACGGCGAGAGCTTCGGATGGCATGCCGACGAAGGTGATGAGCGGCTTCACCTTGAGTTCATTCTTCCCTCCAATGAATAAAAGAGTCAAAGAAGCCTTGACTTCGATCATGAAGAGAGGGAAGGAAAGAGAAACGAACAGAAAGACTCCCTCCAAGAGCCTTATTTATAGGGTCGAACCTGCACTTAATGCAAACGAACTTGGCATTAATGGCGATGAACCTGACGCTTCGACCCTCGCAACGAATAGGTTTCTAGGGATTCATCTCAACGCCTATTTATATGCCTCGAATGACGTGTATTCTGATGAGAAGGGAAAATAAATAGTTATCTACTCATGATATGACTGAATTAACTGCTTTCATCCAGAAAAAGATTATGGTGATCTCATGTCGGTGCGCGCCCCACTCTTGTTCAAAGTGTTTCTAAATTTATTCAAAAGTTAGAAAACTTTGAAGGGGGTCTTGTAGGCGTATGGGTTACGCACCTCAATAAAAACGAAGTGACCCACGCCTCACTTAAAGCATCGAGCCACTCACCTAGGCGTCGAGCTGCCCCTGTAGAAGCATGGAAAAGAATAAAGAAAGATCCATGCGGCCAAGGATCCCCATGCGGCTCAGAGAGCTCATGCGGCTCAGGGACCCATGCGGCTCAAGCATCTATGCGGCTCAGAGAGGAGCCACGTGGTCCTCAACAGCTCTTCCCTTCGTCTTCTACTGTATTTAATGCCTTGACGGCTGAAAGCTCTGACCAATGATAGAAAGATGCAATAATGACTCTGTCATAATGGCAGACTCCTAGGGAAACGAAGGAGATCCCTGACACAATCCCCCGAAACCCAGAAACCTTCATGCGTCCTTGACACGTGTACAGTCGCATGCGGCTCAGACAGAGGCCATCCTTGCGGCTCAGGCAGAAGCTATCCCATACGGTGCACGAGAACTACCCCATGCGGCTCAAGCAGAGGCTATCTCCATGCGGCTCACGAGGACTATCTCTATGCGGCTCACGAGGACTATCTCCATGCAGCTTACGAAGAAAGCACCCATCATGCGGTCACCTACGCTCATGCGGCTCAAATCACCACCATGCGGTTCAAATGTTCAGGGGCCACTCCCAAGCAGCCTTGACACGTGGCCAGGCTTATGCGGCTCAATGGGGAGTTGTCCTCATGTGACTCAGATTTTCTAAGTGGCTCGCAGTTAAGACACGTGGCATGATAATATGACACGTGGCATCAAATCGACCGAAATCTATCAACAAATCCCAATAAAATATTGGGATCAAATTAGATCATTTACAATCAAGCAAATCAATGACACGTGGTTGGAAATCCGAGATTGGCATAACAAATCATGGGGATTTATGTCAATCATCATTAATTACCCACAAAGATTTGATGCAATCACATTAATTGCCCAGATCTATTATATTCAAGATGAGCGGCCCAGATTTATTGATTCTTAGCCGTCGACTTCTGAGAATGGGCATTCATTGCAAAACCCTAATGATGCCCCCACTCTTATAAATAGCAAGGTGCCATTCCCTTGCAACATAGAGAGAACACACAGAGATAGACAGAAGAAAGAGAGCAGAGAGACAAAGGCAAGCACAGAGAGCATCCTGAGAGCATTTCTTTCCCGGAGCCAAGGTTGCATCCGATCGTCCAAGGAGTAAGGCAGAGCTGCTGTCGCTTTCCCGAGCTTCTATCGTCACCCCCCAGAATCTAAAATAAATAATTGTACTTAGATTGCTGTACCTAGGTTTTCGTCCCTAGGCTTACTTTGTATAAGCGAGTTTGTATTATGAAGTAAAAGTCCAGTCCTCCGATAATTGTTCTGTTCTTTTATATTTTATGGCAAACACGATGGCGACTCTGCTGGGACAAACTTATCCACGGCTGAGGAGTTGGTGACGCAATCGGATGCAGCCAAACTTGGCTCCATGCAACAGAAGATGGTCGTCCGCTTCAACCAACAGGCGTTCGAAGAAATGCTCACTGAGGGAAGCACTGGCCCGGTCCAGAAGCGAACCCGTACAAAGAAAGCTCGCAGCAAGTGGAGGCCAAAATCATTTGTGCCTCCCCAAGCTCTGGACGGAGTACTCTCTACTGCCCAAGACGGCGAAGGCGACTCCCGTGCGGCCCCACTTCAAGCCATAGAGGACTCTGTTGTCCCTAAGTCCGGCAGAGGAAAGTACTACGATGCTGGACTTGCAGGGGAAAAGGGCGATTCAATGTGCTCCAGGAAGAAATCGAACAAGGGCACTAGCCGCAAAACGAAGACTCATGCGGCCAAGATTGCCAGCCGCATGAATGATGACCATGCGGTTGAGACTGCTAGCCAAAGGGAGAACACTCATGCGGCCAGGATTTCTAGCCGCATGGAGAAGACCTATGTGGCTACGACTCCCAGCAGTATGAACGTTATTGATTCTAGCCGCATGACGCTTACTCCACGCGGCTCTGTCTTCGATCGCCTCTCCTATTGTTCTGATCTCTTGTGCTCCCAAGAAGACATGTCTGACTCTCTCCAGCACACCTTAGACTCTTCCTACTATGTGCCCTCACGCACCAGAGTAAAGAAGTCTAGGGCAGCACGAGCTTGGCAAGCTCGGTCCGCTGATCTGACCTCTGACCATCCGAGCGTCCCACATACTGTTATGTGAGCCTCTGATGGGAAGTTGTACAGAACCACTCGAGTCCAGCCCCCGACAGCAAACGGACAGAGAGGTTCCCAAAAGTCTCCCAAAACCCAGGAAGCAAACATGGTCGATCCGGACCCATCTGACTTGCGTGAGGCCATGCTCCACAAACGAAAGGAAAGAGAAGGAGCCTCGGGATGCAAAGAGTCCTCTCACGGACGTCACTGCACCCAAGTCATTGTCAACTGCTGTTGCAATAATACGACGGTACGAAAAGATCGACAGTCCGTCTTTCAAAGACTGCAACAACCGTCTTCAGAAGATGAGGCACTTCCCGTCGTCTCCTGCAACTCTGCTCAGAAAATCCCCGCCGATGGGAGAGGGAAGAAGACCAATGCTCCTAGCCCGAAGATTTCAACCACTATGACTAAAAGACTATCGTCTAAACGGGTGCCCACCACCGAAGTTTTCCAAGGTACCCGTTCAAAGACGAAATCTGCTACAGTGGGAGATTCATCGTCCACACCACTGGGGGTTGCTGGGACTGGGGGTAGCACTCCTCAGAACATCCATGATAATCCGATGTTCAAAGGAGATGAGCCCGAGGAAACAACTCTCCCATCAGATATAGCAAGGACCGACGTCCCCGAAGACGTCCACGACTCCCTAGATGAAGCAAACTCTGAAGCTGGGGGTACTATCTGTCACGCCCCGCTCCCGTAGGAGCGATCGTCTTTGCTAAGACGTGATGCCGCACGGGCCTAGGTTGCGCCCGTGCAAGGCTAAGTCCAGAAACGGCCGATTTGAGCTAGGCCACAGAGTCGCACAGAGTGTCCCCATTTGCAGCGGAAAGTAAATGAACACAAATTCAAATGAATTCAAACTCTTTATTGACTTTCAAGAAGTTTACAAGCGGCGCTAGGCCGAGTTTACAAGTCTCTCAAGCTCTCTCTCTCTGAAACATAAAAGGCGTGCCAAGTGGCTTACAATATAGAATGATTCATGGCGATGTTCCGATACATTATGTCCTGTATATGGTGCTCCAGCTCCTTGCAACGCTCCAAGGCTCTAGAGGTAGCTCCGCGCCTTAGCACGTTCGATGGAAGCTCTGTACCCGCCGACTTCTCCTGTTTCCTGCAAGCAGGCTGTGAGGTTATCAGTATATTGTTATGCACTGGTGGGGAGGCTAGCTCGCCCACAATGCTATCATTACCAAACACGTTCTATTTACTTTTGTACACCGTCTGTCATTTATTGTCTTTCTAATCTTGCCTTAGGATCAATTTCATGGCATATGTCGTAACCTATCCCGTGTTGCCAAATTCAAGTGTCGTATGGAAATACATGTATAACTTACCCATACTTACCGTTCGGCCTTCCCTGTTCAATGCAAACCAAGTTAGTCAACAATTCATATATTTCAACTTAACATGATTCACGTAAACATTTAGTGCCAAGGGCGTGTTCCTGCCTCGGGACCTAACACGTCATAGGCGTGTTTTCTCGAACTCACTAGCACGAAGTACTTTTGATCATTTGTATGTTACATTCAATGTCTGTTCAGAGGGCGCTTCATTCAGTTAACTTAGACTACTTTGATTTCAATGCAAGGACTTGCACGTGGATTGCCACCAGCAAAGCCCACTTAAATCTATATGCACCGGTCGCTGGCATGTCAGCCATTTTGGACATTTTCCCCTGTGGCATTCTCATCTATCAAGCGTGATGGCTGGTGCACCTTGATAGACTATTGAATAACCGGCCCTACGTTTGGTTATGTACCCAAGCCCGCACATTCTGTCCGCCCGTAGGCCATGATTCCGCCTAGGCCGGCCACGAAATCGTCGTTCGTTGCCCTTGGAATCCCTTTTTTGCTCGTGCACGAGCCGTCCACGACCATTTCGTATTTTATTATCATCTTAACTTAACGGCTGTCTCCGAGCCGTAGGCTAACCCTTAGCCTTAATGCGTTATCGACCAGGTTGGCGTCCGTGCAGCGCGGGTAGCGAGCCCCGCTGCCACGTGCCCGTCATACCTGTCGCTAACTATTTCTTTTTTTCTTTCTTTCACTTGTCCGTTTGTTCATTGATTCATTTCATTCACATATTTATTCATTCATTCATCGATTCATTCATTCACTTATTCTTTAATTCATTTATACATTTTGCAACTCCCTGTACGGGAGTCGCCTTAGCGACCCATTGGTCCCATAGTCTTTCAATGTTGCTATACTCTACTCAGAACGACTATGTTGATAGTCTTCCCGTTTTATTGTTGTAACCCATTCATTGTTTTATTGTTGAACGCATAAGGGACTTGTACGTAAGCTTGTGCCTTAGCACGAGCGTGGAGCGCGGTGCGAGAGTTCTCACATTTTCCATATTCTTTTCCATATTCTATACAAGCATACAAGATGGGATTATTTCCTTAGCTAGGTACGTTGAGTCCTTTATTAGCATGCGCGGTGTTATCGCCTAGCGATTCTAGCTATAGTGTCCGTATTATTATGTGTCTAGGCTAAGCAAAGACGGGTTCATCGGAGCCACCCACCTTAGCGATGTTCGTATCGGCCGAGCGATACTCCGAGCGCGCCTTTGAAAGTCTAAGTCTGGATACATCTTGACGGGCCAATGTAAGTCTTGCATCGATTCTTCCTTAGGTCGATGCCAACTCTTCGGGTCGACGGCTCGTTTGAGTTGTTGCACTTGCCGTTTGAATCGGCGTTCCGCTAGGGCGGAGCGGGTCATTACATAATACACCACTCAAAACAAGTCTCGTCCTCGAGACTTCCTGAGTGCAGGTCATCCTACTGTTCCCTAACTCATGTCGTGTGCGTATCGTAGACAATTCCTATCGACTGGCTTTATCGCTCAATGACATCGAACTATACTCGGTTATTCTTTCCAACTTTTGCGTTGCATATGTTTGGCGAATGTTATGGAACGACTGTTCACTCATTTTAGACTTGATGGTACTTATTCAATTGTCATGTTTCCTTCAACTTGGTTGCTATTGCGTTGTGTCATGGGACGATAATGGTCGTACGAGGTGCATTGTAATTTATCAAACACGAGGGTCGTAGGCTACGGCTAACTTATTTCTGTTTTATGCGCATCTCAACACCCATTTGCAGCTGCATTCGAGTTCATCATATCGCTGAGTTTGGATCGTGCACATATCCAAGGCGTCCCCCGAATACATACATTTCAACCAAGCTTAGCGACTTACGAAATCGGACAAGCTACTCATAATAGTTTCGAATTGCCGATCGTTTCACTAACTTCGATTTAGAACCAAACTCAAATGCATCTCACTATCGTTTTATCTCGATCCTCGAGATGATTCGATTCGCTTCTCAGGCGCTCTTGCCAACGAAATCAATACGATTTCTTCTTAGCGGGGTCGACCAAGTCTAAGTAATTTCTGTCCAATTCAAGATCAAGTATCGCACTATCACCGAGTACGTCTTCCAATCAATGATTCAATTTGTTATCCCAACTTTACTTGCGTATCATCCATCCCTATCATTCCCTTCATTTGGGGCCAATCTCATCGTCGTTCACGCACACTCCCTGTTCTCCGTCCTTATCTAAGTTTTGCTGCCACAAGTCTATCGTCCGTCCGAATGATACTGTAAGGTCAATCGCACAAGTTCAATCACTCGGCATAGGGTCGTCCGCCTATCCGCTAGGTCAGCTCACAAGGTCATAGTTACATGTCAAGTCCATTGCTCATCATGCAAGGTCGTTGCACGACGCTCGCCCCAAATCCTATGGTCAAACCATTTGTTCGCTTGTACGGGAGTTTCTACCCAAGTTTGTTTCGCTCAAATTTCTAAACATCAAGCAGCGTTCACCCTATTCGCATCAACACATTCTCCGCTCCCAGTTTGAGCTCGTAGGTTATCCTCAACCAAATCCTCGACATGTTAATATCGTATGTCCACACTAACAATTTTCATTGTCTACCTCTTTAGTATGTTTGATACAATCCACCTATCCAATTCACGTAGTCGATCACAAGGTCGTCTAGCCTTGCAATATGTCGTGCCCCGATCTCACGTAAGTCTGATTATCTACGGCGGACATGAATCACCATGTCGACATTTCTGCGTAATAATCGTCCTCATCGGGACGTAACTCTTGCGTTGCGTCTAGACTTGCTCATTTTCGATACGCGGATTGGGTCTACTCAATCCTCAAGCTTTCTCACTCTTCAATCGCAAGTCCTAACAATCCTCGAATTCACCTTCGCTTCAAACCACAAGTCGAAGCAATCAAAATTGTCATGTCAAGGTATTTCGAGTTCGATCATTCCCGCTGGACATGGATCACCATGCCAACGCTCACGCGGAACGATCATCCCAAATTCGACGTGACGCATATACGAGGCTGGAGTTGCACTCGCACAGGACAAGATCGTTGTCGTTGTGGTTATCACCGAACAATCAAGTCACTTCCTTCTCCATCCAATATTCATTTCTATCCGATCCCCAACATAGCATCCTTGAAAACAAATACTTCTAACACGATCATCATTCATTGAATCAGAGTACTCCCGAGTTATCGTACATCGATCTTTGATATGCCTCAATACCATCGATGATGCACATAACCTGACGATCTTCCTTTTGCAACGAATTTCGAGTCGTGCAACTTAATTTCCTCAATTTACATTGTCTCATGCTAACTCGTCGTCGAGCAATATCCATTCCAAATCCTTAGTCATTCTCGTATCTCCAAATCAACGTTTCCTATGCACGCTATCTTCTGATCGTGCTATCTTCGATCTCGTCCATGGGTATTTCATCCTAACTCAAGTTTCAATCCCTTCAACTAAATTCAAAATCGCATGCACGATCTTATATGTTTCCTCGACCAAGACCTCCATTCGTTTCATAGTTCTGACTCTTTATTCGATCGTTTCGTAATTTGTACTACGCATTCTTAATTCGTCCGAACAAAATCTCGTTTGAGACTCTCGAAGTCGAAACCAACTAAGCGTTACTCATTCCAAGGCTTGCGTGATATCATCGCTTGCCGACATACTCGCTCTATCCGCAAATCCTTTAGTCTCGCTCGAACGATTTATATAACGTCCATACACCGCTCAGGGTTCGAGCCACTCGATTAGTCACCGACACTCGCTCTTTTTCTTCTTCGAAGCTATCACATACACCACTCGGAGTCAAGTCATTCTACAAATCCTCAAAAGATCATTCGATTCCCAATCGATGTGTTCAATCGCGCGTTCGTCCATTCCTGAAAGTCTAAGAACCATCTCTCGTGCTCACTTTAGCGTCGGGCAAGTAGCGTCTCTATCAACATACGTTCTAAGTCTCCCTTATTCTCGTCCGAGCGACAGTCAATCTCGCTCGCAACTTGTTTGCACCATAAAGTCTAGGTGCGCGATAGTCCACACAACTTAGCCAAAAGGCTGCGTGCATAACCATCCCGTTCGAACTATACTTCGGTCTCGTGTACTCGTTCGCTATTGTTAGCGTAAGGTTATTCAAACACGTCTTGTATTTTGCTAACTCTTAACATCGGTTCCTTCCAACTCAAGTACGTCGTGGTTCAGCACAAAGGCCTTTGCCTAGCGATCCCGTTCGACCGAGTACTTGTACGAGCTTTTGAAAATATTAGACTTATTGTATGGAACATCCGAAGGCACAATGAGAGAGAGCGTACACTTCTTTTTCCAACGACGAGCTTTCAAACCTGAGAAAATTGAAATGATGTCCAAGGACGTAAAGCCGTGCTCTGATGCCAATCTGTCACGCCCTGCTCCTGCAGGAGCGATCGTCCTCGCTAAGACGTGATGCCGCACGGGCCTAGGTTGCACCCGTGCAAGGCTAAGTCCAGAAACGGCCGATTTGAGCTAGGCCACAGAGTCGCACAGAGTGTCCCCATTTGCAGCAGAAAGTAAATGAACACAAATTGAAATGAATTCAAACTCTTTATTGACTTTCAAGAAGTTTACAAGCGGCGCTAGGCCGAGTTTACAAGTCTCTCAAGCTCTCTCTCTCTCTGAAACATAAAAGGCGTGCCAAGTGGCTTACAATATGGAATGATTCATGGCGATGTTCCGATACATTATGTCCTGTATATGGTGCTCCAGCTCCTTGCAACGCTCCAAGGCTCCAGAGGTAGCTCCGCGCCTTAGCACGTTCGATGGAAGCTCTGCACCCGCCGACTTCTCTTGCTTCCTGCAAGCAGACTGTAGGGTTATCAGTACATTGTTATGCACTGGTGGGGAGGCTAGCTCGCCCACAATGCTATCATTACCAAACACGTTCTATTTACTTTTGTGCACCGTCTGTCATTCATTGTCTTTCTAATCTTGCCTTAGGATCAATTTCATGGCATATGTCATAACCTATCCCGTGTTGCCAAATTCAAGTGTCGCATGGAAATACATGCATAACTTACCCATACTTACCGTCCGGCCTTCCCTGTTCAATGTAAACCAAGTTAGTCAACAATTCATATATTTCAACTTAACATGATTCACGTAAACATTTAGTGCCAAGGGCGTGTTCCTGCCTCGGGTCCTAGCGCATCGTAGGTGTGTTTTCTTGAACTCACTAGCACGAAGTACTTTTGATCATTTGTATCTTACATTCAATGTCTGTTCAGAGGGCGCTTCATTCAGTTAACTTAGACTACTTTGATTTCAATGCAAGGACTTGCACGTGGATTGCCACCAGCAAAGCCCACTTAAATCTATATGCACCGGCCGCTGGCATGTCAGCCATTTTGGACATTTTCCCCTGTGGCATTCTCATCTATCAAGCGTGATGGCTGGTACACCTTGATAGACTATTGAATAATCGGCCCTACGTTTGGTTATGTACCCAAGCCCGCACATTCTGTCCGCCCGTAGGCCATGATTCCGCCTAGGCCGGCCACGAAATCGTCGTTCGTTGCCCTTGGAATCCCTTTTTTGCTCGTGCACGAGCCGTCCACGACCATTTCGTATTTTATTGTCATCTTAACTTAACCGCTGTCTCCGAGCCGTAGGCTAACCCTTAGCCTTAATGCGTTATCGACCAGGTTGGCGTCCGTGCAGCACGGGTAGCGAGCCCCGCTGCCACGTGGCCGTCATACCTGTCGCTAACCATTTTTTTTCTTTCTTTCTTTCACTTGTCCGTTTGTTCATTGATTCATTTCATTCACATATTTATTCATTCATTCATTCACTTATTCATTCATTCATTTATACATTTTGCAACTCCCTGTACGGGAGTCGCCTTGGCGACCCATCGGTCTCATAGTCTTTCAGTGTTGCTATACTCTACTCGGAACGACTATGTTGATAGTCTTCCCATTTCATTATTGTAACCCATTTATTGTTTTATTGTTGAACGCATAAGGGACTTGTACGTAAGCTTGTGCCTTAGCACGAGCGTGGAGCGCGGTGCGAGAGTTCTCATATTTTCCATGTTCTTTTCCATATTCTATACAAGCATACAAGATGGGATTATTTCCTTAGCTAGGTGCGTTGAGTCCTTTATTAGCATGCGCGGTGTTATCGCCTAGCGATTCTAGCTATAGTGTCCGAATTATTATGTGTCTAGGCTAAGCAAAGACGGGTTCATCGGAGCCACCCACCTTAGCGATGTTCGCATCGGCCGAGCGATACTCCGAGCGTGCCTTTGAAAGTCTAAGTCTGGATACATCTTGACGAGCCAATGTAAGTCTTGCATCGATTCTTCCTCAGGTCGATGCCAACTCTTCGGGTCGACGGCTCGTTTGAGTCGATGTACTTGCCGTTTGAATCGGCGTTCCGCTAGGGCGGAGCGGGTCATTACACTATCCCTTCCGACTCCGAACCAGAGGAGAACATTCCCACATACCCCGATGACTTCTCGCTACAGGGATATGATTCGGAGGGCACGTCCTCCACCGTTCCTTCCATCGCTCCTCATGTAAAGACGGTGTTCATGACGGACAGCAACCAAGGTAGTTCTAGTGATTGCTAACGCGTCGACACTCTGGAGGCCATACTACATGCCTTGGTCAAGTCTGTGGACGAGATCAAAACGGCCCTTCCAACTCTCCAAGGAGGGATGCCTGGCCAAACAAGTACGGGTCCCGCGGTCAATGCGGACTCGAACTCAGCGGCACCGAACCAGGGCAACAATCCTCCTAAAATGACGGCCCCCACCGCTGTGGATGAGGCCAGGGAAGCAAGAAGAGAGGTCCGGGAGCTCCGAGCCATGTTTCACGCTCGAGAAACCTCTCAAGACCTCAGAATACGGCAACCATACCCTGCAGCATAGAGGGATGTCCCCTTCCCACCAAGATATAAGTCGTTCAATATCAATCCTTATGATGGCAAGACCTCCGCAAGTCGGTACATCTCTTACTTCGAGGTCACCTCCGACCATTTGCCCCATGACGATGCCATCCTTACACGATTATTCATCGGGGCATTGGAAGGAGTCGCCTTCGATTGGTATCGCAACCTGTCGGACAACTGCATCCACTCCTTCGCCAGCTTCAAGCACAAGTTCTTGGAGACATTTTACGAAGTAGGACAGGACATCACGATGTCCACCCTCATGGATGTCGTCCAAGGGGAGAAAGAGCTGAGAAGGAACTATATTGGTTATAAACTATCTCGAAATTCGTCACCCATAGCGTCGGTCTACTCGACTGTCAGCACAAAAGCCCTGCCCCTCGGGGGTATATCCCTCTGATGGTGTGGGGCATGGTGCTGCGCTATAGGTGGCCTAGCTCCCTCTATATAATCCATGATACTCAAGTATCATCCACACTGATATTCTATTCAATCATACTAGGGTACCATCTATATGGTATCTATTCTAAAATCTGATAATCATACCCGTCTATCCAGAACCCTGTTATCAGAATCCTCGTTACGCCAGTAAGTACTACAGTGATAATCCTTAGAGTCTGCGACTAAGGTACATACCTCTAGAATCATGGTATTTAAAATTTTTGCATTGCCGCTAGGTTGGCTGCAAAAACCTTAAATTCCCACACCCGAAAAATATATCTAAAATTAGACTCTATCTCATCGCCAAACCAGCTAATATGGCTACTCTAGATTCTATGATGACTGAGGCAACCTAGCCCATAATGTTATCTTGGTAGAAAATCAAGTCAATAATGAATACCAAGAATCAAATTCAACGATGAACAAGGAAGTAGACAGAAACTGTCGGAATCGAATTTCAAAATAGTTTATAACGAGATTCTCAAGGGTCATCCCAGAAATCTTCTCAAGTAGTCCTAAATGTGATTGAGTACTCTCTCAACTAAAGCCTATTCCTTAGTTCCTATCGCAGGCTGTAGTGATATTCTAATTCGAATACCACTACATAAACTCGACCTGCATGGGCCACCACTAAAAACGTATCACTACCCGCACCCTGTGTAGGGGCACGAGAAGTGGGTACGTCCAGCCTACGCCGCAGTGTCGGTGGTAGAACGCTGTCCTAGTTTACTATCTAATCAACAACTCACGCAATTATATAATGTACTTGTCAAAACTCAACTCCGAATGGAGGACAAGTATAGATATAATGAAATCTCAATCACAGTCTAAGCACGATAAGATAACACAGAAGTTTATAACTAAAAACTAAATAACAACATTTATAAACTACTAAATAATAATATCTCAAACAAACTCAGATACAAACTCGAATCTCAAGTTATTACAATTCAAGTTCTAAAACATGAAAACTAAACCAAGTCTACTAGCTAGTCTCCCGATCACTCCTGAGTGTCTGGGCCAAAGGTAGCTAAGCGATCTCCTGTTCCAAGGCAAGTAGGGCAAATGTCCTCAGGGCAATCATCTGTAATATTTTCAACAGGTCCAGTCAGGACAGGAACGAGTAAAATTCATCAAGAAATTCCAAGTAAATAATAGAGAACTATAAAGCAGTTATAGACAGTTATATTGATGAATATGGCAGTTTTATACAGGTAGTGATGTAGAGAAGCAGTTAGGGTACAATGAAAGTAAGGTAACTAAACAAGAAGAGAAACATAGCAAAGAAGACTGTAAAATAAGATCTAGCTGAACTAGAGTAACATAATGAGTTTAGATGGTACAATATAAGTCGAGTGTAATCCCAAAGTGAGTCTAATACAAGATGAGTCGAATGTGATTCTAATCATTGTTCTAATAAGGTGATTCGAATAAGGTGATGCGAATAGTGATTCGAATAAGGTGATACGAATAGTGATTCGAATAAGATGATACGAATAGTGATTCGAATAGTAGTCAAACAATGATTGGAATAAATTCTCCAAGTGTGTTTTAAAATACCGAGTTCGACATATAAACGGCTGTAGGTAATACGGCAGACCACACACTCGCGAAGTGTGGGATAGCTATCGTTCGAATATTATTCACAGAGGGGTAATTCGAATAGGGGGATATGTCTACATGTCTAATCAGTATTTCCCCGCCCAGTCTAATACACATGAATCCATAATCCAACACATAAGACGAATACAAGTCCAACCAACATATGAAGATACAAATAGGGTGATTCGAATAGTGATTCATATGGTGATTCGTATGGTGATTCGAATAATAGAGGTAAGACGAGTAAGTATGTGTGTCGCATACATGGATTCAGAAATAAAAATACGTGTTTGTAATAGAGAATCATATACAGCTAACTAGAACTGAAGTATAGTAATTAACAAATAAATGAGAGAACTATCAGAGAATGTACTCGTCTGATACTCTGAAAAGAGTAGTATAATATCAGATGTCTGCAACAGAGTCACAATGTCCTAAATAGAGCAGTATGGGTTATAATGTGTTTAAAACAAGGTAAATGAAGTTTATGATGCAATCTACATGATTCTAGGTCAAATCTAGGTCAAAGTCAACTCTAAGTCAACCTGGTCAATTACACTAGTCAACTAGGTCAATCCTAGTCCAGTCAAGTCTCACTAGGCCTAACCAAGCCTAGGCTAACAACCAAGCACACTCACAAGTCACAGAGAACACACATACCATATCTAGAAGTATATATTCATCTATGCATTCATATTTCACACATACATGCTTGCATTTATTTGGATATAATCATGCATATAACATTGTATCTACCTTGCATCATACAATTTCATTAACCATGTTATATTTCATTCTATTGTCTATATGCATATATTTATCACAATATATGCATATATGAAGGCAGCTACCTTACATTCATATTTCATATATACATAGATACATACATTTTTGCATTCATACATAGATATATAGGTACATAGATATATATATAGGCACATACCCACATAGGTTTATACATAGATGCATATCTATATACATATATATATATGTATTTAGATATATACATAGAGAGGTACATACATACTTTATATTCATAGCTTACATACATACATGCATTGTCTAACTACCTTGCATCATATGAACTGAACATTAGTTCATGGGGCAGGATTATATTAGTGGCATTTACTAGCAATGCAGGGAACTGGTCATCCAATTGGACCATTTAGACTGAAAGTTAAATATTGATACTAGGCATGGAAGGATGGGCACCAAGTCCAATTAAGGACTGGTTATCACATCTGAACTATTTGATAGGTCTGTAGGTACCAAGTGTTCTGATACTCAAAGAGATGGTTTGATTGAACCACAATACAACATATACTAGGACTGAACTCTAGAGCCCATATCATGCATACTGAAATCTAATGGAGTACAAGACAGGTACATATTGGAGCTCAACTGCATCATGAAGGCAGGCAGGGCATCTAAGGAACAACTTGAACATTCAGTTGGAAAGATCATGGAATAGGAAGAAGGTCTGGACATGAGGTGTATGAATGTTAAAGTACAGTAGTGCAAATTTGGTTTGCAGTGCTCATATGGGAATGCAGGATATGGCCCTATGGCAGTGGATGAAAGTGAGTGCAACCACAGTGTCAATGACAGTTTCCAGGAATTGAAAACCTAACATCCCTTATCAACCTGAACCCTAATAATTTGGTAAATCCTCAGATGTATATAGGTGTGTATGAGTGTCTAATGTGGCTCAGGCTTGTGTTTTTAAGAAAACAGGGAATGTGGTTCATGTTTGGCATGTGGGTGTGTGAGTGATATTACAAAACAGTGCAAAAAAAAAGAAGTGTGTCAGTCCAGTTTGTGTGTGTGTGTGTGTGTGTGTGTGTGTGTGACTTCATGAGGGTGGGTGTGAGACAGCAGTAAGAGTGTTCAGGTGTCAAAAGTTTGTGTGGCATGATGTGTGTTATCTAAAAATTAGTAAAAATAGGAAATCAATGTGATACATGGGAATTTCAGTTGACAGTTATGTGATAGGTGTCAATGTGAATTAATGTATATCAACATCACAGATTTGTGTGAGTGCGGGCACTGCAATAGTGTTCGATGTAGGGCTGTGTTGTGTGTACATGTTCTGGGGGTGTCAGCTGTGCATATGCATAAATTAGTGTAATGGATAACAGGAACCAGTGTACTTGAATTAACATGGCAATTTTATTTAGAAGTCAGAATCCATGAACATGTATCAGTCCTAGCAGGGCTCATATTTCAGTTTCTATCATTATCTATCACTCATGGCTCTACCCTATATTTCATGTATCAGTTAGATTCAAGAACCCAAATTCCAACCTAAACTCGGGTTTGAAATCCTGATCATCTCAGGTTTATATCAATATCAATTATAAGAAGGGAAGAAAAGAGGAAAGAAAACAGGGAATGGGACTGTATCAATGCTATTTCAAAATCTCAGTTTAACATCAACCCTTTAAGATCAAAACCCAATTTTATACACATGAAATCTCAGTAATTAAGTTCACTTGACAGCCCAATCAAGCAATGGGTGTAATCTCAGAATTTGGGAAAATGACAGTTTGTGAAAGTTTAATATCAAAATACATTTTGAAATCTCCAAAACCTTGCTATCCTCAACCAATTCATGTAACCATCACTCACAATAAACTACCACATATGTTTATGAATCTAACATAGTAATTAACATCAAAATCAGTTTTTAAAAATGGAAATTAATATCGGGATTTAAAAACACAGGAATGTATCAGTAAAAAAAACAGTAATGACATGAACAAGTGCTAAATCGAACTAAACCCTGTTAAATCTAATTCCAGTGTGATCAAGTGTCCCTGCTATAAGTACGTGTCCTGGGGGGGTATTTGTGTCCATGCAAATGGACACGAGGTGTCCAACAGAGGGGTCGATAGGTAAAAAGTTGACAGGTACGCACAGCATCGTGCTGCCATTCCTCATGGAATTGGACACGACACAGTCTACAAGAGGACACGTGGTCGTGTCCCCACTTAGTCTAGGTATTGGTCTTTGTGTCCAAGTGCCTGCACTGAGTCGGGGTCGTGTCGTGTCGACGTTATTAGGGCGTATCAGAGACACGAAAAATGCGTACACAGTGTAGGGCAAAACACGTACAAATGCGATTTCTCCGCGCACACACATCGAGGTCCCATGAAACTTTATAGGTGTTGTGTCAGTCATTAGGACAACACGTGTACCAAGTTTCGTGGCTTGAGTCGCCGTGTCGTGTCCGCTAGGACACCCGAACAGCAGGGCAGCCGCACGAGCCCCGTACGATACCTCGTGCTGCGTGTCCAAGTGCCAAAACAGTGTCCAAACCTGTCTAATTTCGATTCAGTCAAGTTGGGTTGTAAAATACACCAGTTAGGCTACACATTCATGTAATTTGTTTTGAAAATTAACAATATTCATTTCATTCAATCATTTCATCAAACACCCATTCAAATACACTGATACGTGTCCGATACGGACACGAAATGGACACGAATTCCTACCAAACTTGGGCTACACCTAGGGGAACCCTAAATTAATACAACTATGAAGAAAAATCATGATTTCAATGGGTGTAGATAGGTTTACCTATTGAGAGCTAGAATCTCAATGTAAAGAGCCTCGATTCGATGTCTTCCTCGGTTTTCTCCGGTTCAACCATCCTCGAACCTTGCTAGCAAGCACCCACAAGTATCCTCTACTGTTGGGGATGATGATGCAATTGATTTGACTCAATTTGGGCTCAATTTGGATTAATGGGGAGAGTTTTAGGGAAGAACAAGTAGGGCTTTTTCTAGGTTTTCTAAAGGAGGCAATTATTTCTTAAGTGGGATACTTATAGGAGGGAGGGGGCTTGTATGGCTGTTGAAAACATTAGGGTTAGGATTTTAGATGAGTGGTTAGGATCACTCCACCCAATTTCCAAGCTTCCTATTGGTCCAAGGCTTCTTTTCACAAATATCTTAAAAAGAAAATATCTTTCCTAATAATATCTAGATATTACTAACCTTGGCATTTAGTAGGAATGTTCTAACCCTAATTTTAACCTTATGACTAATCTAGGTTAGGTTAACTTCTAGGTTAAGGCTTCACTAAAAGGCTAGCACAATATTTAATTAATATAAATTACAAATTCACAAAATTGTCAAAATGACCAAAATACCCTTAGGTTAAAAATTGGGAATATGAAATTCTAATCACGTGACTAGGCTCCCTTGGTCATGGTTAGTCTCTAGGCTTAGCAATACTAGGGTTTAGCTAGTTAACCATCAAAATCACAAATCAACATTTTAAATAGTTTTAAATTAATTAAAAATCACCAAAAATCACAATATGATTTAAATATCATTATTAAATGATTATAATTATAAAATTTTAAAATTACCCTCATTTGGAAAACTGGGTATTACACCTACTCCTTCGAAGACGGCCACGTCAATCCCATCTTTGACATGCTCATACAAGGAGACAAAATTCAGCTCCCTCCACCAAGACGGGAACCTCGGCCGGCAGAAATGGAGAACCTAAAGTACTGCCATTACCACCGCTACGTCCACCATGCTACACACGATTGCTACCAACTAAAACAGTACATCCAAAATCACATCGATTCGAACGCTCTGGCCATCAATTTTGAAGAGGTAACCGTGGCAGCCAATATGGTGTCAGTACAATTTGACAGCTTCCCTCTAATAGAAACTCAAGACGGTGTGATCCCCATCCCTCTGGCCACAATGAAGATTGCTAATCTTCTACCTCCTTGGGATCAGGCTGCTGGTCTAGTGCCCCTCACCACATCACGAAGGGAGGTCATGTGGGTCCATCCAGACTTGCTATCTGAAGTGACTCAGTCCACACCATCTTCCACTCGCAAGAAGAAGAGTAAAAAAGTCAGATCCTGCCGTACAATCTCGGTAGATATCGAAGAAGTCACAGCCGTCATCACTCGGTCTGGGGCACAGTCCCAACCTGTGGCTGATAACTCGGCTGAAGATCATCAGCCCGCAACAACTGATGCTCCGGGACCTTCTCAGCCTCCAATGACCGACAAGCCTAGGCCGAAGGAGACTCGTTTTGACAAATCCCTCCAAAAAGAGGCACCGCAGGGGCTGGAGAAGCCCTACAACTTCGACATCTTGGCACAATTGGCCAACACACCGACCAAGTTATCATTATACGAGCTTCTGAGACTCTCAAAGGATGTTCGCGCAGCTTTGAGCGATGTACTCCAAAATGCCGACGCATACCTGGCTCAGGTCAACCTCACGGGAGAGAACCCGCCTACAGATCTCCAAGACAGCGCTTGCATAGGAGCGATGCCCAACATTGTCTTCACTCCGTAGGATATGCTCATCAAAAGCAACCTGCACGATCGCCCGTTATATTACACTGGATACATCGACGACGTAAAGGTAGATCGGATGCACATTAATCCTGTTTCTTTCATAAGCATCATCCCAAAGGGTCTGTTACATCATCTCCGCATTCCTATGCATCGCCTGACGCTGACAAGCACCGCCATCAGCGATTTCAATTCGGGCAGGAGCTATCCGATTGGCAAGATTCGCTTGAAGTGCCAAATCGGCGATCTCCAGTCGGAAGTCACCTGTTACGTCATAGACGCAGACACTTCTTACAACATCCTCTTGGGGCGCCCATGGATACATGATTATATGATCGTGCCTTCCATGTTGTACCAATGCTTCAAGTATGTCGACAAACACGGCTTCGTGAGGACAGAATTCGCCGACATCGATCCCTTCAAAGGGGTCGAATCCTACTACTCAGACCCCTGTTTGTATGAAAAGTCGAAGAAGCACCTTGGTGAAGGAGATGTATAAGCTCGTACCGAAACAACCACAGGATCAGAAGAACCCCTAACGATCCACCTCCAAGCTCGCAAACCTGGCAAGTCCGTACCCCTTACAGCCACTCTGCGTAAGGACGTGATCAGCCTCTTGGCACAAGAAGAGTAAATAATAATCCGGCTACCAAGGACCGGCCAAGTGCCAAGGCCCACAACGGAGCCACTAACAATCAGACTGCTAAGAGTCTGCCAGCCACAAATGGAGAAGCTCAATCCCTCCGATAAACCAATGACGATACGCCTTCCCAAGAAGAATCGTCACCCCGTGCAAGGTTTGGGGCTTCTAGCGAACCAACCACTCCCCGTCCAGCATCAGGTACCAAACTAGGGGTCGCTAGTTTTCCAACAACTCCACGCTTGGCTCCACCAGCTGAACCCCTGACAATCAAGCTGCCCAGGTCGTCCTCTCAGTCTTCATTTATGCTGGGGTTAGCCGAAGAAGAACCGGAGCTAGCCAAGTATGTGGCTGCCCACACTGATGTTCCCTCTGCAGATGATGTAATCCCGCTAGAAAAGATACCTTACTTCATCAATAAAGGGCTATCTTTGAACTACCTCGAGCTTAATAAGCTTTATACAATGTACGCTATGGAACACGGTATAGGCACTCAACTACACACACAGGTGACGAATGTTTACACCGTAAACCAGCTTACCCCTGTGGAAGATGCTTACCGCATAATCGAGGAAGGGGACCATCCAATTATCTTCGGCCGAAAGGACGACCCGCAGCCCTTCACCATAGAGGAGGTCGATCTCGAATCAGATGCCCGGAGACTGCCACTTTACCTATATAGCCCCCAATCCAAATATCTCATGCAAAAACGGGGATATGATCTGGAAACTATGCCAGGTTTGAACTACGACACAGGTCGATGATTACCTTTGAAGCCGCCAGTCCCGGCTAGAAAACTGCGAGACTATTACAACAAAACCAGATGTGGATTAGGGTATGTTACGCCCACAACGACCCCTGAAAGTTCTAATGAGGAATGCGACTGGCATTCACATTCAACCGGGTCACCAACTTCTGATACCAGCATCGGAGACTTATTCAGACAAGTCCTGTCAGTCAACATGGCATTCACCGACGCTTATGAAGAAGATGAAGACATTCCTGAAATCCTCGAGTTAGAGCCGTGGGCCCAACAGTTGGATGCATAATGGGAAAAGTGGTTCGAACAGAGAGAACCTCCTACTGAAGATGAAGTTATACAGGTCGACCTCGGCGATGAATCTTCTCCAAAAACAATCTTCCACTACACCAAAATGGTAAATTAGAAACACTAGGTATTTTTCAATCTAAAACACTTATTTTTTGTTCCAAGGTCCTGGAACATATTAAATATGTTTCGGATCATAAAGATGTTCCTATTATATTATATTTTACTTTTTAGAAAAATTATTTATTCAAATACGCTTTTGTAGTGTTTCAAATATGTTCCAAATTAAGATTGCACCCATGCATCTCACATAATTACTAAATAAAGCATCCAAATAAGCAACATCATTTTTTTCTTCAATCGTGTACAGCCAACCCAAATGTTCCAAAACTTTCCAAACTTTTCCTCTCATATTTCACAAAGTTTTTATCTCCCTCCAGAATCTTTCAATCTCCCTCCCAATTAATCTTATAGCTCCCTCCATCTTCTTGCCATTTTATAGAATCTTTCAATCTCCCTTCCAATTAATCTTATAGCTCTCAATTAATCTTATAGCTCCCTCCAGAATCTTTCAATCTCCCTCCCAATTAATTTATAGCTCCCTCTATCTTCTTGTCGTCAAAGGAAGCAATACCGCTGAAGCAATCCAAGGCGGACCTTGCTAAGAAGCAGAAGGTCCTGGAGTACAAGATCTTCGGCCTCAAGAATAAAAATAAGTCCAAGAATGTCTAGAAGTACGTCTAGAACATCTAGCAGTCCGCCCTGCCCAAGCCGAACGGCTCCAAGGCGGCAGCCATAGTAAAAAAACAAAACCCTAACCTAACCATAGTATTTTTCTATCTCTGTCAGTAATTTTATCGAACACTTTTTTGGGTTCTGCAGAAGGAGGAGGAAAAGGCCAAGGAGAAGAAGCTGAACAACCTGTTCAAGATCGCCGTCGGACAGCCCAAGGTCCCCGCCGGGGTCGACCCCAAGTCCGTCCTCTGCGAGTTCTTCAAGATCGGCCAGTGCGCCAAGGGCTTCATGTGCAAGTTCTCCTATGACCTCAACGTACAGAGGAAGGGGAAGAAGATCGACGTCTACAGCAACAAGCATGACGGTAAGGCTCGCTCTCTCCCTCCCTCTCCCTCCGGTTTCTTCTTCCCGTGCAATATTATGCTATTTTTCGTAAAAATTAATTGTTGGTACGTCACAGAATACGGTTTCGTTGCCAAGATTGCATCTTGAATGCGTAAACTCTGTTAAGTTTGTGCTTAGGCGGACACGAGGTCGAAAAATATTGTTGTATGTTGTTTTAGGGGTTTTAAACTGAAATAATGTAATTAAAAAAATGTTGTTGTATGCTATTTTAGGGGTTCATAATTATGGTTATTGTTTTATGCATGTTTGTAAGCACTTCTTGGATGCAGTAGAAAAGAAACAGTACAGCTGGTTATGGGTTTGTCCCAATGGTAATAAATAGTGCCACTATAGGCATGCTTTACCCCTGGATATGTCTTGAAGTCTCAGATGAAGGCTTTATTGGATGAAGAATCAGAAAAGATAACCACTGAAGAGGAGATTGAAAATCAAGTAATTGCTATATTTTTTGAAGTAGTTCTTTCTAAAATCCATTACTTATGTGAAATTACAATTTTGGCAACCTCTTGTTATTTAAAGCTAATGACTCTCTATTGAGATGACAACTAGCTTTTCTCCAATAGCAGGTGAAAGTTGCTACAACAACTCCTATGACTCCTGAATTATTCTTTCAATAGAAAGGAAAAAGATGGAAGAAAGAGATGCTGGTCAAGCTGCAAAGAGGCCAGAGAGGGCTAAGAATGATCGTATGAGGTATTTGCTTAACCTCTTGGCTTTCCATCCTTGAAGATTCTAATTTGATTTAACTAACCGGTCAAAACTATTTTCTTTTCAGCGACCATGAGCTATTCTATTCCAGATGCTAGTTTGTTTGTGGATGATATTGAAGCATGTGAGAAATACCAAAGAGAACCTGAGGATAGCGAAGATAAGGTATCCCCTATTTGTTTTCTTTTATGGTAATAGTTTGCTTGTGTAAAGATGAGAACATTATAATACAACAAGCCATTCTCTGTGAAGTGTCATTATGGATATGGTAGACATAGCCACATGTTATTACTGCAAAGTAGGATTGAAGAACAAAGGTAATGAGACGACGATTCATAATTGTGTGCATGCTTGTGTATTATGCACACAAATAATGGTCTATACCATATTAACGTGATACATATGATGCATACTAAAAAAATGGTACATAACATCACAGACAAAAAGACATGGATTTACCATAAATTTGTTAAGTTTTATCAACATCAGTTTTTTTATCAATTATTAATCTTATCTGTAAAGTTATGTATGGTAATTATGACCTTTCATACAGCGGTTTGACTTTTGGCATCAATATGAATTAGTTCTTTGTTTTAATCCTCTCATAAGAAAAGCTTATCTTTCCTGTGAACTTATAGGAAGGTTTTTATATTTGTCCAATGTTTCAAAGGATTGTTTCACAAGTTCGTTTGAAGATCTCACCAAACGAGGAAGGGTTTGAAGATCTCGCCAATCACAAATCTTCATACTCGCGTAAGGTCGCCATCGAGGAAGGGTTTGAAGATCGCTATCTGCGTATGATGGCCGTCGAGGAAGGATTTGCATCTCAGGGCTGAAAAGGGTTTGAAGGGCTTACCATCATGCACCGAAGAACGGTTTGTTCTTTATATTTCCTTTGTTTTTTTGGTTTAATTTTTCAATTTCACCATGCCGCTCTCTCTCCCTCTCTCTCTCTCTCTCTGTATGTATGTATGCTAATTTTTCAATATATATTTAAGTAGTGTAATTTTTGTTTTTATTTTTCCCCAATTTACTCCAAGTGACTTTGTTCTCCATACACAGATAAAGGTTGTGTTCGTTAATTACTTTTGTCATGGATAAATTTATGCATACTTATGTTCTAAACTTACATGTCATATCACATACATGATTCCTGTATGGCAAATGCTTAAAAAGCAAATTCGATAAAATGAATACCTTGCTTTAAGCTTCAAGATTATCAAAACCAACAATTCTTATCATTATCAAACGGAGTCAACAAAGTTTATATGTACAATTATTCTTTTACTAATATATGCTAGTATCATATATTAAATACTGAATTGATAATACGTTACCTTAATGACAGGTCTTGTTCTTAAGTAAAATGGAACATAGGTCATTCTGCAATGACATAATTCATTGATATGAAATTGTTGCAATATTGTTTCTTATTAATTTGTATCCAAAGTTTTAATAATAACTCATTTTCACCTTTTTTTGAGTATTTGATGGTGATACCATCATCAACGAAGCCTTTCCTATGGATATTGTTTGTCAAAAAAACAACTCAAAGTTCAAAAATCTCAACTAAAATATTTCCAGTTACCATCGATGACTGGCAAACTGAAGTCACCCTCTAAGAGTTAGTAGCACATTCATGGAAATGCAACTTTGGCAAGAGAGGGCTTTGGTTGCCTTGTCATGAAACCTTGAGGACGAGATGGCACATAGAATGACCTATCGTATAGGTAGAACAATTTGAACTAACATTCCAACATGGACATGACACATTCAAGGCACCACTTTGGAGTGTTTGAGAACAAGCATATGGTGTACTTTTAACTTATGAATGGTGAAGTTGACAATGATCATTGACCTAGGTCAAGGATGCTTTATACATCAGTATCTGGGTATGCACTGGAGGATATGTTGCATGGACACGAATACGACACTGCATGATACATATACGAAGACAAGAACCTGGCATTGATACCTGTGAGCATTGTTTAAATATTGCTTGATCTTTTTGAAGTAGGTATGTATAAGAAGTATTCCTTGGTTAGTGAGTACTTGGTGTTGGCATTAAATTGTTGCAAGGTATCTCCTTGCATCGTGCTAATTGACTTCCACGGGATGAAGGTTGATATGAACTTGAATTTGGTTAACTGATGTTGGAGTTCTTTTATAGCAAAGCTAAAATTATCTCTTACCTTTGTAGGATGTTGCAGTTAAAGTACTTTCAAAGCAGGAATATTCAGATGAAGTTATAATTTGCTTTAGGCAAGAGGTAACATGCAAATTCAAATAACATTTTCTTTATTTAATATTTTGATTGTAAACTTAACTTGGTATATGACTAATTAAGAAGCTGCATATGTTCATGCACAAAGTAGTTTGCTGCAGAAATGTTTCTTCATGGTTGACTGCAACTTTATGTATTTGTAACATTGATATAAGAGTCCAATTTGCATGTCATATAAATCTTAGAAAATTATAGTCTAGTTAATGCATGATTTAAAACTGGTTTGTATGAAACTTAGTTGTGCAATTATGAGAATGAGACATGTTAGCAAGCTAAAAAACATGGGAGCATTGCACCCACCTTGATCATTTTCTAGCTCAATTCCCGAATTTGTTTGGCATCTTATCTTGTAGTTGTCAAACTATTTTACTTCAGGTGTCACAAGTGTGATAAATAATTGATACATTCATGTCTATTGGTTGCTTTGCGGAAGAAGAATCAGTCGTACAACACGGATACCTACTCACTCAGTTCTTTCTATTTAGTATTTTCTAACTCAGTGCTTGAGGGCAATACAACACTATTAAGGAGTGCCTTTGATCTCATGTTTAACCAGTCTTGTTCTCAAGCACAGTTTTTTGTTCTTATCTGAAAATGGCTTCTATTTTCCAATTTGGTATTTTCTATCTATAGATAATTACACCTCATATTTGTTATTCTTCATACTAGTAATTTGGTATTTTCTATCTATAGATAATTACACCTCATATTAAGGAGTGCCTTTGATCTCATGTTTAACCATTCTTTCTATTTGGTATTTTCTATCTATATATAATTACACCTCATATTTTTTATTCTTCATACTAGTAATTTTTTAAATTATATTGAGGATGTATTGTGGTTCATGATTGTAGGGTGCTATCAATAATAGGCGAGAGCTAACGGAATGCTTATTTGGTCAAAAAGGTAATCTTCCAATAAGAGCATCAAACGCTTTTCAATCACAAAATGACCACCGCTGACCTGTAAGCAACACTTATAGTTGAATAAACTGCAACATACATTACCTAGCGAAGCACAAAAAAAAACCCCTCAAATTAATGGCCATAATCAGCATATCTAATGTCATAAGCATAGCTAACAGAATACTTTACAAAAGAGACCTCCAGCTATTGGAAAGATTTTGTGAGATTCATCGAGCACCAGCATTTCACTTCTGTTCGATGTCCAGTACTAGAGAACCTAAGCAATTTCGGTGAGGCAGTTTGTTTTATCCAGGGTTCTGAAGGTTGTCTTTGTTTCATGTAGGTTGATTGGAAAAATCTTAGAGCTAAAAGAAAATGTAGGATGGGGCTCGACTTTGGTGACAATGTATGGATTGCTTGGCCTGAAGAATTGCAGGATTTCTATAAATCAATTTCTACACTTATTCACAATCTAGTTACTAACTTTAAATTTTGGAAAACGTAACTGTGCTTCCAGTACTAGACAACCCGGGATCTGAAGGTTATCTTTACTTCATGGTAGGTTTTATTGGAGAAATCTCAGAGCTAAAAGAAATTTAATGTAGGATGGGGCTTGACGACGGCGACACTGTATGATTGCTTGGTCTGAAAGGAATTGCAGGATTTCTATAAATCAATTTCTGCACTTATTCACAATCTAGTTACTATCTTAAATTCTGCACTTATTCAATTTCTGCACTTATTTACATCTAGTTACTATCTTAAATTCTGGAAGAAGTAACTGAGCTTCCAGGTTTCAGAAGTTAACTTGTATTGTGGAGGTACAGACAAATGGTCTACAGTTGCTGCTGTTAATCAACCTGTTATTTCAGACGATATTGTTAAGATTTATGTTTAGTGTTGCTAATATTAAGGTGCTTCAGTAAATTTTAGTTTTTTTTACTAGTTGATACTTTAATATCTAGACATGTTTGACTCAAGAGGTTGTTCATATACTCGTAGTTTGAATTTGTTAACTTTCTTTTATATTCAACATATATGTCATGTCTGATCAATCGAAGTTTTGACGGATACTCATATTAAGAATACTTTACCAGTTTCTAGAAAATTATTACACTATCAAAGAGTATATATGATTTACCTCTGGGATGTCAATCCCTATGAAACATTTAGTATGCAAGCTCAGAAAAGCTTGAGTATATTGTATGTATACAAAATCTTGAGTATATCGTATGTAAGCAAAATCTTCAATAGTCTTACTTGCTTGTTTTCGGGATGAGGGTGTCATCATAACATAATAGTTTTTTGGTTCATTATTTTGAGTTGTTTGTTGGCAGTAGGACTAAAACCGTACTGTCTCTATTTTTCTCCAATTTCTTTAATCTAGTAGATTTTGGTTCATCATAGATTTTCATAATAGTCTTTTAATTTTCTATTTTTTTTAAATTTTAACTTGAACTTGTTTTATAATGTTGCATGCAGGTGTTGCTAGTTGTTGCAGTTCAACTCTCCACCATTCAGTTGGAGAATAACTTTTGTGATCATCTGTCAGAGAATTAAATTTTGTGAATAAATTATCTTTTATGTTCGAGCTAGATTTTATAAATTTTGTAACTTTGACTTTATATGTACTTTTGGAAGACTTTTTATAAAAAATAATTTTGGGATAGTAGCCACTAAATATTAGTCTCTTATTCTTCAATTTCTTGATTTTAACTTAAAACTTGTTCCATAATGTTGTATGCAGGTGCTGCTAGTTGTCGTCATTCAAATCTGCATCACTCGGTTGGAGAATAACTTTTAGGATCATCTTTTAGAGAACTAAAATTTGTAAACATATTATCTTTTGTGATCAAGCTACATTTTGTTATTTGTAACTTTTGGGATCATCTTAGAGAACTAAAATTTGTAAACAAATTACCTTTTGCATTCAAGCTACATTTATTATTTGTAAGTTTTGGGATCATCTTTTAATGGCATTCTATAACGACTAATATTTGAAATATGTTATTAGTTGATTTGTATTAAGTTGACAACTTTGGTTAATTTCGTGGGCCTCTTGGTTGTTGATTTGGGAAATGTGTGGAATGCATCATTTATTGTGTTTTAATGGTAATTTCATGAATAATCATATTTGTGGTTCAAACTAAAAAATTTCTGCGGAATTGCAATTTGAAAAAATGCACATGAACGCTAATAAAGCGTTTCAAACTGGCCACATCTATATTGCAAAAAATGTTGCAAATTATATTTAGGAACGAACATAAAACGTTTCAAACAATTTGTTAGAAACAATTCAAAGGCGTTCCAAAAAATACTTTAGAAACACATTATATGTGTATAAAAATCTAATTTTAGGAACGTTTTGAAGTCGTTCCAAAATTATTTTAGGAACACATTATATGTGTTTCAAAATCTAATTTAGGAACGTTTGATAACCGTTCCAAATGAAATTTAGGAACACTTTATAACCGTTCCAATAATTGCAACGCCACTTTTAGGAACGGTTATCAAATGTTCCTAAAAATATTAGGTACATATTAAAAGTGTTCCAAAGAGCCCATTTTGGTGTAGTGTTCGTCAGTAAAAGCCTGGCAGACGAAGAGCGAGGGTCGCTACTGGAACTTGTCAAAGAATATATTGATGTGTTCTTCTAGAGCTATGAAGATATGTCGGGGTTAAATCCCGATATTGCCCTTCACAAGCTCAACATTCGGCCAGATGCAAAGCCGGTCAAACAACAACAGCGACGCTTTCGCCCGAGCATTATGGATGCGATCGAAGCCGAAGTCAACAAACTGATAGCCAGCGGCTTCATTCGTGAGGAACAACATCCAGACTGGGTTGCCAACATAGTTTCGGTCCTCAAGAAGAATGGGAAGATTCAAATCTGCATCGACTTCCGTAATCTGAATGAGGGATGTCCCAAAGATGAATTCTCCCTCCCTATCATAGACATCATGATCGACAAGACATGCGGCTTCGAACGCATGTCATTCATGGATGGCTTCTTGGGGTACAACCAAATCAAGATGTCTCCTGACGACGAAAAGCATACATCATTCCGAACACCGATTGGCACATACTGCTACACAGTCATGCCTTTCGGTTTAAAGAATACTGGCACCATATATCAAATAGCCATGAGTATCATCTTCAGAGACCACTTACGCAAGACGGTGGAGTGCTATGTTGATGACATCGCCGTCAAGAGTCGCTGTAAGGGAGACCATCTCCAGGATCTGAGGACGGTATTCAACCTGATGCGAGCACACAACCTGAAGATGAATCCCACAAAATCCTTCTTGGGCATATCTAGCGGAAAGTTCTTGGGTTTCATCATCACCGCCCAAGGTATCCATGTAGACCCTGAGAAGACAAAGGCAATCATGGAGATGGGTCCCCCGAGAAATCTCCGAGAACTTCGAGGCCTCCAAGGGAGGCTAGCTTATATCAGGAGGTTCATTTCTAACCTCTCCGGGTGATGTCGGCCATTCACCAATCTCATGAAGAAAGGCGTCTCGTTCGTATGGGATGAAGAATGCCAACGTGCCTTCGACATCATCAAAGAATATTTATCGAACCCTCCAGTCGTGGTTATTGGCCCATTGGTCATATGGTCAAACTAATTTTAATAATTGATCAAACTCTGTCTCGATATATGAAGCAAGTCAGGATGTATCGGACTCTTGGACATGATCAAGAACAGCTATCTACACAGTTCAAGACCGAAGCGATGTTTGCCTGTTCGAGTCTGTATTTCTTTGAGCAATGTATTTTTTATTTTATTGAGTCTAAGAATACGTTGTACACCGAGTCGTACTGGCAAATAGGCTATTCCAAAATGATTTCAAAATATTTTTAAAATGTCCTTAGTTTTGAAAAACATTCTTATTAACAAAAGCTTCAAAAAGGTTTTCAAAAAGGTTTTCAAAAAGGTTTTCAAAAATCCTCAAAAACTAATTTTATATACCTAACCTAACCCTGACAGAACTCGGCCAAAGTTCGGTTAGTGGCCGTTTTGATTTTTGAATTCTCTGGAACTTGGTCCTCCTGCAGTTGCGGATTTGACCGAGATTTCCTCATCGAGTTCTGCCCAAATTCTGTCGGAATTCTGCCAGAATTCTGTCTTTGGAATTCTTTTAAATAGAGAAGGATTTCGATCATTTCAATTCACTCATTCACTTTCAATCTTCTCTCTATCTAAAGCTTTCAGTCTTCCAAAGAGTTTTCTTGAGCTTTAAATTTCAGATCCCAAGCCAATTACAATCCTCTAGTCGATTTGCCAGTGCGGTGCAGTCTAGAAGTTTCTGAGAGATTGTAATCAGAAGGCTTGATTGAAGAATACCTCTTCACAATTGAAGTTGGACGAGTTCTTCGTATCAAAGCTCGCGTTGTAGAAGTTGCAAGGACTTCGTAAGAAAACTTGCGATTTTGCCAATAGTCGATTCAACTCGTAGCAAGAGTTCTACCGACTGGATTAGTCCTCAACAGAGGGAAACCAGTATACATTGCTGTCTTTGCGTTTGCTCTCTTATCTCTGCCTTTATATTATTTAGTTGTGATTATTATTCTGTGATCTTGCTGCTAACAAATTTTAATTAGCATATTTCCGCTGCCAACTCTATTCACCCCCCCTCTAGAGTATTGTGCTTTACGATTTCGTTCCTACAATTGGTATCAGAGCGGGTGTTACAGGTAAAGCAAGGTAACATTACAATTATTTATTTATTTGATTAATTGTTATATAGATCACAGCACAACACATGGCAACTGTGAAATTTACAAGTGAAGGCCAGGCCACAAATAGACCTCCACTGTTTAATGGTACGAATTATACCTATTGGAAAACACGGATGAATTTCATCTTGAAATCACTTAACTTTGATTTATGGTCTATTGTTATTGATGGCTATCAAAAGCCACCTCGTTTAAATGTTGATGGAGTTTTAGTTGAAAAACCCCATAACAGATATACAGAGAAAGAAAAGAAAAAGGCCAGTCTTGACGCACGTGCTATTAACGCTTTATTTTGTGCTTTAGACAGAACTAAATTTAACAGGGTGTCTATCTGCACAACTGCTAATGAAGTGTGGAATCTCCTTGAAGTCACACATGAAGGCACGACTCAAGTCAAAGAATCAAAAGTCAGCAGACTTACTCAAGAGTATGAGGTGTTCAAGATGAAGCCCAACGAAACAGTTACTCAGATGTTCGAAAGATTCTTGGATATTGTAAATCCTTTGTCTTCCCTAGGCAAAGATTATAGTAACCATAAAAAGATTCACAAACTCCTGCGAGCACTTACCAAGAACTTGATTCCAAAGGCTACTGCAATCATTGAAGGGAACGACCTCACAACCATGTCCCTCGAAGTACTCATTGGTAAGCTACTCACTCATGAACTGGAGCTACAAGATTTTGAAGAGCCTGCACCAAAGGAGAAGACGATCGCTTTCAAGGCTCAGCACAGAAAAGCTGCTGAAGGTGATTCAGACAGCAGTAAATCTGATGCTGAAGATCAAGCACTCCTAGCAAGGAAATTCAAAAGATTCATGAGATATGAGAAGACAGCCAAAGAAAAAAATAGCAGTAACAACTGGTATCAAGATGATGCTGTCTGCTACGGCTGCAAGAAGAAGGGACACATAAAGAAGGATTGTCCTACAAACTCATCATCAAGCAAGAAGAGCTACAGGTATGAAAAAGGGAACCTGAAGAGATCAACATCTCGGAGATATGCCAACACCAGCATATGGCATGAAAGTGAAGCCAGCGACTCAGAAGATGAACAATCAGAAGACGCTGTAAACGTATACTTTATGGCATCCGATCAGGTACCTACTGAACCTGTAGTTGATACATATGATGACTTCTCCTTTGAGCAACTAGGACATGCCTTCAGTGAACTGATAAGTGATTACAGGAAACTGCGTAGCAAATATCAGACCTCTAAGAAGGTACTCAAAGAGTACAAAGGAGAAATAGGAAGACTTACCGACCTACAAGCTGAGGTTGGAAATAATGTTAGTGAGTCTGGTGAGCTTTCCTCTATCAAGCTCTTATTACATGAGACTACAAAGTCATCTGAAGAGAAAGACAAAGTTATTAACCAACTCAAACAAGAATTTTCTAAAGAGAAGAAAAGTCTTCAAAGTGCACAAATCAGAATGGAAACACTCGCTTCTAATTATACTAAGTTGTATGACACTTCCAAAAGATTGGAAATTAGGTTAGGAAAACAGCCTGAGACTGCTGCTTCCTTCCCTAACACGTGTCACTTACCGAAAAATCGGAACATTCCCAAGCCAAACACTGTCAGACCTAATCCTATCAAACCTTTACCCCAAAAGGTTAAGCCCAAACAGGATTATAGGTATGTTTTCTTCTATACTAGAAAACCCAAACCTACCAACCATGCACACCACTCAGCTTTCAACACTCAACATGTACAATGTCATTATTGTGGCCTCATTGGTCATATTTCACCTGCATGTAGAATCAGAAAGCTTGTTAATTTAAATATTTATGCTTGGATACCAAAGGCTAACATTTCAGGACCCTACAAGAAATGGGTACCAAAAGTTTTATCTGCAAATTGTTTTGTAGGTGGAACACCCTTCATATGCTAAAAGCAAATGGATCCTCGACAGCGGTTGTTCACGGCATATGACCGGTGATGCTACATTATTTGCAACACTGTCGAAGAAGAAGAAGGAAGGTTATGTTTCCTTCGGTAATAACTTGAAAGGGTATATTATTGGTATCGGTGATGTTGGTAAGTCTCCCTATCCTGTAATTAAGGATATCTGTCTGGTTACAAAGTTGAAACATAATCTACTCAGCATAAGTTATTTAGCTGATCATGGTTATGGCATCAACTTTGGCAAAGACAAATGTACTATAGTTGATAGCTCAACTGGTAGTACTATCTTTGAAGGTATCAGGGAAGACAACATATATGTTTTCTATTTGTTGGAAGAAAGTAACATTTCAGGTAGATGCCTAATGGCTAAAAGTGATGAGAGTCATCTGTGTCATATGAGACTCGGTCACACAAATTTGGACACAATCTCAAGATTATCCACAAAGAAGCTAGTATGCGATTTACCGGACATTACAAGAAGGATTCGGTATGCAATCAATGTGAAAAGAACAAAGCTACCAGATCTACATTTAAGTCAGTAAACGCAGTATGTACTACTAGACCTCTACAATTGCTTCATATGGACTTATTTGGTCCTAGCAGAGTTGCTAGCCTCGGAGGTAAGCTTTATGCTTTTGTAATTGTAGATAATTTCTCTAGATATACGTGGGTATACTTCTTGACATGCAAGAATGATGCATTATCTGAATTTGCCGCCTTTTACAAGAAAGTACAGAATGAAAAAGGTTACATGATCAATCGTATTAAAAGCGATCATGGAGGTGAATTCGAGAATACAGAGTTTGAGTAATTTTGTGACACACACGATTTTGTACACGAGTTCTCCTGCCCTAGGACTCCACAACAAAATGGAGTTGTGGAACGTAAGAACAGAACTCTATCCGAAATGGCCAGAGTAATGTTAAATCAGTTTAGTCTACCCAAATATTTCTAGGCTGAAGCTGTCAATACAGCTTGTTTTGTTCTCAATAGAGTTCTAATTCGAACCAAATCGAAGAAGACTCCATTTGAGTTATGGTTTGATAGAATTCCATCAGTTTCATATTTTAGAATATTTGGTTGTAAGTGCTTTATTCTTAATACAAAAGATAATTTGGGAAAGTTTGACGAAAAGGCCGATGAAGGTATATTTTTAGGTTATGCGGCCAAGAGCAAAGGATACAGAGTCTTCAACAAACGAACCATGATCATCGAAGAGTCAATCAACGTCACTTTTGATGAACTGAATCAAATGACTATCGATGACAATAACGAAGATCCAACTATACTAAGCTCAACAATAGCTGATTCTCAACCAAGCTCGGCACTAGCTGATCCTCCTAGAGAAGATTCAGGAACCAGCTACCTTCAGAGTCTGCCGAAAAGATTAAAATTTACGGCTGATCATCCAAAGGATTTGGTAATTGGTGATATTACCAAAGGTGTAAGTACTCGTACATCCAGTAGAGATATTATTTCTAGTGGTGCATTTATTTCACAGCTAGAACCCAAAACTATTGACGAAGCATATAGTAATAGTTTTTGGATAGATGCTATACAAGAGGAATTAAACCAATTTGAACGGAATCAAGTTTGGGAACTTGTTCCCAAGCCTATTGATCATCCAGTCATTGGCACCCGTTGGGTATTCCGAAATAAACTAAATGAGAATGGTTTAGTGACTCGTAATAAGGCTCGACTCATAGCTCAAGGATACAATTAGGAAGAAGGTATCGACTACGATGAGACTTATGCCCCAGTTCCGAGATTAGAATCCATTCGCATGTTATGTGCATTTGCATGTTTTCATAATTTCAAATTATTTCAAATGGATGTCAAGAGTGCATTTTTAAATGGTTTTATAAAAGAAGAAGTTTCTGTAGCACAACCTTCAGGTTTTACAGATTTTAAAAACCCTGATCATGTTTCCAAGTTGAAGAAAGCTTTATACGGTTTGAAACAAGCCCCTCGTGCTTGGTATGATCGTCTAAGCTCCTTTTTACTTGACAACGGTTTTTCAAAAGGCAAGGTTGACACTACACTTTTTATTAAATCCTTTAATGGTAAGCTTCTTTTAATACAAGTCTATGTTGATGATATCATATTTGGATCTACTGATGAATCTCTGTGTCAAGAATTTTCTAAGTGTATGCAGAATGAGTTTGAGATGAGCATGATGGGAGAGCTGAAATTCTTTCTCGGACTGCAAATCAAACAAACTGACAATGGGACGTTCATAAATCAAGCCAAGTACACAAAAGATTTGCTAAAGAAGTTTGATCTGGACAATGTCAAACCTATTGGCACTCCGATTACAACTTCAACAAAGCTTGATATTGATGAACAAGGCAAGCCGGTCGACACACGTAAGCATCGAGGTATGATCGGTAGTTTACTTTATTTAACTACTAGTCGTCCAGATATTATGTTTAGTGTTTGCCTGTGTGCACGTTTTCAAGCTAATCCAAAGGAATCACATCTGTGCGCAGTTAAGCGTATCTTTCGATACCTTAAGGGCACTTCTTCTGTTGGCTTATGGTATCCCAAAATTAAGTCCTTTGACCTTATTGGTTATTCGGATGCAGATTTTGCCGGATACAAAGTTGATAGAAAAAGTACCAGTGGCACATGTCATTTCTTAGGCAAGGCTTTAGTCTCATGGTTTAGTAAAAAGCAAAATTCTGTAGCCCTATCAACAACAGAGGCTGAGTATATCGCCGCAGGACGTTGTTGTGCTCAGATTTTGTGGATGAAACAAACCTTAGAAGACTATGATTTATTTTATACACATATTCCCATTTTCTGTGATAACACGAGCACTATTAATTTGACTAAGAATCCTATATGTCATTCTCGTACAATGCATATCGAGATTCGACATCATTTTCTTAGAGATCATCATCAAAATGGAGATATTGACCTTGTATACATAGATACTGAGAATCAATTAGCGGACTTTTTCACAAAACCTCTAGCAGAAGATCGTTTCAATTATTTACATCGAAAATTAGAAATTTTGGACGTCAATAATGTTAATTGATTTTATTTTATGATTTTATTTCAATATACAAAAATTGTGTTAGAGACAAGCCAATAAAGAGTCTGTCTGTCACCACAACTACGGTTGAAGCGAAGCGGTACTTAAGAGTTCCCCGATGAACCTCCGCCAACTGGGATAGTACTCCTATAGCTAATCTGAAACAGTCGCTGTGTAACAAAATTTAATTTGTAAAATAACATTAATTATATTATTTTAATGTTAAAATTACTAATCTTTGAATTAAATATTTGAAATGAGCCAATGAAAAAGAAAGTATTTCAAACCAACCCCAAGCGAATTCGGCCAGACTTCGGACCGAATTCGGCCCGAGTTCGGTTGAAGGTATCAGGTTATATAACCAGAACCCGAGAGCCTTTCTTCTTCATTGCTTACAAACTTCATCAAACAGCAACAGCAGCCGCGCGAGAGAGCCACCTAACCCTAGTTCTTCACCACTCCTTCTCTTCCAATCCAAGTAGTGAAATCAATCCAAACTTTGGATTCGTACGGTGTTCGTCGTTCTCTACAACATATTCAAATTTCGGGAGGTATAACTTCATATTTCCCTACCTTTCAATTTCGTGCTATTTACTTATTTTGCACAAATGGCACCTAAGGGATTTAACCCCTTCAAGAGGAAGAAGACAACCAATCCCAGAGAGGAAGGTTCATCTTCGAATCCACCCACGGATTCTCTCTTTTTGCCAGTCCAATCTAGCGATGGCGCGTTCGACGGGTTTTACTTTCAAACCCTAGATCAAGCCCTACTGTGGTATGGAGACTTCTCCATGAGATCCATATGCACAGGCGCTCCCATCAAGTGGACTGTATTTCCAGAACACCGACCTTTCTTTGAGGCATTAGGGTTACAATATTTTGTTAAACTCTGTTTCTCCGTAGCAACTAATGCCATTAGACTGTTCTACTGTAATATTATATTAAACACGTTTGATGTAAGCACTCGTGTTGGAGGATTAGATATCAATTTTAATGATATTATCTTAGCAAAAATCCTTGGTATTCCCAACGAAGGTGAACCGCTTGTTGATATCACTGAATTTGATTTCCCCGACGGCACGACACTTACTAGTTTCAAAGCGAAACTCTATGCACCTGATCGAGTTCGCTCTGGAAAGTTCAAGGGAAACAACTTGAACTTATTTAATTATGAATTGCACCGTATCATTTACTCCACTCTCCTTCCGAAGTCTACTTCGAAGGATGATGTCACGTCTCTTGAATTATCTGCTATGTATCACATTCTTAAGGGGATTCCATTTTCTGCCCCTAAGACCATTATTCAAATGATGGGACGTTGTCGTACAAGAGATAGAAATCTCTCTTATGCGATGATTCTTCCACGCATCTTCCAGCGTTTCGACATTGATTTATCTACTTGTACTCAAGACCCTGAGCCCAAGTTTTTCAAGTTATCTCGTCGCAGTATAACTGCTGCTGCTCCTCCTACTGCCCCTGCTACTGCTCCACCTCCTCAGCAGTATGCTCTGACATTTGAGGGCATACACCAGCACCTTTCAGATTTGCACGTCTTGATGACGGACATGGCTCACGAACGTGAGTTCCGCAATGACACCCGTTATCAGACGATTACAAATTCTTTAGCTGATCTTCGATTCGCCCAGACTGGACATTCTGCCGGTTCCATTCCTAAAGATCCAGCTTTCTCTGGTTACCGCTGTGAGGATGAGGCTGTTCATGCCTACTTTCAGCCCGGTAATGCATATGATTGGTATCGTTCTGACCGTGCTCCTCCTCGAGACTATGTCGGTGAGTTTTACACTGGCGCTCCTCCTCACCCTTCTGGCGCGGGTACCTCTGCAGCTGGTCCTTCTGGACATGCTGGTCATGCTGATGATGATGATGATGATGATGATGATGAGGATATGTGATATGTTATCTGATTTTTGAGACTTAGACATTATCTACTGTATACATGGAAATGCTCCGATATTTCAAGTTTTTCTATCTTTCTAGACTTTATTATCAGTATTTCTTTTGAGAACTTGTACTGGATATTTATTTTATTGATGTCTTCTGAACATCTTTTTATCTTTATGAGATTCGTAGTTTATGGTTCACATCAGTTTATTTACCTAGCATCTTTTTCTGCTTTAATAACTGCCTGTGATATAATTCTTTGTTTATTATAAACTACCTGAGACAAATACATGCCTGTGATGTCATTCAAATTTTGTTTACTATTTCTATCATTTATCATGATTATTTTCTTGTGTTTCTTTATTGTTTGTTATTTATGCATTGATTGCGGGAGAGTTTTTCTCTTTTATAATTATTTTGCTAAATGACAACAGGAGAGAAAAATAAAGATCTAACATTTCTTTTGAGAAAATGCAGGATATGAACAATTTTTGATTTTATTTCAAGCTTAAATGTTATATCATTCATAGTTTGTCAATTATCAAAATGGGGGAGATTGTTGTCATATGGTCAAACTGATTTTAATAATTGATCAAACTCTGTCTCGATAAATGAAGCTAGTCAGGATGTATCGGACTCTTGGACATGATCAAGAACAGCTATCTACACAGTTTAAGACCGAAGCGATGTTTGCCTGTTCGAGTCTATATTTCTTTGAGCAATGTATTTTTTATTTTATTGAGTCTAGGAATACGTTGTACACCGAGTCATACTGGAAAATAGGCTATTCCAAAATAATTTCAAAATGTTTTTTAAATGTCCTTAGTTTTGAAAAACATTCTTATTAACAAAAGCTTCAAAAAGGTTTTCAAAAAGGTTTTCAAAAATCCTTAAAAACTAATTTTATATACCTAACCTAACCCTGACAGAACTCGGTCAGAGTTCGGCCAGAGTTCGGTTAGTGGCCGTTTTGATTTTTGAATTCTCTGGAACTTGGTCCTCCTGCAGTTGCGGATTTGACCGAGATTTCCTCATCGAGTTCTGCCCAAATTCTGTCAGAATTCTGTCTTCGGAATTCCTATAAATAGAGAAGGATTTCGATCATTTCAATTCACTCATTCACTTTCAATCTTCTCTCTATCTAAAGCTTTCAATCTTCCAAAGAATTTTCTTGAGCTTTAAATTTCAGATCCCATGCCAATTACAATCCTCTAGTCGATTTGCCAGTGCGGTGCCGTCTAGAAGTTTCTGAGAGATTGTAATCAGAAGGCTTGATTGAAGAATACCTCTTCACAATTGAAGTTGGACGAGTTCTTCGTATCAAAGCTCGCGTTGTAGAAGTTACAAGAACTTCGTAAGAAAACTTACAATTTTGCCAATAGTGGATTCAACTGGTAGCAAGAGTTCTACCGACTGGATTAGTCCTCAACAGAGGAAAACCAGTATACATCGTTGTCTTTGCGTTTGCTCTCTTATCTCTGCCTTTACATTATTTAGTTGTGATTATTATTCTGTGATCTTGCTGCTAACAAATTTTAATTAGCATATTTCCGCTGCCAACTCTATTCACCCCCCTCTAGAGTATTGTGCTTTACGATTTCGTTCCTACAGTGGTAGCCCCGGTTGCTGGAAAATAATTCCTGCTCTATGTACGCGCAATGGAGCATTCCCTTGGCACCCTGCTAGCACAAAACAATGATACAGGCCATGAACAAGCCATATATTACCTCAGTCGAATGATGATTGGGCCAGAGCACCGATACACCGCCGTGGAGAAGGAATGCCTCGCCCTGGTGTTCGCCATTCAGAAGACGCGACACTATGTCGCGGGGCAAACCATACATGTGATCTCACGAGTCAACCCTCTCAGGGTCCTCATGACTAAACCAGGGGCACTCAGCTCTCGCCTCGCTACATGGGCAATATTGTTGTCCCCCTACCATATGATCTTCGTCCCGCAAAAGGCTGTTAAAGGTCAAGCTCTAGCAGACTTTTTAGCAGTCCACCCAGGCTCGGAGTCGAGCAGAATATATGAAAAAATCCCAGATGAGGTCGCCGACTCGCATGCAACCTCTGACGATGATATATGGCGAATGTTCTTCGACGGCGCCTCAAGGACCGGACCTAAGGGCAACATCGTCGTCGGAGTCGGGGTGGTGCTGGTTTCTCCTTCTGGATTGGTGATCAATCGCGCTTACTCCCTCACAGAACCCTACTCTAACAATGTGGCCGAGTACAATGCTTTAGTTATTGGTCTCCAATTTGCAAGAGATCTGGGGGTAGAATATCTTGAAGCATACGGCGATTCTCAGTTAATCGTCAATCAGATCCGAGGTTTGTACGAAGTCCGCCACGAAGACATGATCCCATATCACCAAATAGCGATCAATATTATTTCATCATTTGAGGGATTCTTCATCGAACATGTTCCCAGACTCCAAAACATCGAAGCCGATGCCTTAGCAGGCCTTGCCGCTTCCCTAGCAGTGCCAAATCATACTCATCAATCGGTAGATATGATAGGTCATGAACTGGTCTGTCCCAAGAACAATGTTTAATTCGTGGCGAGTTATTCCGCTCAGACGATCGACGAAGTCCCGGACTGGAGACAACCATTCATTGACTTCGTAGTCTACGACATCCTGCCCGAGAACCCAAGAGAGGCCACCTCTATCGGAAGGCGTTCTCTCAGATTCTTCTACGATACAGAGACAAAAATGTTGTATCGCCGATCCTACGATGGATTATTGCTTCGATGTCTGTCAAACGCAGAAGCCAAAGAAGCCGTACGCGAAGCTCATGACGGTGTTTGCGGAGCCCATCAGCCTAGTCCTAAATTGCAAGATCGTCTTCCCCGAATGGGCTACTACTGGCCCATGATGGTAGCAAATACGATAGACTATGCAAGAAAGTGCAAAGCCTGCCAAGTCCATGCGGACTTCATCCACCAACCATCCGAATTTCTACATCCAACAGTGGCATCCTGGCCATTTGAAGCATGGGGAATGGATATCATCGGTCCGATCGCTCCACCTTCCTCCCGAGGACATCGCTTCATACTCACAATCACGGATTACTTCTCTAAATGGGCGAAAGCTGTTCCACTTGCAGAAGTCAAAACTTCAAACGTGATCAGCTTCCTCAAGCATTACGTCATCTATCGCTTTAGACTGCCCCGAAGGATCATCTACGATAATGGTCCGCAGTTCGCAAGCCATGCCTTCTATCGGTTCTGCGACAAGCACCGTATCCAGAATATTGCTTCAACGCCATACAATCCAGCAGCGAATGGGTTGGCAGAAGCATTCAACAAAACTATCATCAAACTACTCAAGAAGTTCGTATCGTCCAACAAACGCGACTGGAACGAGAAGCTTGGTGAATGCTTATGGGCGTACCGTACCACAATTTGAACAGCCACACGGAACACACCATTCTCCCTGGTATACGGGAGTGAAACAGTTTTTCCATTGGAGACTCAAATACCCCCGCTCCGCGTCGCACTTACTTACCAATTGATGACGGATGATAACTACCGTCGCCGACTACAAGAGTTGGAGGCCTTAGATGAAAAGTGCCTCCTGGCTCAGCAACGGATCGAGCTATACCAAGAACGCATCTCCGGAGCCTTCAACAAGAAGGTTAAAATCAGAACATTCCAAGTGGGCGATGTCGTTCTGGCAGTCTGGAGGCCGATGGTCATGACTCACAAGACAGCCGGCAAGTTCCAGCCAAAATGGGAAGGTACATTTATCATTGAGGTTGTATTCTCCAACAGTGCTTATCGCCTCGTAAAACAAAATGGAGACATGCTCATGTTGCCCATCAACGGCAAGTTCCTGAAGAAATATTATGTCTAAACGACATTTTCTAGATCATCGAGTCATGTACCTGCCGGTCCCGCTGAACTCGTATCACATTTTCCAGATTATTGAATCATGTACCCGCTGGTACCGCTGAACTCATATTCTAAATTCCAGATCATCAAGTTATGTACCTACCGGTACCGCTAAACTCACATCCACAACAACCCAGATTGTCGAGTTATGTACCCGCTGGTGCCGCTGAACTCACATTTCCAAATTCCAGATTATTGAGTCATGTACCCTTCCGTACCGCTGAACTCATAATCTTCCAGATTATCGAGTTATGTACCTGCAGGTGCCTCTGAACTCACATTTCGGTCACTCTTTTAGATAGTAAGTTATGTATGACCATACCTCTGAACTTTCTTCCTGAAAGAGATCCTCCCTCATGATCCACTACCCGCACTCCCAATGCACAAAAAGGGTAACAGATCCACAAATTTCCAAAACGGTCATGTCCTCATTACCTTTGAGTCGTTTCACTTCCGCCAAAAACAAATCACCCCTTTACATAGAACTTCCATGTCCTCATTACCTCTGAGTCGTTCTATGTACCCTCCTTCATTGAGCCCACTCCTGCCATGTCCTCATTACCTCTGAGTGGGAAGGCTCCGTCGAAGAAACCTTCATGCTTGCCATGTCCTCATTACCTCTGAGTAAGTATGTTGATTTCCTTTCGACTTATTATCCTTATCCACAACTGGAGTACGCCAAGGATAATAAGTCCACAAATATTCTCCGTCGAGTCCACTCCTGCCATGTCCTTATTACCTCTGAGTAGGAAGACTCCACGATAAAACCCTCACACTTGTCATGTCCTCATTACCTCTGAGTAAGTATGTTGGTTCCCTTTTCACCCTATTATCCATATCATAAGCCAGGGTACGCCAAGGATAATAGGTCCACAAATATCCTCCGTTGAGTCCACTCCTGCCATGTCCTCATTACCTCTGAGTAGGAAGACTCCAAGGTAAAATCCTAATACTTGCCATGTGCTCATTACCTCTGAGTAAGTATGATGGTTCCCTTTTTATCCTGTTATCCGTATCCTAAGATGGGGTACGCCAAGGATAATAGGCCCACAAATGTCCTTTGTTAAGTCTCTTAGTACAGGTCCACCATTCCCCATCATGCCCCGGGAGCCCAGCTGCTCCATGGTATTCTCTCTTCCGATACCCGAAACGCCCATGAGCACCTTGCCATAGAATTGTTCTAGGTATCCCCATCAAACTTGTTATCTATACCTAAAACCAAGGTATGCCAAGGGTAACAGGTCCACAAATAAGTCCCACATTCGGGGCAAATGCCACCACAACACCACAAACACAACAGGCAGTACAAATAAAGGATGGAATAAAACATATTCTTGTATTTGAAAGCCAAAAGAAGCATTACATGTTTTGGGACCACGTCCCTCTCAAAACAAAAAGGAGAACAGAAATAAAAGGAGAAAAAAAAGCCGACTATGGTTCGGCATTACACAACTCCAAAAGGCGGTTTCTCACTAAGGTGGTCCCCCGCTCAAGCCGCTGTCTAGCTCCGCGCTCAGCCTCCTGGGATAACCGCTCCCCATTATCCAAGTCCATGAGTGCCCGCCAGTCGTCTTCCAACTTCTTCAGGGCAATTTCCAGGTCAGCCGAAGCTTGATTAACTCTGTCAGCCTCCTGGATAATTAGCCCCCTGTCGACACGGGCAGCCTCAAGCTCAGACTCAAAGAAAGCTAACCTCCTCTGAAGCTCAAGGATCTGCTCCCGCGTGTCAGTGATCGCGCGAGAGGCATTCGCTTCCCGAGCCGTAACACCTTCACTCTCGTGGTTCAATTGATCGTACCGATCAGACAGATCACAGAGGTCCTTCAGTATGGTCGGCCTAGTTTTATCCCGAGCAGCCCTTGCCTTCTCTATAGTAGCTATGAGGGAACCACGCTCCTGATCTATAACAGTAGGCAAATCAGCCTGCCATAATACCTAAAGCTGGGCCACCAGCTGATCAGTCTCCAGTAATTTCGCCTCCAGAAGTGCAGCCACCCCTGCCCCACCGGGAAGGGCCTTAAGGATATCAATTTGACCCTGGGCGCATTGTCGGGCCAAGACGAAAGAGGTCCCTCTCTACACAGCAGCCTCTATCCCCCTTTTCAAGTGACGATAAAAGCTGTCGACCACGTCCTGTAACGCTTCATTCAGGACCTCTGTAGAGGACGGCGTCAGAGGAAGCATGTCCGACAACATCGAAGGAGTTGTGCTAGAACTTGCCACCAAGGGGACAAATTCTGAGCAGAACGATGCGCGGATAGCGGCTAACTCTTCCTCTGCCACCCGAAGAGCCTGGACACTTGGCAGGGTGGAGAGGTCGACTCTCGGAGCCGCCCAAGCAAAGTAAGATGCAAGGACCATCGTCCCCTGCCCGGCTGTCCCATCACCTGACTGGCCGAACTCGAGCCTGCGGGAGGCCTATCAAGACAAGTCGGAGGGGGAGGGAGCAAACTCCTCTCCGCCAGTGCCCCTTCGGCAGAGTCTGTCTCAACAGCGGCCATCATCGGTACTGGAGAGGCAGGACCTGTATGTCCATGACAACAATCATTCGACGTGACCCGAAGGACGTGATGATAGAGCAGATAGGCCTCTTCGTAAGTTAAGATTTGGCTTATCTTACCAGGGGAGGAGCATGGAGGCTGCAGCTCGTTCACAGCTGGTATGGTCTCCTCACCCACGATCTCTAAGTTAAATTCGGCCGGCTCCTCTGTCCCAGCCATCTCGAAGGAAGAGGCAACTCGATCAGCATCATCTTGATGGAATTCAGCAATTTCAGGGACAGGCTCACCGGAGCACCCGTCATCCTGAGTCACGACCTCGGCAACTTGAGATTCCTCTTCTTCTGACACCTACAAGAGGGAAGGAAGGTGATTAAAATCAAATCTAGAAGAAAGGAAGAACCGGTAGCGACTTGTTTACCTCCGATGCGGGGTCAACTTCCTCGACTATTTCCCTTATAGTTAAATTGCGTTGTCTGGTCACAGCCAGTTTCCGGGAGCGAGGAATACCGCCAACAGGAGAAATTTGCCTGCTACGCTTTCGTACAGGGCCTGGTGCAATGGGTGGCTGATATGTCGCCATCTCATCTGGCAAAACAGGCGGCTGATCCGCCCAACATTTTCCAATGGAAGGGAAGAATCATCTGCATCATGCTCGTCGCCCTCATCATCCTCAGTAGTGGAGTCCGAATCTGGTACTTCGACTCTATTCTTCCTCTTCCTCGTCTTGGCCCCCTGGACCTCTCTTCCAGGCCGGTACCGACAATAAAACAGGCACCCGAGTTAAATCCGACAGGGGGTTTGTTCGCCATGACATGGTACAGAGCCACCATATACAAGATTTCTACCGGCGCCTTAATATCTGGGACCGAGAAAATGGTACGGGTATGAAATGTATCCTAGTAGTGCCAGGCCCTGATGCCGTCAAGAAGGCTACCTTCAAAACCTAGACAAGAGCTGGGACTGTCTAGAAAAAGATGGTTGTATCCAAATTGTCGGACAAACCTACTGGGCAGATAAGGCTCCAGAAAGACAGTATTGCGGTTGCGATACACCAAATGAGCAGGGCGGATGTTACGCAGCCACAGGAGCATCTGGCCGTCCAGAAGCTGAAGGGGCCCAATACCATCGAGATGTACAGCCGCTATTTCTTCAGCAGTAAAATAAGGGACAGATACGAAAATATTGTACATATCTGCCCTCGCCAGCGCCATTCGGCAAGCACACATGGTCTCGCTCTCCCAAGACTTATTACGATAACGGAAGATAAAAGAGTCATCGTCAGTTATGCCGTCTTCAGAGCCCGGTCTCATCAAAGACGGATAATGCATCAGCAGCCACCCCATCAGATAATGATAGGGCAGCTCAGTCCGTTCAAAATCTTTTGTCACATCACGAGCGATGACCTTGGACGTGAAAGTGCGAAGGCCACGGTATAGGCTGCATACCATGGCCGGAAGAAGAGCTAGCTTGACTCACGAAACTAACTTCACAGCCGGAAGGATGAAATTATGACTGATCCTTTCAATAGAACCAGTTCCTCCCGAGACTATACAATTTCGCAGCCATACCATCAAGAATCCCGCCAGGAGCACCTTTTTTGACAGTTCTTGGGTATCCTGATAAAAATAACCAAAAGAGTCGGTTTTACTCCCGAATCTGTCACTAGTGGTGGCCACCCTCTTGGACGACGACACCAAAGTTTGAACCGCCTCCTGGGATTGAGGACGTCAGGAAGTAACTCGACCTAAGGCACCCATCGTGAAGAGATAGCGCACCCAGTCCTTGGTATGCGGAGCATACCCTTCCAAGCTGCTGTCCTTTTTGGCTATCTGCTAACACATGCTATAGTGGCACAATATCTCTTGATAAATAGCCACGAAGCCTGGATACCGTCCCTCCAACTCTACGAACTCCTCATTCGTAGGAGTATACGCCTCAAAAGCTTCGTCCCCCAAGGAAGCTTGGAGACCGCGTGCATTTCATGGAGCGCAAGCCCTATTTCCCCTACGGGTGTATAGAAGGTTCCCGTACGGCGGTTATACATCTCCAGCAGAGATATGAATAATCTCTTGTTTATGGGCAAGCCATGGCTGGTGCCCCGAATAGCATGATAAAGTCCAATCTCACACAGGAAGGCCTTATACTTTCGCAAGATCTACGTAGACAGATTGTTCCATGAGGGAATAGGGTATATCCAACTCGGGAGCGCCAACCGGCCAATGGGATAGGAGCCCTTTCGAGCAAGTTGGTTCATAAAAGTGTCGGCTGCAGAAAATATGAAATTGGGACCCGGCACATTAAGTACCTGGGGCCAATCCCATTACAGAACGGCTGGTGTGCACCTTGCCCGCACACACTGACTTCATACTATTGTTATAATGGATGTCTCCCACAAATATCCTACTTCGGGTAGGAGTTAAAGACTCCTCCATCTTCCGGTCCAACGGGAGCATATTGAACCAAGATAATGGGAAGTGACGCTCCATTTGGGGGATGCGGATCGCCATCCCATTAGAAACAAAACTCCAGTTCTCTGACACATCCAGAACCTGACTGTTCTACACAGTCAAGGCATCTCCGAAGAAGAACGCAGGCTTCAAGTATTCCCCTTCTAATTTCCCCGAGTTTATCATAGCATTAAGAAAATAGAAAGGCTGGTTCTTGAGGGCATTCAATCTCGCCGGAGGCTCGTCACTAGGAAACTGGTCCGCCACATGTCTAACTATATGGTCGTACCTATAACCTAGAGCAGCTTGGGCACGACCTACCAGGAGTTCTCCAGTAGCATTAACCGGCAAATTCACTAAAAAGAAGACAGAAGAAAATAAGTTAAAAAGACGAACAAAAAGAACTGACGGGTGTTTTTCGAGCTTATGTGGCTCCAACTTAACGAAGCCTCATGCGGCTCAAGCTCAGAAGAACACTTATGCGGCACCGTTCAGTGAAGGTTCATGCGACAGTGCTCTCATAGGGCCCTCAGAGTTCGGATAAGTTCGTGCGGACCATGTGATAGATAAATTTGTGCGAATCTATGCGGCTCAGAGTAGCTTATGCAGCTTCGTTGGAGAAGCGCATATGCGGTCACAGTGGCGATTCTTATGCGGCTCGCGGCTCGGCCATAGGACGAACATGCGGCTCACGTGAAGATAAAGGCTCGCGCATAAAGCATGTGACGTAGCCATAGCAGTTAGGGTTAACTAGCATAACGTCCTTCCCAGCAATAGGGGGATGGACGTCAGGGTGAACAGCGGGCACGTCGGTTGGCGGAGAAGCGGCCGCAGTCGAAGTAGAAGCAGCCTTCTTACCCTTCGACGCCGTAGTCGACGAAGACGCCGCCTTCTTATCCTTCGCCGCAACGGTCTTCTTGGAGCCATTGATGATCGAAGAAGAAGAGGATAATAATCGGGGTAGAGAAAGTTCGAAGCAGAGGAGAAAGTAAAGAAGTTTTCTCTCTTAGAATCCTCTTATTTATAGGAGGACAAAAGAGGAGGGACACGTAGACTAATAACCGCCTCGGGAAAGACGAAACCGACTCCTCGGATTTTGCCCCCTCTCTCATAAAAGAGATTCACCCAGGGCATAAAATCTAAAGATTTAATGAGCGGACCATTGGGATTTCCCCTAAAGACGGCACTAAAATGAATTAAAGGCAATTAAAGACAAGCACACGTGGCAAGGAGCTATGCGGCCAGAAAGTCCCTGCGGCTAACTAACCAATGCGGCTGAGGAGGCTATGCGGCTGGGACATCCATGCGGCCAGGACATCATATACGGACAGAAGAATTTATACACAGCCATGCTTCTTATTCAAATTATTTCAATTTTGCAAATTGAAAACTTTGAAGGGGGTCTTGTAGAAGCATGGAAAAGAATAAAGAAAGATCCATGCGGCCAAGGATCCCCATGCGGCTCAGAGAGCTCATGCGACTCAGGGACCCATACGGCTCAAGCGTCTATGCGGCTCAGAGAGGAGCCACGTGGTCCTCAACAGCTCTTTCCTTTGTCTTCTACTGCATTTAATGCCTTGACGGCTGACAGCTCAGACCAATGACAAAAAGATGTAATAATGACTCTGTCATAATGGCAGACTCCTAAGGAAACGAAGGAGATCCTTGACACAATCCCCCGAAACCCAGAAACCTTCATGCGTCCTTGACACGTGTACAGTCGCATGCGGCTCAGACAGAGGCCATCCTTGCGGCTCAGGCAGAAGCTGTCCCATGTGGTTCACGAGAACTACCCCATGCGGCTCAAGAAGAGGCTATCTCCATGCGGCTCACGAGGACTATCTCCATGCGGCTCACGAGGACTATCTCCATGCAGCTCACGAAGAAAGCACCCATCATGCGGTCACCTACGCTCATGCGGCTCAGATCACCACCATGTGGTTCAAATGTTCAGGGGCCACTCCCAAGCAGCCTTGACACGTGGCCAGCCTTATACGGCTCAATGGGGAGTAGTCCTCATGCGGCTCAGATTTTCTAAGTGGCTCACAGTTAAGACACGTGGCATGATAATGGGACACGTGGCATCAAATTGACCAAAATCCATCAACAAATCCCAATAAAATATTGGGATCAAATCAGATCATTTGCAATCAAGCAAAATCAATGACACGTGGTTGGAAATCCGAGATTGGCATAACAAATCATGGGGATTTATGTCAATCAACATTAATTACCCACAAAGATTTGATGCAATCACATTAATTGCCCAGATCTATTATATTCAAGATGAGCGGCCCAGATTCATTGATTCTTAGCCGCCGACTTTTGAGAATGGGCATTCATTGCAAAACCCTAATGATGCCCCCACTCTTATAAATAGCAAGGTGTCATTCCCTTGCAACCGAGAGAGAACACACAAAGATAGACAGAAGAAAGAGAGCAGAGAGACAAAGGCAAGCACAGAGAGCATCCTGAGAGCATTTCTTCCCTGAAGCCAAGGTTGCATCCGATCGTCCAAGGAGTAAGACAGAGCTGCTGTCACTTTCCCGAGCCTCTATCGTCACCCCCTGGAATCTAAAATAAACAATTGTACTTAGATTGCTGTACCTAGGTTTTCGTCCCTAGGCTTTCTATGTACAAGCGAGTTTGTATTGTGAAGTAAAAGTCCAGTCCTCCGATAATTGTTCTATTCTTTTATATTTCATGGCAAACAGCCCCATCCCCAGCAAACGTGATGGTCATGCCTAGGGCTGCAAACGAGCCGAACCGAGCTAAGCTTTTGTGAGCCTGAGCTTGGCTTGACTAGAATTATTCGAGCTTGAGCTTGATAAGTAGTCTTCTAGCAAGTAGGAAGTATTGAGAAGCTTCTGAGTGATGATCATCCACTCGGTGGTCTCCTCTGGTGTCTCCTTGCCTTCAAATGGCTTTCGGGTTTATCTGTAGATAGCCACAAATACTGCTCACCGTCTGAACAAGTGTCGATACAGGGGCTGGTGCTGCCAACCTCTCCATAACAATCATCAAGCTCTATTGTATGGCCTTTGTCTGCTGTATCTGCTGTTACATCATAGTCATAAAGAATTAGAACATGTAGGCCTGGCCATCCGGCTGGGTGTCTAAGATATTGGTCCGTAAGGCTACTGTGGATACACTCTATGGGACATCTGAAGCTAGAATTATGGCGGTGGAGGCAACGGATCCTCCTACTGCATCTTGGTTTGGGAGATCTGACCATCATGCTGAGTCATAGTCGGAGGTGGTACAAATCCTGCTGCACTCATCGGATTGGCTAGAATCCCTCCGAGAGTCGAGTTCCCTGGCGTCATTAGAGTCATGCCATCGCCAGGAGTGGTGTCGTGGCATCGAAAGCCATGTGTCCACTACAACTACATCTTGCTACAAAAGAAGAATATTATCAGAGGAGTACGAAAACAAGCTGGATGCATAAATGAGATATTGCGAATTTGGATTTCAAAGGTAATAAATTTAGCAAGTGAATGAGATTTCCTAAGACTCCTTAATCCTAATTGCAGGCTCATCTTGGTAATTTAGGTAACGAAAACAACAAATTGACCTGCATGTGTCACCAAAAAATTATGTCACGGCCTATTTCCAGAATATATAGGAACCCTAGACATTAGCATGCCAACTATACAGTTAGAATAAGTACTTCTAGTTTAATGAACTTATCCTAGTCGTAGTACACTAAAATCCTACATCTACAATATAACAACCACACGTAATCTAATATCTCACAACAATATCATAACCACTATAATCTCATCCACAGGATAATAACATCAACATAAAGAGAATAATAAAATATCTAAATTAATAAAAATAAGTCTGACATCTGATACAAAAGATATGTCTGAATAAACAAGTCTAGTGGAAATATATCCACAAAAATAAAAGTACAATGCTGGAGAATAGGAAAAAACTAAAATGAAGAAATAGCCAAGACAAAGCTAACTAGATAAAATATCCATGACTCTAATCCATCTGTAAATCCCTGTATCAGGGAAACTCCTCTGGCACAACCTCTAACTGTTCAACTATAAAACCTTTCTCTATCTCTGGTCCATAAACAGTAGGGTACAAGTGCCCATCCAGATCTGGAAAAGAAGTAGATCCTCAAAGGACCGTAATAAGATATAAAAGAAAAATACCATAAAAAACTGTAAATAAACATGATAATGGGCTCATTAACCATATATGTGTATTCACATTGAAGACAAATTTGGTACGTATGAGTAGGTGAAGGAATAAAGCATAGCATCCGCCGGAAGCTTATGTATGTACTAGAATACCTTCTGACTGTGTTCTGACGCGTGGTCAACGGACGCTGCCAGATATATGTACTCTAGCAATATACCCATAACCGGGAAACAAATAACCCATAAACGGTCAACCACTGAGGCTAATATATGGCTTCACATACACCTACTAATAGTCTTCCCTACCCATGTCTTGTACAAATTACATCCATGACTCGAGCAATCATATCTCTATGCAAGTCACTAGCTAGACTCATTGTAATCAATATATGTACTTGACACACAAACTGCTCGTACTGGTAGCTAGTCGAATGATTATGCTCATGCCAACACAATGTATCCCACTAACAGTATCGTGTGATGATACGTGATAAGGCATAGAAGTTATTGAGAATAACTTTAAAACTTTCCAGGAATGACATATACACACTAAGTCATACACACACACACAACACAACATTGATGCCACCATCTATGGCACCCAAGTCAGACTTGGACGCACTCTACTAGTAACAAACTAGCAATATAAGAACAATATCATAAGATTAAAACAGTAACAAAATGGCAAGGTATCTTGCCTGGAATATCGATAAGAGAATAGTCTAACGGTCGCTTTCCAACTACTGCAACCAAATGATTAGGATCTCCAAGAAATAATAATAAAATAAATTTGATAACCACTTATTAATCTATAACTACCATATATAGCCACTTACAATATTTGGTCTCAACTAGTCAACAATCAACATTAATACCTACTAATGTACATACTAGCAATATTACTATATCTGACACCAAGTTATTTTAGGAAAATAATATGTAAATACCCAAAATATATACTTTTATTTCGAGAAAAATAAACATTAATTTTTTAATATATTTTCTATATAGATATTTTAAGAAAAATAAGTTCAAAACAAACTAGTTCATCAATCAACACAATTATGCCATGTGGGGTTCTAATCGGAAAGCAAATCAACATAAAAATATTAAAAAATATATTCTGGAAATAGTAAGAATATTTCAGAAAAACTATAATTTTCCATCTAATTAACTCATATTTACATCATATTAAGCTCATACAAATATTTAGAATTAAATGATGGTTTACAGTAGGTGTTTTGGAGTCCAAAAAACTTGTAGGATAAGAACAATGCCATAAATATATAAAAATCTTGCAAATATGAACAAATAATGATACTAGATTATAAATAGAGATGATATAGACATTAATAGTGATTTTTTTGAGAACAAACGGGTTCAAAAGTCATCGAAAAGATCCTCGCTCCGAAATTGGTCAAATCTGGACCAATTGTCATGCAACGGATGCCATGGCCAAACCGAGTAGTGAGTTAGCAATTGGACATAAAAGTAGATACATAGGGATAGTGATTAGTCTTGGTTTCAAGTCTAATAGATGAGAAAAAGTTGATGAGACCTATTTTAGAAATTACCAACCTGCTGCTGAATTCAGACCGAAGATGGTAAAGTTTCGGCCCTTTGGACGGGTTGTACAACTCTTCGAACACCTCAAGATGGTTCCTAGGATTTCTAGATGGAAGAAGAAGTCAACGGGGTCCCGAAAGTGGTGGTGGAGTGCATGAGAATCGAGAAGAAGGAAGGTTGAAGTGGTCGGCCTGGTGTATTGTAGCCGTCGGCCACAAGTTGGAATAGGGGTCAGGTTTTTGAAGATTAGGAAGAGGAAAACGGCTAATGGATGATTATATATATAAGGTTTGGTTCTCCTATGGGTTAGGGTTTGTTTAGCTTTGGTTTGAATTGATTTTGTGGAGATTTGGTTATCCAATCAACTAATATGGGAATGTGGGTTTAAGGGGTTTCCATATTTGGATGAGTTGCTTGGTGGAGTCAAAGATGCAAGGATTTTTTGCATATGGCTGCTATTAGATGCCTAAAAATAAATTAAATATGTCTCTAATTAATTTTGGTAATCCTAGGTAGGCTCTATTAAGTTGGGTTGACTAGTTTATGGTCCAAACAATTATTCAAATTGAACTAAACACCGGAAAGACTATAAATGGGTCTCATGTGTCATTCGAAAATAAATAGCACATGGGAACTCAGGTGAGTGGGATACTATTGGCATGTGTTTAGTAGGTTCAAAATAGTTCAAAATTTGGGTTATTTAGGTTGGATCGATGTCGAGTCCCGAAATTAAGTTGGAAAGTACAAGTTTTACGGTAGATAATAAATTGACCCAAAAGTTGTACAACAAAAATAGAATAAAAAAAGACATGTTTGTGTGGGACATGATATATCAAAATAAAGATAAACTTATCTAGGTCATAACACACGAAGGACGTTTCTAGGGATTGATATTTCTTGTGCTCCAAAAATCAAAGCTACAGAAAAGTATATATTATAATCATAAATAATAGTGGAAAAATATTTTAATCAATATAGTAATTAAAGTATATCTTAAAATACATATAAAACTCAGAGGGCTTATATTTCTCGCCTGCATGCTTCAGCGTACATGTACTTGTCGACCAGACCCAATAGACTATTCTGCTGGATCCAGGGATCTAGCCACAGATTAGTGGCCGCCTCATCGCGGATGCATTTAGAGATAAATATCTGCACCTTCTGCCCAAGTATTCCTTTGGAGCTCACAGACTTGTTATTATTTGGATGATATGCCCAAAAATTATCCCCTCTCAAGTAGCGATACTTCATCCACCGTGGCCATAGCGTCTCCTCCGAAAGGAATCTCTATACAAGCTTTATGCCCTCCACCTGACATAGTGATTAAACCACTCGAAGCCCCATACCCCTGGTCATATGGCATGCATATCACCTCCTATGGAATGTCATGAATACCACCTCATCATTTGAAATCAGCGCAGATCTTCTCTACTCTCCGCATAATTATCGATAGGAGCAATATGGATTGTAACAAGAACATAACAAAAGACAATATGACCAATTGTACCAATTCTATTCTGCCTCCAAAACAGAAACATTAGGCTTGTCAACCCTCTATTTTGCGTTGACCGAACTCATCAAGCTCTGACACTCTGCCTCCCAAGCATAGTTGCTCGACAAAAGGACCCCTAAGTATTTTACTAGTAATTCGCCTCTAGAAACTCCAAGAGCAGCAGTCCACTCTCTTTTGAGTAGCAATCTTGTGAGCCTTCCAAACTCCTCTATCATATTCGAGACTACCCCATACCTTCCATCGTAGGATCCAAAAAATTAGTATGTCATCCGTATATTGTAACGCTCCAATCCCAAAATACGTAGGACTAGGAGATCGTATAAATTCCAGCTACGTATCGAGAGGACTCCAGCCCAGCTCGAGTACGCATAAGTTATCTTGTTGTTCTAAATCAACTATATCTTATTCCACTAAATGTTGATAAAAATGACGAATCAAGTTCACTAAGGTTGATCGGACCGTAATACACTAATTCTAGAATATATAAATATATTAGAGTGGATCCCCAATAATACATGTATCATGAACAAGTTAGAAGAAAGATAGAGCTTGTAAAATACGAGGCCACAATAACAAGATGAGTCAAATATAGGACGGAATATAAACAAAGAATAGTATGATAATAGCATCGACTAAATATACTTGAAGTCTTAGTGAAGCAACCATCATCCATCCATGTATTATACCTTGATAACTTCATCTAATACCTGGAGAGATCACCAGGTCCTCAGGGGACTAGCAAGACACATAATATACAAGCCTACTATGACATTAATTAACATACGAGGAAAAATAGGAATAACAAGTACAAGAAAGAATAACACATAAAAGAACTCTATAGATGGTGACATGTCATGAGAATATAATAATAATCGTGGCTATCAGTAAACATGTGATAATAACCGCAGTCCGGTGAGGCACTAACAGTCCTATAACGGGTTCTCTACAGTAGTCCGGTTCGGCACTAACAATAGAGTGGTATAGCCACGACTAATAAAACACTATCTTCTAAGGTAGTATGAAGTCAAGTCAAGTCCTGGTCATGTCCAGGTCAATCATATCAAGGAAAATGGCATAGGACTAGGCAACAATAAATCATAAGACGCATGAATACGAAATCATAATAAGTAAGGATAGAAAATATAAACAAACTATGTGCACGTATAACAGAAAATAACAGTGATAACTATAATGTTACAATAACATGAATTAGAGGAAGTATGTGATCAAGTAAGACAGAAGAATAACAGCAATATAAGAAATGCATGTAAATACTGTAAAGTTTGGCAAGGTATACTTGTCTGACCAACTCCGATGTCTTCGCTACTCCCTCCAAGTTCATCTATAATAATATACTATTATTAATACTTTCTAAGACTTGCCATATATAGACTAGATTAATATCTATACCCAATAGTCGTCATGATGTCGGTACAGCACCATACAACATATATAGTACCAACTTTCTTACAAAAATAATTTATAACTAATATAAAATAATAATTTAATTTTTAGAAAATATTTAAAAATATTTTTATATTGCTAACATTTTTTTATTGGTGGAAATTCAATCACAATAGCCTCATGTTGAAACTACATCGTTTATACCACATCTGGGCTACTAATTGAGTCCCGAAACAAAAAATAATTAAAAATACTAAATTTTGGAAAAATTAGGGAAATTAGCTAAAATAATATTTTTTATCATCAAACTTTGCAAGTATTTTAGTAAAGGTATATAAAGTATCATGGCTTTTGGATACAAAGAACACATAATTTTCGGAGTTACGATGTAACAGCAAATATCAAGAATTGTAATAAATACTAACCAAACTCAAAACTCAGCAAAAAGATATGCGTTGGAAAGCTCTTTATGTTTAGTTTCTTATAAAAATTATTAGGAAGATCAGAACAAAAATGGGCAAAAATATACTCGCAACAGATCTGGTCTGTTCAGGACACCTTGTCGTAGAATTGATGCCATGGACAAACCATTTGGAACTGTGTGGATGACTAATTGGACATAAAATAGACCACAAAAATATTTCTACTAGTTTGATTTTTATGAAAATATGAGGTCGAAAAGTTTATGAAACCCTAGATGCAAAACAGCGTACCTACTGTGATGAATTCAGCACAAGTTCGACCGACTTCGGGTGCATTTTGTATCTCATATCGACCAAATTAGGGGTTGATGCTCCTCAGAAAGGTGCCGGGGTGTTAGGGGGTATCCTAGGGTCAAATTAAGGTGGTAGAAGGGTTGGAAAAGGTCGGAATGATGAGTTTCTGATAGGTGGAAAAATATGTACAAAAATATAGAAAAGGAACTTGTATGCTCGTTTAAAAAGAATAAATATAAAAATTCATATAAAATAGAGATATGGTGTCTCATGTAAAGGAAGATTTGAGAGAGATTTAAATCTGGCTTGGTAGGATTTGGAGGAGACTTGATAGTTTAAATCAAAGGTGTATCTCAAAGAGATTTGATTGCATCCAAATTTGGAAAGTGGGTATACGATTTGATCCAAATTATATTTAATTAATGTGGTTGCAAATTAATCCACAAAAATCAATCTAAAATAGATCTAAGAGGTTAGGGCATAGGCTCTATGAACCCTACTTGGACTAGTTTTGGGTCGGTAAAATTTTTGTGACTGATTTGAGTCCAATATGTCTATAGTTTCGACTTGTGTGCCATTTGAAAATAAATATCACATGGGAATTCAATTGAGTGGCACACCATTGGCATGTGCGTAGTAGGCTCAAAATGGGTCAAAACCATATATTAGGTCAAACGATTTGGATCGGAGTTGGGCCTTAATTGCTATTTGGAAAGCTAGTCAAATTTTACGGTAGAGACTAAAATGACTATTTTACCCCTGAAGTTATATATCAAAAAATATAGCACAAGAGAACATGTTTAGATGGGATATGATATATCAAACTGATGGTGGACTCATCTAACATACGATGATGGGACTAGATTTGAGAAATTGATAATTGTTGTGCTTCAAAAATCAAAGCAACGAAAAAGTATATATATAGTCAAAATTAAAATAAAATATGGTTTAATAAATAAAAATCATATAAATAAATAAATAATTTTTTAAAATTTGGGTGCTTACACGTATATTAGGTGTGACACGTAGGGCTACACTCTCTTGAATAATGGCTTGATCAGTTGCCTATGTACATACGCATCCATTATACACATACAGTACTCCATTAGCAAGATGAACAAATAAGTAGAGAGAGAGTTACCCTGCCTCAAGTTGTGATTGCTTATGATGAACCCATGAGGTTGCCCCTTAATCAGAATGAGAATGACAGTCGAGATGCATTCCCAAATCTTGTCAACCCAAGCATGATCGAACCCCATAGCCAACATAATATGCCAAATAAATCCCTGTTCACCATGTCATATGCCTTCTGCAAATCTAGGTTCATACATTTTTTTTTCGCTACTTTGTTGAAGTCTTGAATCATCTCAAGCACCATCAGACTATGCTGCGGAATGCTCTTTTAATAAATATTGTCTTGTTATATGAAACCAAATCCTACATAATTCTTACCATACGCCTACATATTAAATGAGTAATAAGTTTATAAATAAAGTTACGCAAGCAATAGTACAAAATTAAGCTAAGTCAGTATCCTTCTATTTTTTGGAACAAGCGTGATAAACGTGTGATTTACTTCCATAATAACCTTTCTGAACAAAAAAATCATGAATGATCTCAACCACAAGCTCCCGCTAAGTCGGCCTATGGATTTTATAGAATTTGCTTTCGCACACCCTAATGCTCTTGAAGAAACAGATCCTGAAGTAGCATCTCATGAAAAAAAAGTTCATGATGAACCGGAAGACGTTGTGAGCCAAAGATATAATTTCTCAAAAACAAAGCATATCGTTCGGGTCGAGGATATGGCTTAGATCCTAGAATATAGACTGAGAAAGAGGTACTAGTATCCAAGAAATATGTCTTACACATATTCGAAAAAAAATTAGAATGAAGAAAAAATATCATAGGTGACATTAGCAAATGAGAATAGAAAGGGTGGTGAAAATAAATGATAATATCGAACCACCAATAATCCTTGAATGTTGAAAATGGTAACATTGGCAAAAAATGTAAAGATGTGATATAAGTAGAACTAATATTTGCACGTAAAATTTGGAATGTTCTATCCTATAGTAAAAAACCCAAAAAAGAATAAGTGTCACAATCTGCACCGTGTATAGGGGCACAAGTGCGTAACAGCGTCCAGCCAAAGTCGCAGCATCGGTTGTAGAACGCTATCTAAGTCTAATCAAACTGACTAACAATATAATATCATAACATGTTGATATAGTCAACTCCAAACGGAGGAAAAGTAATTACAATATATCCATACTCAATCATAATGCTAAAGGAAGATAAAGGGTACAAAAGATAAAGGCAACAGATAAGAAATATTCATGAAAGTCTAACATAACATAATACAAGTCCAGAAAAAGTCTAAGTAAACAATTGTCAAAAAGTCTCATAATAATAAACATGCCAAGGGTCATCAACTGGAGACAAGGTCCAGTACAAATCTAGCATAATGAGTCACTAAATAGGCTCCTCTGCTGGACTTAGACCCTCCAGAATCAGAGTCTCCCGATCTATGCCTGCTACACATAGAGGGCCGTAATAAGTAGGGCACTCATCCTCTGTACCGTCTAAAAAATATATCTAGTCAGGATTGGAGCAAAGTACATTTCTAATAATAGTTCCAATAAATGATATGAACTATGTAGCAGTAAATAGAGAGATAATACAAGAATGCGTAAATGTAAATGAAAGTAGCATGGCATGGTAAAATTGTAAACAAGAGCAAGAGCAGGTTAAATAGGTTATATCATGTACAAGATTCGAGAAATCTATACTATGAATGTGAGTGAGTACTAGCTTCAACACGTGGCCGGCTTGAGAACTTGCACAAGATTTTGTGGCATGGTTAATCATACGTGAGGATATGATTAACACTCATAAGAAATAATACATGCACAAGGAGGGTATTTGACCACATATCTAACTAATACTCCTAATCCCTGACTGATACAGTGGTTCCAACCATGACACGACATGACACGAGATACTCTGAGAAGGTAGCTAATCCTCCTAGGAATCAGTGTCTATACAATGCACAAGAACAATAACAAGGCTTGCACAAGGTATACCAGATATACAAGAATAACATCTCATGATGGGTTCCAAACAATACCAAATTTGTGTGACCAATGTGTCAAGAAATTAAGGATATCTACACTAAATACAAGAAACATAGAAAATAACACAGACGGGAAATTATTAGAGAATGTACTCACCTACAATCTGGTGTAAAGTATCAGCGATGTCCGATACGTTGCCTCGAAGACCTAAACATTGAATATTGTATTAATACTAAGTTTAGAAAAGAAAACAAGTCATACTAGTCCATTTCTAGGTTAAATTGGTTAAATTAGGTCAACTCTAGGTCAAACTAGTGCAAGTTGGTTAAACTAGTCAACTCTAAGTTGTATGAGTCAAATTCTAGGGTTTGAGTCCATAAACTAAATATTCCAGGCTATACAAGCTATCCTAGGATACTATGGTACCAGCACTTTAGCGTGTCCTAAAATACTTGAATGTTGTATATGAAAACTATATATTGTATATAGGTTCCAATTTATATTTATAAGGATATTTCCTTATTGCCCATTATTACCTAGATACTCCATTACCTGTTATCCATACAAACTGATATCCAGAAACCCTTCAACTGATATACTAGTATCAGTTGCTTAAGTTTATCCAGCTCCTATGGCTCCCATTTTTGGCAGACAACACACACATACATCACTAATTTGGGAAGTGGCATTTTTTTCCCTTCTACCTACTGATCTGCCATCATTCCTATTACCTACTTATCCATATCTGCCTATATATCTTCCAACCTTACCTATAGATCATAACAAGTGTATCCTCCCTCTTATTTAATATCTAACTGTTTATTTAAACCACTTGCCCGACCTCTTTATCCTTTCATGTATAAAGTTCCTACATTTCATATACTTGGTGAAGCCCCTACTGTTGGATCCCCTTCCTTTTCCTTTAACTAAACTCACTCACACACACAAATACTCAAACACCTACTCTAACATATGCACTTCCCTTTACTGATACTCCTTGACCCCTTCCTACACTTAAATAAATAGGATGTTTCCACCCAAATCTTCCTACTGATACCATCTACTGCCTAAATCACAGACATGTGTTTTCACATGCACAAGGATATCCCCACACCTACAAACCTTGTCTGACCTCCAACCTACCGACATGTCCTGTACAAGGTTCCTTTTTCCTTGTTGTAATTCATTTATCCTCCTACCATACCTGTCCTCCCCCGCACCTTAAACCTCTACCCCTATATATAACAGTATGCATTCTCTTATATACCACACACATGCATACATATATACATTAGTTGTATGATAAACTAACCCTTCCTCCCTTACTGCCTGCCACTACTAGGCAATGGCCAAGCCTCATTTTATTGCTACTACTAGGAAACATTTAACATAGTAGATATAATTATATATGACAGTTACCTATGGTTATACCCATATAAGACACATATTCCATTCTTGTTGATACACTCCACATCTATTTACCTGTCCTACTATCCTGTCCCCTGCACTTGAACCCTCCCCTCCTATTCCTAAGTGACCTGTCCTAACTGGACTGGGATTTCTTTCCTCATTCTCCCAAATCCTACTTTTCTAATTAGCAAGCCCAATACCTACTCGACTAACCCCCTTTACTACCAGTTAACCAACTTCCTTTTCCCCCAAACCTGTAAAGTCCCTAAATTTTCACTATATTTTTATTTTTTCTGCTAACATATCTTTTATTAATCCTTGCTCGTCGAGTGCGAATACGTACGAGGTATGTATTTTTATTATAGATTTTATTTAAATAAAAGAAGTATAGTTTTAAAATAACATGTGATAAATATTTTCTATATGCTTAAAATTTTAGAAAGAGTCGCGTTGACTTGCCAAAACATTATTTTACTTTTTATTATTAAAAGATTTTTTATTTTTATTGTCCAAATGTAGTGGTATGTTAGAAACTATGAGAAATAATATGTGAGTTACAAGAAATTAATTTCGTGTAAATGCTGATTTTAAAAACTATTTGTAGCCTTTTTTATTTATTTATAAAAGTTATTCCATTTATTTAAAGAATTATTATATTTTTGAAATTTCTTATTAAAATATTTCTATTATATATGGAAATCAAATATTTAATTAACTATGATGATTGAAATTGGAAAGGATTTTTAAATAGCTTTAAATTAATAATAGGATTTATATAGATTTGATTTGGATTTGATAAGTTTATTTTAAATCGATTTGAAGCATAATATAATTATCTAATGAGAAACTTAAATCAATCCTTGTCCATGTCTTTATAGGAGTATCACCTCCTATATAAGGAGAACTCCTCTTGGGTTCTCCTATATAAGGAGAACTCCTCTTGGCTCCTTTCAAGAGAACCCAAATAAATTCACAAAAGCTAAATTTCTCTACCCGATTATTGTGCATCGTGTCTGTGTTCCACGTTCTTATTCCTTATAAATACATGTACATTAAATTCTCGTATCGGACACACCCCGACACAATCAAAACCTAAACCTACGTCCTCCATGTCTGCAGCAACCCGCCTCTACCATCGCAATTTCCCACATCTCACCACTCCTCTGTCTCCCCGCCCCCGGCCACTAGCGATCGACCGAAACCTCACCGCCAGTCACCACCCCTGTTACCACCACCAATTGCCATCGCCTTCCAAGCCCGGCAACCCAGCCATCATCCCGATCTATTACCACTCCCAAACCACCCTCCACAAAACCTAACCACCCCGTCTTCCCCCAAAAATTTGGCAACCTGTTCCCGAATTACACAATCCCGACATCCCAAATCTGCCATCAACATAACTTCACAGCAGCCTTCACCCGACGCCTGTCTTCCCAAAATCAACCTCGGACAACCGCCGGAACACCATCACCAAAAAGAGAAAAAGAAGAAGAAGAAAGAACCAACACCGCCACTAACCTTCCGTCGTCGAGTGAGCGCGCGCCACCACCTGCAGGCCGAGCCCCCACCTCTACCTGCCAGATCCAGGAGTCGCCCCCGATCTGCCACTTCCCTATCCCTCAATTCAGTGCCTCCTCCTCCCACGTTTGCTGCCCTCCACAGCCAGACCTCCGTCGCGCAGGGCGAATCGTCCGCCTGGCCCCCTCCACCGGGGTCGACTCTCTTCTCGGCGCCAGATCTGGTCTCCGACGAGGATAGCAGCGTGTGCCCTCCCAACCTGGAGTGTCTGCCGCCAGCAGCACGTGCCCATCCCCGCCCTAGGCGCCAACGCCTGTGCCGGTGAAAACCCTTGTTGGTAATCCCCGAACCCCCTTCTTCTTCCTTTCTGTCCCGCTCGTTTCTCTCCCTCTCAGTCTCTTAAATTTCCTCCTCCCCTGAATTTTCTTTCCTTGTCTACACTGCTGCTTCTTTCTCTTTTGTCTTTACTTATATTCAATTCACTACTATCGACTAAAATGAAGAAGCAGGTATAGGCCAGTAGGTTTATTATTATTATGTTACTACTGTATTATTAACATTCTTTTAGTATATATATATATGGATAGTAGGATTAAAAGAAGAAGAATATTTAGTATTACTATTTATTTTAAAATGTACATGCTTATTGTAGGTAAGTATGATTTTATATATATAATTCTAAAATGTAATAAATATATCACTTACAGATATATTTTTATACATAAAATATAACTTTGATTTAAAAATGGTGTGTTGCCTAAATTTTTTTTTTAGATTTTATATATTTACCCAAAATATTTGACTGATAAACAAAATATCTCTACGAATATTATAACAAATTTCCTATAATTTCAATTATTTACCAAAAATATTTCTAAAGTATTTTCAATCCATAGTTGTTGACCAAAATAATAATAATAATAATAATAATAATAATAATTATAATTTGGTTTTTCTAAACTTTAACAGAAATTTTTATGAATTACTAGTACTTTTCTAAAAGTATATATATTTTTCAAATATTATAAATATTTTTCCTAAGATAGGTATGGGTATTTTCTTCGCGAGTCCCCATTAACTATTAAGTTGGTCATGACTAATTCGTACTCCTAATTCCTCGTTGCTTCAAACCTTTATCCATCGACCTCAGCTATTGGGCAAACATGACTTGTCGGATCCCGCCAGGCGACACACCAGGCAAAATACCTTGCCTTATTTACTGTTTATAATCAGTTACATCTTTCTTTACTTACTGTATATTTATTTCCTCTTTATTTTTAGTTAGATCTATGACTAGCTGTTTATAATTACTTTATTTTGCTTTCAATTATTTTTCTTGCTTGTATTTTACTATACATGTGGACCAAGTCTTAGAGGACTACCTTTTGTTAGTGACCCTTGGGAGGGTGAAGTCAGTTTGATGTATGGGCTACCTAAAACTAAAAGTCGTAGTAACTACGTACTTCGATAGTCGTGTCGCGACGGTCACTAGCCTCGAGCTATGTGGACTGATGGGTCACGTGGGCCGCTAGCCTCGAGTTATGCCGTCTGATAGTATTGGTACTTAACGTGTGCGTGTTGTGAGTTGTTACCTTGTCCTGGGGAGTCAGCCTTCACCTACCCATACATTGAGATGTCTTCTAAATTGCATACTAGAAAGATTAAGAGACCTTAGTTAATGTCATGTCACACTTCGTTCTTGTCATTGCATCGGACAATGTCACATCGTGAAATAGTATACTATCCCTTGTCCTTGTTTAATTATAGGGGTAGTTTACTGTTTTGATATGGGATATTGGGCCGTGTTATGGTTGGGACACTTACCTTTACCTTGTGACTTTATGGCATATTTTATATTCAGTTTATATGGCATGTTCTTTATGTATCTTGTTACGTCCCTCTGAGGACCTGGTGAACTCTCCAGTGTGTTTTATGACTTTTCGCAGGTGCTTAGCCAAGGTCATATGTTACTCTCTTCCTTCGAGATGATTGCACTTGGATCGCTTTTGCATCGCTCGGTAAATTTATTTGTTATGTATTTCTTTTCCTTTTAGTTGGTAGTGGATTTGTCTCCGCCCAACGATTTGTAAGTGACAATTCATGAGTTCCTTCTTTATTGGTGGATGAGATTAGTTTCGTGGTTACTGTATTTTATAGCTTATGTATACATATGACAATTTCATATATTGGAGTATACTTCATATGTATACAGCTGGCATGTTGACTTACTTAGTCCTAAGTATTTTGGGACTAGGGCGTTATATGTTTTTGTGGTGGCCCATGCAGGTCTAGATAAATTGTTTGGTTACTTTACCGTACCAAACAAGCCTGCATATAGGATTAGAGTGTAGGATCTCATCCACATATGTGACCTCCTGCCTTGATTCCTTTTAAGAACTCTCGCTTGACTCCTTGATTTGCATCTTGCTTGGTTTTTTCTACCGTAAATTCTTATCCTTCTTTCGTGCTTGATAATGGTTAGGAAGATACCCATACTTGATAGATATGTTCAATTGTTCCATCATAATACTAGTTAAACTCTTGTAAGTTGGGTATAATGTCTCACAACCTAGCATCATAAAGTTCTTAGGACCCATTAAGATTGTATAATTGAGGTCACTAATAGGATTGTTAGAGGACGCTAACCTGCTTGGTAAAACCAAACAAGGAGACACTAGGATGACTGTGTAGGCCCAAAACTTCGAGCAAGACTTAGAATTACGAAACTTAAACTTTTCATATTTCTTGTACTTATATTTTGGACTAACTAATGTTGTTATTATGGCTAGTTTTTGCGAGCTTGCTTTCTTTATCGAGCTTGATCAAGGACAGTATTTTATTGGAGGCCTCCATTAACATATTGTCTAATCAGAATCGGTGCACGATGGTCTGATCAACCTAAGTGCACTTGGTTCGCTCTTCTTAATCTACGTGGATTAAGATATACTTTCCCTCTAGGATCTCATCCACGACTGCCTTGACAATTCACTTTTGAATTATTCAGTCGCCTTTGAACCACGTGTTCGTATTCAAACACACCTTCTTCGAACTCTTTATCGTTTTTGTCTTTCACTCATGTTAGAAAGACAAAACGCTCTCTACTTGATAGATAGACACGAAGTATTAACCTAGTTGTATATACACGAGTACAGCTAACCATCGATTAAGTTATGTGACTATATCTTCATATTGACTTACTCAACCTTCCCTCAACTCTAGATCTATCGTGACTTTCTATCATTTGAAATTGGAAAATGATTAGAATCACTTCCTTGACCGTACCATAACCTAGAAGACTGTCTTCTCTCTAGAAACCATATTCCTAACTTATTCTGCTTGATCTACTAGATTCCTTAATTATCTTTATCTCGTGCTTTAACATGATCCTTTTTATTTATTTTGTGCGCTAACTAGCACCTCATGAACACCCACTTTATATTTAGATCTTTTGGGTGTCTTTTACCGTGACATTGATATTCAGAGCACGGGACCAGCTATTACCTTCCAACAAATTTCACATACAAGACATAGACGACTCCACCTTCGTGTAGGTATATCATGTCCTATTTAAACCCATCCCCTTGTACTCTATTTTGATGATGCAACTTTCCGGTCAAAAAGGTTAAACTATAACCATTATCATATTACCAAAATACTTTCCGACTACATGTAAGGACTCAACCGCGACTGAAATCTTTTAACCCAATATATAATTGTCATCTACTTAATTCCTCAAATGCTTAACTTGTGTTTTATCTTGATTGCTCAATCCTTGTCCTTTAATTTCGTGTCTTATCTTGAATTGCTTAGACTCATAACATCTTTTACTCTTCAAGCTATATTAGCAATCCTTACTTTTCTCCCTTCTAATAAAATTGCTGCACTCATAATCCACTATGTTCCTCCGTAGTTTACGCAACCTTGTTCCGTATATAATTCTCTGATGTAAAGATGAAAATTTGATCATGACACCCTTCGGCTGAAGGGAATTAGATTAGAAAACCCTTACAGGAGAGTAGCTGTTGAATTTATAGCCATAAGTGAGATTTCGTTGTAAAATCCATTTAGACGGAGTAAGTTTGATAAGAGAGTTTGATAGTAGACTTCCCAATTGACAATGGTTCGTCGAGACAAATCCATGGTTAAGAAGAAATTTATAGTGTTGGAAGTTATTAGATTCCAAAGAAAGTATGACATTTCTTAAACTCTTAACGCTTTATGAATTAAATGATGTGATGATTACAAATGTCATATTAAGGTGCAGATTATTTTACTATTGGCAAGTTTTTGACTACCAAATTTTATGATGAGAGATAGTACTTGAAAATATATTGTTAGGAATCAAATTTATGAGTCAACTTTTGAGGGGAAAAAAGAAGAAGAAGACGAAGGTAATAGAACATGGTATTTTGATTACAAGGTTACTCCAGTGTAGAAGATCGAAATATTTATTCTTAAAGCTATAAGGGAAGGTTCTAAGATGAAGAAGAAGAAGAAGAAGAAGAAGAAGTTAAGATGAGGTGAATTTCACCTTCATGAATTTAAGGTTATTGAATTTCAAATTTAAAAGACGAAAAAAAATGTGCTTAAATCTAAGTTTTGTGCATAAATCTCAATTAAAGGAAAAAGGAAAAATGTGCTTTAGAAAATTTTAAGTTTTATGGAATATCAATTCTCGGGAAGAAGTTAAATATTAGCAAGATAAGGGGATGAGGACGATTCGAAGATCTAACGATATTAAAACCGCAAATCGAAAATAATGAGCTAGTGATCAAAATTTGAAATAGAGGAGGCTATTGCCTATTGGTGAGCTTGCACATCCATAGGACAAATAATATTGATTGATAGAATACAGACATTGATGGGTGGAATTCACATGATCATCTTCACATCAACATCCGTTAGATCTTCTACATTTAGATATAGAAATGACGTATTGTCGTTGAAATGTCGTTCGTCTACTCATCCAATATTTGTTATCTTCTCGTCCAATATCTTGAGCAAACTTTTTGTCATGACCCGCTACCCAAATTGTTGGGCCAGGCCGAGTCATGCCCAGCCTACGCTGAGATAAAACGTAGTAAGCTGTTCTAAAGACAATAGGATAAGACTAAATGTGCTAACAGTTCTATAAGTGAGGAAGAATCATAAATGCTCCAAACACAAAAGTCGTCGTATATAGTAAGATGTCCAAGTACAAGCAAACTGAAATGTAAAACTGGATACATGTCCAGTTACAAAATGATATAGTCTAATACATGTCTACTCTCAAAGTCTAAGTAAACAAAAGATAACTAGGCAAGGTTCCCCGCAGGAACATCCTCATAAAGCAGAGCCGGGTCCTCGGCAGTAACTCCATAGTATGAGTCGCAGAGCAACTCCTCCTCAGTAAGGACACCTACAACGTTATCCTGTCAGGATGGGAGCAAGTACCAAATCTAGCAAACTAGCATATGAAACATGGAAATGAACATAAGAGGAATAACTGGAAAGCATGGCATCACATAGTCTATCATGGCAAGGATACATATGTCATAGCAACAGATCTATATATAATGTTTAAAACTGTAGCAAGTACGTGATCGGTCAATAGATGTACAATGTGCTGGGGGCACATAATGAAATGTACTTCCGTACAAGTGAAACGGCAATAGATGTACATACGTACAAATCCGCGTTGAGATAAAGCCTACGACAAGGTATGCATATAAAATGCGACCTTGCTCGGTACATACGTACAGGAGAAGGGGGCATAATCACGTACACTACTAACAGTTTCCCCATAACCCATATTCTAATCATGTGAGAGATACATCAAGATTGTTCTAAGCATGGTAATGACTGAAAGTACAACATGTAAAGATCTGACTTGCTACCCCAAGGATCAGCATTTAACATGGTGGGGTTTGCAGTTCATTTATGTAACAACATGTAAAGTTTGTAGAAAGTACTTGCCTCTAGCAAAGCAAAACAAAACAAGCTGCGATAACAATGCTATGGATGTCCAGTAACTCGTCACTGTAGAAATAAATGCAATAACTTAGCTTTTACACTAAGCTAAAATACTAGATCACTAAACTGGTGTGACACGACTGGTGACTGGGCACCTAGCCAAAATAATGACTTGGCCTAGGAGACCAATGTGGGGGTGACACACTATGTTAACTAACTTTCCAGGGTCTTTACACTAGTGAGGGATGGGGTTCAACACGACTAAAACTGTAAATAACATAAAAAGCTACAAGTCGTAATTAGTCAATAAATAATTCAAAAGACCATTGTGTTCTAATAATTTTAGAGATAGGCAAAAAGCCTAGTTTTTCTTAAAGTAAAGTATCAAAGTGATCCTTGTTAATCATAGAAATTTATTATAATTTTTCTGGAATTTATTAACTAGTACAAATATTTTATAAAAAATCAGTTTTCCTAAGTATACAGAAAGTGAGTTTTGGTTTCATATGCCAAACTAGTGGCAAAACAGTAAATTAAATACTACAAAAATTATACTAAATTAGTCAACTTAACAAAGTATCTAAAAACTATTTTTCCATAATTTTAGCAACACTCTAAGTATTTTTAGAAAATCAAAAATAGCTATGCACACAATAATTAATTATCTGCGTATTTTGTCCATGTATATTATTTGAACCAAAGTTCAAATACAGGACCCAAGGCCATGAATCAAGTCCAATATGACTTGAACAGGTCTTGAATGTGTGAAAACACATTTGAGCCCAAATACCCATGCTAGGCTTGGACATCAAATGGTTGCAGTAATTTAAATACACTAAAAATACAATTTGGTAAAAGTACAAAATAATTATTAATATTTTAATAAGATACAAAATAATATATACATACATATGTTGAAAGTACATATGTCTATGTATGAGAAAAATACTTAATTTATAAAGTATATATATAAATATATAAATATATATAAGAAAAATTTTAATTATATGGTGTATATATATAATATATATACACATAAAAGTATATACATATATACAAACAAACATATATACAAAATTTACTAAATATAAAATATATATACATATATATAAAATACTGTTATAATACAGTATATACATATATATATACTAATATATATATACATATACATATATATAAATATATATATATAAAAACAAAAAAGAAAAGAAAAGAAAAAGAAAAAGAAATGAAAACAGAAGGGGGGCTCGAACCCAGGCCAGCGGGGGGGGGGGTTTAGTTCGTTCGGGCTGGCCAGGGGGTCAGCCCGCTAAGTTCGTTTAGAGTTAGGTTTTAGTTAAATTTATTTAGGTCAGAAATTAAATAGGTTTTTACCCGTTAAGCAAAGCCCAAACCCGTTAGTCTAGTTTACAGTTCGTCTCGTGTCCATACAGTCCAGGACACGAGAAGTTGAAATCTGACACAGAGTCGACGTGTCCGTGCCCAGCACGACACGTACGACTCGGCTAACACGTGTCCAGCACCACAGTCAAGTCCCCCGTGTCTAGGCGAGTCTCGTGTCTCAGTTTGGGACACGCACGACACAGAGAAGGGATTTGTTACCTTCGTGTCCGACTGAGGGGTGGAAGTCGAGGGGGAGAACGGCGGCTGGGGGCGTCGTGGTCAAGGCGCTTGGGCGGCGCTGGACGCGGCTCGACGAGGCGGTCCTGATGGTGGTGGTTGGGGACGACGACGTTGAGCGGTGGTGGTCGAACGGGGGTCGCCGGAGATGGGTGGTGGTTGGATCTGGAAGTGGGGATTGGGGGCGGAGCTGGGGCTGTGGAGAGTCGTGGCGGTGGTAGACGAGAAGAGGGAGGTGAGGGGTTTATTTATAGAACTCTAGGGCGGTGGGATTAGGGCTAGAAATTAGGATTAGGGTTAGGGTTTCGGCGATCGTCGTCGGAGACGACGACAGCGCACGGTCGTCGGGGGCAGTTAGGGTTAGGGTTTTGCAGGAAACCCCCTAAAAAATTAGGAATTTCTATTTAGGTCCCTCCCTCAGTCAAATGTAAATTTTTAATTTGCAAATTGACTCCCGCGAGTAATATTTGCAAAATATATTTGCAACAGACAATTGGGTTATTGCAAAAAGTATTTAAAACAATTTTAAATATTGCAACCTAATTTAAAACAATTTATAAAATTGCAAAATGGTATTTCTGGTATTTAAAAGCTATTTAAAAACATTTAAAAATTCTAAAAAAATTCCTAATAATTATTATAAAATATTTTAATGCCAAAATAATCATTAATGGCCAATTATCACTAATAAACAAAATTTTGAAAATCAGGAGTTGACAAGTCTTCCCTCCTTGAAAAATTTTGTCCTCGAAATTCACAAGGATTGAAGACCCGACAATATTCTAACATAGCAAGCAATGTAACAAAATAACTAAGGCTGCGATCGAAACTAACCTCTAAGGTATCAAGCGGGAACGGGTGGTTCCCCCGCAGCGGTTGGATCGAACAAGTAAGGAAATCTCTCCCTCATGTCCGACTCCCTCTCCCAAGTAGATTCACCTGGGGAGTGACGGCTCCAAGCTACTCGTACTAGGGGTATAACCTTGTTCCTCAGCCTCTTCTCTCTCCTGTCTAATATCTCTACTGGCTGCTCAGAAACTGTAAGGCTCGGTCCGACCTCCAACTCTGAGTGATCTAGCACATGACTGGGGTCTGGAACATATCTCCTCAGCTGAGATACGTGAAAGACATCGTGAACTCCTGCTAGGTTGGGTGGAAGTGCAACCCTGTAAGCTACCTCTCCGATCCGGCCAAGTATCTCGAACGGCCCGATGTATCTGGGGCTCAGCTTCCCTCCTCGTCCGAACCGGATCGTCCCTCGAGTAGGTGATATCTTCAATAGCACCATATCACCGTCTGCGAACTCCATCGGCCTGCGACTAGCATCAGCCCAGTGTTTCTGCCTGTCCTGAGCTACTCTGAGCCTGTCCCTGATCATCCCGACTTTCTCTGCTGCATCCGTGATCATCTCTGGTCCAAGCATAACTCTGTCTCCGACATCATCCCAAAAGAGCGGTGTCCGGCATCGTCGTCCATATAGCGCCTCGAAAGGAGACATACCAATACTGGCCTGGTAGCTGTTGTTGTATGAAAACTCTACCAAGTGCAGATGGCTCTCCCATGATCCTCCGAAGTCCGGCACGCAGGTCCTCAGCATATCCTCCAGTGTCTGTATCGTCCTTTCGGATTGCCCATCTATCTGCGGGTGGTACGCCGTACTGAACTTGAGCCTACTGCCCAACTCCTCCTGCAAGCTCCTCCAGTAGTGGGATGTAAATCTGCTGTCTCTGTCTGACACGATGCTCACCGGTACTCCATGTAGGTGAACTATCTGCTGCATGTATAGCTCCGCCAACTTCTCGGTGGAAAGCCCCACCTTGAAGGGTATGAAGTGCGCACACTTCGTCAGCCTGTCTACAATGACCCAGATGGCATCCTTTCCTCCTTGGGAACGAGGAAGCCCTGAAATAAAGTCCATCGTAATATGTTCCCATTTCCACTCGGGAATGGGTAATGGCTGCAACAAACCAGCTGGCCTCTGGCGCTCCGCCTTGACCTGCTGGCAAACTAGACATCTCAAAATGAAGCGTGATACATCCCTCTTCATCCCGTGCCACCAAAGATGTTCCCGCAAGTCACGGTACATCTTGTTAGCACCAGGGTGAATAGAATATCTCGATCGGTGCGCCTCCTGCAAAACTGCCTCTACTAGCTCTCCTCTCGGCACGCACAATCGGCTGCCACGCCTCAAGGATCCATCCTCTGCTATAGTGAAATTATCCAGCAATCCTGCTAATGCCTGGAGTCGAAGTCTGCGAAGGCTCTCATCTGTAGACTGTGCCTCCCTGATCTGCTCCATCAAACCTGACTGAATGTCAAGCGCCATCATCTGTATCACTGATCCTGGCCGAACTAGCTCGATACCGAGCTTCTCCAGATCCTCCCGTAAATGCCGATCAATCATTAGGTACCATGCCATCGGATGCCTGCTCAGCGCATCCGCCACCACGTTTGCCTTCCCGGGGTGATACTTTAAATCGATGTCGAAGTCCTTCATCAACTCCAACCATCGCCTTTGCCTCATGTTCAGCTCTTTCTGCATGAACACATACTTCAAGCTTTTGTGGTCAGTAAAGATCTCTACACGCTCTCCGTATAAGTAATGTTTCCATAACTTGAGTGCAAAGATCACCGCAGCTAACTCGAGGTCATGGGTAGGATAATTCCTCTCATGAGTCCGCAATTGCCTAGATGCATAAGCAATCACTTTCCCATGCTGCTGTAGGACACATCCTAGCCCCTTCCCAGAAGCATCACTGTATATGGTGAAACCTCCAGAACCTGAAGGTAAAGTCAGAACTGGAGCGGTCGTCAACCTCCTCTTCAGCTCCTCAAATGCTGTCTGGCAGTCCTCAGACCAAATATACTCTGCGTCCTTTCGCGTCAGCTTCGTCATGGGTTTAGCTATCCTAGCAAAGTCCTGGACGAACTTTCTATAATAGCCTGCTAAACCCAGAAAGCTTCTGATCTCTGAAACTGACGTCGGAGCCTTCCACGTCTCAACTGCAGCAATCTTCCTGGGATCCACCGAGATTCCATCTCCAGTGACCACATGGTCGAGAAACTCCACTCGGTCTAAAAAGAACTCGCACTTCGGCAGTTTGGCAAACAATCTCTCCTGCCTCAGAATCCCCAAAACTATCCGCAAGTGCTCTGCATGCTCCTCCGGCGTCTTCGAGTATATCAGGATGTCGTCAATAAATACTACGACGAACTTATCCAGATACTGGTGAAATGTCATATTCATCAAGTTCATAAAGACAGCTGGCGCATTTGTGAGACCAAATGGCATCACCAGAAACTCGTACTGCCCGTACTTCGTGTTGAACGCCGTCTTCTGGATGTCTGCTGGCCTAACCTTCACCTGGTGGTACCCGAATCTCAAGTCTATCCTGGAAAACACCTTCGCCCCGCTCAACTGGTTGAACAAATCATCTATCCTGGGCAGAGGATATTTGTTCTTGATGGTGATGGCATTCAAAGCCCGGTAATCAATACACAACCGGATTGTACCATCCTTTTTAGGCACAAAGAGCACTGGCGCTCCCCATGGAGAAGCACTGGATCGAATGAAACCCTTTTTCAATAGGTCATCAATCTGCTCTTTCATCTCTATGGCCTCCTTGGAATTCACTCTATAGCAAGCCCGGGATACTGGTGATGAACCCGGCACTAAATCTATAGTGAACTCCACATCTCTGTCAGGCGGAAGTCCTGAAAGATCCTCTGGGAATACATCCATAAACTCCCTAATGATAGGGTGTGGCGGTGCTGCATCCCCGACTGTCGCACAACAGTTCGGCTCTAGGCTGATCTCCGGCCCTGTCCTACTGACACAAAATGGTACAGTGCCTGGGGGACTGAACAGAACACTACCCTCATGGCAATCTATAGATGCATGGGCATAGCTAAGCCAGTCCATCCCCAATATGATATCATAACCGGGGAGCGGCATCACAAAGAATCGCCCCTCGAACTCTCTCCCGGCTATCAGAATAGAGCATCTATAGCTAGCTCTAATAGGCACTGGTCCTCCTCCCGTCATTACTCTACTAATCTCCGTCGTAGGCGTAGATACTAAGTGATGTTCTTGCATAAACTCTAATGATAGGAAGCTATGAGATGCACCAGAATCAAACAAACATAGAGCTAAAAAAGTATGCAAATAAACATGACCTGTAATGACGTCAGCTAAGTAATCTGGCTCCGAAACCTGCTCCGGCTCCGGCTCAACGGCTAGACTATAAACTCTCCCCTGAGGTCCCTTCTGCTGCTGCAGATGCTGCCCGAACCTCTGCTGCTGAGTCGGGAGCGGTCCTCTAGCCTTCACTACTGGGCACTCTCAAATTTGATGGGTGGCAGACCCACAAGCTAAGCACTGCTTCAACCTTTTCCTGCAGACGGTGTGATCATGCCCTGGTCTTCCGCAGAAAGAACATATAGCTCCCCTCTGCTGCTGCTGCTGACGAGGTCCCGGGGCTCGAACTGGCGGGGTCTGATGGTGTGGTGTAGAGGGACGGTAAGTCTGCTGGGGTGGCGTCGGCGCTTTCTGCTGGAAAGCCTGACGCTTGGATGGTCCCTCATGATGTACAGGAGCCGGCCTCTTACAAGACAGAAGACGCTCCTCAATGCTTCGGGCCAACTCTAGGCTCTGGTAGTAGTCAGTCGTACCGTTCGCCACTATAAGAATGCCAATGTCTGGAACTAGACCATGGCAAAACCTACGGGTCATCTCCTCTGGATCAGCAACCAGACTAGGAGAAAAATGGCTCAGGCGACTAAACTCCGCTGCATACTCATCAACAGAACGGTTCCCCTGTTAGATGTTCTGGAAGCGTAGCCCCATGGCTACTCTGGCAGTGGTCGAGAAGAACTTCTTCTTGAACTGGATCTTGAACTGGTCCCAGGTGGCTCTACCTCTCGCGAATAACGGTTCATTCCTGAACCAAACTCCGGCTAAGTCTATCAGCAGAAATCCTGCTGCCTCGACCTGAAGGTCATCCGGCATCCTAACTCCCAGAAGCTTCCTCTCTACAGAATCTAGCCAGTCATCAGCTACTACTATGCCCTCAGTCCCTGAGAACTCCTTGGGATTCAGACCCATGAAGTCCTTGACCGTCCCCGCTCTCTGTCGTGGCTCTACATATGGTGGGGCTACGGGACGTCCCTCAGAACGCTCCATGCTCTGACGGAGTAGGGTGGTCTGCTCCTGATGGGTTGTTAGGAACCCCTGGATCAGTGTGAGCAGCTGGGTCCCGTCGAGTGTGATGGAAGCCTGGGTGGGTATAGTGATAGGGGGTGGTGGAAGTATCGGGTCCTGCCGGGCCTGGGATGTGGAAGGTGGTATCTGGGTCTGTGGATCTGTGGAATGGGGGAATGTGGTAGGTGGAGGTGTATCAGTCAACTGGTCAGCTGACTGGATATGGAGGGCCCCATTCTCGGGGGTAAAATGCTAGGACGAACGAGTAAGCACCATCTAAATTACACATAAAAAGACTTATAAGGACTTGTTTAAAGTAAGCAATCATATGCAAGAAAATCTAATTTATAATAGCAAACATGTGATGTATTTCCTATGTTGCAATCCTAGCATTCCTCTAGGTGTTCTAAGCGTCTTTCCTAATGTTGTCTAATTACCTTAAGTTCCTAATTGCAGGCATGCTTGGTACAATAACGTAACCAAACAATTTAGTCGGGACCTGCATGGGCCACCACTAAAAACATGTCACGACTCGCTACCCAAATTGTTGGGCCAGGCCGAGTCATGCCCAGCCTACGCTGAGATAAAACGTAGTAAGCTGTTCTAAAGACAACAGGATAAGAATAAATGTGCTAACAGTTCTATAAGTGAGGAAGAATCATAAATGCTCCAAACACAAAAGTCGTCGTATATAGTAAGATGTCCAAGTACAAGCAAACTGAAATGTAAAACTGGATATATGTCCAGTTACAAAATGATATAGTCTAATACATGTCTACTCTCAAAGTCTAAGTAAACAAAAGACAACTAGGCAAGGTTCCCCGCAGGAACATCCTCAAAAAGCAGAGCCGGGTCCTCGGCAGTAACTCCATAGTATGAGTCGCAGAGCAACTCCTCCTCAGTAAGGACACCTACAACGTTATCCTGTCAGGATGGGAGCAAGTACCAAATCTAGCAAACTAGCATATGAAACATGGAAATGAACATGAGAGGAATAACTGGAAAGCATGGCATTACATAGTCTATCATGGCAAGGATACATATGTCATAGCAACAGATGTATATGTAATGTTTAAAACTGTAGCAAGTACGTGATCGGTCAATAGATGTACAATGTGCTGGGGGCACATAATGAAATGTACTTCCGTACAAGTGAAACGGCGATAGATGTACATACGTACAAATCCGCGTTGAGATAAAGCCTACGACAAGGTATGCATATAAAATGCGACCTTGTTCGGTACATACGTACAGAAGAAGGGGGCATAATCACGTACACTACTAACAGTTTCCCCATAACCCATATTATAATCATGTGAGAGATACATCAAGACTGTTCTAAGCATGGTAATGACTGAAAGTACAACATGTAAAGATCTGACTTGCTATCCCAAGGATCAGCATTTAACATGGTGGGGTTTGCAGTTCATTTATGTAACAACATGTAAAGTTTGTAGAAAGTACTTGCCTCTAGCAAAGCAAAACAAAACAAGCTGCGATAACAATGCTATGGATGTCCAGTAACTCGTCACTGTAGAAATAAATGCAATAACTTAGCTTTTACACTAAGCTAAAATACTAGATCACTAAACTGGTGTGACACGACTGGTGACTGGGCACCTAGCCAAAATAATGACTTGGCCTAGGAGACCAATGTGGGGGTGACACACTATGTTAACTAACTTTCCAGGGTCTTTACACTAGTGAGGGATGGGGTTCAACACGACTAAAACTGTAAATAACATAAAAAGCTACAAGTCGTAATTAGTCAATAAATAATTCAAAAGACCATTGTGTTCTAATAATTTTAGAGATAGGCAAAAAGCCTAGTTTTTCTTAAAGTAAAGTATCAAAGTGATCCTTGTTAATCATAGAAATTTATTATAATTTTTCTGGAATTTATTAACTAGTACAAATATTTTATAAAAAATCAGTTTTCCTAAGTATACAGAAAGTGAGTTTTGGTTTCATATGCCAAACTAGTGGCAAAACAGTAAATTAAATACTACAAAAATTATACTAAATTAGTCAACTTAACAAAGTATCTAAAAACCATTTTTCCATAATTTTAGCAACACTCTAAGTATTTTTAGAAAATCAAAAACAGCTATGCACACAATAATTAATTATCTGCGTATTTTGTCCATGTATATTATTTGAACCAAAGTTCAAATACAGGACCCAAGGCCATGAATCAAGTCCAATATGACTTGAACAGGTCTTGAATGTGTGAAAACACATTTGAGTCCAAATACCCATGCTAGGCTTGGACATCAAATGGTTGCAGTAATTTAAATACACTAAAAATACAATTTGGTAAAAGTACAAAATAATTATTAATATTTTAATAAGATACAAAATAATATATACATACATATGTTGAAAGTACATATGTCTATGTATGAGGAAAATACTTAATTTATAAAGTATATATATATATATATATATATAAATATATATAAGAAAAACTTTTAATTATATGGTGTATATATATAATATATATATACACATAAAAGTATATACATATATACAAACAAACATATATACAAAATTTACTAAATATAAAATATATATACATATATATAAAATACTGTTATAATACAGTATATACATATATATATACTAATATATATATATACATATACATATATATAAATATATATATATAAAAACAAAAAAGAAAAGAAAAGAAAAAGAAGAAGAAATGAAAACAGAAGGGGGGCTCGAACCCAGGCTAGCGGGGGGGGGGGGGGTTTAGTTCGTTCGGGCTGGCCAGGGGGTCGGCCCGCTAAGTTCGTTTAGAGTTAGGTTTTAGTTAAATTTATTTAGGTCAGAAATTAAATGGGTTTTTACCCGTTAAGCAAAGCCCAAACCCATTAGTCTAGTTTACAGTTCGTCTCGTGTCCATACAGTCCAGGACACGAGAAGTTGAAATCTGACACAGAGTCGACGTGTCCGTGCCCAGCACGACACGTACGACTCGGCTAACACGTGTCCAGCACCACAGTCAAGTCCCCCGTGTCTAGGCGAGTCTCGTGTCTCAGTTTGGGACACGCACGACACAGAGAAGGGATTTGTTACCTTCGTGTCCGGCTGAGGGGTGGAAGTCGAGGGGGCAAACGGCGGCTGGGGGCGTCGTGGTCAAGGCGCTTGGGCGGCGCTGGACGCGGCTCGACGAGGCGGTCCTGATGGTGGTGGTTGGGGACGACGACGTCGAGCGGTGGTGGTCGAACGGGGGTCGCCGGAGATGGGTGGTGGTTGGATCTGGAAGTGGGGATTGGGGGCGGAGCTGGGGCTGTGGAGAGTCGTGGCGGTGGTAGACGAGAAGAGGGAGGTGAGGGGTTTATTTATAGAACTCTAGGGCGGTGGGATTAGGGCTAGAAATTTGGATTAGGGTTAGGGTTTCGGCGATCGTCGTCGGAGACGACGACAGCGCACGGTCGTCGGGGGCAGTTAGGGTTAGGGTTTTGCAGGAAACCCCCTAGAAAATTAGGAATTTCTATTTAGGTCCCTCCCTCAGTCAAATGTAAATTTTTAATTTGCAAATTGACTCCCGCGAGTAATATTTGCAAAATATATTTGCAACAGACAATTGGGTTATTACAAAAAGTATTTAAAACAATTTTAAATATTGCAACCTAATTTAAAACAATTTATGAAATTGCAAAATGGTATTTTTGGTATTTAAAAGCTATTTAAAAACATTTAAAAATTCTAAAAAAATTCCTAATAATTATTATAAAATATTTTAATGCCAAAATAATCATTAATGGCCAATTATCACTAATAAACAAAATTTTGAAAATCAGGGGTTGACACTTTTATTCGAATAAACCCTTCCTACTTCCTCAACCCTGTCTATCCTAACAATTCCTAAATTTCGAGGACGAAATTCTTGTAAGTTGGGTAGGATGTAAAATCCCTAAATTTTTACTATATTTTTATTTTTTCCGCTAACATATTTTTATTAGTCCTTGCTCGTTGAGTGCGAATACGTGCAAGGTACATATTTTTATCATAGATTTTATTTAAATAAAAGAAGTATAGTTTTAAAATAACATGTGATAAATATTTTCTATATGCTTAAAATTTTAGAAAGCGTCGCGTTGATTTGCCAAAACATTATTTTACTTTTTTTGTTATTAAAATATTCTTTATTTTTATTGTCCAAATGCAGTGCTAAGTTAGAAACTATGAGAATTAATATGTGAGGTACAAGAAATTAATTTCGTGTAAATGCTGGTTTCAAAAACTATTTGTAGCCTTTTTATTTACTTATAAATTTTATTCCATTTATTTAAAGAATTATTGTATTTTTGAAATTTCTTATTAAAATATTTCTATTATATATATTTGGGAAATCGAATATTTAATTAACTTTGATGATTGAAATTGGAAAGGATTTTAAAATAGCTTTAACTTAATAATAGGCTTTATCTAGATTTGATTTGGATTTGATAAGTTTATTTTAAATCGATTTGAAGCATAATATAATTATCTAATGAGAAACTTAAATCAATACTTGTCCATATCTATATAGGAGTATCACCTCCTATATTAGGAGAACTTCTCTTGGCTCCTTTCAAGAGAACCTAAATAAATTCACAGAAGCCAAATTTCTCCACCCGATTGTTGTGCATCGTGTCCGTGTTCCATATTTTTATTCCATATAAATACATGTACATTAAATTTTCGTATCGGACACACCCCGACACAATCAAAACCTAAACCTATGTCCTCCATGTCTACAGCAACCCGCCTCTACCATCGCCATTGCCCACATCTCACCTCTCCTCTGTCTCCCCACACCCGGCTACAGGCAGTCGACCCAAACCTCACCACCAGTCACCATCACTGTTACCATCACCAATCGCCACTGCCTCCCGATCCTGGCAACCCAACCATCATCCCGATCTATCACCACGCCCAAACCATCCTCCACACAACCTCGCCACCCTGTCTTCCCCCAAAATTTTGGCCACCTGCTCCTGACATACACAATCTCGGCATCCTAAATTTGCCATCGCCACGACTTTATAGCATCCCTTCACCCGACGCCTGTCTCCCCCAAATCAACCCCGACCAACCGTCGAAACACCATCACCAAAAAGAGCAAAAGAAGAAGAAGAAAGAACCAACACCGCCACTAACCTTCCGCCGTCGAGTGAGCGCGCGCCACCACCAGCACGTCGAGCCCCCACCTCTGTCGGTCGAATCCAGGAGCAGCCCCCGATCCGCCACTTCTCCATCCCTCAATCTGGCGCCTCCTCCTCCCATATTCGCTGCCCTCCACAGCCCGACCTCCGCAGCGCCGAGCGAATCGTCCGCCTGGCCTCCTCCATCGCGGTCGACTCTCTTCCCCGTGCCAGATCTGGTCTCCGACGAGGATAGCAGCGTGCGCCCGCCCAACCGGAGTGTCTGCAGCTGGCCGTACATGCCCATCGCCGCCTAGGCGCCGGTGCCTGTGCCGGTGAAAACCCCTGTTGGTAACCACCGAACCCCCTTCTCCTTCCTTCATGTCCCGCTCGTTTCTCTCGCTCTCAGTCTCTTAAATTTCCTCCTCCCCTGAATTTTCTTTCCTTGTCTGCACTTCTGCTTTCTCTTTTGTCTTTACTTATATTCAATTCACTACTATCGGCTAAAATGAAGAAGCAGGTGTAGGCCATTAGGTTTATTATTATTTTTTTGTTACTACTGTATTATTAACATTCTTTTAGTGTATATATATATGGATAGTAGGATTAAAAGATGAACAATATTTATTATTACTATTTATTTTAAAATGTACATGCTTATTGTACGTAAGTATGATTTTATATATTTGATTCTTAAATCTAATAAATATATCACTTACAGTTATATTTTTATACATAAAATATAACTTTGATTCAAAAATGGCGTGTAGCCTAAAAATTGTTTTTTTAGATTTTATATATTTACCCAAAATATTTGACTGATAAACAAAATATCGTTACGAATATTATAACAAATTTCCTATAATTTCAAGTATTTACCAAAAATATTTCTAAAGTATTTTCAATCCATAGTTGTTGACCAAAATAATAATAATAATAATAATAAATAAATTATAATTTGGTTTTGCAAAACTTTAACAAAATTTTTTATGAATTACTAGTACTTTTCAAAAAAAAAAATATTTTTCAAGTAATATAAGTATTTTTTTCTATGATAGGTATGGGTATTTTCTTCGTGAGTCCCCATTAACTATTAAGTTGGTCGTGACTAATTCGTACTCCTAATTCCTCGCTGCTTCAAACCTTTACCCATCGACCTCGGCTATTGGGCAAACATGACTTGTCGGATCATCTCACCCCGCCAGGCGACACACCAGGCAAGATACCTTACCTTATTTACTGTTTATAATCAGTTGCATCTTTCTTTATTTGCTGCATATTTATTTCCTATTTATTTTTAGTTGGATCCATGACTTGCTGTTTATAGTTACTTTATTTTTCTTTCAATTGTTTTTCTTGCTTGTATTTTAATATGCATGTGGACCTAGTCTTAGCGGACTACCTTTTGTTAGTGACCCTTGGGAGGATGAAGACAGTTTGATGTATGGGCTACCCAAAACCAAAAGCCGTAGTAACTACGTACTACGATAGTCGTGTCGCGACGGTCACTAGCCTCGAGCTATGTGGACTGATGGATCACGTGGGCCGCTAGCCTCGAGTTATGCCGTCTGATAGTATTGGTACTTAATGTGTGTGTGTTGTGAGTTGTTACCTTGTCCTTGGGAGTCATCCTTCACCTGCCCATACATTGAGATGTCTTCTAAATTGCATACTAGAAAGATTAGGAGACCTTAGTTAATGTCATGTCACACTTCGTTCTTGTCATGACATAGGACAATGTCACATCGTGGAATAGTATACTACCCCTTGTCCTTGTTTAGTTGTAGGGGTAGTTTACTGTTTTGATAAGGGATATTGGACCGTATTATAGTTGTGACACTTACCGTTACCTTGTGACTTTATGGCATATTTTATATTCAGTTTATATGGCATGTTCTTTATGTATCTTGTTATGTCCCTCTGAGGACCTGGTGAATTCTCCAAGTGTGTTTTATGACTTTTCGTAGGTGCTTAGCCAAGGTCATACGTTACTCTCTTCCTTTGAGATGATTGCACTTGGATCGCTTTCGTATCGCCCGGCAAATTTATTTGTTATGTATTTCTTTTCTTTTTAGTTGGTAGTAGATTTGTCTCCGCCCAACGATATATAAATGACAATTCATGAGTTGATTATAAATTCTTCCTTCTTTATTGGTGGATGAGATTAGTGTTGTGGTTACTGCATTTTACAGCTTACGTATACATACGATGGTTCCATATATTAGAGTATACTTCGTATGCATGCAGCTCGCATGTCGATGTACTTAGTCCTAAGTATTTTGGGACTGGGGCATTATAAAACCTTCTAATCATTTCCCTCCACCTATCTAACCTATCAATCTATATAGCCATCCCTATAATAGCTAACACCATATCACCCTTTACTGCTACTACTGCCTTGGTCTCCATTGCATCCCCTCTCTTATTTTTTTTTCAAATGTCCCCGCACAGGAAACAAAAACCCTGTATGGGTCATGAGTCACCAAGCCTGCACAAGTTTCTCTTACCTGCTATGCTCAGCAGTGGCAGGTTTTCTCCCCTGTCCAAGCATAGGGCTTATGCCTTTAACTCCTATTGTTTAGTCCCCCTCCATTCCCCTTAGGTTTTGCAACAAAGCACTCTTAACTCTCTGGCTAAATGATAGGGTATACCTACTTTTATCATATCCTAACATCTAGGCAGGTAGACTACTTACTTTATATACACCTATCTATTTGTCTATCAAAATCAGGGGACTCACATACATACACTTGAAGGTTTGAATGCACACACATCCACTGTCTCTAACTCTCCTCCATACAGGAAACCAACTGTTGTTGGTGTATATTCATGTGCACATATTTGTTCACAGGCCTACATAGCTGTCCCTCTCCCCCTTATCTAATTTTCATGTGTAAGGATCCCAATTTTTTAGAATTATTTTTTATTTATTTTAAATGATTTCTATTTATCAAACTAGATTTTTTTATTTTTAATCATGACTATAGATGTACTTTTTCGTAGTTTTAATTTTTGAAGCACAATAATTATCAATTTTTCAAATCTATTCCCATCATCGTATTCTAGATGAGTTCACCTTCAGCTTGATATATCATGTCCCATCCAAACGTGTTTTCTTGTGCTATATTTTTTCATGTGCAACTTTAGGGGTAAAATAGTCATTTTAGTCTCTACCGTAAAATTTGACTAGCTTTCCAAATTGTTATTAAGGCCCAACTTCGATCCAAATTATTTGACCCAATATATGGTTTTGACCCATTTTGAGCCTAAGACACACATGCCAATGATGTGCGCCTCAATTGAGTTTCCATGTGCTAATTAATCTTAAGTGGCACACAAGTCGAAACTATAAACATATTGGACTCAAATTGATCACAAAAAATTCTACCGACCCAAAACTAGTCCAAGTAGGGTTCATAGAGCCTATTCTAGGGTGCCCTAACCTCTTACACCTATTTTTGATTAATTTTTGTGGATTAATATGCAGTCACATTAATTAAATCTAATTTAATCAAATCCTATAACCACTTCCCTATTTTTGACCCGATTTAAATCCTAGGAGATAGAATTGATGTATCTTTTAAAATAGGCAATCAAATTCCACCAAATCAAATTTGACTCCACCCCAACTTATTTTCCCTCATGTGAATATCGCCCATCTAGGATTTTCGAATACTTTATGTATATTTTTTCTATTAAAATCGAGCCCCCTCCAACTTCTCCTCTTTTTTGCACTTTTCTTTCCACCCCACAGAAACTCATCACCCTAACCTCTTCCAACCCTCCTACCGCCTTCATCTCGACCCTAGGACACCCCTCTAACACCCCGACACCATCCTAAGGAGCCTTAACCCCTAATCTGATCGATACGAGGCACGAAAGGCACCGGAAGTCGACCGAATTAGTGCTGAATTTGTCACAGCAGGTTAGTCAACTTGTAGATGAGATTTGATCAACTTTTTCTCATCCATTTTACTTCAAATCAAATCTGAGAGTTACCTTTGTGTGTCTACTCCAACCTCTGAACCCCGGATCCCCCAGTTCCAAGCGGTTTGCCAGTGACATCGATTCTACGACAGGGTATCCAGAACTGACAAATCTGGTTGCGAGCCATTTTGCACCTATCTAAGGTCAGCTTCTAACCTTCTTATATTTTCATTCATAATCTAGATGTTGATACCTTTCTGGCGCATATATGTAGGATAGGTTTTGCATCCGTTTGCTATTTTGAAAAATCTATGACATTTGTCGTGTCACCGAACTCCGAAATTTTTTGCTTTCCTTGTGTCCAAAGTGTCAAAACTCCATGAAATCATATTAAACTTTATGTTGTGCAAAGTTTAACATTATAAATAATATTTTAATTAATTTTTTAAATTTCTATAGAATTTAATATTTTTAAATATTTATTGTTTCGGGCCTCAAATCGTAAACCAAGTCTACGAATAATATTGTAGAATCAATACAAATCTTGTACAGATATTATATGTATAAAATATTTTTATTATTATTATATAATATTTATAAATATTTTCTAGAATTAAAAGTGATACTTTATGTTAATAATATATTACTTTTATATGTAGATTTAATCCTATATATGTTATATTAAGTAGAGTAGTCAATATGACTAGTTTTGGTATAAATAATATTATTAAGGTCTATATATGGTAAGTCCATATATAGTAAGTTATTAATGTATATTATATTCGTATTTCAAAAATCCGTGCATCGAAACCGAGTTTAGTCGATTCCAGTGACCTTATATCGCTGAAATTGACAAGGTGACCGTATGGATCGACAAGATAAGATTGTTAATCTCGTGGTTGATCATCTTATCCCAATTCGCGTGTCGTAGGTTTCGTTGAACGAATTACTATAGGAGCCTAAAAATCAATTGGCGCCCCTCTCAACAAAGCTCCAACATCAAGTGGCGCCAGAATACCAAGTTGCGCCAGTCTCAGGTTGCGCCTAAGCCATCTCAGGTTGCGCCAAAGCCAAGTTGCGCGAGCTCCACGTGGAAAGCATCCTCGAGAAGCTGTAACGGCTGCCATCATTACTGACAGTTCTGATAGCTCTTCAGTCGAATAAAATCCATTCGAATCCTGCGCAACGCAGTGCTCGAGGAGATTTTGTCGGCATACAATTAATGCTGATAGCTAGCTTGCGCAAGTTATCAAGAAGCACGAGGATCAATCATCATAGCATAGAAGACCCATTCAAAGGCGCCAAACGTCAAGTTGCACGCTCGTGCCACCTAGAGTTTTGTCACCACCTGATCAACTTTTGTTCAGAAGCACGATGATGTGACGCGCATGCCACTAATCTCGAAGAACGTGTCCACTACACTGTTACGACCACGCGTATCTCACTCAAATGATGTCATACATCCCCAGCAGTTCTAGTAACCATTCGTGCAACTGGATAGAAGGCGCGCAACCTGAAGTGTTGTGCTAGAAAACAGTTATTTCAGAACTCTATAAATAGAGTTTCATATTAGTTCTAAAGCAGCATTAATGATGATAATATACTGACAAAGTGCTGTTGTATTCTCCAGAGGCTTGTTTCTTCGATATCACATTGTCCAAGGGATAAAGTGATCGTCTTCTGATCAGATTCCTACAGTTGTACTTCTCCAGAAATCAATTGTACTCTTGTACTCTTTCTTAGTTTGTAATCAAACTTTTGTTTTTGCAAACAAAATAGCGACTCTATAGGGGACGACTTTCTTCTCCGACGAGAAAGTGACAACTCAATGTGATATTGCGTCGATCGGCAAGACGCAGAAGACTTTGGTCATTCAAGTCGACCAATCGCCTACGAAGCAATGATCAGTGCTGGAGGTACTAGGTGCACCTCAGTTGCCGTCAAGAGCAAGGCGCGCACTGTATGGACTCCCAAGTCCTCTGAATTACCAACCACTGCTTCTGTGCAACATGCGCCTATTGTCTCTCTATTGGCCACTGCTTCTGCGCAACCTGCACCTATTGTCTCTCTGCCAAACATTGCCTCCGCACAACTTGCGTATACTGCCTCTTTGGCTCTGAACAAAGGGAAATGCCTTTTGGCTACTTCCTCATGCTCTCTAATTCTGAATTATGAGAAGAACTTATCTAGCGGGAATGCTAAACATAAGAAAGGAAAGCGCCCTTTGGCCTTTCTGCAAACTGCGCAGCCTGCGCTTGTAGCATTTCAACCACAAAACAAAGGGAAATGCTTTTTAGCTACTCCCTCTCTTTCCCCAAATATGAACTTGGCAAAGAATACATCTATTCCTGCCTTGTCACAAAACAAAGGAAAGCGCACTTTGGCCTTTTCTCATTTTTTTTCGTTTCTTGACTCGGCAGAAAACAACTATGGTTGCGCCCTTACGCCAATTAGTACAAAAGCTCTTTTAGGCAGAAACCTTACTCTTCTTGACAGAAATAATCAAATCTCTGCTAAAAAATGAGTTCTGTCCAAACTGAACTTTCTGTCACCCAGTTGCACCAGGCCAAGTGCACAGAAACAGGTTGCACAGCACAAAAAGGGATTCTACCTACTCAAAAAAATACAATTCAGGATCTTCTAAACCTGTGCATCTCAAGATCCAAGCAAGGCAAACTGCTAGTATCTCAGATAGATATACAAGTGTCACACCTTTCTGACTTGTGCAGCTATCTCAACAGGAGCCAGCTAGTATCAACTTCAGTAAGACATAAGCAGCATGCGCCAGTGGCTAACTTGCGCCAAAGACAGACTTCTAAAGTCAAGAACCCTTTTACATATGCTAATCAACTTAGAACTTCCTTGTACACTCAGGGAACATGACATCTCGAATCGGAATCATGTTCCTAACATCGTTAAAGAATATGTTCCTCCGACTTCTTCTTGTCCTGTTGTTGTAACTGATCTCCGTAAACTTCTTGAACAGAAGTGGAAGATCACAAATCCATCTTATCCATCTGTAATACAGCAATAAGAACACCATTGTAATCATCACCATGAGGTGGTTATTGAATGTTGTTGTCAATCAGCTAAACGGTTTGTCTTCGATCGTCTGAATTACTCTCAGGTTCCTCAACCAATGATAGTGGGTGAAGACGAATTGTTGTACGACTCTGTCAACATGATGTCTCGAAGCACTAGGGGTATAAAACGTTCGAGATGCAATGCATCCCACAATCCCAGTCAACAGTACATAGATCGGATTCGTGAGTCCGGCGAAAAAGAATACCAACACACCAGATCAAGAAGCCGAGACACAATCGGTCAAAGGAATCTTCCTTCCAACCAAGAAACAATCGGTCAAAGGAATCTTCCTTTTGACCAGGATACAATCGGTCAAAGGAATCTTCCTAATTCCAACCAAGATGCCTTCAGTCAAAGGGATCTCTCCATCACTTATCCTGGGGGCTTGTATGACTTTGATGCCGATAGTGAAAGTTCTGAACGGACTATCTTTTCTACTAGCTCGTGTTCGATAGCTAGAGAAGTGACTGCTTATGTTATCACAGTAGATCAAGATGCTTCCAGTTCTAACAGTCAAGAGCAAAGAATTGTTGCTTTGGAGACTAGTTTGAAGAGCATGGTTGAGATGATGACAGGCATACATACTGTGATTATGATACAACATACAGTTCCACCGGTTGTGAATTTGGTTTCAACCTAAGAACCTGTAACGACATCAGCTCCCGTCAATATTGGTCTGGGGGTACAGTCTCCTCACACCGCTTCCATACCAGTGCAGGCTATTCCAAGTCAATGTGGTGTTGGGGGTGGTACTTATCATGCAGTACCTCCTTCCAATATATCAAATCCGTCCACTGCTCCACAATCATTGGGAGATACTAATGAGGTCATAAAACTTTTACGTACTCAAATTGAAGCCTTCAAGCAGAAAGTTGGCTTACAGAAGCTTGGGATCAAGCAGCCTTATCCAGAGTGGAAGGAAGTTCAATTTTCTCTCAAATACAAACCCCCTACTATTATGTTGTTTGATGGCAGCACATCTCCAAGTCAGTACCTTAATCACTTTGAGGTAATGACTAATCAACTACAGCCAAACGATGCTCTACTTACTAGGGTGTTCGTCGGATATTTAGTAGGTGCAGCTTACAACTGGTACCGCAGTTTGCCAGATGGTTGTATAACCTCTTTCTCTGGATTAAAATAAATGTTTCTAGAATGATTTTATGAGGGAACAAACGACATGACTATGTCTGCTCTCATCAAAATTAAACAGCGACATAATAAAACAACCGATCGTTTCATAGAACGATTCCGTCGTGAGGCACTCAAAATGCCTCTCGAAACTCTAGATGCTTTGACTATAGACACTTGCAAATCAAACCTGTTGCCTATAATCAGCATGTGGACTGGATCGACAAAGTTTTAGGATTGCCCTTCATTCATAGTGAATGCTAAAGAAGCAGAAGAAAGTGCTGATAAGTTCAAATAATTAGGTATTTAGATTCCTAATCTTGACAGAGATGAACATGCTACATCAAATAGAATTGGCCGTCAAAACAACCGCAAGGGTAAAGAGACTTTGGCTATCAAGGTCAAAGGCAAAGAAACTCTAGCCGTCAATATAGGTCAATCAACACCTACTCTAACGGCACCACCACAGATAGTACCACGTCCGAAAGAAGAATACTCCTTTGATGAAGATAATGTCATGAGCATCTTTGATTGCCTGATCAAGAGCAATAAACTACAGCTGTCGGATGCAAAACTGCCAGGTAGAACTGACCATCCTAAATATTGTGTTTACCACAGGTTTATCGGACATCTGACTCAAGCATGCTACGTGATTAAAGGCAAAATCTAGAAGATGGTCAATTCTTGTACAATCACTCTCCAACAAGGTGAAAAGGTTATAACGGTTAACATCGTCTCTCTAAAGTTTGGCAATTTTTCTGTTCAACTTGTGCAGGACGGCGTCGTTCCCATTCTAAGAACCACTTTAGAGATTGTTAATCTCCCACCTGTACGAACTGATGGTCTTGTTTCTCTGTCTACTGATATAGAGGAAATTATATGGATCCATCCTGATTTAGTGGCTGATTTTGAAGCACCTTCTTCATCCACAAAGTCCAAGAAAGTCGCCAAATACAAGTCATATCACATGATTTCATTGGATGGACACTATCTTCCACCTTTAACTACTACCTTCACCTCAACGGCAGATTTTTCCTTCTTCTTCCTCTTCTGAAATAACGCTGCCAAAACTAGAAGCCAATTACCAACCAGCTTTCCATATATATAGTTGACAATCCTGCGAACTCATGATGAAGATGGGATATGATCTACAAAAAGCTCCCGGCCTGAATCATGGAAAAGGATCTTCTGTACCTCTTTCTCTATGCCTTTCACACAATAAATCTTGTCTTGGTTTGTGTTTCTGGACAGACTCTTCATCTTGCCAAAGGAAGCCTTCCAAAAGCAAGATCCGAATAAAGAGTTACAATATGGTGTCCTTCGAACCTGTATCCGAAGAAGAAGCCTTGACTAGTACCAGGTTTGGGAGACTTTACCTGAGAGACTATTCAGAAGGTCAAGAGAGCCTTGCTCCAGCTCCGGAGGCTCTTTTAACATCATCTTCTCTTGCTGTCAATATTCTATCGGCTTCATTGCCTCCAGTAGAACAAACTCCTCCCAAACCGACGGTGGTCGATAAGGGAAAACAGCATGTCCGCTTCGATAATTATTAAAGAAGACTCCAACTCTGGGACTGAAGAAGTCGTATAACTTTAATATACTGGCTCAGCTGGCTAATTCCCCGACAAGGTTATCAAACTTTGAGCTACTGCGTCTCTCAAAAAAAACTCGAGAAACATTGAGTGAAGCTTTGATGCAAGCTGATACTTGTCCAACACTCGTCAAAAAACCAGAGGAGGAGCCTGTAACCTGCTTTTATTGTCTTAATATGATGGAGCTGATGCCTAACATCCCCTTTACACAAGATGATATGCTGTTGGAAGATAATCGTCATGACCGACTCCTCTACTTCACGGGATATGTCGATACCATAAAAGTTGATCGCATCTTGATCGACCCTGGGTCTGCACTCAGTATCATGCCAAAGACTCTACTGGATGCATTAAAGATTCATGGACATAATCTTTCCACAACTATCACAACAATCTTGGGATTTAATTCTGGAAGAAGTGAACCCCTAGGAAAGATTCGCTTGAAAGTTCAAATTGGCAATCTTCGTAAAAAGGTTACCTTCTAAGTGATCGATAATCATGGCTCCTATAATTCTTTGCTGGAAAGACCATTTCTGCATGAGCATAACATTATACCATCCACTCTCCACAATGCTTCAAATATATGGACGTTATTGGAGAAGTCCAGAAGGAAGTAGCTGATCTAAATCCTTTCGGGGGCAGTGAAGCATATTGTACTGATTCTTGGATGTACAAAGAAGAGTTCATGAAGGTTGTACTGGCGATGGATAATGGAGAAGATCAGAGAGACACCTCAGATGATGTTCTCGTAAGCCCAGTCAAAGGACGTACTACTCGTCCATCTTTTTTTCAGACATTGACTATCCATCTTTTCTCTCATAACAAATAGTCTCATGCTGGAAAGATGGGACAGAGGAAGCTCATCTCTACTAAGCCTCTTGTTATCGACCTTCGTCGTAACAAGCCTCCTCCTTCTTCTTCTCCTCCTCTGGTTATCAACCTTACTAAGCCTTCTTCTAAGGCCAAGAACCTGTTGTAAATAATGATGTACAAATCAATAAATTAGCATCTTCTTTGCAGTATACTAATATCTTTTATTATACTCGATGTTACTTAGAAATGCTAGATAACTTCGAACCACTTTCAATAGGAGTAGTTCAACCTCTCCAATACGAAGTATTGCTCGAACCAGTGTAAGACTCCTTCTTCTTAGTTCCTTCCAGGAAAAAAGATGAATTTCTTATACTTTTTAGTAAAGGAACGGAGTAGAAGACCACACCCGATAGTGAGGAAGAAAATGACGATAATGGAAGACTTCAACTACATCGTTATAGTCAACAATCAAAAGATATCATTCAAAAGATGGGCTACAATTTTAAAGCTGGTCTCAATAGCGGTAGGGGAAGGCAAACTCCTATTCGTATCACTGCTCCAAAAAGAAAGTCACGACAATATTACGGCAAAACGAAGCGGGGATTAGGTTATACCTCGTCGATTCTGACCTCAGAAGCCTTCGAATCCGATAAAGAGAAGCGATCTAACTCTTCTGATTCTGTTTCATAGAATTCTGATACCAGTATAGGTTACGTCCATCGAGTGATACTATCTTCCAATATGGTGTTTGCTGAATTCTCAAAAGACGATGAAGACTTTACTGAAGCTACTAAAGCAGATCCATAGGCACAAAGGATGGACATTCAATAGGAACTTCGCTTTGAGCAATGAGAACCCCATACTGAAGATCAATTAATTTATATTGATATTGGAGATGAAGGCTCACCAAGACATATCTTCATCAGCAAGAGTCTTCCAGAAGCGGATAAACAAGAATTCATTTAGCTTATTCGAGAATACATTGACGTCTTCGCTTGTAATTATGAGGATATATCAGGATTGGATCCTCATATTGCTATCCACAGGCTCAACATCTTGTCCAATGCCAAGCCAGTCAAACAACAACAACAACGTCGATTCCGACCAGATATAATGGATGCTATAGAAATTGAAGTCAAGAAACTTATCTCTTGTGGTTTTGCTAGAGAAGAACAACATCCTGACTGGGTGGGCAATGTTGTCCCAATTATGAAGAAAATAGAGAAGGTCAGAGTCTGCATTGACTTTAGAGATCTCAACTATGCTTGTCCCAAGGATGAGTTTCCTCTTTCGATCACTGATGCCATGATCGACAATACTTGCGGATTTGAACGAATGTCTTTTATGGATGGATTCTCAGGATACAATCAAATCAAGATGCATCCAAAAGATGAAAAATATACATCTTTTTGTACTCCCTCTCGGAGTCTACTGTTACACTGTCATGCCGTTTGGTCTTAAAAATACTGGTGCAACTTATCAACTGGCTATGAGTACTATCTTCTGTGATCATTTATGAAAGACAGTTGAATGCTATGTAGATGATATTATTGTCAAATGCCGTCTAAAGGAAGACTATATCCAAGACTTGAGAACTATCTTCGATCTAATGCGCCAACATCAACTCAAGATGAATTCCACCAAGTCATTCCTGGGAGTCTCTAGTGGCAAATTTCTCGGATTTGTTATTACCTCTAAAGGTATACACGTCGACCTTGAGAAAATCAAAGCCATTCAAGATATGCGTCCTCCATGCAACCTAAAAGAGCTACGAGAATTCCAGGGACGGCTTGCGTACATCAGAAGATTCATCTTAAATGTCTCTAGACGTTGTAGACCATTTACTCAACTCATGAAGAAAGGTATATATTTTATTTGGACTGAAGAATGTCAACAAGCATTTGAAGACATAAAGCGGTACTTGGTGAACCCTTTAGTTCTAGTTCCTCCAGTCTCAGGAATACCCTTCCTGATGTATGTTTGAGCAATGGATCATTCATTGGGTGCCTTACTAGCTCAGAAGAATAAAGAAGGTCATGAGCAAGCTATCTATTATCCCAGCCGTACAATGATCGGGGCTAAACATCGATACAGCCCAGTAGAAAAAGAGTGTCTAGCTTTGATGTTTGCTATTCAAAAAACCAGACATTATATCACGGGCCAAACTATTCATGTTGTCTCCAGAGTTAACCCTCTCCGAGTTTTGATGAAAAAGCCCAGTACACTAAATTCCAGACTTGCTATATGGGTCATATTGTTAGCACAATATAATATAGTCTATGTCCCACAAAAGTCTGTTAAGGGTCAAGCCTTAGTTGACTTCCTCGTAGCTCATCCAATTCCGGAGACGTCTAAACTCTATAACGAGATTCCAGACGAAAATTTGGAATCCAACATGATTTCAGAAGAAATTCTTGCCTGGCATCTATTCTTTGACGATGCATCCAAATAGGACCAAAAGGTGCCATTTTTGCTGAAGTTGGAATCGTCCTTGTATCGCCAGAAGGATTAGCTATTCAGAAAGCTTATTCTTTAGACGAGTCGTGTTCCAATAACGTGGCTGAATACAACGCTTTGCTCATTGGTCTCTAATTGGCTAAGCAATTGGATATTGACTATCTTAAAGTATATGGAGATTCTAAACTGATCGTCAATCTGATTAGAGGCACGTATGAGGTTTGGCACCAAGATCTCATCCCATATCATGAATCGGCAGTTAGGCTGGCTACATTGTTCAAAGGCTTCTTCATTGAACATGTACGTCGGGCATGTAATACGGAGGCTGATGCATTGGCTAATCTGGCAGCCGTATTAGCAATCCCTGTGAAAAGGCAACAAATGATTGTCATCACTACAGAAAGTTATTTTGTATCGAGAATAACTTAAATATTGATTTCAGCAATTCAACTAAAATCAATGACATTAGTGAAGACTGGAGAGCTCCTTTCATTGACTTTGTGGTACATAATATTTTACCTGAAGATTCTAAGGAAGCTACAACAATCTGTAGGCGATCACTCCGGTTTTATTACAATCATACTTCTAAGACTCTCTATCGACGAATATTTGATAGTCTACTCTTATATTGTCTTACGGTAGTTAAAGCAAAATAAATACTACGTGAAGCTCACGATGGTGTATATAGTGCACATCAGCCCGGTCCTAAGTTACAGGATCATATCCGACGTATGGGCTACTACTGGCCCACTATGGTATCAGATGCCATTGAATATGCAAGGAAATGTTGAGCTTGTCAAATCCATGCAGACTTCATCTATCAACCGTCGGAGTTTCTTCACCCGACTACCGCATCATGGCCCTTTGAAGCTTAGGGCATGGAAGTCATTGGTCCTATCAATCTACCGTCATCTAGAGGACATCGGTTTATACTAGCTATAATCGATTACTTTTCGAAATAGGCGGAAGCCATACCTTTATCTGAAGTCAAGACTAGCAGCGTCATCAATTTTATCAAACACCATGTGATATACAGATTTGGCATTCCTCGATGAATCATTCATGATAATGGACCACAATTCATCAATCAAAAGTTTACTCAGTTTTGTAATGATAACAGAATCAACAATGTTGCTTCTACGGCCTATAATCCTATAGCTAACGGTTTGGCTGAAGCATTCAACAAAACTATCATCAAGCTTCTCAAGAAATGTGTTTCTACCAATAAGAGAAACTTGAGTGAAAAGCTTGGAGAATGTCTATGGGCTTATCGTACTATTATACGCACTCCAACCGAGTGCACACCTTTCTTCTTGGTATATGGATGCGAAGCTGTCCTACCATTGGAAATTTAAATCCCCTCCTTAAGGATTGCAATTGCCAATGTACTCATAACAGAAAATAATGATCGTCTTCGACTTCCGGAGCTTGAAGCGGTTGACGAAAAGCGCTATTAGCTCAACAGCATATTGAGTTATATCAAGCCCGTATCTCAAAAACTTTCAACCGTAAAGTTAAAGTACGAGCATTCCAAAAAGGCGAATTAGTCCTTACTGTCAGACGTCCTATGACTATGACACACATGAGTAAGGGCAAATTCAAAGTGAAATGGGAAGGTCCCTATATTGTATGCAAGGTTTTCTCAAACGGAGCTTATCAACTGACCGAGATGGATGGCCGAGTTGCTATGATGCCGATCAATGGTAAATTCTTAAAAAAGTACTATGTTTGAAGGAAATGTAAGATATTCTTTGAATGTTGTACATACTAAAAAAACATTGACTTATTGTCTTTTATTCACTCTTCTGATAAACTCTTAAAATCCCCAGCGGAGTATATCCACATCATATCACCTGAATAAATCCAATCTTTTGGAACCCAGTCGTTTTAAAAGATATCTTATTTTTGAATCCTAGCTGATTTGAAGATAATCAATGAATACATGAATTCACGTCCACATTACCTCTGAATTCTATTATCTACATCAGCGACTTATTACGTCCACATTACCTTTGATAAAGTCATCTTTTGAATGACAATATTCTGAGAATTATATTATGTCACATCCACATTACCTTTGAACAGATATAATTAGTATAGTTATTTTCTTTAAGGAGATATGTCATGTCTGGTACCTCTGAATATATATTCCTATTCTTATCTATTACTTATATCTACTACAGATATATAATAAGTAATGGAACCACAAAAAGAGCATTAATTTTTATTTCAATGATGTTCAAAATGTCAAAAAGTATATCATGTGAAAGGCAAAAAGTCAAGAACTTCTATATATTGCTTCACTAAGGAGGCTGAGTACTAAGATCAACGATTAGTCTCTTTAAATTCTTGGCTCTCTCTACTCTGGAGTCAAGTACCCTTTGCCTAGCAAGAGCTCTCCCAGACTCTGGATCAAAAGGTTCCAGCGAATCAGCTCGACGTTCCAGTTCTGCACCTTCGATTTGGATAAGTGTATCACGTTGCCTCCTCAAGTCATCTAATTGGCTCGCAGCAATTTGATGCATTTCCAATACCTCATCTTCATGTCGTCGAGCTACTTTGACTACTTCTTGGAGCCGAGCCATTTCAATTGATAGATCTCGACGGTGAACTTGATATTCAGCAGCTTCTTTCTCATTCTTTGCAGCTTCAGTCTTATAGCGCTGAACAGAAGAAGTTGTCTCGATAATGCGAGATTCCAACTCTGTACAGCGCTGTGAGAAAGCTACCTCAGAAGCTTCGAAATCTGCTTTTTCTCTTGTAGCCTCGCGAGCCATCACCTCGCATTCAGAATCTACGAGTTTCTGGATGTTTCCTCTTGTTAGATCTTTATAAGACTTGATCGATTCTTCAAGCTCATTCAAAATATGATATAAATAGTTGACTCTATCCAGATCACCAATCTTACGGATGGATCCAATGATGAAGGAGGAAGGGCCCCTTACTGACTCATAAGGTTGGTCCTTTTCCATGACCATTTGAATTAGAAGCTTCAGAGAAGTGAAGAAAGCATTAGTATAAGCTTCGACGATAGCTCTATTCATCGCTGAGATACCCAGAGTAGCCACTTCTGTTTGAATTCTTATTTCTACAGTAGCTAGAGGAATTACAGATTGTACACCAGAAGATCCGAGTACTGGCATCATAGAAGAACTTCCCTCTCCAGTTTGGGTCCCCATATCTAGGGGATCCATGGTCGAGCTAAATTTGAATGTAGTCGATGCAACTGTTGCAAGCGTCCCTACAGGACCCACTGTAATCAAGATATACAGTCATTACACATTATTACAGGAATTAGGGTAAATAAAAGTAAAAAATTTACCTGATCCTGGAAATACATATGGGGTCTCACGGGGCATGTCCAGATCAGAGCAGAGCCTAGCCATGGTAGTTTCAGACACGACTGTCAGACTACTTCCAGCTTCGGAGCTGCCTGATAGGAAACGGCTGCTTCCGGCCCCTGATTCTACTTGTTCAGTTGGGGCAATCAATTATGCATCCTTTACCTCAAAAGCTTGGTTGGTAGGGGTTTGAGTCTCCATAGTATCAGTATTAGGATTTTTATTGATCCCAGCATCTTCAGGAGCCATGGTATGATTTTCATGATCATCAAAATTGTCGTTGTTTTTAGGCTCATCAGTTTATGGACTCGAAAGCCCTTTTTCAATAATAGGGTGCTCCTCACCCTCAGCAGTAGTTTGGCCTTCTTCGATTAGTAACTCTTGATTCAGCGGTACTTCCACTGAAGCTTGATCTTCTTCAACGATGCTTATGGAATTATCTTCAAATGCATAGCCGTAGTCACAGCCTTCGAGAGCCACTATCATTTCTTGATCCTCTTAAGAATGAGTAGGAGTTTGGGCTACGAAAGGAACAGTGACATCAGGATTAGATTATGTAAAAGGCAACTCCTTCTCAGGAAGTGTAGTCTTTGGGACTCCTGGAGTTGGAGATGATATTATAATTCCTGCGGCAGCTAGCACAGTCACAGGAATAGTCATTTTTGTGATTATGGTCCCTGAAATCCCTTCTGTAATGATCGGAGCCGGAATGCTAACCTCTGCAGATAAAAAAGAACAATGTCAATATGTTACTCAATCATGATCACATTAAAAGAGTATTAAAATTTACCTTTTAGAGGTGGCACATCTTGTGAAGGTAACGTTTCTTGACGGTTTTCTGGAGTCACCATTAATCTCCTTTTGGCCTTGCACACAAGAGGTGTCTCAGGTTCTTCCTCAACCTCATCGAGGTCATCTTGCACATTAGGTTCTCTAATAACCTCTTCTTGGGCAACTTGGCTGCCTCTTGGAACTGAAGAAGGAGTTGCCTCTCCTCCTCCAGAGGATGCTTCAGTCTGCATATGTTTTGTCTGCGACCGTATGGTCCTGGTGGTGGGCTGCTCTGTAATGACCAATGTGGTCTTCTTCTTTTTTCCTACAGCCTTAGGAGAAGAAGGAAGATCACCAGGATGTAGAGGAGCTGATGATTCTCTAGTTTTTCTTTTCCTTCCAAGTCCCTTTACTAGGGACTTCTCCTTCTGTATCTTCAGTGATACATCTAGTGGATCGTTGACTTCGTCACAGAAGCCTACGAGAGAGGCTTCCAGAGCAGAGGTTCGTCAACGGGTTTATGATTCTCTTCATCTCTGAAGGATTGTGCAGTGTGAACTCCAGCTCTTGAACATCTATCACTGGCAAAACTATCAGCCAGATGGAAGCTTTCCGTAAAGGTGTTGGCTGAAGTATAACAATTCGCGTATGTATATAACAGTTGAGAATGTGGCCATAGTACCTCTTGTATTGTAGTATCTCCAAGCCCTGACACCATCTATTAGGTAACCCTTAGATTGTAAACAGGTGGTGGCATTACCTACATACAGTTGATCATAGCCGAAATGTCGAGCAAATTGGCTTGGTAAGTACGGTTCTAGAAATCACTCGCCCTCAAACCGGTACACTATATGTGATGGTCGAATTGTCTTCAACCAGATGAACTCAGTCGATGATAGACGGAGAGATACTGCTTTTAGATCCATGAGTTGTGGAGGGAGATTCTTATATCCTGGAGGACGAGGAACACATTAAAATCTCCATCCAGACCCTCGGTTCAAAGCTCTTCGGCATTCTGACAGCGCATTTATATTCCATCGAGCATTGGAATAATGCATGATAAAATCACCTTTGATTGCACCCATATCGGGGTCCATCAAGTTAGGGTAGTGCAACAGCAACCACCCAAATAGATATGTGTATGGCATTTCGGTATGAAGGAAGTCGTCCCGAGAATTCTTATCGTACACCATGGTGTTAACGAAAGAACGCAAGCCTGTGTTCAAGCGGCATGTCATCACCGAAAGAAGATCCATCTTGTAGCCGAACACTAGACGTACTGCGGGAAATAGCACACCTCGATGGAATCGGTCGACGGCACAGGCTCAGGGTATCATAAACCGCCGTAGCCATAAAGAAAGACCGCCAGTTGGGCTTCTTAAGACATGGGTCTGTAACCCTGTCTAAGATAAATTTCAATTGGGGCACCAGCAGTGAATGGGTACCAATCTACATCCAAGATGTTATCATAATGCTTAATTTTTTCTATCAATTTTTCTACATCGCTGCGGCTGAGCGGTTTAAAGAAACAAAGATCACAAGCTTGACTATCGACGACCTTCTCTTCATGAGCATGCCCTAGAAACAAGTATGGCAGTCATTTGGTGGTGTAGCAAGTCCCTTTGGAAGGACTCTTGTAGTAAAGGGAACAGATCATATATTGGCATAACAACTCTTCAAACACAGCCACCATATGAGGGTTCTCTGCTGACAGAGTATCCAATTCCTCATTTGTCGGCACATATTTTTATATGGGTTTTCACCCATTGGCAAATGTGAAAGATACTTCATTTCATGAAGTACGAAGCCGATTTCTCCATAAGACGTCATGAAGGTACCAGTCCTCTCATTATATCTTTCAACTAAAGCCAAAAACATGTGAGCATTCAGGTGAAAGCCGTGAGCAGTAGTCCAGATCGGATCATAGAGCTCTAATTCGAGGAGTTTATCCTTAAAATGATCTAAAACCCAAACAACTACACTGTTCCAGTATTTTATGTCAGAGTTCACTATAGCCTGTTAAGCGTATGGTTTGGTCTGGGTATCTCCCTTCAGCCTTCGCAAACATGTTTGCAAAAATAGGTACCCTGACAGGAAGCAGCATTGATGAATCTCCATGAGGTATATAGCTTGGTCTCAAACATCTCAGATAGGAACTATATCTCTCCGAAGTGCTATAAAACAAATCCTTGTTCTGCGGACCCAATCTGTAGCATGTTTTCCCAACTCTGGCATATTGAATCGGGGTTAGATCCCATGCCATACGTCGGGGATAACTAGAAAATGCATATCGAAATAGGGACAAGTGTCTCGACATTTCCGTGAGGTATATGATTCTGTCCCCACATTGATAAAATCTATCTTTTCTCTTCGCTTTAGGCTTGGACATTTTCTTGATCGCCTCTCTAAACAAGAAAGCTGGCTTCTTATGAACCACATTGTCCAAACATTCTAAAGGTTCACCATTCATCAAGCATAATAAGGTGGGGTTCTCTTGAGCTGCAAGCAAAGCTCTACAGGACTCAGGAAGATCATATTGAGGATACTGTACGTGGGATAAGTCTTCCCGGTATTCTGACATGTTGAAGGCCAAAGCATATCTTTCAGCATTAGGCTCTTCTCTGAGATCAACTACAAGAAGTAGAGAGTAAAAGATCAATTATAAAGTCTATACAATAGTATCTAAATTTTAAATAGGATACACGAAATCACAGGTTACGCGAGCATCTAAAAAAAATATAATTTAGGTTGCGCATGATTCTATGTTGCTCAAGCCTACAGAGTGCGCCTAGTGCCAGCTTAAGACTAATATGAACTCAAGTTCTACATTGTGCAAGTTATCAAGTTGTGCCTAGTACAAACTTGAAATGCGCATGTTTGAAGGGTGCATTCGCATAAGTCAGAAGGCACAAGTTTGAAACATGCACAACACAGGTCATAAAAACAAACAGTACATTTTTGACGCAACTAACACTCTAAAAAGGGAGGCGCGGGTAAATAGAATGCGCGCCTACACTCTAAAAAAAGGAGGCACACGTTACAGAGTGCGTAAATCAATCAGAACTCTAAAAAGAGATGATTGACTCTGGCATAGTGGATTCGTTTGTTCACTGGCGCCTAGGTGATGGTCGATTTATTCTATGAAGATCACCTTCGAGAGGTGGGTTGGCTTGTTCAGCTCTTGGTGATGGAGACGCATAGCGAGGTGCCCTCGGTGGTGATGCACGCGATGAAGACCCAATAATAGCCTTTCCTTTGTCGGTGGCGGGCTTCCTTGGTGCCATTGACGATCGTCGGAGGAACTTCGGGAGTTAGGAGGAAGAAAATGAAAGGTTTGAAGAAAATAACTTTCAGTAAAAAGTTAAAAATCCTCTTTGAACGACTATTTATAGCCTAAAGGGTATTTCAAAACTGTTGCGCAACTTGTGCTCAAAAAGCAGAATTGGTTAAACATTGACTGGCGCAACTCGTGTAAATATTTTCTAATTCAAAGTATTTTCAAATTTTGAAATCTTTCAAACTTTGAAAACTTTGAAGGGCGTCTTGTAGGATCCTAAAAATTAATGGGTTCCCCTCTCAACAAAGCTCCAACATCAAGTGGTACCAGATCACTAACCTAAGCCATCTCAGGTTGTGCCTAAGCAAGGGTGTATGAGCTCCATGTGGCAAGCATCCTTGAGAAGCTATAACGACTGCCATCATTACTGACAGCTCTAACAGCTCGTCAGTCGAAGAAAATCTATTCGAATCCCATGTAACGCAGCGCTCGAGAAGATTTTGTCAGCATGCAATTAATGCTGACAGCTAGCTTACGCAAGTTATCAAGAAGTACATGGATCAATCATCATAGCGTAGAAGACCCAGTTAAAGGTGCCAAACGTCAAGTTGTGCGGTCGTGCCACCTAGAGTTTTGGCGCCACCTGATCAACTTTTGTTCAGAAGCAGGATGATGTGGCACGTATGCCACTAATCTCGAAAAATGTGTCCACTATACTGTCCACGACCATGTGCATCTCACTTAAATGATGCAACGCGTCTCCAGCAGTTCAGTAACCGTTTGTGCAACTCGATAGAAGGCGCGCAACCTGAAGTGCGCGCAACTCAGAAAATAGTTATTTCAGAACTCTATAAATAGAGTTTTAAATCAGTTATAAAGCATCATTAATGATCATAATCTACTGACAAAGTACTGTTACATTCTTTAGAGGCTTGTGTCTTCTATATCACATCGTCCAAGGAATAAAGTAATCTTCTTCTAATCAGATTCCTACAGTTGTACTTCTCCAGAAATCAATTGTACTCTTGTATTTTTTAGTTTGTAATCAAAATTTTTGCAAACAATTATGAGATACAAACTTAATAGTAATCCATATTATTAATGAATAATGATCATAGAGATTTGTGCAACCTAGTTCTAGATGGTATGTTTAAAAAATGGCTTATATAAACTAGGGATTTCATGACTTAGAATGACCTAAGCTAGCTATCCAGTTAGGAAACTAGTAGTCATATTTATATTTAGTGAATAATATGTATTTGTTTGTGACTTGGAGTTGATAGATATTGTGTGGATATGATTCATTAGTTCATGGATAGTCCGGGTAAACTTTGGTACTGCAGTCTCAGCACAGATTGGACAAAACTCCAGGCAAGTATACCTTGCCTACTTGTACAGTTTATTTCATGCATTTTTATACTATTATTTCTATCCAGCCATATTTTATTACTTGCTTCATGATACTACTATTTCCTTATTTTACGTGCATGTTTCCTATTTGTTCTCTATGTGTCACTCTTTATTTCTTATGAATATCGTGAGGGTATTTGCTAGTTCTTAGTCTTCGTTCCATTGAGTTGGCTTGACATGAAGACGAGATCGCTTGCTAGTCATTAACCCATGTTATCTCTAGATCGGAAGCGTCCTATGGCGTTACGGTATAGAGACTCATTATCGACATGTTACTCCACCTCTAGATCGGAAGCGTCCTATGGCATTACGGTATAGAGACTCCTTATAGACTTGTTATTCCATCTCTAGGACTGGGAGCATTCCATTGTGTTACGGTGTTAGAGACTTGTTATTGACCTGTTATCTCCCGTCTCTAGGACCGGGAGTGTCCCATGGCATTATGGTAGTAGAGACTTATCTTTTGTCTCGAGATCGGGAGCGTCCCATGGCGTTATGGTATTGAGATGTCATTATTGATTTGTTTCATGCCGTACTTTCCTCTCTTTCTATGCATGTTATTTACTGTTACATTTGGCTTATATATTATGTATCTTGCTACGTCCCTCTAAGGACCTGGTGATCTCTCCAGGTTATTGCTGGTTTTTCTTCTAGGTATTTGTTGAGACTGCTAGAATAGAAGGATAGATTTTTGGGCGAATGGTATCTCCCGTATTCAGGTATCGTTAGAGATATGTTTATCATTCTTTCATCTTTATATTTCGTAATGACATCTTCAGCTGTATAGCCTAGTTTTACGAGCTTACTTTCTTTTATGAGCTTGTTCAGATGATTGTATTAAGGTCTGGCCAACCTTACTACAAATTGTCCATTCTTGTATTTATATTCAAGTAGCATCAGTGTATTATTGTTTGATCAACATTAATGCCCTGGTTCCTACTTGAGATTATTATATGTGGATTGAGATATAGATGACTTGTTATTTTATACCCAATGTTGACAGCTTATACGTATTCGAGTTGGTCTGGAGTCCACTTGATATGTAGCTGGCATGTACCGTGTCCTGGTCCTATACATATTTTGGAACTGGGGCATTATGTCATGCATGTCTAATCCCCTCTACTGCACCCTATCCTCGAGGCCCCCATCCTCTGCCAATCTATTTATTTTTTTCCATGTACCTCATCCTATCTATCTAACCTGAATATAAATCCCCTCATCACTTGATCAAATGCACATAACACAAACACACAGAGGAATGTACATTCCTCCCTGTTGTTTAGCCACTACCCCCTCTATCCTCTATTGATACACCCACATATCCATATGCTTACAACCATATCTGACTATGTCCTATTCCTAAAGGCCTATATCCTCACTCCCCTCTCACAAACTCTATCACAACCTATCTATTTATATGTACATATTCACATGTATATTCTAGGCCACTATCAAACTTGTCACACACAACTCTATAGTCCACACGCAATAATTTACAGTATATATATAGGACACACTCACACTGATATATATACAACATATATAGAGGTACACATATACATGTATATACATATAGGTACATATATAGGCCACATACACATGTATATTCAAATCTAACCGTGCATTTCATAAGATATCATGACACCACATCACGAATCCTATTTAGGACATGTACCCAAAATCTTAACTCAAAAAGGACACGAAAATCTCATTGGGGACACGTATCGAACACTCGGTGCACAAGTCTACGATATGCCTAAGATACCCTATCAAACCATATCAGAATCCTACCAAATTTTATAGGCAAGCCTAAAATAGGTAGACACACCTAACAAGTGTGCCAGTAGATTAGTGTCAAGTGCCATGTGAAATAGAGCATGGGCACAACATGTGTAGGAGGCCCGAAAACCCCAAATTGACTACGTGTCCTACCGTATCTAATTATGGACATGTAGCTAGTCTCACAACACTCTAACAAACATATTTAGGTCACCTAATGATAAACACTTGGTGTACCATTTTTGGATTTTTCTAAGAATGGTACAAAAACTCATTGTAAAGGTCTCCAAATGGGTCAAACGAAGCTCAAGCTTCTCCCCATGGGTAGCCCTAATGCATGGGTGGTTCCTAAATGACAAATGACACTAATTAGAAATAATTACAAGGGTTAAATTCATATTTTACCTATTGGGAGATGGATTCCCAATGCAATAGCACTATTAGACACAAGTGGACACATCCTTTAAAAGTGGACACCTCCTTCAAGCTCTACTTCTTTCAATGCTTCCACCTTGGTAGTCCAAGCTCTAGCCCCCTTGAAATGACACTAGGAATTTGTTGGGAATAAATTTGGGAGTGGTAGAGTTTGGTTCTTCTCCTCAAATGGAGAGGAAATGAAGAGGAGGCAATTTAGGGTTTGTAGAAACTAATAAATGAATGAAATAAGGAGATATAAGTGAATAATGACCAGCCACTATTCCCCAACCCTAATGCAATGTAAAATGCCTACAAAGTCCCTATAATGAGTCATGGAGGTTTATGTTAGGAAGGGGTTTAATTTAGGAAGGTTCTACTAACTAAAGGAAGAGTTTTCCCAATCATTGCTCTCTAATTAAATAGGTATAGCATGACCAACTAATGGGTTCACTAATGGTGTCATGACAAGTCTAGTTGGGTCCATACAAGTTCATTAACAACTAGTCTAACTAGTAGCTACAACTAGCAACTAACTATACCATATATTTAACTATATGAAACAATACCTATCATGGAAAAATAAAATATAATGCCATCATTACAACTAATATGAAATATAATTTTAAATTGGTGCAAGATAAAAAAAGACAAAAATACCCCTATTATGAACATGTGGTAGTTACAATCCTATCCCCTTAGAAAAATTTTGTCCTCAAAATTTAAGTTGGTTGCACTCTTCTCTAGTTCAAGCCCCCATAAATCAAAGTCTAGGAAACCCTATCTAAAATTATATAACATGCAATTCTATGGAATGGAAACAAACATGCATGGTTATAGCCTCTACAGTGTCATGTTATTGCAGCTCTACTAAGGTTTACTATTCATCTAGCATGAATCATATATGCAAGCTAAAGGTACTAAGAAATCAATCAAGCATGGAAAGGAACAAGAAGAAAGAAAGAACAGAACCTAACCTTCTAGCCCATCCCCTGCAGTGTTGGTCTCCTCGACCACCATCTCAAATGCCCTGCTATGACAGGATATATCTCGTTGCTGGTGCAGGGCATGAAGCAGTGCCACAGGTGGCCTAGCTAGTGCTCTCTAGGCTCCGCGTGCTCCCCTACTCTAATGATACTCTCTACAATCCACGCTGATACCTAACCTGATACAACCAATCTAAAAGTTACTAAGCTACTACACTATCCAAGAAAGTAGTCTCGAAACTAATGAAAGTGAAGCCTAATAAGGAATTGAACTAGCGGAACTAAAATATCTCTACCCTGAGCTAGTAGGATGATGTAACAGAACTCAATAATAACAAGATGGAATAATAGAGACGAACCAATTTAAGATACAATCTGATAACCATAGGCGCCTATCCTGTAACCACCACTTTTCTAAAATGAGGATAATTTTGAACTTTTGTAAAATTTATCATTTAATAATAGGATTTAAGCCATATTAATGATTTATGGTGATTTTTAATTATTTTAATACTATTTATTTGAGTGTATTATGACTTGGGCATTTTTACTAGTGTAACCTTAGAGCTACTTAGCCTAGAGACTAACCATGACCACAAAAACCTAACCATGTGATTAGAATAGCTAATTACCACTTTTTAGGTTAGGGGTATTTTGGTCATTTGTGACTTTTTAATTAATTTAAAATATAGTTAATTAATAATGTGCTAATTAAGATATTAGGCCTTAAACTAAAATTGCCCTAATCTAGATATTAGTCATGAGCCTAGATATTAGATTAGAAGCTTCCATCATATGACAAGGTTAGTAATATCTAGATATTATATTAAAGTTAGATATTTTGGTTAGGAAACCCTAATTTAGATGGGCCTTTAAGTAAAGGCTTGAATTACACTTGCTAGAATGCTTTAAACCCCAATTGAACTAACCCTAAACCTAGATATTTCCTATGACAGCCAAGGGCAGCCCCTCCTCCTATATAAACATCATGATAGCCCCCTTTGCCTCCTTAAAACCCTAATTTGTGTTCTTCCCCAAATCATCCCCTTTTCCTCAAATCACCTCCAAATTGAGCCTAGTCTTTCACATTGCACTCCCCTACTGTACAAGAGATCATTGGAGGCAAGCTAGCAAGGATTGGGAGCTATTTGGACTGTGGCAATTGGAGAAGGATCTCGTTTATAGGCTTGTTCATTGAGATTCCAACTCTGAATAGGTAATGGCTCCTAAACCTATTAAAATTTTGATTTTTTTTCCATAGATGCATTCATTTAGGGTCCCCCTTGCTGTCGACCAAGTTTAGTAGGATTTTGTGTCCATTTGATATATGTATCGGAGTTTTGTTGTATGTGTTTGATAAAATGCCACAATGGAATAATTGTTGATGTTTTTCAAACAAATTTCACATTTATATTGCTATTTACATTTGATTTGGATTTATTGAGCTCTGAGTTGATTTTAACACGATCTACGTGTCCAAAACTGCTACCCGACCCATGTATTTTCCTGCACAGGCCACTTGGAGCCATAAATTTTGACAGGTAGGTAGGGGCAACCTCTGTCAAGCCCCTCCCCAATTTTGGTAGGATTTTGTGTCGTATCGAACACGAAATCTAGCCCGCGGTGGCTATGCACTGCCTATGCATTGTCGAACAGTTGCCACTGATACGGTTTGATAATTTGGATACGACACGTATTGGGCTTTGTCCAGGCATCCTAGGACCTAGCCCTAGACCCCCTAGCCATGTACACGAGCACGAGGCTTCTCGTGTCGCGTGTCATGTCCTATTAAGCCCGACATGGCTGCACAAGGGTGTCCTGTCACAATTTCTGATACTTTTATTTTTTTGGGGTTTTGACATGGTTGTGTCCAGCAATTGGACATGTTGGGACTCTGTTTGGACACTTATGGTTAGGCACTAACCCTGTGCACCTTATTTCGTAATTTAATTTCGAATTTACTTTGTTAATTTGGGTTCTAAATGTATGTAATTCATGTAACTATTTCCCAGATTTTTGGGATATTTCCTAGTTTTTGGTATTTCTGAGTTTGATTTGGGATTTTTATCTTTCCAGTATTGGTCTGGTTTCATTTGTTTGATAGTTCGTTTGCTAGGGTTAAATGTTACTTGTCTATACTTTTTACTATATATACATGTTTCTATATGTATCTACTATATATATATATATATATATATATATATATATATATATATATATATATATATATATATATATATAATATATAATATATATATATAATAAAATATATATATATAATATATATATATATATAATATATATATATATATATTTTTATATATATATATATATATATATTGTAGTATATATGTATACGTATGTTTCTCATATATATACTTTATATTTACCTTGTTCAGTTTGTTGGAGTATTGTTTTCCAGTTTTGAGATTTGGTTTAGTTATT
>JANAVB010037419.1:1984644-1995213 GCA_029216955.1 Iris pallida | reverse complement strand
CAGGTAGTAAGAGCTGATTGCAGCTTCTGTTCTTCTCGACTCCACTCCCTATTTGCCTCATTATAAACTATCTCAAAAATTTGATTCCAACTGTTTCTGTTTACCTTCCTTGTTCGTTGATGAATTGATTCTTGGTATTCAATGTTGAGTTAATTTCCTACCAAGATAATCGTATGGGCTAGGTCGTCTCAGTTATTGAATCTAGAGTCTTCTACAGTCACATTGGCTAGTATGGGGAGGACATATAGTCTGATTTTGGATGTATTCTCGGGTGTGGGAATTTAATGTTTTTGCAGCCAACATGCGGCAATGCAAAAATTTTAAATACCATGATTCTAGAGGTATGTATCTTAGTTGTGAACTCTATAATTTATCGTAGCCTTGCTTACTAGTATGACAAAATTCTGAGTTCCATGATTTTGGACAAACGTATATGATTACGATTGTATGATTTAGAGACTTTGATTGTTGGGGGTTTGACCAAGAAGGAGTACGACCACTTTAAATTTCAAGGACGAAATTGTTTTAAAGAAGGTAGACTTGTAACCATCACTTTTCTAAATGAGGGTAATTTTGAACTTTTGTAAAATTCATCATTTAATAATAGGATTTAAATCATGTTAATGATTTATGGTGATTTTAAATTATTTTAATACTATTTATTTGAGTGTATTATGACTTGGGCATTTTTACTAGTGTAACCTTAGAGCTACTTAGCCTAGAGACTAACCATGACCACGGAGACCTAACCATGTGATTAGAATAGCTAATTACCACTTTAGGTTAGAGGTATTTTCGTCATTTGTGATTTTTTAATTAATTTGAAATATATTTAATTAATAATGTGCTAATAAAGATATTAGGCCTTAACCTAAAATTACCCTAATCTAGATATTAGTCATGAGCCTAGATATTAGATTAGAAGCTTTCATCATATGACAAGGTTAGTAATATCTAGATATTATATTAAAGTTAGATATTTTGGTTAGCAAACCCTAATTTAGATGGACCTTTAAGTAAAGGCTTGAATTACACTTGCTAGAAGGCTTTAAACCCCAATTGAACTAACCCTAACCCCAGATATTTCCTATGACAGCCAGGGCAGCCCCTCCTCCTATATAAACATCATGATAGCCCCCTTTGCCTCTTTCTATTACCTCCTTAAAACACTAATTTGTGTTCTTCCCCAAATCATCCCCTTTTCTTCAAATCATCTCCAAATTGAGCCTAGTCTTTCGCATTGCACTCCCCTACTGTAGAAGAGATCATGGAGGCTAGCAGGCAAGGATTGGGAGCTATTTCAACCATAGCAATTGGAGAAGGATCTCATTTCTAAGCTTGTTTATTGAGATTCCAACTCTCAATAGGTATTGGCTCCTAAACCTATTAAAATTCTAATTTCTTTTCATAAATGAATTCATTTAGGGTCCTTCTTGCTGTCAACCAAGTTTGGTTGGATTTTGTATCCGTTTGATAGGCGTATCGGAGGCGGATCGGAGTTTTGTTGTATGTGTTTGATGAAATTCCACAATGGAATGATTGTTGATGTTTTTCAAAACAAATTTCACATTTATATTGTTGTTTACATTTGATTTGGATTTATTAAGCTCTGAGTTGATTTTGACATGATCTATGTGTCCAAAATAGGACATGGGACTCAGCACGGGGCATTGGAACACTGTCTTGCTATCCGACCCATGTATTTTCTGGCACAGGCCACTTGGAGCCATAAAATTTGACAGGTAGGTAGGGGCAACCTCTATCAGGCCCCTCCCCAATTTTGGTAGGATTTTAGGTCGTATCGGATACGAAATCTAGCCCGCAGTGGCCATGAACTACCTGTGCATTGTCGAACAGTTGCCACTGATACGGTTTGATAATTTGGACACAACACATATTAGGCTTTGTGCAGACACCCTAGGACCTAATCCTAGACCCCCCTAGCAGTGTGCACGAGTATGAGGCTCCTCATGTGTCACCCTCATTTTCTATATTTTCCTGTATTTCGTATTATACTCGTATCTGGATTTTGGCATGTATTTTATTTTTCTCAGCTTGTAGAATTTCGGTATTTCTCGTATTTGGGTTTTGGGCTTGGCCCAGTTTTAATTTGTTTGGAATCGGTTTGGTTTGGTTTATGTGTTGGAACACCATAGCCCTAAGCTCTACCCTCAAAAACACCACAACACCCTCTTTATAACTCCACCAACCTCTTCTCTCTCTTCATAAACACCATTAGTTTCCTTCTTCTTCTTCTTCTCCTTCCTCCACAACTCTCCTAACCCTAGGCAAGTGCATCTTGCCACTACATAAGGACCCTCTTTTCTTTGTCCATTTGCTAGTTTAGGACATGGAGATCAACATTAGTTCTTGGGTTTTTATGATTTGGAGTCTCTGTTGATGTAGATCTAAGTTATTTCTATTTTTGGATTTTGTATGGTTTGAGCTATTTATGTTGGTTTTCTATAAGTTTTGATGTTTCTATATGGAAGAGTTTTCAGTTTCACTCCAGTTGGAGCCTTGGAAATCCGAATTTGGAGTTCGGATGGCCAAGTTATGAACTTGTGAAGCTTTGGGTTCTTCTTTGGTTTTCTTGCTGTTTGGAGAAGACAGTGAGCAGTGTGCATAGCTGTTTAGCTTATGCACACTGAGCTACGCGCGCTCTTTAGCGCTGCGTACGCAGGCTTGAGTACGCTTCCTGTTGGAAGTGTGTCTCCTTGAGCGTGCGTGACTTTTACACACTGCTTCCTTGAGCGTGCGTGACTTTCACACACTGCTCCCTTGAGCGTGCGTGACTTTCACACATTGCTCCCTGTAGCGTGCGTGACTTTCACACAGCTACTCCCTTGAGCGTGCGTGACTTTCACACACTGCTCCCTGTAGCGTGCGTGACTTTCACACACTGCTCCATGTAGCGTGCGTGACTTTCACATATGCTGCCCCCTGAGCGTGCGTGACTTTTCACCTACGCTGCTCCTTGAGCTTGCGTGACTTTTCATCTACGCTGCCCCCCTTGAGCGTGCGTGACTTTCACATACGCTGCCTTCCTGCGTGCGTGTTATAATGCGTATGCATTCCCCCTGCGTGCGTGCTTTTGTGCGTACGCATCCCCTGACCCGTATTTCGATATTTTATTAGATATTTCATGCCTATTTTATATCCTTACGCCTTTTGTCATGAACTTGATTTTACTTAATATGTTTGGGATGACTATTGTACATGGCTTGGTATGACAAGGAACTTGCATAACACGATAGTGACCCGTAGTGGTGCACTCCTGACATGACCAATATGACTTGATAGTGGCCCGTGGCGGCGTACTCCTGACTTGACATGACTTGATAACTTAACTTGACCTGTCTTGACACCGTGGGTGGTTCTTTCTTGCTTGCTTGTTAATCCACTTGTTCAGTCTTGCATCATGTCTACGATGGAACTCCTGAGTACCACGGTCAGGAGTACCTACTAAAATGGATGAAGGTTAATAACTAGAATAACTCAGTAGTCATGAAGAGATGACACAGCTACAGGCAATCCCGTTACCTGGGCGCTCTTGGGATCTGTAGCCTGCCGTCGAGTAGGACACATTTCCAGCGCACCGTCGAGTGTTGCACCCTCTAAGTCACCTAAGGGTACATTTGTCTTCTGGGCGATGTACCCACCTGAATTCAACCCTAATCTTTCGTCCTGGGTAGCCTGGATGGTCTGCAGGGCTTGTGGCTGTGGAACAATCTCACTGCATCTTGTTAGTAATTAGGCCTGTGATAACCCTAGTTAGTTAAAGTAGTAAGCCGTAGTATCTGCTTGGCCGTGATTGATTGAATGAGGTATAACCAGTCTAGCCATGTCTTGATCCAGTACAAGCTTGCTTCCTGTCTTGATTACTTACATTACTTATTTTGCCGATAAATGGTGGGAAACCAAGCTCTGTTCAGATGAAGGGTTACAACCCCGGTCTGGCTATCGGAATAGTTCCATGGTTATCTCGTCGTATATCATCCTGACATGTTTTCGTAATTTAGTTTTAATATTATATCTTCTTGTGTTAATGCTGGCTTTTGTTCTTATTTCGTGGCCCCTTGTGGCACTTGCTCTTTCTGGGGTTGACCCAGCTGGTTTTGTATGGCCAGATTTCGGAGTAGCTCCCGAGGATCTACCAAGCTTCCAGCCCAATGGTGGCGACTAGAAGGAACCCGGGCTACGAGTGGGTTTTCTATTTTGTTTCGCTTACTCTATTGTAAATTCATTCTTTTGAGGCATTTAGCCGACGAGCACCTGTTAGCTCGATGCACTTTTACTTACTGTCTGCCTACGGGCTGTAAACATGATTAACAAATCCTAGGGTTGATCATGTATGACTTAAACTCCTGCTAGTCCTCGCATTTTGTACGACTAGCTTCATGATCAGCTGATATGTAATATTTGGGATGCCTTTTATTGTATATTTGGTGGTCAAACATCTTGTAATTATATTACTTGCTTGAGATTGAGACAATAGGCTTGACCTTAAGAGACTGCCGGCTTGTAGAAAACCCTCACATATCTAGACAGCCGTGACCGTATATCGGGGTAGTTTCCATTTCAATATACGTAGCTGGCTATGTCTGCCCCCGCTCTCCAGTATTCTGGTTCTGGGGCGTGACATGGTTTAAGTGGTAGCCCATGCAGGTCTTGTCAATCAAGAAATATGAGGGTTTATCGAAGAGATGTCTCAATCAGTATTCGCCCTTGATCTCCGCCCGTATTTTCAAATCCCTGAAATTCTTGCCCTGATTACATGCTTGTATCATTGATCTGTCCTGGTCCTTTCCTTATTGTTCCCTGTGTCGTCTTCTTCAGCGACACTGTACCTGGTCCTATCGATCAACGAGGTGGAGCAAATCTCGCGGATCAGCAACAACCCGGAGATCAAGCCTAGCATTCCGGAGTCGCCTCCAGAGTGATACCTACTGGAGGAGAGTCACCAGTTCGGCCCGTCCAGCCCGTAGAGCCTGATGATGGTACCTTAGTAGGCCTCATCAGAACCTTGATAGCTTCCCAGGATCGTCGAAGCGATGCCCTGCACCAGACAGTTCAAGATGTTTTGACTAGAGGCGGACATCCAGGGAACCAGGCGGCCAACAGCTTCAAGCGATTGAACCCTCCTTTCTTCGACGGCACCGAGGATGCGATTGCCGCGGATGCATGGCTTCAGGATACCGAGGTGATTCTGGAAGCAGCTAGGATACCTGAGAATGAGAAGGTGGCGGTGGTACGCCTGCTGTTGTTGGACTTGGCTCGCAGTTGGTGGGCAGCACAAGCCATAGGATTGGTGGCACCCATTGCTTGGACAGTGTTTAGGGAGAGATTCCAGACGAAGTACTTTGATGTTGTGGCTCGGTATGACCTGCAGACCAGATTTACCAACTTGAAGCAAGGAGGCAGATCAGTCGACAGTTATACATCTGAGTTTTCTAGACTCAGTAGGTTTGCCCCCACCTTGGTGGCGACCGAGTTTGATAGGGCCCAGCGATTCCAGCAGGGACTACATTTGGAGATCTTGTTGGCAGTGGAGCAGTTCGAGCATCAGACGTTCGATACGGTCTTGAGAGCAGCTAGGAGGCATGAGTACACCTCCCAGAGGATCGTGGATAGGACCGGAAGTAGGAAGCGGGCCCACAGTCAGATGCACCAATTATTAGCTCCAGCCCCGACAGCTAGGGGATTGACCATTAGAACTCCGAGACGGGCGGCCTCCGTAACGTCGGTTCAGTATTCGACCCCGACGTACCCGCAGCAACAGAAGCAGAAGCAGACTTTCACGATGGGATGTTCTCATTGCGGGAAGCCAGGGCATGTAGTGGTAAACTGTCGTAGGGCGCAGGGATTGTGCCTTGCTTGTGGAGCAGCAGATCATAAAATTGGAGCTTGCCCGAATAGGGGTGGTTCATCAGCATCCAACCCTTTTAGCTCTTCGGTGAGAGGACCGGCCCCAGCACCAGTTCAGCAGCAGCAGTATCAGTCTTCGAGGCCCTTGCCGCCTCAGTCTCAGGCATTCCAGCAACAACACCCCCAACAGTATGTGCAAGTCTAAGCTCAGACCCAGAATAGGCAGAGAGGTTTCCAGCAGAGGGGACCAGCAGCCAGAGGACAAGGTCAGGCCATGATGATGGCTATGGAAGAAGAAGTTGCACCAGGTGAGGTAGTGGCAGGTACTATTCTCGTCAACTCCTTTTCAGCTTCGGTATTGTTTGATTCTGGTGTATCGCATTCATTCATGTCTGCACGATTCGCGACACGGATAGGATTGGAGCCTGAGTCATTATCAGTGAGGCTTAATATACTTACTGGTAATGGTCTTGTGGGAGTAGATCGAGTATTTTCCTCGTGTCGGATCATAGTTAGCGGTAGGGAGTTCCCCGCTAGATTCATAGAGTTTCCTATGGCAGACTATGATGTAGTCCTAGGCATGGATTGGTTGAGGAACCAGTATGCTAGGATAGACTGCCATATTGGCAGAGTTGTCTTTAGTATCCCCGGCGAGCCAGAGTTTTCGTTTTCCAGAGGCGCAGTGGAGCCGTCTTCCCCAGTATTGCGGATGGCAGTAGCAGCAGTGCAGTTGCCCCGGATAGTTGAAGAGTTTCCAGATGTCTTTCCAGAGGAGCTTCCAGGGATGTCGCCAGAGCAAGAGATTGAGTTCACTATAGACTTGATTCCCGGGACAGCACCAGTATCAGAACGAGTCTACAGGATGGCGCCTTCAGAATTGGAGATTTTGTACAAGATGATTGAAGAACTGAGGACCAAGAGATTCATCCATGCAAGTGGATCGCCTTGGGGAGCCCCGATGCTTCTTGTAAAAAAGAAGGATGGTACGTCCAGGCTATGTGTTGATTATCGTACCTTGAATTCGGTGACAATCAAGAACAGATACCCTCTTCCGAGGATAGATGACTTGTTTGATCAGCTCAGAGGGGCTTCAGTGTTCTCGAAGATCGACTTGTGGTCGGGATACCACCAGATCAGAGTCAGAGAGCAGGACATCCCGAAGACAGCATTCAGATCGAGGTATGGACATTGGGAGTTCCTTGTTATGTCCTTTGGAGCGACCAATGCGCCGGCCGTATTCATGGACCTCATGAATCGTATTTTCATGCCTTACTTGGATCAATTTGTGATCGTGTTCCTGGATGACATCCTGGTCTACAGCAAGAGTGAAGCAGAGCATGAGCAGCATCTCAGAGTCGTCCTTCAGACGCTTCGGGAGCATCAGTTGTACGCCAAGTTCAGTAAATACGAGTTCTGGCTCGATCGCATTTCGTACTTGGGTTACATCATTACCCGAGGAGGAGTGGAAGTGGATCCCCAGAAGATTGTGGCTATCGAGTCATGGTCGGTACCCAGCTCAGTGGCAGAGGTTCGCAGCTTTCTTGGATTGGCCGGCTACTACCGGCGGTTCGTTTCAGATTTTGCAAGGATTTCAGCGCCGATGACCCAGTTGACCCGTAAGGATGTACCATTTGTTTGGACAACAGAGTGTCAGGAATCATTTGAGAAGTTGAAGCGAGGTTTGATAACGGCTTCCATTCTCACCCTTCCAGATGGGACCGGAGGATTCACAGTTTATTACGACGCTTCATGCAGAGGATTGGGGTATGTCTTGATGCAGCATGGGAAGGTAATATCTTATGTGTCACATTAACTTCGTGATCATGAGAAGAATTACCCGACCCACGACTTGGAATTGGCGGCGGTAGTGTTTGCTTTGAAGTTGTGGAGACACTACTTGTACGGAGATAGAGTGGAGATCTTTACTGATCATAAGAGCCTGAAGTATGTTTTCACCCAGAAGGACCTTAATATGCGGCAGAGAAGATGGCTCGAGCTACTAGTGGACTATGATATGGATTTGCAGTATCATCCCGGGAAGGCCAATGTTGTAGCAGGTGCATTGAGCAGGAGAGCCGGAGTTTATTTCCTGACGGCGCAACCAGAATTATTGGCAGATCTTCAGAAGATGGGAATTGAGGTGGTTCTTCCAACCAGCGTGGCATTGATAGCCAGTCTACAGGTTCAGTCCAGCATAGTTGAGAGGATCCGGATGGCGCAGTCAGCAGATTCCGAGATCCAGCGACTCAGAGCAGAGTGCGAAGCAGAAAGAAGGTCAGAGTTTTGTATCCATGAAGACGGTACCCTTCGGCACGGCACTCGTCTTTGTGTACCTAGTGGAGATATTAGACAGGAAGTCATGGCAGAAGCCCACAGTTCACAGTATTCTATTCATTCGGGTGGTACGAAGATGTACCGTGATATTCGTCAGCATTTTTGGTGGAATGGCATGAAGAGGGAGATAGCCCAGTTTGTCTCTCGGTGTTTGGTTTGCCAACAGGTTAAAGCTGAACATCAGAGGCCCGCTGGACTTCTTCAACCCTTACCGATCCCAGAATGGAAATGGGAGCATATAACCATGGATTTCGTGACCGGATTGCCCAGATCTCCGGTCGGCAGAGATGCTATTTGGGTAATTATGGACAGGCTTACCAAGGTGGCACACTTTCTCCCATTCAGAGTTGGACAGTCGACGGCGCAGCTAGCAGAGATGTACCTCAGGCAGATCATCAGGCTTCACGGTGTGCCAGTCAGCATCATCTCAAACAGGGATTCAAGATTCACATCACACTTTTGGCGCAACTTGCAGAAGAGTTTGGGGACTTACCTTCAGTTCAGCTCAGCTTATCACCCGCAGACGGATGGTCAATCAGAGCGCACAATCCAGACTCTTGAAGATATGTTGAGATCTTGCACCCTCGACTTCGGTGGTTCATGGAAGAATCATCTGCACCTGGTGGAATTCTCGTACAACAACAGTTGCCAGGCCAGTATCCAGATGGCACCCTTCGAGGCTCTCTATGGCAGGAAGTGCAGATCCCCGCTAGCATGGGACGATGTCGGAAAGAGGCAGATGCTCGGATCCGAGTTGATTTCCCAGGCGGTAGAAGTGGTCAGAAAGGTTAGAGATCACCTCCGAGTTGCCCAGGACCGCCAGCGCCATTTGGCCGATGCTCATCGGCGTCCCCTAGAATTACTGTCGGCGACCATGTATTCCTTAGGATCTCGTCTAACCGCGGCGTCATTCGCTTCGGCGTGCGGGAAAAGCTTAGTCCTAGGTATATAGGACCGTTTGACATTCTGGAGCGAGTAGGAGATGTATCCTATCGTCTCGCTCTTCCACCGTCGCTAAGTGAGGTGCATGCCGTGTTCCATGTATCCCAATTACGACGGTACATCCCGGACCTGAGCCACATCCTGGACCATTCGGAATTGGTTGTTGGTACCAACCTTTCGTTTGAGGAAAGGCCCATGTCTATTTTGGACTGGAGAGAGAAGATACTCAAGAACAAGACTATTAAATTAGTCCGTGTTGTTTGGGGTCATCACTCTCTAGGTGAGTCAACGTGGGAGCGTGAGGACGACATCCGATCGCGATATCCCTACCTGTTTGACTCGTGAGGTATAATGTCTTTCTTATGCCTTATATTTTCCCTTTCTTGCTTGCATTGCATGATTGTATGATTGAACTGCTTAGTGTAGCTTGCCTATGCTTAGTGTAGCTTGTCGTAGCAATCTCTAGCTCCTTGATTAAATTCCGAGGACGGAATTCTTTTAAGGTGGGTATAGTTGTCACCCTCATTTTCTATATTTTCCTGTATTTCGTATTTATACTCGTATCTGGATTTTGGCATGTATTTTTATTTTTCTCAGCTTGTAGAATTTCGGTATTTCTCGTATTTGGGTTTTGGGCTTGGCCCAGTTTTAATTTGTTTGGAATCGGTTTGGTTTGGTTTATGTGTTGGAGCACCATAGCCCTAAGCTCCACCCTCAAAAACACCACAACACCCTCTTTATAACTCCACCAACCTCTTCTCTCTCTTCATAAACACCATTAATTTCCTTCTTTTTCTTCTTCTCCTTCCTCCACAACTCTCCTAACCCTAGGCAAGTGCATCTTGCCACTACATGAGGACCCTCTTTTCTTTGTCTATTTGCTAGTTTAGGACATAGAGATCAACATTAGTTCTTGGGTTTTTATGATTTGGAGTCTCTGTTGATGTAGATCTAAGTTATTTCTATTTTCGGATTTTGTATGGTTTGAGCTATTTATGTTGGTTTTCTATAAGTTTTGATGTTTCTATATGGAAGAGTTTTCAGTTTCACTCCAGTTGGAGCCTTGGAAATCCGAATTTGGAGTTCGGATGGCCAAGTTATGAACTTGTGAAGCTTTGGGTTCTTCTTTGGTTTTCTTGCTGTTTGGAGAAGACAGTGAGCAGTGTGCATAGCTGTTTAGCTTACGCACACTGAGCTATGCGCGCTCTTTAGCACTGCGTACGCAGGCTTGAGTACGCTTCCTCTTGGAAGCGTTTCTCCTTGAGCGTGCGTGACTTTCACACACTGCTCCCTTGAGCGTGCGTGACTTTCACACACTGCTCCCTTGAGCGTACGTGACTTTCACATATTGCTCCCTGTAGCGTGCGTGACTTTCACGCAGCTGCTCCCTTGAGCGTGCGTGACTTTCACACACTGCTCCCTGTA
>JANAVB010037419.1:1902144-1979644 GCA_029216955.1 Iris pallida | reverse complement strand
CATAGTGACGATGGAAGAGTCGAGCGAAGCGAAAGATGATCCAAAAACTAGCATTGCGAAGGTAGATTATAAACTATGTCCTTGGCTAGAGCTCCTACCAAAATCACAAACACACCTGGAAAAATCACCAGGTCCTCAGAGGAACGTAACAAGATACAGGAAGAACATGCTAATATGAACTGTCAAAACAATAAAATAATTTACAAAACTAACCTAGACACAAATATGCAAAAAGGATTCTAACCATCTAACATGCAATTTAGAGGACAACTTCTATGCACATGGGTGGGATTTAGACTATAAGTACGTAACTGGCATCCATTCATACGTATTCGGCCGTAACGTCCAAAACGTCAGAGGGTATCTGCAAATATATCACGCCATAGTTCCTTTCAAAAACTATGGTTTACCTATTTGGCTTCCCATACACACTAGCGACTGTCCTCCCCCAAAATATCCCACACTGACCAAGTCATATCCATAACCTGTCCAGTTTTGTAACTGCTTAAGTCTCTATACCCTAGTCATAGCAGTTACGATCTATCCATCACACGACTATAGAGATGGCCAGTCAATACGCAAGTCGTGCCCCTAGCAAAATGTCTCAAACCGTGTTGTGAAAGTGTCATGACCAAGGGATATATAAGAATATCCCACAAGAAGAAGGTAATCCACTAAAACTAAGTCAACATGCATAAAATAAAGTAAAACAATGAAAAACGACTAATAGAGTCACTTGCACCCAAGTATGGCTTGGACGCGTAGTTTATAACAACTAAAAATAACAAATATGAAACAAATGAAATAAATGCTGAAAAAAAATAATATGATAGTTAATTATCAAGGTATACTTGCCTGGTGATGATCCTGGTGTGATGCGATGCTCATGGTGGCACAACATATGGCTTCGGTGATACAACTATGTAAGACGATCTCTGATGATGGCATGGACTTGAGTTGGTTGCAGTTGACGCGCGGCATGATTGTGTTGGCACAAAATAGTCGTAGTTGCCAAAAGTACGCAAGATGATATCAATCGATGGGACAGGCCATGTCGTTGAGTCCAGGGTAGTCAATTTGGCTAGGGACGATATAGGGAGGTTCGAGATTGCAAGAAGGTGGAAAGGATTTGACTAGCGAGGGATAATATTTGTTATGAAGGAACTAGTATAATGAATATTAATAACTTTTTAAGAAAATATTTATAATATTTTTGGAAACTCTATTTTATAGATCAAAATATTTAGATAAATTCATTTTACTTAGAAACTATATTTTGAAAATCAATATAGATAAGAACTATGTTTTTCTTTTATTCAAAATATAACAAATAATTACTTGAAAATATAGGAAACAATTTAGGCTAAAAACTAATCTTTATCAAATATAAGTTTTAATCCAGAAAACCATAACTAGTAAAATAATATAACACTATTTTAGGACTTATAGACCCAATTTGAAAATAATGTAGGGATAGCCTAATATAATATTTTGTTGCAACTATAATTTCTAAGAAAGTATTTATTATACATAATTAAAAAAAATTGTATACATAAATAATACTAAGAGTATTATACTTGTATATATATGCTATTACACATAACATATACACTAACTATTCTGCTACAAGCTAATAAAATAAAAATAAAATAAACAAACACTAGTAAGGACAACAGTGGGTTTGTTGCCTTTCCGAGAGGAACAAGGAAGGAAGCAAAAAAAGGAGTCAATAACACCAATGATGTTTTCTTGAGAACAGAGGCACCTCTCCTCTTCTTAAAGCAACAGAAGATAAAAAAAGAATTTATTAAAGAGAGAAGGGAAGCGAAAAGCTTCGAGAGAGCAGGAAGAAGAACGCGAGGTAGAGAGAGAGTTGAAGAGAATCAAAAGAGAGAGATGATGGAGAGGCTGAGAGAGAGTGGCGCAGAGTCCCGGTCGTTTCGGCTGCTGCGGGCCGCGGAAGCCAAGGGCGGATGAGCAACGGCGGTCTGGAACAACCGTGGTCGCCTGTCACGACCCGCACCCGCTTTACGGGATACGAGTGTGTGTCCAAGCCAGCCTACGCCGCAGTATCGACGGTAGAATGTTGTCTAGCCACAATGCTCAAAATCATAAATGATGCTCATTCACAAAATTATTTTAATTTACAATATGCACAAGTTTTATATTTGCAGAAAAAATATAAACTCTTACAAATATTGAAATGATTACAACTTGTCTATCTAGCTAATCTATAGGTTTTGGTCTGCAAGTACACCCGTCTCCCCAATGTTAAGCGTAGTTGCGGCTAACATAAAAAATGTTGGGTTACCCAGTCAAGATGGAACGAGTACAATTCAATGAATGTAGTTCCAATATATGAAAATGACTATACAACAGAGGTTAGCTTTTAAATATATGACTTGAAAAATAACACGAAGGAAGACCGATTCAAAAATAAATACAGAAAGACAGTAAACGAAATATAGAGAAAATACTCACCGACTGACTGACTGAAGTACCTTTGATATGTGACCGATCTCGGGACAATTACACGACACTGTCTACGATATTTATACTATATAATGTAACCATGTCTACACGGTATGATGCAATAATGTAACACTGTCTACACGGTATAATGCAATGATAAATCAATGTCTACACGATATACACTGTATAAGGTCAGATCACACATCGTTGGTACTTCACCTCCCTGACACAACCAAATATATCAAAACAAAAAAAAACAGAAATCACATATCTATTTACTAACAACGAGGTATAGTAAAGATCAATATCGAAAACAAACAACAAACTGTACTCGCCTGGGGTCCTTAGCTGGTGAAACCGATAATACCTTTGCGTCCATGATAGTCTGATTGGCGTGTGTCAATATGGAGAACTTCGAAATTGCAAGAACAGAGCACGATTAGTTATGACCAAAACTTTCTAATCTAAGAGAGAAGTTGACGAAGAATTCTTAATTTGAAATCATTTAGAAAAATATAAGTTTGAAAGATATTTCTATAGAAAAATACTTATGACATAATAAAACCCTTATATATAAATCCTATTAGGAAATACTCGAAGCCCAAAATCCTTTATAATTATAAGAGCCCAAAATAATTAAGATATTCTTCAAAAGCCAAAGTCCAAGGTCCATAGTGAAGAACAAGTAGGCAACTCTAGAGGGGGTGAATAGAGTTTATGACAATAATATCCAATTAAAAATTAAACTCTTTCACCAACAGTAAATAATCAGAGTAAATGCGAAAATTATAAAGTGCGAGAAAGCATATGTAAACACAGCCGATTTATACCTGGTTTCCCTCGTGGAGGACTAGTCTAGGCCTGAGAACTCTAGCTCTGGATTAAATCCACTATTTGTAAAATAGTAGTTACATCCTGTGCCTTTTCTTCAGAAGAGCATGCCAACTTCTTACAGAGATCGCAGTGGCGATGCTTGGAATTTTCCAAGCGACTTTTTAAACTCTGGCACAAACTCCTAACTGAAGAGCACTGAGCACTTTGAGGCTTAGGGAGCTTGTGGCTAGTAGATGAGAAGGGTAAGGCTTGTATAAGGCTTTAGAGAGAAGAGAAGAGAAGAGAAGAGAAGATTGGATGATTGAAATGTGAGCATTCAAGGCCTATTTATACTAGTAGCAATAGGCAGAATTCGGCCAAAATTCTGGGTCAAGAATTCAAATTTTTGGCCGTTGGACAATTAGCATACAGCAAACCCTAAAAATTAGGGTCCTATAATTTAGGGGACATAATTGGGCCCGAACTCTGTGTGGAGGCAAAGTTCGGCCCGAACTCTGTCTCCAGAAGACAAAATTGTTCTAGTGGGCTATATGGGCTAGTTTGGTTTTGGTGGAGCTTTTGGTTTGTGGTTTGGAGATAGGTATAGGCCCAAACTACTTAGTGTGACTCAATTTATATTTATCTAGACTCAATAAAAGTATAAATACAAACTCGAAAACTGAGTATGCTACAGGATAGAGCCGACGTCCGTCTTGTACTGAGTTCAGTCTTGATGTGTCATATTGAATTATGACAAGTATCATATTGTCAAGTTTATCAATATTTGGTTGACTGTGATTTTGTGTCAACAATCTCCCCATATTGATAATTGACAAAATGATATTTGTATATTCAATGTTCATACCTGGACACATTTAAAAAAGCAATAGCTCCCCCGTAATCAATGCATAGAAGCAATAGCTCCCCCGTGAACAGTACATAGAAGCAACAGCTGGCAATAGCTCTCCCGTAAACATTGCTACTTCTTTTTTTCCTGATAAATACAATCTTTCCCAAAGCACAGATAGACAATATGATATGATGATATGAATATCAAATAATTCTCTCCCTTTTGTCATTTATCAAACACAAACAACCAGAAAATTTGTAAATAAAAAATAACTGGCAAGCACACCAAATTAATAATGAACTGCATCAAGTGTCTCAAGAGTCACATAACATAAAGTGAACTAAAGCAACAACATAAACTAGAAATCCATAGTGCAGAAAAAGTAAACTTAAGATCCTTAGCAGCAGCAAGTAGGAGACCACATCTATCACGGAGCTCGTGAAGGTCCAACGTCGTCAGATGGATCAGTGTAGGAACGACGAGGATCCATGAAGGCCGCATCCGGATCCAGATAGCGCATAACCCAAGGGTCATCGATACGGTATCCGTCGTAAGCAGGATCTCGCTCTATAGGAATAGGCATAGAGGGATGTCAGGACATAGAGTACCGGACGTCATGCAGTGAGTTGCTGATGGCACTCATCTGTAGGGTGGTGCGATAGTCGAGCTGGGTCCAGCGATCATCCTCTAACATGAATTGATCGTGAAGCATAGTCTGAATCGACTCAAGAGTAGCAGGACGAGGGGCACAGGCTGCCCAAGGGCAGGTGCGTCAACCTGAGCATCAGAGTGCTTGGAATCGGCAAGAGAACCGATAGCTGCCTAAAGCCGTCGTACCTTAGATAGGAAGGCAGGGGCAAGAAGGAATTGGTACTCATCAAGTAGGACACGAAAAGTACGAAAAATTATAGGAAGATAGAGAGCATAGACTAAAGATCTTGGCCTCTTCCTAGCATTGATCATCCAGTCCATCATGGTACGTGGAAGATTGAACGGGACATGGAAGTGTAGGTAATACATAGCAGAAATCTTAAAATATAAAACCTCATCAGTCGATCCCGCTTTGGGTAGGATCGTGGAGAAGACAATGTGATGAAGCTCATAGAAGTTGGGGTTTAGAAATTTAGAAAGAAGCTTGTGTGGACGTGTGTTTGGGGTACATAAATCGTCCTTGAAGCTTTCTAAGGAAGACCCATCGGGGAATTAAAACTTGCGAGCATCGACAAGTTTCTCCCATGAGTTGGGCTCCAGAATTTCAAGATATTCTGCAAGATCAAAGGCATCAAATGATATGTCAATGTCAGCAACACGAGAATATAAACATGTATCATCATGAGTAAGATTGCAATAAAATATTTGAATGGCATTCAAATAGATAAGTGAATTAGTAGTAACTAGTTCATCAAGACACAAATCATGGAATAAGGAGTCATATTGAAAAAATATGGTAAAGTTAATAGGATGACCTGCACACACGGGACGTGATCAAAAATCATTGAACCACTCGTTTGAGGCTTCCAATGATACAAATATTCGATCATCAAACGTGTTGGGGTCAATGGGATGAGGTGGATTGAACAACGGGTAAATAGGTTATTGAATAGGTTGTTCAACACGAAAAGGAGGATTCGAAGAGAACGCACCCTCGATTTGAAGCCTCTTTCCTCTATTAAACAACTTAGAAGACATGAGTAATGAAGAAATTGAGATGGAGAGAAAAGTAAAATTATACCTCAAAAGGATGATGAAGGATGGAATAGAATGATGCAAGAGACCTTCTCCTAGAATTTGGAGAAGAAATATGTACTAGAAGGAGAAAACTAGGGTTAGGGTTTGAAGAAGAAGGGTTTGGAGAAGTTTTGGAGGAGGCAATGGAGGAGAGAGAGAGGGAGAACCCGGTTATAATATGAGGGGTTCGAATGGTCGGATGTATTCTGGACCATTGGATCAATCTCAGATCAGCGGCTGAGCCCAACTGTGGTTCTGGAATGACCATACCGAATTCGGCCCGAACGCTGTGTTAGGCAGAGTTCGGTCCGAATTCTATATTCTAGGGCCAGGAAAGAAATTTGGTTGAAAAGGAGTGGAAAATAATATTTAGTTAAAAAGAAATGAAAAGATAGAAATATGGGTAGGAATCCAAGGAGACACTTTTGTAAAAAGTGAAAGCTTAACAAAAATAAAGTTTGAAAATTTGAATTGAGCAAGTTATAGATAAAAGTATACCATGTAATAAACAAGGAGTTATGCCACAATTCAGTATGGTGAAACTGCCATGGGGTAGCTGCAGGGGCCGGATCCCAGCTAGCGGTAGTCCTGAGGACTAGTGCACCGTGTCGCTTAGGCTTTTACGCCTTGTTGTCAGAAGGACCCTTTCGGCTTGTACCCATAGCAAATTCATCATAAAGAACCAAGACATAATCGATATTTATGCATGTTACTTTAATGAATAACCGCTTCGTCCAAAATTCCTAATTTACAACAAAGAATGTTGAAACGCTCTTCGGATAGTGGTTTTGTAAAGAAATCTGCCAGCTGATGATCAGTGTCAATAAATTCTAAGTTTATAGTGCCATTTTTATGGTGATCACGCAAAAAGTGGTGACAAATTTTAATGTGTTCGTACATAAGTAACATATAGGGTACTCAGTAAGGTTGATGGCACTAGTGTTATCACAGAATAAAGGAATGTGCATAAAAGAAAGGTTGTAGTCTGCAAGGGTTTGCGTCATCTACAGAATTTGTGCACAACAACTACCAGCTGCGATATATTCAGCTTATGTTGTGGATAGTACGACAGAATTCTGCTTCTTGCTAAACCAAGACATTTTAAGGTCGACTTTGTATCCTGCAAAATTAGTATCCGAATAACCAATAAGGTCAAAGGATGTGGATTTGGGATACCATAAGCCCACTGTAACAGTTCCCTTAAGGTATCGAAAGATATGCTTAACGGTGGACATGTGTGATTCCTTAGGACTAGCTTGATAGCAAGCACACAGACAAACACTAAACATGATATCGGGTCAACTAGCAGTTAAATAGAGTAAACTACCAATCATACCTCGATACTTACGTTGGTCAACAGGTTTGCCACTTTCATCAGGTTCCAGCTTGGTCGAAGTAGCCATAAGGGTGCTGATTGGTTTGACGTTGTCAAGATCAAACTTCTTCAGCATATCCTTTGTATATTTTGACTGGCTGATGAAAGTTCCTTGTGAAGTTTGTTTGACTTGCAATCCAAATAAGTAGGTGAGCTCCCCCATCATGCTCATCTCAAATTCGTTCTGCATACACTTAGCGAAATCTTGGCAAAGATTTTTATTAGTATAACCGAATATGATATCATCTACATAAATTTACCCTAAAAGAATAGTATTTTGAAAACTTTTAATAAATTGTGTAGTGTCAATTTTCCCTTTTGAAAAACCTTTATCTAGTAAAAAATTGCTTAAGCGTTCATACCAAGCTCTAGGGGCTTGTTTGAGGCCATATAGCGCTTTCTTGAGTTTGAAAACATGGTCAAGACATTTATGATTTTCAAAACCAGGGGGTTGTTTTACAAAAACTTCCTCATTAATAAATCCATTCAGAAAAGCACTTTTAACATCCATTTGAAACAATTTAAAATTTTAAAAGTTAGCAAATGCACAAAGCATCCGAGTGGATTCCAGTCTTGCAACTGGAGCATACGTCTCATCGTAGTCGATACCTTCCTCTTGGTTGTATCCTTGAGCTACCAGAGGAGCTTTGTTGCGTGTAACTGATCCATCTTCATTTACTTTGTTGCGAAAAACCCATTTCGTACCAATAATCGAACGATTAGATGGCCTAGGAACAAGTTGCCAAACCTGGCTCCTCTCGAATTGGTTGAGTTCTTCTTGTATGGCAGAAATCCAAAGCTCATAATTAAAAGCTTCTAAAACAGTTTTAGGCTCAATTTGTAAAATGAAGGCAGTGCTAGCAATGGAGTCTCTTAACGATGATCGAGTACTTACTCCGCGTGATACCTCACCTACTATCAAGTTTTCTGGATGTGACGGCTTGAATGCGAATTTCTTCGACAAGCCCTCTAGAGAATTGGTTTCAGTGGTAGTATTCATCGGCGTAGAAGTTGATGGCTCAACATCATCGTCAGGAGTAGCTGCTGTACTATTATCCTTATCAAAACTCACATAAGTAGACTATTCTACAATCAATGAGCGTTTGTTGAACACTCTATATCCCTTGCTTTTGGTAGCATAGCCTAGAAAAATACCATCGTCAGCTTTGGCATCAAATTTGCCTAAGTTGTCTTTGGTGTTAAGGATAAAACATCGACAACCAAAAACTCTAAAATATGAAACATTTGGAATTCTTCCAAACCTAAGCTCATAGGGTGTTTTCTTCGTAATAGGTCTAATAAGCACCCTATTTAAAATATGGCACGCTGTACTGACAGCTTCAGCCCAAAATTATTTCGGAAGTGAAAATTTATTCAACATGACTCTAGCCATATCGTCAAGAGTTCTATTCTTCCGCTCCACAACACTATTTTGTTGAAGAGTTCTAGGACAAGAAAACTCATGATTAAAACAATTTGAGTCACAAAACTTTTCAAAATCAGTATTTTCGAATTCGCCTCTATGATCACTTCGGATTCGAGTAATCATGTAGCCTTTTTCGTTTTAAACCATTTTAGCAAAAATTTTGAAAACAGAAATCACATCGCTTTTGTTTGAAAGAAAGAAGACCCAAGTGAATCTAGAAAGATCATCTACTATAACAAAGGCATAGAGTTTTCTACCAAAACTGGCTACTCTACTAGGACCAAATAAGTCCATGTGAAGTAATTGCAAGGTTCTAGCAGTACTTACAGTATTTATGGAATGAAATGAAGACTTGGTTGCCTTATTCAACTCACATTCGGCACATACCGTATCCTTTTTGAATGTGATATCGGGTAAGCCTCTTACTAGCTTCTTTGTCGATAGCCTGGATATATTATCCATATTGGCATGACCAAGACGCTGGTGCCACAACAATCTCTCATCCTTGTGGGCGTAGAGGCATCTCCATGCACTATTAGTATCTCTAGATAGATACAAAATGTAAATGTTATCCTCTCTTATTCCTTCAAAAGCGATGTCTCCCGTTGACCTATCATAAATATAGCATTTATTTTGTACAAAGTTAATATCATATCCATGATCAGCAAGGTGACTTATGCTGAGCAGGTTATGCTTTAACTCGGTCACTAGGCAGACATCCTTTATTACAGGAGAAGGAGGATGACCAATAGTACCATTACCTATGATGTATCCTTTTAAGTTGTTGCCGAAGGATATATACCCTTCCCTCTTCATCGATAATGATACGAAAAGATTTGCATCTCCCGTCATATGTCGCGAGCATCCACTATCGAGAATCCACTTGCTTTTAGTTGAGGAGGAAAGGTCAACCTACATCAAGAGTAGATGTGACCTTTGGTACCCAAGTTCTCGTGGGTCCTGAAATGTTAGTCTTTGGCACCCATGTATATAGATTTATATCTACTAATCTCCTAATTCTACATTATGGTGAGATGTGTCCATGTAATCTACAGTAGGTGCAAGTAGCATGCCTATTTGTATTGGTAGCATGTTGATGATGTCTATATGAAGCGTGGTGAGAGTTGTGGGGAACAGGAGGATAGTGATTATATATGGCAGCAGGATGATGGCTATGTCTATATGTAGCATAGTGATGATTATGTCTATGTGCAGCATGGTGATAGTTATGTGCAGCATGGTGATTGTGTGTAGCAGTAGAATGATAGTTATGAGAGTGATTTCTATGTGCATGTGGTTTATATGCTGTATGGAAGTACGTGTACATGTAAGCATGTTTACGTGCTGCATGTTGGTGACGTATTTGACTATTTTGAGTAGTCTTGTGCTTTGTGTGTGTCTTATGTGATTGGGTTTGAGGTTGAGCAACCTGTTTTTCCAATCTAATCTCTAATTTCTTAGAGGTAGTATGCAGTTCATTACACTTAGCATTTAAACCATCAATTTTAGCAATAGAGATCTTGTGTCTATTTTTTTCTTCAGCAAGCTCAGTGTTGAGTGCTGTGATCTCACATATTTGTTTTTCAATACGTACTTCGGCATCATGTAGGCTTAACTTAAGCTTAGACGCCTCATTAGTGACTTTCGTGGGTGGAGTGTCTTTAACATTATCAAGAAAAGAAGAGAGTTTTTGAATCTCTATTTCATAGCTTTTGATCTTCTCCTTGGCATGCTTATATTTACTAATGACTTTCTTGTGGTCATTTAGTAAATCATTGAACGCATCGCCAAGTTCATTAAAAGTAAAGTCATTGAGAGTTTCGCTAGTTACCTTATCGGATGTTGCCATTAGGCATACATTTGCGGTGTCTTGAGGGGAGTCCTTTTCTTCCTCGGAATCACTTGCTTCGCTTTCATGCCAAATGCTAGTGTTGGCATATTTTCTTGAGGAAGACTTCTTGTAGGGCTTCTCATATCGGTTGCTTTTCTTTGCGAATGGAAAGTCTTTTCGGACGTGTCCAGTCTTCTTGCAGCCGTAGCACGTTGGTTCTTCCTTGTCATCTTCTTGTTGTTTCTTCTTTCTTCGATTGAAGCGAAGGAACTTCTTGAAATTTTGGACTAGAAGAGCTTGATCATCTCCTTCAGAATTATCGTCATCGGTCTCTTCAGGATCAGCCCTTCGACGATGAGCTCTTAGGGCAATCTCTTTTGCCTTTGGAGCAGGTTCTTCGAAGTCTTTAAGGTCAAGCTCGTGAGTCATCAGCTTTCCCATCAAAATCTCCATTGACATTGTGGTGAGATCATTGCCTTCTATGATAGCTGTTACCTTAGGGTTCTAAATCTTCGGTAGCCCCCTAAGTAACTTGCGGATCTTCTCATGATTTGTATATTGTTTGTCAAAAGATGATAAGGGGTTGATGACGTCGAGGAATCTTGTAAACATTTGTGTGATCATCTCATTAGGCTTCATCTTGAACGCCTCATATTCTTGAGTGAGATGACTAATTTTTGACTCTTTGACTTGGGTGGTTCCTTCATGTGTCACTTCTAGAAGTCTCCATACTTCATGCGAGGTGGTGCATGTCGAGACTCTATTAAACTCATTCCTGTCTATTGCACAAAATAAAGCATTAATAGCTCTAGCGTCTAAACTCGTCTGTTTCTTTTCTTTGTCAGAATATTTGTCGTTGGGTTTCTCGACGAGATCACTATTGACAACTATCCTGGCGAGCTTTTTGTAACCATCGGTAATAATGGTCCACAGGTCGAAGTCTAGAGACTTGAGATAAAAACTCATCCTTGTTTTCCAATATGTGTAGTTTGTTCCATCAAATAGGGGTAGCCTATGAGTGGACTGCCCTTCACCATGATTGGAAAACATGGGTTGTGTGGTTGCCATGGATAAGCTCTAGAATGTTAGTCCTTGTTGAGAGAACAGAGATCTGATACCAATTAAAGAACAAGTAGGCAACTCTAGACGGGGTGAATAGAGTTTATGACAATAATATCCAATTAAAAATTAAACTCTTTTACCAACAGTAAATAATCAGAGTAAATACGAAAATTATAAAGGGCGAGAAAGCATACGCAAATATAGCCGATTTTAACCTGGTTTCCCTCGTGGAGGACTCGTCCAGGCCTGAGAACTCTAGCTCAGGATTAAATCCACTATTTGTGAAATAGTAGTTACACCCCGTACCTTTTCATCAGAATAGCACGTCAACTTCTTACAGAGATCGCAGTGGCGATGCTTGGAATTTTCCAAGCGACTTTTTGAACTCTTGCACAAACTCCTAACTGAAGAGCACTGAGCACTTTGAGGCTTAGGAAGCTTGTGGCTAGTAGATGAGAAGGGTAAGGCTTGTATAAGGTTTTAGAGAGAAGAGAAGAGAAGATTGGATGATTGAAAATGTGAGAATTCAAGGCCTATTTATACTAGTAGCAATAGGCAGAATTCGGCCAGAATTATGGGTCAAGAATTCAAATTTTTGGCCATTGGACAACTAGCATGTAGCAAACCCTAAAAATTAGGGTCCTGTAATTTAGGGGACAGAATTCGGCTCGAACTCTGTGTGGAGGCAGAGTTCGGCCTGAATTCTGTCTCCAGAAGACAAAATTGTTCTAATGGGCTATATGGGCTAGTTTGGTTTTGGTGGAGCTTTCGGTTTGTGGTTTGGAGATAGGTATAGGCCCAAACTACTCAGTGCGACTCAGTTTATATTTATCTAGACTCAATGAAAGTAAAATTATAGACTCGAAAACTGAGTATGCTGCAGGATAGAGCCGTCATCCGTCTTGTACTGAGTTCTGTCTTAATGTGTCATATTGAATTATGACGAGTATCATATTGTCAAGTTTATCAATATTTGGTTGACTGTGATTTTGTGTCAACACATAGCCCCTTATTATTTGTAGAAAACCTTAAAGCTAAAATATAGTTCAAATAGAATTGTTTTACTTATAATTATCAAAGTCCGTAATATACTTATAGATTTATTTTAAAAATAATGTGTTTATTTATTTTAAGGTCCATTACTTATAAAACTATTTACTTTAGAGCCCAAAACAATTCAAAAGCCCATAATAAAAGTAACAAAACATTTAACTTAACAAATCCAACCCATTGTTTGGCTGCAGGCCCACAATTTAACCCAAATAAACATAAAACTTTTAAAAGAAAATTTTACTATAAGCCGTTGAAGCCCAAATTAATAATAATTCAGCTGACTAAATTTTTATATGAAATCTATTGGGCTTGACCCATATAATTAATTTCAACAATATACATGTATATCCAGTAAAATGCTTTAAGTAGTATATTAATACTAATTCCTATACTATTCTAACTAGTATAATACATAATTTAGTACTTATCAAACAAATGGTTACTAATGTCAATGACTAAATATTGTAATAAGTATAGCTGTATGATGTTTACATGTACACAACTGTCTAGTCCCCCACCCACCCTCTCATTGACTGTACAACTAATAAAATAAAACACTTATTGTAGAAAGGAAAGAGTATAATGGAAGATAAAGAAAGTTAATGGAGGAAATAGATTTCTGTAGATACCATAGGAAGAAGGAAGAAGGGGACTCATCATGCTATGCTCTCGGCGGAGCGTTGGCTCAGGGTTCACGCTGGGCGACAGTCGAGGAAAGGCAACGGCGATGCTTTTTTATCGACGAGGGAGCACCCGTACGGTGGAGAGGTAGTCTCGGCGCGGCTTGGTGCGGAGGAGCTCTCATCGACAGCGTGCTGGCGGCTCCTGCGAGGGACGGGGTACCGGCGGATCTTACGTCTGGGCTCGGGCTGCCATGAGGAAGGGCGGCTCTGCTTGAGGCACGACCGGCATTTGCAGAGGGCAGGACAGTGCTCGGTCGAGATGGATGGCCGGACACCGGAGGTAAGGTTTTGATTACTTTCATTTTTGGTGGCAGGATTTGTCGGCTGGTGTGGTCATGGTTATGGTGGTGGAGATGATGCTGATGATGATGGTGGAGGTGATGATGAATATGGGTTTTGGTAATGGTGGTGAACGCGGTGGTGATGGAGGAAAGTGGTGGCTAGGATCCGCGACGTTTGACAGGGGATACGGGCTGGCCAAACGGCAAGGTGGGCAAGAGTGTGGCGGTGCCGGTGGGTGAAGTGTGGACACAGCGAGATAGAGATCGAGGCAGCAGCCGTCGGCTGCAGCCTTGACAAAGACATAAGGACACTGGGTTGATGGAAATTGGTTACACTGTCCGGGATGTCGACATGGACTCCAGAATTAGAGTTTGCAGGAATTTGGACGTGTCCGGGCATGTCGGACATAAAGAGTTTGATTTGTAATTTGTAATATCGTGGAATAAGATTTTGGTAGGCACGGACACGGTACACGATTGATTGTAGAATTTTCTGGGTTGTAAAAAAAGGTAGAGGAGCTCTCTTTATATTAGAGATGAATCTCCTAAGGAGATAAGGACTATAAGTTCTATTGGATAATCCTTTCCTTTATTTTAAATCAATCAAAATTATTTAAAGCAATCTAATCAAATCGCCGTTAGTAAATAAAGATACTCATTCAAATCGATAATCAAATAATTTAAATCCTATAAATTAAACCTTATCCATCAATTACCATAATATTTTAAAATAATAATATTTTCTATAAAATCAACTGAAAACATATTAGTTTGAATCAAATCTTAAATTCAAATAAATAGTCATCATAAGTATTTAAAAAAAAATTGGAAAAAATTGTAGCCTTTATTGAAAATCTAATTTAATCAACAGGAGTAGGAAAAGGGAATTGTGGGATGTCTACAGCAAGCTGATGGAGAATACACTCCGGGGGGGGTAAGAAAAGAAGTAGAAAGTTTGCAATGTAGAGCATATCTTGCAAGACTGTGCGCTACTTGATTTCCTGATCTTCGAACGGACATAAATTTGGTGCACATAAAAGCTGGGAGATCCTTCTTGATGGACTGGACGAGGTCGAGCATTCTGCAAGGGATAAGGTTTGGCTCGCCTTGAACAATCCTTTGTGCCGTGATGTTGTCACCTTCGATAATCACCTCCGTGTTAGGGAAGAGAAAAGACAATTGATAGCCTAACTTAATGGCATAGATCTCGGCCAGAAGACTGCAGTCAGCGAATGGGATTGGCGAAATGTAACAAGATTCAGCACCAAGGAAGCTGCCAGACGAATCTCTCGTAACTGCGGATGCTGCAATCGTCGACGATTCAGTGGCCCCATCAACATTGATTTTAATGGACCTCTCCACCGGCGGGCTCCAACTGTAGGAGATGGTCGGGTTATTTGGAGGATCCAGTATTGGCTCCATGGTTGCTCGATGACCCTTGTCATATTTGTCATAAATGATATTGGCTAGAAGGATGATGTGGGGGATGGAAGGGGCAATATGACGGAAGATACAATCAGCTCTAGCTTTCCATATTATACAGAGAAGGAAAGCACCAAGCCGGAAGGTCTCTTGAGCATTAACGTCCTACAACCAATGGTATAGCAGCTCATGTATATCAAAATGGTTCTCCACCCGGAGTCCGATAGGACTAGCAAACCTGACCGCGTGTTTTGTTTGACAGTGAAGGAAAAGATGGTTAGCATCCTCCTCGTGAAGAAGGCACAAGGGGCACAACGAGTTGGTGAGTGGTAGACGATAATGTATTGCTGAAAGAATGGGGAGGGCGCCATTCAGGAGTCTACAAATGAAGACCAAGATGCGCGGGGATATGGTCTTTATTTTTCAGAGGTGCTTCTAAGACAGGTGGTGGACGGAGGTGGATGAACTGCAAGGAGTCTCACGACGGATGCTCTCATAGAGGGATTTGGAGGAGAACGCTCCTGTCTTGGAGCTGGTCCAGATAAGTGCATCTTGTCCCTCGGTGCTGTTGAAATTGATAGAGGCAATTACCCTTACCTCCATTGGCGAGAATAAAGAGTTGAGTAATGGGATGTTCCAGCTGTTGGTGTGGAGGTCCATAAGTTCTCGGACGAGAATCGGGTGGCCAGAAGCGGAGTTGCGCATCTGAACTCTGTGGCCCGGGATTTTGGGCACCCAAGGATCGTCATTGATGTTCACCCACCCTCTGTTAATCCTCCAACAAATCTTTCCTTCGATTAATGTACGAGCACTGAGAATACTAGCCCACGTAGGAGACATGCTTCTTCGCTTGGTAATGGACCATATCGATCTATTCTGTAGATAGACGCCTCTGAGAAGACGCACCCAAAGTAGATCCGACTTGGTAAGGAAGGTCCACAAGAGTTTCCCGATTAGGGAGTCGTTAGCCCACGACGGGTTTCTGAACCCCAATTCGCCCTCTCGCTTCGGCTTGGAGAAGTTCGTCCATGCAAGGAAATGAAGACGCCTGGTAGTAGTGTCATGCCCCCACCAGAATAATCGTTGGTACTTCCCCAAAGCCTGAGTAATGTCGACGGGGATTTTGCGCGTAGACATGGAATACACAGGGATGGAAGCCAGTGTAGAATTAATGAGGACGGATCTCCCTGCGTGTGACAGTAATTTTGCTTTCCACCCTTGAAGACGGGAACGACATTTGTCTAGTAAGCCATTATAGGATGAAAGTCGACCTGCTGATAGGAGGAGAGGCTGACCCAAATAAGTGGCGACGCCATTCATAAATGAAAGTCCGAGGATGGAGGCTAGGGAATGCCACTCATTGGCTGAAATATGTTTGCTAAAATAAATGCTAGACATCTCGAAATTGATCTGCTGTCCTGACCAAGAAGAGAAAAGATCGAGCATGTCGCGTATATTCATGATGGACGATGGACAGGCCTTGCTAAATATTAGAGTGTCATCGACGAAAAGAAGATGGGCAATAGAAGGGGAGTATTGGTTGATACGGATGCCAGAGAGAAGGTCCTCCTGTTCATATCTGTAGAAGAGTTGGGAGAGGACTTCAGAGCATAGAATAAAAATAAATGGAGACATCGGACAGCCTTGTCTGATTCCCTTCCTGGGTGTAAAGTATCCTTCTGGAGATCCATTGATTAGTAATGAGAATGACGACGAAGTAATGCAGTTCATAATGAGGGAGTTCGTATGGCCTTGTATTCCCATCCCATCTAGAACACTTTTGATGAATGGCCAAGCAAGACGGTCATATGCCTTAGCCATGTCGATCTTTAATGCAAATAAATTCTTCTTCTTTGGGAAAGACTTCATTGCATAAAATAACTCCTGGGCTATTATAATGTTGTTAGAGATTAGGCGACCCGGAACGAAAGCATTCTGGAGAGGGGAGATCAGCCTATCCATGAGGGGCCTGAGACGCGCCGTGAGAATTTTGGTAATAACCTTGTATGAAGTATTGCAGAGGGATATCGGCCTAAAGTCCGCCGGAGTCAAAGGAGATGCTCGCTTCGGAATGAGAGCAAGATATGTGTGGTTGATGGAGGGGAGTAGATGCCCAGTTGAGAAGAAATTTTGAACCAACTTGGTCAGGTCTTCGCCAACCACGTGCCAGCATTTCTGATAGAACATCGCTGGGAATCCGTCAGGACCCGGGGCCTTGAATGCCCCCATGCTTTTGATTGTTCTATGCACTTCATCAATATCGGGTATCCGATATCTTATTCAAGATAATTTTAATTAAAATATAACCAATTGACTGATTAACATATTAATTTTAAATAATACTCGGCGCCTTCAAATATTACAGAGTATATTTTTATAACTCTAAATCTTTATTTAAAAGCAAATGGACCAGACCTTTTTATTATTCAAATAATTACGACTTCAATCTATTTTAGGAATCGACTATTGATAAAATCCCGAAATAATATCAAAACATATTCTCGTAATTCCAATAATATAATTTAATAAAACATTTTTAAAAAAAAATAGTACTTCAAATTTAAACTAGTTTTTTGAGAAAAGAATAAATCATAAAATCATTCACAACTTCTCGATGAAATTATCTTAAAATACAACAAAGAATAAAAATAAAATAATTTTTTTTAAAAATTTGGGAAGAGGAGTTACATCGCCTGCGAGGAAGAACGGTACAGCGTAGCCAACCTGGTTGAGACACGGTGGCGAACTCAGTTCCACCGTCGACGCCTCAGCGAGGAGCGTAGATTTAGGGAGGGTCACACATCTTGGGCGGCCGATTGGGGGCTTAGGCGGATGGTTGGGGACGACGAGATGGTGAGTCGAGGTGACCAAGGTCATAGCAGTGATTGTGGTGATGGCATAAAGAATTTAGGGTTTTTGGCAACGGCTGGCTGGTGTGTTCGCTGACAAGACAAGGGTCCGGTGACGGCCGTGGCATTTTGGTGATGAGGTCGGTCGCCGGGCAAGGCCGGTCTGGGTTGGCTATTCGAAGAGGGGAGTCAGGGCGAATGAGAGGAGAACGACGAGGTGGGTAGAGTCGATGGGTAGCCATGGTGGTGATGGCTCGAGTAGGACTCAGCCGGATTCTAAGTGGCGGCAATTTGTGTGATGTTGGGGGTTTCTAGGTGGCGGTGGTGGTGGAAAGATGGCCGGAGGAGTCGGGGTTGCTAACCGAAAGGAACGGTTGTGGTGATGGTGGTCTAGGTGCTGGTGCACGGGTATAAGGGCGCTCGGCCTGGAGTGGCAGTATGGGAAAGATTAGCTGCAGCGAGGTGGGTCAGGGGTGGAGGCTATGGGTGGAGGACAAAGAGTGCTATTGGTGCACGGTCGCAGGCTGGCCTGGTGAGGTCGCAGGGGCGGCGGATCCCTGGGAAAGCCGTTCGGCAGAGGGGTTTAGGGTTTGGTTGATTGTTGTGTCGGGGGTGTGTCCCGACACGAGATGGATGACTGTAAAAAACTGGAATAAGATTTTGTATCACATACACGATGCATAGCACGTTGCATGAATTGTGGAGAAATTAATGGAACAGAGAATAATGAGCCTCTCCTTATATAGGAGGTAGAAGCTCCTATTTAGATAAGGATTATGATAGTTGCAAACCCTCTTTTGATATCTCACTTTTAAATTTAAATCAATTTAAAACCGATTCAATCCAAATCCAATCCATTTCGAATTAAATCTATATATATTCAAATCCAAATTTAATATAGAAAACTTCCATATCTAAATTAAGCATATTAAAAGTAATAAGAAATTTCAAATGTAAATACCCATAATAAGTTTAATTAAATAGAAGAAATTCAAAATAACTTTTTATAAATAATATAAAATAATAATAAATAATTTCAAAAATTATAATAAATATTTGACTACTTGAAATACCTTTTTAATAATTAAAATAATTACTAAAATAATTTTAAAAATTCAAAATATATACATGAATTGAATTTCATGTACTTGCATGCAATTAATATTTTACATAAAACATATTTTCTAGTATAGTACATAAAAAGAGAAAAATATTATTTCTTAAATCATTACCTATACTTGTATAAATAAAAAGCATTTTTATAGTAATGAAAATAAAACATTTAACTAAATTTTTGTGGAAAATATTTATATACAAATTATTTATTCTTTATGTATTTCAAAAACAAAACTATTTACTATATTTACGAAACCTAAAATAAACTCTTTATGTAAAATAACTAAATAAATAAATATCACATATGTACGTACTTGCACTTGTCGTATAAATATCCGCAGAAAACAAATATATAAAAAATATGTAGTGAAATTGTAGGGGGTTTACACTAATTGTGACTTCTGACCTGCATGGGCCACCACTAAAAACGTGTCATGACCCGCACCCTGTATAGGGGCACAAGTGCGTAACAACGTCCAGCCTACGCCGCAGCATCGGTGGTAGAACGTTGTCTGGGTCTAACCAAACTGACTAACAATATAATATCATAACCTATCGATATAGTCAACTCCAAATGGAGGACAAGTAATGACAATATATCCATACTCAATCGCAATGCTAAAGGAAGATAAATGGTACAAAAGATAAAGGCAACAAGATAAGAAATATTCATAAAAGTCTAACGTAACAAAATACAAGTCCAAAAAAGTCTAAGAGACAACAATTCTCAAATACAAGTCTCAAAATAATAAACATGCCAAGGGTCATCAATTGGAGACAAGATCCAGTACAAATATAGCCTAATGAGTCACTAAATAGGCTCTTCTGCTGGAACTAGACCCTCCAGAATCAGAGTCTCCCGATCTATGCCTACTACACCTGGAGGGCCGTAATCAGTAGGGCACTCATCCGCTATGCCATCTGAAAAATTTATCCAGTCAGGATTGGAGTGAAGTACATTTCTAACAGCAGTTCTAGTAAATGATATAAGCTATGTAGTAGTAAATAGAGAGATAATACAAAAATGAATGAATGTACATGAAAGTAGCATAGCATGGTAAAACTATAAACAAGAGCAAGAGCAGGTTAAACAGGTTATGTCATGTACAAGAGTCAAGAAAATTATACTATGAATGTGAGTGAGTACTAACTTTAACATGTGGCCGGCTTGGGAACTTGTACAAGATTTTATGGCCTGGTTAATCATACGTGAGGGTATGATTAACACTCACAAGAAATAATACATACACAAGGAGAGTATTTGACAACATATATAACTAATACTTCCTGTCCCGACTGATACAGTGGATCCAACCATGACACATCATGACACGAAATACTCTGAGAAGGTAGCTAATCCTCCCAGGAATCGGTGCCTATACAATGCACAAGAATAATAACAAGTCTTGCACAAGGGATACCAGATATGTGAGAATAATATTTCATGACGGGATCCAAACAATACCAAATCAGTGTGACTAATGTGTCAAGAAATCAAGAAAATCTATACTAAATACAAGAAACATAGACAAGGATATCTACACTAAATACAAGAACATAGAAAATAACATAGACATGAAATTATCAAAGAATATACTTGCCTGCAATCTGATTTGAAGTATCAACGATGTACGATACGGTGCCTTGAAGACCTAAATATGGAACATTGTATCAATACTAAGTTTGGAAATGAAAACAAGTCATACTAGTCCATTTCTAGGTCAAATTGGTCAAACTAGGTCAACTCTAGGTCAAACTAGTCCAAGTTAGTTAAACTAGCCATTTCTAAGTTATATGAGTCAAATTCTAGGGTTTGAGTCCATACACTAAACATTCCAAGCTATACAAGCTATCCTAGGATACTACGTACCAACACTATGGCGTATCCTAATATACTTGAATGTTGTATATGAAAACTATATTGTAAAACCCCTAAAATTTCTACTATTTTTTTATTTTTATTAAATTTAGGACTGATTTGAAATTTTGTAATATACGTCGCGTAGTCGTATTATACGTCGCGCATGACCTTTTATTTCTTTTTTGAATTTGCTCGACGAGTGCGATTATGTGCGAATGTACATAATTTAGAAAAACATTTTTCTATTTTCAAAATAATATATATAATAATTATTATTTTTGTTACCATACTGAAATTTCTACAGTTTACGATTTTATTTATGAAAGCCTTTTCATTTATAGCAGTTACTAATAATAAATAATATTCTTTATAAATATTATTTTAATTATTTATTAGTGTATTTAAATAATAATAGTATTTTCGAAATTATTATTAATGTATTTTTGGAAAATATATTTCGAAATTATTGTGGCCATTTAAATCTTGAATTAATTTTTAGATTTATTTAAATAGTGAAACATTTGAAATTTGATTTATCCCATTGATTTTAAACCAAAAATTTAATTAGATTTAAATTTGATTTGTATTTGGAATTTGATTTTGATTTGGATTTGGATTTATTGAATTAAATTAAATTATAGATTGAATTATCTAAATTAGGTTTAAAATATTCCTAATTCCTATCCAATTGGGAATTCCCACATCCTATAAATAGGCAGGTACTCCTCCAATATTTTCATCCATAAATTCTTCCACAAAAATTTTTTCCACAACCCCAAGTTTGTGCATCGTGTCCGTGTCCCCTATTTCCATCCACTATTCTCTTTCTTTTACATATACAAAATTATCATCTGCGTCCGACAATTCCGGACGTCCATCCATGTCGTGCCGGGCATCACCGACACGACCCAACCCTAAATCCCTAACCTAACCCAGTCGTCGCCCTCATCTCATAGACGTCATCTTCCCGTACCATCGTCATCACCTCACCACCGCCTACCGAAACACCACCACCGTCACCACCAGACTTTCGTCACCAAAACTACCATTGACAGACCCGACCACCCATCCTTCGACCATCCTGACCCCCTCTCCCGGCCAACCACAGCCGTCATCACCACGTCGCCGCCACAGTCAACAGACCACCGTCCAAAATCCACCACGTTACCACCACCAGCCTCCAGCACAACCACCCGAACCATGAAAACAACCACCGCCCTCACCGTTCAACACCCCACGACAACCAAACCACCATCCCGCGCCCAGGCAGTGATCTTTCGACACCACCACCGCGGTCGAACTGTAGCGCTCCACCGAAACCAACAAAACTAGAGGAAAAATAAATACATAGAGAGAGAGAGGAAAACCTTCACCAAGCCGTCACCGCCGCATTGTCTTCACCATACCTACACCGGACCCAGCGCCCCACCTAGGGAGCCTCCACTTCGCCGCCCCGTCCCGCGTGATCGCCACCAGCGACATCCGCTGTGACCATCCCCACCGGATCTTCTCTCGATCCGGCCACCTCCGCCGTGCCTGAACGCCCGTAGCCGTCGTAGCCGCCGTCCCTGCCGCCTCCGCGAGCCAAGACCCCTCCGCCATCCGATCTCGGCCTCCGGTCGCCGCCCCACGCCAATCGAGCCACAGCCGACCCATCGCTGCGCCCATCCGCCCCAGTCGCCGGAAACCCTCTCCCAACCGTCGGAATCCTTCCGCCTCCGCCTCTTGCTCCTTTCGCGCCCCTTCTCCTCCTCGTCCTCCGCGCACATCCGCCCGCCGATGAGCCGGCCTCCGTCTTCCTTCCTCTCTCCCGATCATTCCCGAAGCTTCTCTATTCCCCCCTCACAAATTTCTCTCTCTCTCAGCTTAGGTATAACGAAAGTGAGATATTTATTTTTTAGTTTATTTTTATTTTTGTCTTTTGTTATTACTTTTGCTTTTGTTGTGGTGTTTATATTTGATTATATTATTATTCTATTATTATTATCATTATTATTATTATTATTATTATTATTATTATTATTATTACCATTATTATTATTATTATTTCTATTATTCCTATTATTATTAATATTATTATTATTATTATACTTTGATTTTATTTCTGCAGACAGCTGTGCTGTTATCAGTAGTAATATTTTAAATATTATTATTGTTATTATTATTATTATTAATTTTTGTAGCAATGTATACTAGTTACCAATACTGGTATATATGATACCTTTATAATCCTATTATTTTATTATTATTAAGATAAATGTATGTATTATGACCAAATTTTATTATCATTTACTGGTTTTATTTTATTACTATAATTATTACTATTTTTATTGTATTATTTGTTAAAATATATATAGATAATATTTTCAAGATTTTGAGTGATAAAATAGGTTTGAGGTCTATAAATTTTTAAAGGTTGGTTTTCCTATGATTATATGATCCTATGATATTATTTGCCCTAAGCCCATTTTTGAGATGTTATATTCTCCTTTCTAAAAATATTTCTCTAAATGTATAAAATTTGTTACCAAATTATACTATAAATTTCAAGTCACTAAAAAATATTTATATATAGTTTTCTACGTATAAATTTTTTCTTATTTTGACAAACTTAGAGTTTCTGTCTAAAAACACTTTTTGATTTTTGCAGTATCTACAAAAATATATCCTAGTCAATAAAATATTTACTTATATACATATAATTTTCTTTTCAATATTATAAAATATTTTCTAAAACCAAATATATTAATTGATTTCCTATGGTTTTTCTCCATATCGTGATTCAGCCCATCTTTCTTATTTCTTTACCAATTCTCTACTACCTTATGTCGACCCTAACTAATTTGACCCTACTGGACCCAATGGAACTGTCCGTGCCACCATCAGAGGTCACCTTGCATAGTTGTTACACCGATGTCGTTGTTCATGCCACCATGATTATCGCAGTACACCAGGCGTACTACCAGGTAAGACACCTTGCCATTTGTTGTTTATTTATTTTAGCTCATATTTCATGCATTATTTATTTTCTTTATGCAAAATAAACTGTGATACATGGCTTAACCTGTTAGAACTTACTGTTCATTTATATTTCCTGCTATGTATTATTTTTCTTACACATTAAACCTAGATTTAAGGGACCACCTTTGTGTGTTGCATTCATGGCCTTGACACGTTGTACCACGAGGTTGTGTGTCGTATGTAGAATATGGAAGTGCATGATTGGCTGGCCACCAGTACGTACAAGCCTTGCGATAGGAATAACCGCTAATGGAGATTGCATGCTAGTTTGACTTAGCGGTTATAGAGGTTATTGTTGTGGATACAACATAGTAGGCATTGGGCGTGGAGGACAATTCCTTAGCGTATAGGCTTCGATGCACTTCCTTTGTGACCCGGACTCTCCGCTGGAGATACGGGGTTGATGACCCATGATTATTGACGGCCACTGACGATTCTGCGGAACGTCATGCTCTTACTGATGGGGCCTCTGGTGCCCAAGGGGGACTACGCCGATCCTATTTAGCCAGGGCCCATGCGTAGGAAGGATTGTTCTTAACTACATTTCACTTAGAACGGTCAGGCACCTTTATCCGTTAGGTACGAGTACTTTTGGTTTGGGTACTTGTATCTGACCGTGGCTTGGAACAATAACTTGTCGCAGATTAGTTCATCACATCTTGTCCTTGTTTGGTTGTAGGTGTGACTTACTACTTCGATGAGAAGTTATTGAACCTTGTTGGGGTCCGGATACCATATTGGATTTATAGAATGGAAAGATACGTCGCCGTGAATTAGTTTACCATCTCCTGTCCTTGTTTGGTTGGGGGGATGGTACGCTCGTTCAGTAGGTGCGTATTGGACCATGTTATAATTCAATTAACTTATTTATTTGAGCAATATTTATTCAGTTTATATGGCATGATATTATGTGTCTTGTTACGTCCCTCTGAGGACCTGGTTATCTCCCCAGGTGTGTGCTATTGTCTTTCGCATGTGCTCTAGCTCTAGCCGTGATCCGCTCTATTTCTTCGAGGATAATTTCTCTTGGATTGTCTTCGCTTCGCTCGCCAAATTCATATCTTTTCTTATGTATTTTTCCTTTACTTGTTGGTAGTGGATTTGTCTCCGCCCAACATATTGTATCAAGACAATTTTTTATCTTTATATGATGTCTTTTATTTATTTATTTTGCGTGGATGAGATTAGTTATGGTTCTACTGCATTTTACAGCTTATGTATTCATATGAGGTTTCCATATATTGGAGTGTACTTCGTATGTATATAGCTGGCATGTCTACGTTCCTAGTCCTACGTATTTTGGGACTGGGGCGTTACATGTTTTTATGGTGGCCCATGCAGGTCAAGATAAATTGTTTGGTTACTTTACCGTACCAAACAAGCCTGCGAATAGGATTAGAAGTCTAGGATCTCATCCACATACTTGACCTTTTCCTCGATTCCATATTCGACCGACTCATCGATCGCATCTTGCTTGATTCCTTCCATCCCTATTCTTATCTTCCCTTCATGCTTGCTAGAGATTGACCCTACTAGTTGGATGTCCCAAAACACCCTTAGCTTAATTCTTTTAAGTTGGGTAGAACACCCCACGACCCGACACGCCCTTGACTATTAAGGAGAATACAAATAGTATTATCTAGACCATAGAGACTAGAGGAATCTAACCCATTTGGTCAACCAAGCCTTGGTCAATAAACCATAGAATGATTGTATAGGAATAAAAGACTTAGATCCTTATGACTCTAAGACCATTCATAATTGACTTTATTCATCTACCATCGTGCCTATATTTTTACTATCTAAAACTAATGATGCTAATGTAGCCTAGTTTTTGCAAGCTTATCTTTTTATCGAGCTTGTTCAAGACATATGTTATTGGAAGAGCTCCTACTAACATGTTGTCTAATCAGAATCGGTACATAATGGTCTGATCAACCAAATGCACTTTGGTTTGCTTATATCTATTGTTCTACGTGGATTGGGACATAGCTAAGCTTGTCCTTTAGAGTCCCATCTGCGACTGCCTTGGCAACTCTTTTTGAAATTTTTCGGTCGTCTTTGAATCACGTATTCGTATTCGATAACGCCTCATTCGAACTCTATATTGCTTTCGCCTTCACCTATTTTAGGAGGACAAAGGCGTTAAACTAGAACTTCCTCAAGCCTTCCTATCGGCTATGACCATTCTCACTCGATGTTGCTACATCTTCATCCTAAACTACTCGACCCTATCAAGACCCTCAAATCACTAATTAAAGCGAATCTATTTCGTTCTCTTAATCGTAACCCTCATTCATTACCCGTGACCATACCGTATTGTTTTTCTACGATCTAGATCGCGATTTCTTACGACATGATTTTGTGAAAGCATTGTCATCGTTGGATCCCCATTGATACCCCCTTGTGTCCTCTCACCCCCCTACTAATTCTTAATTTCGAGGACAAAATTCTTTTAAGTTGGGTAGGATGTAAAACCCCTAAAATTTCTACTATTTTTTTATTTTTATTAAATTTAGTACTGATTTAAAATTTTGTAATATACGTCGCGTAGTCGTATTATACGTCGCGCATGACCTTTTATTTCTTTTTCGAATTTGCTCTACGAGTGCGATTATGTGCAAATGTACATAATTTAGAAAAACATTTTTCTATTTTCAAAATAATATATATAATAATTATTATTTTTGTTATCATACTGAAATTTTCACAGTTTACGATTTTATTTATGAAAGCCTTTTCGTTTATAGCAGTTAATAATAAATAATATTTTTATAAATATTATTTTAATTATTTATTAGTGTATTTAAATAATAATAGTATTTTCAAAATTATTATTAATGTATTTTTGGAAAATATATTTTGAAGTTATTGTGGCCATTTAAATCTTGAATTGATTTTTGGATTTATTTAAATAGTGAAACATTTGAAATTTGGTTTATCCTATTGATTTTAAACCAAGAATTTAATTAGATTTAAATTTGATTTGTATTTGGAATTTGATTTTGATTTGGATTTGGATTTATTGAATTAAATTAAATTATAGATTGAATTATCTAAATTGGGTTTAAAATATTCCTAATTCCTATCCAATTGGGAATTCCTACATCCTATAAATAGGCAGGTACTCCTCCAATATTTTCATCCATAAATTCTTCCACAAAAATTTTTTCCACAACCCCAAGTTTGTGCATCGTGTCCGTGTCCCCTATTTCCATCCACTATTCTCTTTCTTTTACATATACAAAATTATCATCTGCGTCCGACAATTCCGGACGTCCATCCATGTCGTGTCGGGCATCCCCGACACGACCCAACCCTAAATCCCTAACCAAACCCAGTCGTCGCCCTCGTCTTATAGGCGTCATCTTCCCGTACCATCGTCATCACCTCACCACCGCCTACCGAAATACCACCACCGTCACCACCAGACTCCCGTCACCAAAACCACCATTGACAGACCCGACCACCCATCCTCCGACCATCCTGACCCCCTCTCCCGGCCAACCACAACCGTCATCACCAAGTCGCCGCCACAGTCAACAGACCACCGTCCAAAATCCACCATATTACCACCACCAGCCTCCAGCACAACCACCCGAACCACGAAAACAACCACCGCCCTCACCGTTCAACACCCCACGACAACCAAACCACCATCCCGCGCCCAGGCAGTGATCTCCCGACACCACCACCGCGGTCGAACTGTAGCGCTCCACCGAAACCAACAAAACCAGAGGAAAAATAAATACATAGAGAGAGAGGAAAACCTTCACCAAGCCGTCACCGCCGCCTCGTCTTCACCACACCTACACCGGACCCAGCGCCCCGCCTATGGAGCCTCCACTTCGTCGCCCCGTCCCGCGTGATAGCCACCAGCGACATCCGCTGTGACCATCCCCACCGAATCTTCTCTCGATCCGGCCACCTCTGCCGTGCCTGAACGCCCGTAGCCGCTGTAGCCGCCGTCCCTGCCGCCTCCGCGAGCCAAGACCCCTCCGCCAACCGATCTCGGCCTCCGGTCGCCGCCCCACGCCGATCGAGCCACCGCCGACCCACCGCTGCGCCCATCCGCCCCAGTCGCCGGAAACCCTCTCCCAACTGCCGGAACCCTTCCGCCTCTGCCTTCCGCTCCTTCCGTGCCCCTTCCCCTCCTCGTCCTCCGCGCACATCCGCCCGCCGACGAGCCGGCCTCCGTCTTCCTCCCTCTCTCCCGATCATTCCCGAAGCTTCTCTATTCCCCCCTCACAAATTTCTCTGTCTCTCAGCTTAGGTATAACGAAAGTGAGATATTTATGTTTTAGTTTATTTTTATTTTTGTCTTTTGTTATTACTTTTGCTTTTGCTGTGGTGTTTATATTTGATTAAATTATTATTCTATTATCATTATCATTATCAATATTATTTTTATTATTACCACTATTATTATTATTTCTATTATTCCTATTATTATTATTATTATTATTATTATTATTATTATTATTATTATTATAATATTTTGATTTTATTTCTGCAGACAGCTGTGCTGTTATCAGTAGTAATATTTTAAATATTATTATTGTTATTATTATTATTAATTTTTGTAGCAATGTAGACTAGTTACCTATACTGGTACATATGATACCTTTATAATCCTATTATTTTATTATTATTAAGATAAATGTATGTATTATGACCAAAATTTTATTATCATTTACTGGTTTTATTTTATTATTATAATTATTACTATTTTTATTGTATTATTTGTTAAAATATATATAGATAATATTTTTAAGATTTTGAGTGATAAAAATAGGTTTGAGGTCTATAAATTTTTAAAGGTTGGTTTTCCTATGATTATATGATCCTATGATATTGTTTGCCCTAAGCCCATTTTTGAGATGTTATATTCTCCTTTCTAAAAATATTTCTCTAAATGTATAAAATTTGTTACCAAATTATACTATAAATTTCAAGTCACTTCAAAATATTTATATATAGTTTTCTATGTATAAAATTTTTCTTATTTTGACAAACTTAGAGTTTCTGTCTAAAAACACTTTTTGATTTTTGCAGTATCTATAAAAATATATCCTAGTCAAAAAAATATTTACTTATATACATATAATTTTCTTTTCAATATTATAAAATATTTTCTAAAACCAAATATATTAATTGATTTCCTACAATTTTTCTCCATATCGTGATTCAGCCCAACTTTCCTATTCCTTTACCAATTCTCTACTACCTTATGTCGACCCTAACTAATTTGACCCTTCTGGACCCAATGGAACTGTCTGTGCCACCATCAGAGGTCACCTTGCATAGTTGTTACACCGAAGTCGTAGTTTATGCCACCATGATTATCGCAGCACACCAGGCGTACTACCAGGCAAGACACCTTGCCATTTGCTGTTTATTTATTTTAGCTCATATTTCATGCATTATTTATTTTCTTTATACAAAATAAACTGTGATACATGGCTTAACCTGTTAGAACTTACTGTTCATTTATATTTCCTGTTATGTATTATTTTTCTTACACATTAAACATAGATTTAAGGGACCACCTTTGTGTGTTGCATTTATGGCCTTGACACGTTGTACCACGAGGTTGTGTGTCGCATGTAGAACACGAAAGTGCGTGATTGGCTGGCCACCAGTACGTACAAGCCGTGCGATAGGAATAACCGCTAATGGAGATTGCATGCTAGTTTGACTTTGTGATTATAGAGGTTATTGTTGTGGATACAACATAGTAGGCATTGGGCGGGAAGGACAATTCCTCAGCGTATGGGCTTCGATGCACTTCTTTTGTGACCCGGACTCTCCGCTGGAGATACGGGGTTGGTGACCCATGATTACTGACGGCCACTGACGATTCTACGGAACGTCATGCTCTTACTGATGGGGCCTCTGGTGCCCAAGGAGGACTACGCCGATCCTATTTAGCCAGGGCCCATGCGTAGGAAGGATTGTTCTTAACTACATTTTACTTAGAACGGTTAGGCACCTTTATCCGTTAGGTACAGTACTTTTGGTTCGGGTACTTGTATCTGACCGTGGCTTGGAACAATAACTTGTCGCGGATTAGTTCGTCACATCTTGTCCTTGTTTGGTTGTAGGTGTGACTTACTACTTCGATGAGAAGGTATTGAACCTTGTTGGGGTCCGGATACCATATTGGATTCATAGCATGGAAAGATACGTCGTCGTGAATTATTTTACCATCTCATGTCCTTGTTTGGTTGGGGGGATGGTACGCTCGTTCAGTAGGTGCGTATTGGACCATGTTATAATTCAATTAACTTATTTATTTGAGCAATATTTATTCAGTTTATATGGCATGATATTATGTGTCTTGTTACGTCCCTCTGAGGACCTGGTTATCTCCCCAGGTGTGTACTATTGTCTTTCGCAGGTGCTCTAGCTCTAGCCGTGATCCGCTCTATTTCTTCGAGGATGATTTCGCTTGGATTGTCTTCGCTTCGCTCGCCAAATTCATATATTTTCTTATGTATTTTTCCTTTACTTGTTGGTAGTGGATTTGTCTCCGCCCAAAATATTGTATCAAGACAATTCATTATCTTTATATGATGTCTTTTATTTATTTATTTTGCGTAGATGAGATTAGTTATGGTTCTACTGCATTTTACAGCTTATGTATTCATACGAGATTTCCATATATTGGAGTGTACTTCGTATGTATACAGCTGGCATGTCTACGTTCCTAGTCCTACGTATTTTGGGACGGGGGCGTTACATATATAATGTATATAGGTACCAGTTTATATTTATAAGGATATTTCCTTGTTGCCCATTATTCCCTAGATACTCTATTACCTGTTATCCATACAAACTGATACCCAAAAACCCTTCAACTGATATACTAGTATCAGTTGCTCAAGTCTATCCTACTCCTATGTCTCCCATGTGTGGCACACAACACACACATACATCACTAATTTGGGAAAGGGTTTTCCCTTCCTTTCTACCTACTCATTTGCCATCATTCCCATTACCTACTTATCCATATCTTCCTATATATCTCCCAACCTTACCTACATTTCAAAATAAGTGTATCCTCCCTTTTATTTGATATCTAACTGTTCATCTAAACTACATACCCGAAACCGTTATCCTCTCATGAATAAAGTTTCTATATTTTATATACTTGATGAAGCCCCTATTGTTGGATTCCCTTTCCTTCCTTTATCCAAAACTCACTCACACATACAAATACTCAAACACCTACTCTAACACATGCACTTCCCTTCACCGGTACTACTTGACCCCTTCCTATACTTAAATAAACGGGATGTTCCCTCCCCCCCTAAATCTACCTACTGATACCATCTACTGCCCAAATCACAAACATGTGTTTTCATATGCACAAGGATATCCCCACACCTACAAACCTTGCCCAACCTCCAACCTACCTACATGCCCTGTACAGGGTTCCTTTTCCTTTGTTGCAGTTCACTTATCCTCCAACAATACCTGTCCCCCCCACCTTAAACCTCTGCCCCTATATATAACAATATACATTATCATATATACCACACACATACATATATACATTAGTTATATGACACACTAACCCTTCCTCCCTCACTGCTTTCCACAACTAGGCAATGGCCAAGCCTCATTTTACTGCTACTACTAAGCAAACATTTAACATAGTAGATATAATTATATATGACACTTACCTATGGTTATGCCCATATTATAAGACACATATTATATTCATGTTGATAAACTCCACATCAATTTACATGTCCTACTATCTTATCCCCTGCACTTGAACCCTCCCCCTCATTCCTAACTGACATGTCCTAACTGGACTGGGATTTCTTTCCTCATTCTCCCAAATCCTACATGTCTAATTAGCAAGCCCAATACCTACTCGACTAACCCCTTTACTACCTGTTAACTAACTTCCTTTTCCCCCAAATCTTCTAACCATTTCCCTTCACCTATCTAACCTTTCAATCTATATAGCTATCCCTATAATAGCAAACACCCTATCACCCTTTACTGCTGCTACTGCCTTGGTTTACACTGTATCCCCTTTCTTATTTTTTTCAAATGTCCCTGCACAGGAAACAAAAACCCTTGCACAGGTCATGCGTCACCAACCCTACACAAGTTTCTCTTACTTGCTATGTCCAACAGTGGCAGGTCTCCTCCCCTGTCAAAGCACAGGGCTTATTCCCTTAACTCCTGCTGTTTAGTCCCCCTCCCATCCCCTTAGGTCTATGCCACAAAGCACTCTCAACTCTCTGGCCAAATGATAGGGTTTACCTGCTGTTCTCATATCCTAACATCTAGGTAGGTAGACTACTTACTTTATATACACCTACCTATTTGTCTATCCAAATCAGGGACTCACATACACACACTTGAAGGTTTGAATGCACACACATCCATTGTTTCTAACTCTCCTTCTTACACGAAACCAACTTTTGTTGGTGTATATTCCTATGCACACATATGTGCGCAGGCCTACATGGTTGTGCCTCTCCCCTTATCTAATCTCCCTGCCTGTTTAATCCCCTCTACTACAGCATATCCTCTGTTAGTCTATTTATTTTTCCTATATACCTCATCCTATCTATCCAACCTGAACATAAATCCCCTTCTCACTTGATCAAATGCACATAACACACACATGGGAATGTACATTACTCCCTGTTGTTCAGCTACTTGCCCCTTCTATCCTCTATTGATACACCCACATATCCATATGCTTACAACCATATTTGACTATGTCCTATTCCTAAAGGCCTATATCCTCACTCCCCTCACACAAACTTTATCACAACCAATATATTTATATGTACATATCTGCAAGTATTTTCTAGGCTTCTATCAAACTTATCACACACAACTCTATAGTCCACACACCATAATTTACAGCATATATATATATATATATATATATATATATATATATATATATATATATATATATATATATATATATATATATATATATATATATATATATATATATATATATAGGACACACTCACACTCATATATATAACATATATAGAGGCACACATATACATGTATATACATATAGGTACATATATAGGCCACACACATATGTATATTCAAATCTAACTGTGCATTTTATGAGATATCATGACACCACACCACGTATCCTATTTAGAACACGAACCAAAAATTTTAACTCAAAAAGGATACGAAAATCTCTTTGGAGACACCTACCGAACACTTGGTACACAAGTCTACGATACGCTTAAGATACTCTATCAAACATTATCTGAATCCTACCAAATTTCATAGGCAAGCCTAAAATAGGTAGACACACCTAATTAGTAAGCCACTAGGCTAGTGTCAAGTGCCATGTGAAATAAAGCATGGGCACAACATGTGTAGGCGGCCCAAAAACCCCAAACTGAACCCATGTCCTACCGTATCCAATTGTGGACACGTAGCTAGCCTCACAACACTCTAACAAACATAATTATGTCACCTAATGATAAACACTTGGTGTGTCATTCTCGGATTTATCTAAGAATGGTACAAAACTCATTGTAAAAAGTCTCCAAATGGGTCAAAGGAAGCTCAAGCTTCTCCCCATGGGTAGCCCTAATGCATGGGTGCTTCCTAAATGAAAATGATACTAATGAGAAATAATTACAGGGGTTAAATTCAGATTTTACCTATTGGAAGATGGATTCCCAATGCAATGGCACTATTGGACACGAGTGGAGACAACCTTCAAGAGTGGACACCTTCTTCAAGCTCAACTCCTTCTAATGCTTCCACCTTGGTAGTCCAAGCTCTAGCCCCCTTGAAATGACACTAGGAATTGGTTGGGAATAAATTTGGGAGTGGTGGAGTTTAGTTCTTCTTCTCAAATGGAGAGAAAATGAAGAGGAGGCAATTTAGGGTTTATAGAAACTAATAAATGAATGAAATAAGGGGATTTAAAGTGAATAATGACCAGCCACTATTCCCCAACCATAATGCAATATAAAATGCCTAAAAAGTCCCCACAATGAGTCATGGAGGTTTATGTTAGGAAGGGGTTTAATTTAGGAAGGTTCTAATAACTAAAGGAAGAGTTTTCCAAATTATTGCTCTCTAATTAAATGGGTATAATATGACCAACTAATGGGTTCACGAATGGTGTCATAATAAGTCTATTTGGGTCCACATAGGTTACTACAAGAAAATAGACTTTTCTTGACCATTTTTCCCTGTCAAAAATGGGGTATCATACGTTTGTGGATCCGTCAAGTAGGCCGGAGTCAAGAAAAGACCTCCCATTTTCTTGACGGTCGCTGGTAGGGCTTTTTTTGAAGGTTTTTGGCTGTCATATGATGTAATTTTTTTGACTATTTTTAGCCGTCAGGATAGCAGTTTTTAGAAACCGTCAAAGTAGGTGAAAACGTTTTTTGACTATGGCCTAGATGACGGCTATTAACCGTCAAGAAAACCTTTTTTGACGGGCAAACCCGTCAAAAAAGGGTCTTTTACAGCAGAAATTAGTTTATTGCTGATGTTTCATAACCGTCAAGAGAAGCTAAATTTTGTATAGCCAAAATTTCATTTATATTTATCAAACACAAGTATAATATCAATAATCAAGAAGATAGACATACATCAAATAACTATAAAACCTAATTTTTATATTAAGAAACTGTAATGTTCATACACCACAAACTTCCAACACATTTTACACACGTCCAACCACAAACATCCAGCAGATGTCCAACCACAACCATATCCAAACCAAAATATGTAATTTTCGTACACCTTAAACATCCAAAACAAATATTTATACTAGTAGAAGAAAAATATGCATAGCAAACCCGGTCGGAGCACATCGATCCCTCCCGTATTCACAGCACCTTCATTTTTCACTCCTGAGAGTACAAGAGAAATATATTTAATCATTTAAGTGCATATGTTTGTATAAACTGATCACAACTGAAAACAAAAAGGAATGATCATAAGGCCTACAAGTCAACACAGTAAACAAAGACAAAAATTGATTCCTCATCCACAGAATTATAATTCATTAACTGTTGCTGATCTACTTTGTCTCAAAAGCAAATCTATTGTTATGTTTCATTTTCATCCAATTGTAGTAAATATGTAATGTGTTGATAGAAAATCAACTATACTGCTCCAAGTATGCAGCTTAGTACTAAATAAATGACGTGGACAAATCAATTTATACTCGAAATTGCCAGACATGCTACATCTAATATTCCACTAGTGGCTGGAACAGGTGTCTTAAATATAACACTTAACAGAATGCCATTGATATAGCTAAACAAGAAGGATTTATATGGCCTACAACAAAAATTGGTAGGCAGCCTTTGTTGTAGGCAGTGCTTCTATTGGTCGTGTTCACAAATAAATGGCCTGAAAGTAGAGCAAACTGGGAGCAAACCTCCTCTCATGTATTATCAGAAGTTACTATAGTTTGAGAACACACTTGCTTCAATGGCATATAAGGATTATTTTTATTATTTTATGGTAAATAAATGATTACTCGTTCATGCAGTAAACTTGGAAAAACACAAAAGGAATCATTATAAAAGTAAACCTTGCAAATATATTTATAGCACAATAACAAAGCCTTTAACCAAAAGTTTTTGCTAGTTATAATAGTGATCAAACAAAGTTTCATGCAACAAGCTACTAATCATCTTAAGGATCATATTAAATAAACTTATGAAGGGAAGAGTAAGAAAAACAATATTTTTCTATATACAAGACGCTACTAATCATAAACAACACAGTAATGCTATAGTTTTGATTAACAATATCATGAACGATTTCAAAAACATTGTCACACTGTGGAAGCCTAGGTGCAGCTAGTAGGGAGCTTAGTTGCAGTTCCCTGCAACAGATATCTGTGTGTATAGAGTCTGCAGAATGTGTTTCCAGTCCCTGGCAGCAAACAGGTAACGTGTGTATGGGTGAGCTATAGGTGAAATCTGTGAGATAAGTGTGCATCTATATGCATATGTTTCAGTGTGATACCAGCCTGCATCTGACTCAAAATTAGGTGTGGGTGTTTGTGCAGTAGGACAAGTTAGGAGAAACATGTGTGGGGAGGGTTTCCTTAGGATAAAAATTGAATCAACTGAAGAGTGCATGAAAAGCATACCTAAAAGGTTCAAATGTACACTCACCCACATAAGTAACAGCTGCAAAGTGCATTACGGCATCAAATGCATTCTATTCAAATATTTAGTTAACCTGAAATCACTACAAAAATTTGTCATATTAGCGACGTTTCAAAACGTCGCTAACCTCGGTGAAAACGTCGCTAAATTAATTTAGCGACGTTTAGGACGACGTTTTGGAAACGACGAAAAAAATATGTCGCTAAACGAGAAAACGTCGTAAAACGTCGCTAGGGCGACGTTATTTGGCGACTTTATTAACGTCGATAATTAGCGACGTTATTTGTGACGTTTTAACGTTGACGCTAATTAGCGACGTAAAAGGCGACGTTACCATGTGGTCGCCGTTTAGCGACACTATTGCAACGTTTTGGTGACGACGTGCTGACATAAGATTTGGTGCCACGTGTTGCCACGTCAGCATCTAGCGATGCTTTTTGCGACATTTATTAACGGCGCTACTGTTTAGCGACGAATTTTAACATCGCTAAAAACATCGCTAAGTTAAAAAATAAAAAAAATAGGTTCCAGAATGCAAATGGAGCTGGAGCCTGAGCCAAAATACAGAATACAAAATACAAAATACAGAATCCAATCCCTTGGTTCACCGACCCCCTTGGTGGAACACTCAACACCGGCACGCACAATACATTCCAGAATATACAAAAAATATAAAGAAAAAAATACTATCCGCAACGAACAATGTCAATATATAATATCCTCAACAAACCAAATCAATATCCGCAAATACGTACAAACTCAGTATCCTCAACGAAAAAACTGAATATCCCCAAATACGTACAAAGTCAAAATACAAAATACAGAATCCAATCCCTGGGTTCGCCAAAAATACAAAAACAAAGATTGACACGGTACTAATTCATATGTGTTTTAAGTGTGAGAACGGATGGCTCAGAACACAACCCAAAATTCATTCTAGCATATATTAGTGTGAATCATCTATGTTCTGTACATATGGTGTAGTATACGTTCTTATCGAATCTAGTATCTAGTATCTGAAGAATGTAAAAGAATCAAGATGAACTTACATAATGTAATACTAAAATATCATCTACTGTTATATAAGATATAGTGATAGGTTGTCGTATCATCATTACCGAGGGATGAGGGTCGGAGGACAGTCAACTTCATCTACGGCTACATCGTTACATGAGCTAGTCGTCTCGAAACGTCGCTATGACGTCGCTAATAGCGACTAATTTAGCGACGTTAGTATGAACGTCGCTAAATTCTAATTATATTCCCCCACCAATTTATTTCCCCCTATTTTACTCTCTCACTCTCTCTCCTTCCCCCTCCGGCGCTCTCACTCTCTCCGGCGCTCTCACAGTACAAATTCATATATATTTAAGTATGAGAACGGATGGCTCAAAACACAACCCAAAATTCATTCTAGCATACATTAGTAAGGATCATTATGTTCTGTACATATGGTGTAGTATACGTTCTTATCGTATCTAGTATCTGAAGAATGTAATAGAGTCAAGATGAACTCACATAATGTAATACTAAGACATCATCTACTACTATATAAGATATAGTGATAGGTTGTCATATCATCATTGCCGAGGGATGAGGGTCGGAGGATAGTCAACTTTATCTACGGCTACATAGTTTCTGCCTCGCTAGTCGAATGGCTACAGGGACTATGTCCTGATCACCATGTCGTACCGTAGATTAATGTAAATAGAGCTGGAGCCTGAGCCAAAATACAGAATGCAAAAGACAAAATACAGAATCCAATCCCTATGTTCGCCGACCCCTTCGGTGGAACACTCAACACCGGCACGCACAATACATTCCATAATATACAAAAAATATAAAGAAAAAAATACTATCCGCAACGAACAATGTCAATATATAATATCCTTAACAAACCAAATCAATATCCCCAAATACGTACAAACTCAGTATCCTCAACGATTAAACTGAATATCCCCAAATACGTACAAAGTCAAAAATATGGTACAGTCCAAAAATACAAAAACAAAACTACTGGTCGCCTGGAGCTGAAGCTGGACCCGGTGCTGGAGCCGGAGCTGGAGGAGCGCCACCAGATGGCGCACAAATACCGCTCGAATGAGCCAAAGGCAAGCAGCCACTTCCCTCCCTCCATTTCCCTCTCCCTCTCTCATGCTATCAACGTCACAACTTTTCTAGTGCTTCTCCCTCTAATGATGATGAATGCAAAAATCAAAGGCCCCCCTCTCCTTTCTCACTCTTTATAGTTCTCACAACAGGAAGGATCAGTGCTTTCTAGTTCTCTTCCATCCATCCATTCCTCCGTTCTGATTAAGCCTCTTCCTTCTCCTCTCCTCCACCATGGCTCTGGACCCATCTGCTCCTCCCTACTTCCCTTTTACTTATTTAACTCTCTCAGCCACATATGATATCCAGCTCAAGTATAGAGTCGGGGGAGAAGAAGTGGGCAGGAAGAGGAGGGGGAAACAGCACAGCCGACGGCATGACCTGGAGGAAGTACAGATGTTTTCTTCAACATCCATAGGAGAACTATAAGGATATATCTTTTCACAACATGTCACCTTGTCAAAGACCCTTAATGTGACAACCATGTTACAATGGTGTCGAAAGACTAACATGTCATAATTTTCTAAGCCGTGTGTTTTGACATAATCCTTCCAACTCTTTCCTCCTATGTAGTAATCTTGCATTTCTTTATGAAGTAGACGGCATATTTTTCCATTACGAGTCACTATATGCCGTCTTGGACTTCATAAAGAAATGCAAGATTACTACATAGGAGGAAAGAGTTGGGAGGATTATGTCAAAGCATACGGCTTACAAAATTATAACATGTTAGTCTTCCGACACCGCGGTAACATAATATTAACATTAAGGGTCTTTGACAATGTGACATGTTGTGAAAAGATATATCCTTATAGTTATCCTACAGATGTTGAAGAAAACCTTTGTACTTCCACCAGGTCATGCCGCCGGCTGTGCTGCTTCCCCCTCCTCTTTCTGCCCACTTCTTCTCCTCCGAATCTACACTTGAGCTGGATATAATATGTGGCTGAGAGAGTTAAATAAGAAGAAGGAAAGTAGGGAGGAGCAGATGGGTCCAGAGCCATAGTGGAGGAGCGAAGAAGGAAGAGGCTTGATCAGAACGGAGGAATGGATGGATGGAAGAGAACTAGAAAGCACTGATCCTTCCTGTTGTGAGAACTGTGAAGAATGAGAAAGGAGAGGGGGGGTCTTTGATTTTTGCGTTCATCATCATTAGAGGGAGCAGCACTGGAAAGTTGTGACGTTGATAGCATGAGAGAGGGAGAGGGGGAATGGAGGGAGGGAAGTGGCTGCATGCCTTTGGCTCACTCGAGCGGTATTTGTGCGTCAGATAAAATACAGAAAATTCAATTTTTCTCCAAGTGTGAGAACGGATGGCTCAGAACACAACCCAAAATTCATTCTAGCATACATTAGTGTGAATCATCTATGTTATGTATATATGGTGTAGTATATGTTTTTATCGAATCTAGTATCTGAAGGATATAACAGAATGAAGATGAACTCACATAATGTAATATAAAACATCATCTACTACTATATAAGATATAGTGATAGGTTGTCGTCTCATCATTACCGAGGGATGAGGGTCGAAGGACAGTCAACATTATCTACGGCTACATAGTTTCTGCCTCGTCAGTCGAATGGCTGCAGGGACTATGTCCTGATCACCTTGTCGTACCGTAGATTTGTGCAAATGGAGCTAGAGCTGGAGCCAAAATACAGAATCCAAAATACAAAATACAGAATCCAATCCCTGGGTTCGCCGAAAATACAAAAACAAAGATTGACACAAAGTTCTAATTTATATGTGTTTTAAGTGTGAGAACGGATGGCTCAAAACACAACCCAAAATTTATTCTAGCATACATTAGTGTGAATCATCTATGTTCTGTACATATGGTGTAGTATGCGTTCTTATCGAATCTAGTATCTAGTATCTGAAGAATGTAACAGAATCAAGATGAACTCACATAATGTAATACTAAAATATCATCTACTACTATATAAGATATAGTGATAGGTTGTCGTATCATCATTGCCAAGGGATGAGGGTCGGAGGACAGTTAACTTCATCTACGGCTACATAGTTTTTGCCTCGCCAGTCGAATGGCTTCAGGGACTACGTCCTCATCACCATGTCGTAGTCCAATACAATCCAGAGATTAACACAGTACTAATTCATATATGTAGTCCAATACAAATAGTCTAATACAAAAACAACCCAATACAAATAGTCCAATACAAATAAGTACTAATAGCTAATGAGAACCACGTAGCTCACGCAAACGCTCAGTGATACGATCACGCAACCACCTCGAATAAGTGGGATCGACGGCGGTAGGAGAGATGTAGTCCCTTACAAGTGCTGTATGAATAGAACTTTCGGTCTCACTAGCTACCGGTGCTGGATGAATAGAACTCCCGGTCTCACTAGCTACCGGTGCCACTTCCTCCTTAACAGTAGGAGGAGCCACCTCAGCATTTACTGTTTCCCTCAAACGACGTGTCGCTCCTCGGGTCATGGGTGTCATCTGGTAAGATTGATATTCACAAATAATATAATTGTAACATAAGCAAGCTAACTAAAGGAACCATCATGTATTGAGTACATTTTCGAAAGCAGATAAAGTACAAAAAATTTGATTTTTTGCCAAGTGTGAGAACGGATGGCTCAGAACACAACCCAAAATTCATTCTAGTATACATTAGTGTGAATCATCTATGTTCTGTACATATGGTGTAGTATATGTTCTTATCGTATCTATGTTGAAGCATGGAAAATATTGCTTTTAGTCCTACATCGGAAAGGAGAAGAAGAAGAAGAAAGGGTTCACTCCATTCTATAAATATAGCCCCCTTTCCTCATTTGAATGGGGCACCAACTTCTCTTCCTTCCTTCCAACTTGGACTCTTCCTACTACGCACCTTCGGGTGCTAAGTCGAAGAAGTCTAGGGAAGCGCAGGCTCGTCGAGCTCAGTCAGCTGTCCCAACCTCTGACCATCAGAGCGTCCCGCTAAACGGGCCTCTAATGGAAAGTTGTACAGAACTGCCCGTGTCCAGCCCCCGGCAGCAAACGGACATGGTGGTTCTTAAGAGTCTCCCAACAAGGATCAAGGATAAGTACTTTTACTAGTCCCGTATCGGAGAGCAAACAGGATACCTATGCACTCGTGTGCTCGGTATACCCGGGCCCACAAAGCGAGTGCAAAGGTTGATCGAGATGTCCTTGACTTGCGAGATGTGATCCTTCACAAGCGCAAGAAAAGAAGGGGAGTCTCAAGCGGCTGAAAATCCAGAAAGCTTCATACAGCCCATGAGAATTTTTTGCTGCTCAAAATCATGCGGCTCAGAAAGCTTCATGCGGCCCAAAAGCAGCAGGGGGGGCTTATGCGGCCCGAAAAGAACAGGAAAGTCCATGCGGCTCAAAACAAAAGGGAGTCTCATGCGGTTCAAAGAATCTCTTAGAGCCTCATGCGGCTCAGGAATCCGTTAGATATTCATGCGGTTCAAAATTCCTTTAAAGCCTCATGCGGCACGGATAGCTCCATGTGGCTCAGGAAGGAGCCACGTGACCCTAAGCAGTTTGCCTCTACAGCTGGCCATAAAGCAACTGCCTCATTAAATGTCTTGACGGCAGCTCTGACAGAAAGGCGAAGTGACAACTCTGACATAAAGTTGAAAAGATACCTCTAACATGATGGCGTGCTCCTAGGAAAAAGGAGAAAATCTTTTATAGCTGGCATGATCTACCGAGTCCAAAGCTCCCTATACGGCTGCCACTCCTATGCGGCTGTCACCCCTATGTGGTTGCTCTTTTCATGCGGTTGCTCTCTTTATGCGGTTGCTCTCTTCATGCGGTTGCTCTCTTTATGCGGTTGCTCTCTTCATGCGGCTGTCACCTTTATGCGGCTGCTTCCTTCATGCGGCTGCCACCTTCATGCAGCTGCCTCCTTCATGCGGCTGCTACCTTCATGCGGCTGCCTCCTTCATGCAACTATCTCCTTCACGAGGCTGTCACCCTCATGCGGCTGCTACCTTCATACGGCTAGGATTGTGGGGGCCATCCATATGCGGTTCACTTAGAGACCGCACACGATAGAGAGACACGTGGCGGTCCTCACAACAGTTGAGACACGTGGCGGTCTTATCTCCTCAGAGTTATGGTTGCTAGCAAATCATAACAACCCAGATTTGTTACAATCATCATAATTACCCGAATCAAATCAGATTAATTGCAATCAAGCAGAATGAACACGTGGCATGAGATCCGAGTTTATCATAAAGATTTATGGAAATTAGCATTAATTGCTCATACGGATTGGGCGCAATCAAAATTAATTACCCAAATGTGATGCGATCAAGATCAATGGTCCAGATTATTGGTCGTCAACTTTTCAAGGGACAATCATTGCAAACCCTAATGATCACACCCCACTCCTATAAATAGTAAGGTGCCATTCCCTTACAAAAAGACCCCGATCTGGAAAAATATAGCAAGGTACCATTCCCTTGCAAAAGTGATCCTCTCCACCTGGCTGGACACACAGAGAGACAAAGGTGCGCGCAGAAAAATCTTCCCATCCCGAGAGCATTTCTTCATCAGAGCCAAGGCTACGTCCGATCGTCCAAGGAGTGAGGCAGAGCTACCGTCGCTTTACCGAGCCTCTATCGTCACCCCAGAATCAAAAATAAACAATCGTACTTAGATTGTTGTACCTAGGTTTTCATTTCTAGGCTTTCTTTGTACGAGCGAGTTTGTATCGTGAGTCTAAGTTCAGTCCTCCTATAAAATTGTTCTGTACTTTTACAATCAATGGTAAACAGATGGCGACTCTGCTGGGGACTAACTTCTCCACGGCTGAGGAGTTGGTGACACAATCAGACGCAACCAAACTTGGCTCCACTCAACAAATACTGGTCGCCCGGTTCGACCAGCAGGCATTTAAAAAAATGCTCTCCGACGGGAGCGCTGGCCCGGTCCAGTGGCGAGCCCGCACGAAGAAGGCCCGTAGGGAGTGGAGGCCCAAATCATTCACTCCTTCCCAAGCTCTCGAAGAAGTACTCTCTGTTGCACAGGATGGCGTAGAAGTCTCACAGGCGACCCCACTTCAGACCATAGAGCACTCTGCTGTCCCCAAGTCCGGCAGAAGAAAACATTGTGATGTTGGACTTGCAGGGGCAAAGAGGAACTCTATACGGTCCAAGCCGCATAAAGGCGCCAGCCACATGAAGAAGGCTCATGCGGCCGCAACTGCCAACCGCATGGAAAAAACTCATACGGCCACAAAAGTCAGTCGTATGCAGAAAGTCCATGCGGCCAGAACTGCCAGCCGTATGTAGGCAGCCAGCACGGTCAAGACTTCCAGCCGCATCCCTGAGGTTCATGCGGCCACCACTTTTAGCCGCATACAGAAGGTTCATTCGGCCACAAAGGATAGTCGCATGCAGACAGCCTGCACGACCACTGATCCCAGCCGTATACCATCTATTCCATGTGGCTCACGGTTAGTCTTCGACTGCCTCTCAGGCGATCCTGACCCCAGATGCTCTCATGTGCCAAACTCTATGGACTCTTCCTACTATGCACTCTCAGGTGCTAGAAGACAGAAGTCTCAGGCAGCGCGGGCTCGGTGAGCTCAGTCGGCTGTCCCAACTTCTGACTATCCGAGCGTCCCGCTGACTATTACACGGACCCCTGATGGAAAGTTGTACAAAACTACCCGTATCCAGCCCTCGGCGGCTAACGAACGTGATAGTTATCGAGAATCTCCCAACAAGGATCAGGGGCAAGTACTCGTGCTACCCCCACATCAGGGAGCAGACAGGAGGCCAACACACTCATGGGCTCAGAACTCCCGGGCCCACAAAACGGGTGATTTATGTAACGTGATTCTTCACAAACGCAAGGAAAGAGATGAAGATTTGATGTACAGAGAGTCCTGTCAGGGGCATCAATGCACCCAAGTCATTGTCAACTGCTGCTGCAACAAGGCAGCAGTATAAGAAGACCGGTGGTCTGTCTTCCAACGGCTGCAACATCCAAGCTCAAAAGACAAGGCGCTTCTCGTCGCCTCCTACAATTCTGCTCTGAAGATTCCTGGCAGCGGTAGAGGGAAGAAAGCAAATGTCTCCAGTCCAAAAATCTCCACCGACGTAACCAAGAAACTCTCTTCTAAGCGGTTGTCTACCACCGTTACAGGAGGAGTTTACCAAGGTACCCGCTCAAATACGAAATCTGCCACACCTGGAGATTTGTCGTCCACATCTCTGGGAGGCACTGGAGCCGGGGGTAGCACTCCCCCAAATATCTATGATAATCCGGTGTTCCAAGAAGACGATCAAGAGGAAACAATCCACCTAACAGATGCAGTAGATCCCGACGTCCCCGAGGACGTCCACAATTCTCAAGACGAGGCAAACTCTAAAGCTAGGGGTACCACTCTTTCTGAGTCCAAACCAGAGAAGAACATTCCCACATACCCTGACGACTTCTCTGTACAAGGGTATGACTCAGAGGGCATATCCTCTACCGTTCCTTCCATCTCTCCTCATGTGAGGACGGTATTCATGACGGACAGCAACCATGATGGTCCCAGTGATCGCCAATGCATAGACACTTTGGAGGCTATACTGCATGCCTTGGTCAAATCCGTGGACGAGATCAAAGCGGCCTTTCCAACTCTGCAAGGAAGAACGCCTGGCCAAACAAGCTTGGGTCCCGTGGTCAATACGGATTCAAATTTAGCTGCACCAAACCCGGGTGATAATCCTCCTGAAATGTCGGCTTCCACCGCTGTAGACGAGGCCAGGGAGGCAAAAAAAGAGGTCCAGGAGCTCCAGGCCATGTTCCACGCCCGAAAAAACTACCAAGACCTCAGGATACGACAACCGTATCCTGCTGCGTGGAGAGATGTTCCCTTCCCACCAAGATATAAACTATTTAATATAAATCCATATGATAGAAAGACATCTGTAAGCAGGTACATCACCTACTTCGAAGTCACAACCGACCATCTGCCTCATGACGATGCCATCCTTACACGGTTGTTCATCGGAGCGCTGGAGGGGGTCGCCTTCGACTGGTATCGCAACTTGCCGAACAACTACATACATTCCTTCGTCGGCTTCAAACGTATGTTCCTGGAGAGGTTCTACGAAGTAGGACAAGACGTGACGATGTCCACCCCTCATGGACGTTGTTCAAGGAGAGAAGGAGCTGACAAGGAACTACATTGAGTGGTTTCGCCAAACTACGATGAAGTTGCCCTCCGGGAACCCGGACTCTTCTCTGATCGAAATTTGCCAAAAGAGGCTGCTTCCCATAATCAGTCTCTGGATGGGTGAAAGCCAATTCAAAGACTGGAAGGCCTTTATCATCAGCGCCACAAGCGCTGAAATGAAGCTGAAGAAGACTCGCCAACTGGGGTTGCATATCTCGGATGTGAAGGACAAGACCAAAGGCCCAAAACAATGACAAGTTCCTCAAGAAGTACTATGTCTAAATGATACCTTCCAACTATCTCTCGGATTATGAGTCATATACCCGCAGGTATCGCTGAACTTACACTCCGACTTCAAATCTCTCAGATTATTGAGTTATGTACCCTCTGGTACCGCTGAACTTACATTCTGACTCCAAATCTCTCAGATTATTGAGTTATGTACCCTCTGGTACCGCTGAACTTAAACTCTAACTCCAACTATCTCTCAGATTGTTGAGTTATATACTCTCTGGTACCGCTAAACTCATATTCCGACTCCAAATTTCCCAGAATGACGAGTTACGTACCCTCTAGTACCGCTGAACTTACATTCTGATCCTAAATCTCCCAGATTGTTGAGTTATGTACCCGCAAGTACCGCTGAACTCACACTCTGGTCACTCCAGATAAATCTATATCGCATCTTTTAGGTAATAAGACATGTATGATCATACCTCTGAACTTTCCTCCTAAAAGAGCTCCCTCCTCATGATCCAATACCCGCACTCTCAGTGCATAAACAGGGTAACAGATCCATAAATTTCCTGAAACAACTACGTCGATGTTACCTCTGAGTTGTTCCCCTTCCATCAAAAATAAACCGCCCCTCACATAGAACTTCCACGTCCTCATTACCTCTGAGTTGTTCTATGTACCCTTCATGGAGCCCACTCCTACCATGTCCTCATTACCTCTGAGTGGGAAGGCTCCAATGAAGAAACCCTCATATTTACCACGTCCTTATTACCTCTGAGTAAGTATGTTGGTTTATCTCTCGACTTATTATCCGTACCCATGACCGGAGTACACCAAGGATAATAGGCCCACAAACGTCCTCTGTTGACCACAAATGTCCGCAGCTGATCACAAATGTCGTACTAGGTCCCCTAGTACATCCACATCTTTTCTCATCATCACATGCTTTTGGAGCCCAGCTGTTCCATAGCATTCTTTCACCCAATACATAGAACTTCCACGTTGATAGCACCTCTGAGTTGTTCTATGTATCCTCATTCGAGTTCACTCCTACCACGTCCTCATTATCTCTGAGTAGGAAGGCTCTACTTTAGACCCATATTTACTACGTCCTCATCACCTCTGAGTAAATATGATGGTTCCCTCTCTCAACTTATTATTCGTACCTAAAACCAAGGTACGCTAAGGATGATAAGTCCATATAAAATATCCAGCAGAAGTACCCAAACCTATCACATCTATGCTACCTCTGATAGGATTGCCACACCTAAACAACTCTACTTTCCATGCTTCTTATTCAAAGTATTCCAAATTTGCAATTTGGAAACTTTGAAGGGGGTCTTGTAGAAGCATGGAAAATATTACTTTTAGTCCCACATCGGAAAGAAGAAGAAGAAAGGGCTCACTCCATTCTATAAATATAGCCCCCTTTCCTCCTTTGAATGGGGCACCAACTTCTCTTCCTTCCTTCCAACTTGGACTCTTCCTGCTACGCACCTTCGGGTGCTAAGTCGAAGAAGTCTAGGGCAGCGCGGGCTCGTCGAGCTCAGTCAGCTGTCCCAACCTCTGACCATCAGAGCGTCCCGCTAAGCGGGCCTCTAATAGAAAGTTGTACAGAACCGCCCGTGTCCAGCCCCCGACAGCAAACGGACAGGGTGGTTCTTAAGCGTCTCCCAACAAGGATCAAGGACAAGTACTTTTACTAGTCCCGCATCGGGGAGCAAACAGGATATCTACGCACTTGTGTGCTCGGGATACCCGGGCCCACAAAGCGAGTACAAAGGTTGATCGAGATGTCCTTGACTTGCGAGATGTGATCCTTCACAAGCGCAAGAAAAGAAGGGGAGTCTCATGCGGCTGAAAATCCAGAAAGCTCTATGCAGTCCATGAGGATTTTATGTGGCTCAGAAAGCTTTATGAGGCCCAAAAGCAGCAGGGGGGCCTTATGCGGCCCGAAAAGAACAGAAAAGTCCATACGGCTCAAAACAAAGGGAGTCTCATACGGTTCAAAGAATCTCTCAGAGCCTGATGCGGCTCAGGAATCCGTTAGACATTCATGCGGTTCAAAATTCTTTTAAAGCCTCATACGGCTCGGATACCTCCATGCGGCTCAGATAGCTCCATGCGGCTCAGGAAGGAGCCACTTGACCCTAAGAAGTTTGCCTCTACAGCTGGCCATAAAGCAACTGCCTCATTAAATGTCCTGACGGCAGCTCTGACAGAAAGGCAAAGTGACAACTCTGACATAAAGCTGAAAAGATAGCTCTGACATGATGGCGTGCTCCTAGGGAAAAGGAAAAAATCTTTTATAGCTGGCATGATCCGCCGAGTCCAAAGCTCCCTATGCGGCTGTCACTCCTATGCAGCTGTCACCCCTATGCGGTTGCTCTCTTCATGCGGTTGCTCTCTTTATGCGGTTGCTCTCTTCATGCGGCTGCCACCTTCATACGGCTGCTTCCTTCATGCGGCTGCCACCTTCATGCGGCTGCCTCCTTCATGCGACTGCCACCTTCATGTGGCTGTCTCCTTCATGCGGCTGCCACCCTCATGCGGCTGCTACCTTCATACGGCTAGGATTGTGGGGGCCATCCATATGCGGTTCACTTAGAGACCGCACACGACAGAGAGACACGTGGCGGTCCTCACAACAGTTGAGACACGTGGCGGTCTTATCTCCTCAGAGTTGTGGTTGCTAGCAAATCTAACAACCCAGACTTGTTACAATCATCATAATTACCCGAATCAAATCAGATTAATTGTAATCAAGCAGAATGAACATGTGGCAGGAGATCCGAGTTTATCACAAAAATTTATGGCAATCAGCATTAATTGCTCATACAGATTTGGCGCAATCAAAATTAATTACCCAAATGTGATGCGATCAAGATCAATGGTCCAGATTATTGGTCGCCGACTTTTTAAGGGGCAATCATTGCAAACCCAAATGATCCCACCCCACTCCTATAAATAGCAAGTTGTCATTCCCTTGCAAAAAGACCCCGATCCAAAAAAATATAGCAAGGTGCCATTCCCTTACAAAAGAGATCCTCTCCACCCGGCTGGACACACAGAGAGACAAAGGCGCACGCAGAAGAGTCTTCCCATCCTGAGAGCATTTCTTCATCAGAGCCAAGGCTACGTCCGATCGTCCAAGGAGTGAGGAAGAGCTGCCGTCGCTTTCCCGAGCCTCTATCGTCACCCCCAGAATCAAAAATAAACAATCCTACTTAGATTGCTGTACCTAGGTTTTCATTCCTAGGCTTCCTTTGTACGAGCGAGTTTGTATTATGAGTCTAAGTTCAGTCTTCCTATAAAATTGTTCTGCACTTTTACAATCAATGGCAAACAATCTAGTATTTGAAGAATGTAACAGAATCAAGGTGAACTCATATAATGTAATACTAAGACATCATCTACTACTATATAAGATATAGCGATAGGTTGTCATATCATCATTGTCGAGGAATGACGGTCGGAGGACAGTCAACTTTATCTACGGCTACATAGTTTCTACCTCGCCAGTCGAATGGCTGCAGGGACTATGTCCTGATCACCATGTCGTACCATAGTTTCTGCCTCGCCAGTCGAATGGCTGCAGGGACTATATGTCCCGATCACCATGTTACCAATTAACCAACCAACAAAACTACTTGTTATAAATATCGGCACTATCGGTGCGTTCGAATAGGAGTATCACATTTTTTGGTGTCGGAAAATAAATAATTATTACTAAATTATCAAATTTTTCGACACTACTAAACGATAATAAATCAAAATAAGACAACTCTCAAATTATTACAATTCAAGTTCCAGTAAAGAAATCTAAAACAGTCTACTAAACTAGTCTCCCGATCACTCCTGAGAGTCGAGGCCAAAGGTAGCTAATCCTCTCCAGATCCATAGTGAGTATGACATGCATCCACAAGGCTAACATCTGTAATATTTTCAACAGATCCAGTCAGAACAGGAACGAATACATATCACCAAGTAAATCCAAGTAAACGACAAAAACTATAAAATAATTATAGACAATTATATTGATGAAGCGTGGGAATTCGAGACAGTTTAAGATGTAAAACTATAGTAAAAGAATAAAAAAATTAAAAGCTGTGAAATAGAACATCATGTAAATAAAGACTGTAAATAAACGCCAGCTGAACTAGAATAATGTGATATGAGTCCAGTGGTACAATATATGTCAAGTGTGATTCCATTCAATGATCCAAGTAGGGTAATTCTTGTAATGGTTATTGTGATGATTCTAGTAAATATTCTAGACAATACTCACAGTATGTTTTAAAATACTGAGATCGACTTGTAAACGGCTAGGAATAATCCGGCACATCACATACTGGCCAAGTGTGGGACGGCTATCGTTCTTGTATAATACACAGAGTGGTGGTTCGATTATTTAGAAATATTTACATATATACTCAAGTATTTCCCCGCCCGACAAATATGAGTGAATCCATAACACGACACGTAAATCGAAAATAGATCTAGCCAGAACATGAAGGTGCTTGTAGGTGATTCTTGTAATGGTTATTATAGTAGAGGCTAGACAAGTAAGGTATGTGTGTCATATACATGAATTCTAGAAAATCTCAATTCGTGTTTGTAAACTAGAATCAAATAGAACTGACTAAAACTGAAATATAAAATTTGACAAGTAAATGAAAGAACTATCAGAGAATGTACTCGCTTGGCAATCCGAGCTGCTGATGAGGATGTGTAACTGAACTGGAGTGATGTAAACCTATTTAAGGTAACCACAAGTCACAACATGGTCTAACATATAATAAGAAAGTGCTACAATGCAATTCTACATACTTCTAAGTCCTTCTAGGTCAAAGTCAACCTTGATCAACTTGGTCAAACCTGGTCAACTCTGGTCAACACTAAGTCAACTAGTCCGTTTACTAATTTTCTAGGTCATACACAAGTTTACAAGTCATTCCGAGTTCGTTTGAGTCGATTTGGATCAAGTTTGACCCAAAGTTGACTTTTGTCAACTTGGTCAACTTGTCGGTCAACTCGACTAAACTAAGCTCATTGGGTCGATCCTAATTTGTCCCAATACTCCTATGGTCACAGACACAAACCCACAAAAACAAATAGATATATTCACATCATCCAATAGTATATATATATATATATATATATATATATATATATATATATATATATATATATTTTCCAATATATATATATATATATATATATATATATATATATAAATATATATATATATAATATATATAATATATATAATATATATAATATATAATATATATATATATACATACACATTTATACATAGACTTCCACATACACACATACATATATATAAACTTATATGAAAAGATGGTAGTGTGAGGAGTACGGACTGCTGTTAAACTCCAGAAATCTGGAATTAATAAGTCCCCAACTCATTTCACACTCAAAATTATGTTACATATATATATAAACTTACATATATAAAGTTATACATAGGTATATATATATATATATATATATATATATATATATATATATATATATATATATATATATATATATATATATATATATATAGATATAGATATATATATATAAACTATATGCATTGAAATACATATATACTACTCATGCACATATATATATATATATCTATATATATATATATATATATATATATATATATATATATATTTTTTTTTTATATATATATATTTATATATATATATATATATATATATATATATATATATATATATATATATATATATATATATGTATACATATAGGAAAAACTCAAATATTCTTGAAAAAGGCAAACAAATAAGTAATAATCCCGTGGATCACTTTCCGCAAGTCCAAAATATCATATATAAGTTAACAAGTCAGAAAATATCGATTAAAAGTCGAAGAATCAAAATATCACATTTCTATTCAAAATATTGAACCCGAAAAACCCAATTTCGACAAAATGACCCAAATCACAAAATACACAATTATTGTCACCTCCGTTTTTCGTTCTACGTATTTCCAGTATACGTATACGGAATCCTGACATGTATTTTTATTTTCTTGACTGGCTAGCTAATTTCAATTTAATCTTGATTAGGTTCATCATAGCATGTAATGGTTTAACTTGGTTTATTTTGGGATGGCTTGGTTTATTCTTTGGTTCATCATGTTAAACCCACCACCTTCCCTCTTTATAATCCACCTAACTTTTCTCTCTCCTCCACCTTCTCATTAACTCTTCTTCCTTCTCCATTAAATCTACCACCAACCAAGAACACCCCTTAGGCAAGTACAACTTGCTTCCACAAGAGAACCCATTTTTATTGTTCTATTAGCTTCTCCTCATGTTTCTAAGACACATTAGAACTTGTCATTTTCCATTTTGAGGCTTTAATTTTTGTAGATCTAGAAATTAGTTATTTTCGGATTTTGGTGGTTTTAATCTATCAAACTTCTTTCTTTTCAAGTTTTGATGGTTCCATGTGGTGGGAAATTTTTTTCTACCCAATTTTGACCTTTGAAAAGTTGGATTTCGACTTATTTTGACCAAGTTATGGACTTTTGAAGTTTTAGGTTCAAACCATGGAGTTCTTGCTGTTTTGGAGAAGACAGTGAGCAGTGCGCGAGCTTTTTAGCTTGTGCCACTGAGCTGCGCACGCTCTTTAGCGCAGTGCAGTCTGACTCATACGCTGCCTTTTGGAAGCGTATGTCTTGCATATGCTCCCTGAGCGTATGCTGCCTGAGCATATGCTGCCTGAGCGTATGCTGACTGAGCGTATGCTGCCTGAGCATATGCTGCCTGAGCGTATGCTGACCTGAGCGTATGCTGCCTGAGCGTATGCTGACTGAGCTTATACTGCCAGAGCGTATGCTGACTGAGCATATGTTGACTGAGCGTATGCTACCTGAGCGTATGCTGCCTGAGCGTATGCTGCCTGAGCATATGCTGCCTGAGCGTATACTGCCTGAGAGTATGCTGACTGAGCGTATGCTGCCTGAGCGTATGCTGACTGAGCGTATACTGACTGAGCGTATGCTGCCTGAGCGTATGCTGACCTGAGCGTATGCTGACTGAGCGTATGCTGCCTGAGCGTATGCTGCCTGAGCGTATGCTGACTGAGCATATGCTGCCTGAGCGTATGCTGACTGAGCGTATACTGACTGAGCGTATGCTGCCTGAGCGTATGCTGACTGAGCGTATGCTGCCTGAGCGTATGCTGCCTGAGCGTATACTGACCTGAGCGTATGCTGACTGAGCGTATGTTGCCTGAGCGTATGCTGCCTGAGCGTATGCTGACTGAGCGTATGCTGCCTGAGCGTATGCTGACTGAGCGTATGCTGACTGAGCGTATTCTGCCTGAGCGTATGCTGACCTGAGCGTATGCTGACTGAGCGTATGCTGACTGAGCGTATGCTGACCTGAGCGTATGCTGACCTGAGTGTATGTTGACTTGAGCGTAGCCTGACTTGAGCACAGCCTGATGTTTAGGCGCAACTAGACCTGACCCTACTTGCCTTGCATGATTAGTGACCCGCCGTGGTGCACTCTTGACAAGTAAATTAACTTGATAATTCTTGATGGTGGTCCGTTGTGACGCACCCTTGCCTTGATAAGTAATCTTGATAAGCAACCCGACATGATAACCGTGATACGCTGTTGCGACAGCTAACCTGACATGCTAAGTGAATTCTTGACACCATGGGTGATTGTATTGAATATGCTTGTATAAGCAACCAGTCTTGTCTCGCATCATGTCTAGGACATGTATTCCTGGTTACCATGGTCAGGAATTCATACCGAATCTGACTAGGTTAATGACTAGATTGATCAAGTAGAGCATATAGAGAGGTATTCCGGCTACAAGCAATCCCGTTATCTGGGCGCCTTCCTTGATGGACTTGTAGCCTACCGACGAGTAGGGCACATTTCCAGCTCACTGCTATGTGGGGCACTACATGAAACGATTACTATGCACACTATCATGTGTTGTATCCAAGTCACCTAACAAGGCATGATGACTCTAAGCTTGAACCTTGCGTCTGGATAACCTGGATAGTCTGCAGGGCTTGTGGCCGTAGACGTACCTCATTACATCTTGCTAGTAACTAAGCTTGTGATAACCCTAGTTAGTTAAGTATCAAGCCGTACTCTTTGCTTGGTCGTGAATGATGGATGGAGTCCTATCTTGTTTAGTCTTGCCTAGATCCAGTACATGGATAACTCCGGACATGCTTGTTTATGCTCTACGTTATCGATAATTGGTTCGAGGCTATGTTCTGTTCAGGTGAAGGGTTACAACCCCGGTCCTTGTTTGGTTTACGGGTTGTAACTTGGGTACCAGAATAGTCCTCTAGTTATCTTATCGTTTATCATCCTGTTTTCTTTAACTCATGCCTTATGTTATTTCACCTATGATTTATGTGCTGACATGCTGGTTTTAGTTCTTAAGTGAAGCCTCCTTTGTGGCACTTGCTCTTTCTGGGGTCTGACCCAGCTAGTTTTGTATGGCCAGATTTCGGAGCAGCTACCGAGGATCTTCCAACCTTCCAGCCAGATGGTGAACACTAGAAGGAATCCCGGCAACGAGTGGGTTTTATTTTGCTTTCCCACTCCCTTGTAAAAATATTCTTTTGAGGCGTTTAGCCGTCGAGCAAGTGTTAGCTCGTTTGTAACTTTATTTACTGTCTGCCTACGGGCTGTAGCATGATTGACAATTCCTAGGGTTGATCATGTATGACTTAAACTCTTGCTAGTCTTCGTATTTTGTATGACTAGCTTCATGATCATCTGAATATGTAATGTATGGGACGCCTTACTTTGTATGTCTGATGATCTACCATCTTGTTATATCTACTTGTTGCTTGAGATTGAGACACTAGGCTTGTTATTGACCTTAGAAGACTGATGGCTTGTAGTAAACCCTCATGCATCTAGACAGCCGTGACCGTATTGCGATGTGAGATTCACTTCAATGTACATAGCTGGCTGTGTCTGTCCCCCGCTCTCCTGTATTCTGGTTCTGGGGCATGACACAGTTTAAGTGGTGGCCCATGCAGGTCTTGTAGATCAAGATGTGTGAGGGTTTTACCGGATAGATGTCTCAATCAGCACTCGCCTTTGATCTCTACTCATGCCTCCTGATCTTTCAGAATCCTTGACCTGATCACATGTTTATATCCTCGATCTATCATGGTCCTTTCTTATTGTTCCCTATGTCGTTTCCTTCAGCGGCATTGTTCCTGGTCCTACCGATCAGCAAGGCGGAGCACCTCCAGTAGACCAGCAGCAACCTGGAGACCAAGCCCAACACTCTGGAGCGGCCTCCCGAGTCATGCATTTCGGGGACCCCGAGCCCCCAGTTCAGCCAGTCCAGCCTGCAGATCCTGACGATGGCACCTTGGTGGGTCTCATCAGGACATTGCTTGCATCTCAAGATCGTCGGGGCGATGCCCTGTACCAGGCAGTACAGGATGCCATGGGCGGTGTTGGTTATCAAGGGAACAGTACGACTAGCAGTTTCAAGCACCTCAACCCTCCCTTGTTTGATGGGAGTGAAGATGCTATTGCAGCTGATACGTGGCTCCAGGATATTGAGATTATCTTAGATGCAGCCAAGACTCCAGAAGGAGAGAAGGTAGCTGTGGTGCGTCTACAGTTATTGGACCTAGCTCGCACCTGGTGGGCGATGATAGTGGTTGGATTGGCAACGCCTGTTCCGTGGGCGGTATTCAGTGACAAGTTTTAGATCAAGTACTTCGATGCTGTGGCTCGGCATGACTTACAGACGAAGTTCACCAATCTCAGGCAGATGAGCAGGACGGTCGATGGATATACGGTCGAGTTTTCAAGACTGAGTCGGTTTGCTCCCACTTTGGTGGCAACCGAGTTTGATCGAGCGCAGCGGTTCCAGCAGGGACTCCACCTAGAGATCATTCTAGCAGTGGAGCAGTTTGAGCATCAGACCTTTAATGCTGTTTTGCGGGCAGCTAAGAGGCATGAGTATACCTCGCAGAGAATTGTAGACAGAACTGGAGGACGGAAGCGGTCCCATGGTCAGATGATCCAGTCTTCAGCCCCAGCCCCCGCAGCTAGGGCCTTGACCATTGGAGCTCCAAGGAGGGCAGCATCAGTTACGTCGGTTCAGCATTCGACTCCGACGTATCCTCAGCAGCAGAAGCGGAGGCAGTCTTCCACAATGGACTGCACTCATTGTGGGAAGCCAGGGCATGTAGTGTCAGAATGTAGCCGAGCACAAGGATTATGTTTGGCTTGTGGGGCACCGGATCACATGATAGGGTCCTGCCCACAGAGAGTCGGTTCATCCTCATCGGCCCAGACTAGTCCCTCAGTGAGGAGACCAGCACCAGTGCAGCAGCAGCAGTATCAGCCTCCGAGGCCATTGCCGCCTCAGGCTCAGGCATTCCAGCAGCAGCGACCGCAACAGTATGCCCAGGTCCAAGCTCAGGTTCAGAACCGCCAGAGAGGTTTCCAACAGAGGGGACCAGCACCCAGAGGGCACGGTCAAGCGATGGCTTTGACCGTAGAGGAGGAGTTGGCATTAGGTGAGGTGGTGGCAGGTACCATTCTCGTCAACTCTTTTCCTGCATCAGTATTATTTGATTTAGGTGTATCGCATTCATTTATGTCTGCACGATTCGCGACACGGATAGGACTGGAGCCCGAGTCATTATCAGTAAGGCTCAATATACTTACTGGTAACGGACTGGTGGGTGTAGATAGGGTATTTTCCTCGTGTCGAATCGTAGTTAGCGGTAGAGAGTTTCCCGCTAGGTTGATAGAGTTCCCGATGGCCGATTATGATGTAGTCCTAGGAATGGATTGGTTGTGGGACCAGTATGCTAGAATAGATTACCATGTCGGTAAGATTATTTTTAGTATTCCGGATGAGCCAGAGTTTTCCTTTTCTTGAGGCAGAGTAGAACCTTCTTCCCCAGCATTGCGGATGGCCGTAGCAGCAGCAGTTCAGTTTTCCAGAGTTGTAGAAGAGTTTTCTGACGTATTTCTCGAAGAGCTTCCAGGTATGCCCCCAGAGAGAGAGAGAGTTCACTATCGACTTGATTTCAGGGACGGCACCAGTGTCAGAGAGAGTCTATAGGATGGCACCATCAGAGTTGGAGGTCCTGTACAAGATGATTGAAGAACTTAGAACCAAGGGATTTATTCGTGCTAGCGAATCACCTTGGGGAGCTTCGATACTTCTTGTGAAGAAGAAGGATGGTACGTCAAGATTATGTGTTGATTATCGTACCTTGAACTCTGTAACAATTAAGAACAGACATCCTTTACCAAGGATAGATAATTTATTTGATCAGCTCAAGGGAGCGGCAGTATTCTCGAAGATTGACTTGCGGTCAGGGTACCATCAGATCAGAGTCAGAGAGCAGGACATCCCGAAGACAGCATTCAGATCGAAGTATGGACATTGGGAGTTCCTTGTTATGCCATTTGGAGCGACCAATGCGTCGGCCGTATTCATGGACCTCATGATTCGTATCTTCATGCCCTATTTGGACCAGTTCGTGATAGTGTTCATAGACGACATCTTAGTCTATAGCGAGAACGAGGCAGAGCATGAGCAGCATCTTCGTGTAGTTCTTCAGATTCTCAGGGAGCACCAGTTGTACGCGAAGTTCAGTAAGTGTGAGTTTTGGTTGGATCGTATCTCGTACTTGGGTCATATCATCACCAGAGGTGGAGTGGAAGTTGATCCCCAGAAGATAGTGGCTATAGAGACATGGCCAGTACCTAGCACCGTTGCAGAAGTTCGGAGTTTCCTCAGATTGGTCGGCTATTACCGACGCTTTGTGTCAGACTTTGCTCGGATTTCAGCACCACTGACGCAGTTGACCCATAAGGATGTACAGTTTGCTTGGACAGCAGAGTGTCAGAGTTCATTTGAGAAGTTGAAGCGGGGATTGATGACGGCCATCATTCTCACTCTTCCCGACGGGACGGGAGGATTTTCAGTTTATTGCGACGCGTCCGACAAGGGATTAGGATGTGTCTTGATGCAGCATGGTAAGATAATCGCTTATGCGTCACGTCAACTTCGTGACCATAAGAGGAATTATCCAACCCATGACCTGGAGTTAGCAGTCGTAGTTTTTGCATTGAAACTTTGGAGACATTATTTGTATCGAGATCGGGTAGAGATTTTTACCGACCACAAGAGTCTGAAGTATGTGTTTACCCAGAAGGATCTTAATATACGTCAGAGGAGATGGCTAGAGCTACTTGTGGATTATGACATCAGCTTGCAGCATCATCCTGGAAAGGCCAACGTGGTAGCAGATGCATTGAGCAGGAGAGCCAGAGTTTATTTTCTAACGGCACAGCCAGAGTTGTTAGCAGATCTTCAGAAGATGGGTATTTAAGTTGTTCTTCCTTCCAGTATGGCATTGATGGCCAGTATGAAAGTTCAGTCCAGTATAGTTGAGAGGATCAAGTTAGCTCAGTCCACGGACTCTAAGCTTCAGCGGCTTAGGGCAGAATGTTTGGCAGGACAGAGACCAGAGTTATACATTCATGAAGATGGTACACTCCGACATGGAAGGCGTCTTTGTGTACCCAGTAGTGATATCAGACAGGAGATCATGGCAGAAGCTCACAGTTCTCAGTATTCAATTCATCCCGGCGGTACGAAGATGTATCGTGATATTCGGCAGCATTTTTGGTAGAATGGCATGAAGAAGGAGATAGCCCGGTTTGTCTCTCGTTGTTTAGTTTGCCAATAAGTTAAGGTTGAACATCAGAGACCAGCTGGACTTCTTCAACCTTTACCTATCCCAGAATGGAAATGGGAGCACATTACCATGGATTTTGTAACTGGATTACCTAGATCCCCAGCTGGGAGAGATGCCATCTGGGTTATAGTTGATCGTCTCACGAAGGTAGCTCATTTTCTTCCTTTCAGAATCGGCCAGTCGACGGATCAGCTTGCAGAGATGTACCTCAGGCAGATAGTCAGATTACATGGAGTGCCAGTCAGTATTGTGTCCGACAGAGATTCAAGATTCACCTCGCACTTTTGGCGGAGTCTTCAAGAGAGTTTAGGGACTCGTCTCAAGTTCAGTTCAGCCTACCATCCGCAGATAGATGGTCAGTCAGAATGTACGATCCAGACTCTTGAATACATGCTGCGGTCAGGTACACTCGACTTCGGTGGTTCATGGGAAGATCACCTGCATCTCGTAGAGTTCTCGTACAATAACAGTTTCCAGGCTAGTATCCAGATGGCACCTTTCGAGGCCTTGCACGGCAGGAAGTGCAGATCTTCTTTAGCTTGGGACGATATCGGTGAGAGGCAAATGCTTGGACCAGAGATGGTGACGCGGACTATTGAGGTAGTCAGACAAATCAGAGATCATCTTCGAGTTGTCCAAGATCTCCAGCGTCATTGGGCCGATTCTCATCGGCGTTCCCTTGAATTTTCTGTCGGCGACCACGTATTCCTTAGGATCTCGCCTACCCGTGGCGTCATTCGATTCGACGTGCGGGAAAAGCTCAGTCCTAGGTATATAGGGCCGTTTGATATCCTTGAGCGAGTAGGTGATGTGTCCTATCGTCTCGCTCTTCCACCGTCGTTACGTAAGGTGCATGATGTCTTCCATGTATCCTAATTACGACGGTATATCCCGGATCCGAGTCATGTCCTTGATCATTCGAAATTGGTTGTTGGTACCAACCTTTCGTATGAGGAGAGACCCATATCCATATTGGACCGGAGGGAGAAGATACTCAAGAACAAGACTATCAAATTAGTCCGTGTTGCTTGGGGTCATCACTCTTTGGGTGAGTCAACATGGGAGCATGAGGATGATATCCGATCGCGATATTCCGACCTGTTTGACTCGTAAGGTATAATGTCTTTCTTATGCCTTATGCTTAAGTTCCTTGCTTGCATGAATGATTGCTTGATTGACTGCTAGTCCTATATTGTCTGCAATTGATACAGCTTGCTCGACATCTCTAGCCTCTTGATTAAATTCCGAGGGCAGAATTCTTTTAAGGTGGGTAGAGTTGTCACCCCCATTTTTTGTTCTACGTATTTCCAGTATACGTATACGGAATCCTGACATGTATTTTTATTTTCCTGCCTGGCTAGCTAATTTCAGTTTAATCTTGATTAGGTTTATCATCGCATGTAATGGTTTAACTTGGTTTATTTTGGGATGGCTTGGTTTATTCTTTGGTTCATCATGTTAAACCCACCACCTTCCCCCTTCATAACCCACCTAACTTTTCTCTCTCCTCCACCTTCTCATTAACTCTTCTTCCTTCTCCATTAAACCCACCACCAACCAAGAACACCCCTTAGGCAAGTACAACTTGCTTCCACAAGAGAGCCCATTTTTATTGTTCCATTAGCTTCTCCTCATGTTTCTAAGACACATTAGAACTTATTATTTTCCATTTTGAGGCTTTAATTTTTGTAGATCTAGAAATTAGTTATTTTCGGATTTTGGTGGTTTTGATCTATCAAACTTCTTTGTTTTCAAGTTTTAATGGTTCCATGTGGTGGGAAATTTTCTTCTACCCAATTTTGACCTTTGAAAAGTTGGATTTGGACTTGTTTTGACCAAGTTATGGACTTTTGAAGTTTTAGGTTCAAACCATGGAGTTCTTGCTGTTTTGGAGAAGACAGTGAGCAGTGCGCGAGCTTTTTAGCTTGTGCCACTGAGCTGCGAGCGCTCTTTAGTGCAGCACAGTCTGACTCATACGCTGCCTTTTGGAAGCGTATGTCTTGCATATGCTCCCTTAGCGTATGTTGCCTGAGCGTATCCTGCCTGAGCGTATGCTGCCTGAGCGTATGCTGACTGAGCGTATGCTGCCTGAGCGTATGCTGACCTGAGCGTATGCTGACTGAGCGTATGCTGCCTGAGCGTATGCTGCCTGAGCGTATGCGGCCTGAGCGTATGCTGCCTGAGCGTATGCTGACTGAGCAAATGCTGCCTGAGCATATGCTGACTGAGCGTATGCTTCCTGAGCGTATGCTGCATGAGCGTATGCTGACTGAGCGCATGCTGCCTGAGCGTATGCTGACTGAGCGTATGCTGCCTGAGAATATGCTGACCTGAGCGTATGCTGACTGAGCGTATGCTGCTTGAGCGTATGTTGCCTGAGCGTATGCTGACTCAGCGTATGCTGCCTGAGCGTATGCTGACTGAGCGTATGCTGACTGAGCGTATGTTGCCTGAGCGTTTGCTGACTGAGCGTATGCTGCCTGAGCGTATGCTGACCTGAGCGTATGCTGACCTAGCGTATGCTGCCTAAGCGTATGCTGCCTGAGCGTATGCTGACTGAGCGTATGCTGCCTGAGCGTATGCTGACTGAGCGTATGCTGACCTGAGCGTATGCTGACTGAGCGTATGCTGACTGAGCCTATGCTGACCTGAGCATATGCTGACCTGAGTGTATGTTGACTTGAGCGTAGCCTGACTTGAGCGCAGCCTGATGTTTAGGCGCAACTGGACCTGACCCTACTTGCCTTGCATGATTAGTGACCCGCCGTGGTGCACTCTTGACAAGTAATTTTACTTGATAATTCTTGATGGTGGTCCGTTGTGACGCACCCTTGCCTTGATAAGTAATCTTGATAAGCAACCCGACATGATAACCGTGATACGCTGTTGCGACAGCTAACCTGACATGCTAAGTGAATTCTTGACACCGTGGGTGATTGTATTGCATATGCTTGTATAAGCAACCAGTCTTGTCTCGCATCATGTCTAGGACATGTATCCCTGGTTACCACGGTCAGGGATTCATACCGAATCTGACTAGGTTAATGACTAGAGTGATCAAGTAGAGCATATAGAGAGGTATTCCGGCTACAAGCAATCCCGTTATCTGGGCGCCTTCCTTGATGGACTTGTAGCCTACCGACGAGTAGGGCACATTTCCAGCTCACTGCTATGTGGGGCACTACATGAAACGATTACTATGCACACTGTCATGTGTTGCATCCAAGTCACCTAACAAGGCATGATGACTCTAAGCTTGAACCTTGCGTCTGGATAACCTGGATAGTCTGCAGGGCTTGTGGCCGTAGGTGTACCTCATTGCATCTTGCTAGTAACTAAGCTTGTGATAACCCTAGTTAGTTAAGTATCAAGCCGTAATCTTTGCTTGGCCGTGAATGATGGATGGAATCCTATCTTGTTTAGTCTTGCCTAGATCCAGTACATGTATAACTCCGGACATGCTTGTTTATGCTCTACGTTATCGATAATTGGTTCGAGGCTAAGTTCTGTTCAGGTGAAGGGTTACAACCCCGGTCCTTGTTTGGTTTACGGGTTGTAACTTGGATACCGGAATAGTCCTCTAGTTATCTTATCGTTTATCATCCTGTTTTCTTTAACTCATGCCTTATGTTATTTTACCTATGATTTATGTGCTGACATGCTGGTTTTAGTTCTTAAGTGAAGCCTCCTTTGTGGCACTTACTCTTTCTGGGGTCTGACCCAGCTGGTTTTGTATGGCCAGATTTCGGAGCAGCTACCGAGGATCTCCCAACCTTCCTGCCAGATGGTGAACACTAGAAGGAATCCCGACAACGAGTGGGTTTTATTTTGCTCTCCCACTCCCTTGTAAAAATATTCTTTTGAGGCGTTTAGCCACCGAGCAAGTGTTAGCTCGTTTGTAACTTTATTTACTGTCTGCCTACGGGTTGTAGCATGATTGACAATTCCTAGGGTTGATCATGTATGACTTAAACTCTTGCTAGTTTTCGTATTTTGTATGACTAGCTTCATGATCATCTGAATATGTAATGTATGGGATGCCTTACTTTGTATGTCTGATGATCTACCATCTTGTTATATCTACTTGTTTCTTGAGATTGAGACACTAGGCTTGTTATTGACCTTAGGAGACTGAGGGCTTGTAGTAAACCCTCATGCATCTAGACAGTCGTGACCGTATTGCGATGTGAGATTCACTTCAATGTACGTAGCTGGCTGTGTCTGTCCCCCGCTCTCCGGTATTCTGGTTCCGGGGCGTGACAACTATAACTCACGAAACTTGGCAAATACGTTAGACTCAATATGTGAGACATGCTCGGGTACTCACAGAGTCGAAACCATGTCCGTGTCGTATCCAAAGAATGCGTATCGGAAAACCGATTTCGCGTGTCAAGAGCGCCTATATCGCTTGATTGAGCGCCGCACACGCAACGAGAAGCCTCGTACTCGTGCAAACAACTAGGTAGGGTCCTGGGGTAGGGCTAAGACACTCTGACACGACACCACGTCGTTCCTACGCGACACGGCGACCCGCGACATTCGCGCGTCCTGCGCGTGCATGCGTGCCCTTGGATGCGTATCGAGCCTCGTGGCTCGCGATCCGAGCCACGCCGTGACTCGGGATTGGTCCTTGGGTAGTCTAGGTATAGATCTACGTGCTCGTTCTCCTAGAACGGGTCCTCGACGTGCCGTGTTCGCGTAGGAAGGCCGTGTCAGCGGTGAATTTCAGCCTGAGTGCACAGTTCAGCCGACCAGTGCACGACGGATTTCTTCGCGCTCGCTCGACGAAACATCGTGAAATTCTACAGGCATATGGACAGAGGTTGCCCCTACGTGCTCATAAAATTTCATACGAGACGGAGCTCTGTGCGTCGAGTTATGACGCATAGACCGCATGGCATGCATGGAACCGTGCACGGAATCTCGTGCACGCGTGTCCGTGTCCGTTCGGATGCCAAAATTGTGTCTATTTCCGATCCGTCTTCAAGAAAGTTGTTACCAATCATATAAGGAAGGATTTCATGAAAACAGAATAAAAAATTAACACTTTTCAATTCTAAGTGGCATTTTGCCGAACACGTGCAACGTGAGACCGATACGTGTCCGATACCTCTATCAAACGAAACCGAAATCCTACCAAACTTCATACATAGATCAAGGGTGCCTATATGGATGCAATAATGAAGGAAATTTAGGAGAAACAAAGGTATATCGGGGTATACCTATTGAGAGTCAGAATCTCAATAAAAGGAATTCCCCGAGCGCTTTGTCGGCTGATTTCTTCCGAGAAAATGCCTCCTCCTCCTTGCTAGCAGCACTCCAGAAAGTTCTTCTCTTTTCAACGAGCGTAACGGAATTCGTTTGAGGTAAAACAGACTCCGTATGAGAAAACTAGGATTTTGGAGATAAGGGAGATTAGGGTTTGATCTAGATCTTGTGGAGGCTATGAGTTTCTACAAATGAGAGAGGGGGATGATAGTGGCCGGCCATGATAGGGGGTGTTATGGTTAGGGTTTGCACATGTTCCAAGCACTCCATGAGTTGCTAAAAGGCCGATGTCAAAAAAGGTTAAAAGGCCTATGTAAAAAAAGACTTTAAATCATTAATTCATTGCCAAAAATAAAATAAATTCCAAAATTAATTCTATAGGTCAACTAATAATTCTAATTATCATATTAGGCTCTTAATGAAGGGTGACTAAGGTCAAACCACCTGATGCCACTCAAAACACCAATCAAGCTACAAGCATCACATTAATTAATAAATTAATAAGAAAATTCAAATAAATACATAATGACTAAAATACCCCTAAATTAAATATGTGGTGGTTACAAATCTACCTCCTTAGAAAATTTCGTCCTCGAAATTTAAGATGGTTGCACTTCTTCTAGGTTAAACACCCGACAATCAAGGTCAAGAAAATTATATCTAAAATATGCAAAACATGGTCCTACTGGTCGTAATTCATAGTCTCGAACAGGGTTACTATACTATCTAGCACATCACAAGATTATCCTGACAGGTACTAATAAAATCACACAACAAGATGAAAAAAGAAGGACAGATCAAACAAGAGGTCAATAACGGTACAAGGATGATATCATCAAGAAGGACAAGTATGAAGTAGATTATTCAGATTTGAACAAGTGTCAATAGATTCAAATCTATGGAAATTTCCTATTTGTGATTGAGTATCCTCTCATCGAAAGCCTATTTCTTAATTCCTATCGCAGGCTCGTAGCAGTACAACTAAATCGCCGTACTACCACGATATCGCACTAATGCAACTCTCGACCTACATGGGCCACCACTAAAAACGTGTTACGACCCACACCCAGTGTAAGGGTACAAGTACGTAACAACGCCCAGCCTACGTCGCAGAATCGGCGATAGAACGCTGTTCTAGGTCATTATCTAAACCAACTCACGCAATTATATAATGTACTTGTCTTAAATCTCAACTCTGAACGGAGGACAAGTATAGAAATAATATAACTCAATCACAGTCTAAGCACGATAGGATATCACAGAATTCTGTAACTAAAAAAACAATAAAAACTACTAAAAGATAATAACTCAAAACAACTCAAAATAAGACAACTCTCAAATTATTACAATTCAAGTTCCAGTAAAGAAATCTAAAACAGTCTACTAAACTAGTCTTCCAATCACTCCTGAGAGTCGGGGCCAAAGGTAGCTTATCCCTCTCCAGATCCATAGTGAGTAGGATATGCATCCTCAGCGCTAACATCTGTATATTTTCACAGGTCCAGTCAGGACAGGAATGAATACTTCTCGCCAAGTAAATCCAAGTAAATGACGAAAACTATAAAACAATTATAGATACTTATATTGATGAAGCATGGGAATTCGAGATAGTTTAAGATGTAAAACTATAGTAAAAAGAACAAGGAAAGTAAAAGCTGTGAAACAGAACATCATGTCAATGAAGATTGTAAATAAAAGCTAGCTGAACTAGAATAATGTGATATGAGTCCAGTGGTACAAATATGTCAAGTGTGATTCCATTCAATGATCCAAGTAGGATGATTCATGTAATGGTTCTCGTGATGATTCTAGTAAAGATTCTAGACAATACTCACAGTGTGTTTTAAAATACTGAGATCGACATGTAAATAGATAGGGGTAATCCGGCATATCACACACTGGCCAAGTGTGGGACGACTATCGTTCTTATATAATTCACAGGAAGGTGGTTCGAGTATTTAGGAATGTTTACATGTCTACTCAAGTATTTTTCCGCCCGACAAATATAAGTGAATCCATAACACGACACGTAAATCGAGAAGAGATCTAGTCAGAACATGAAGGTGCTTGTAGGTGATTCTTGTAATGGTTCTTATAATAGAGGCTAGACAAGTTGTCACGCCCCAGAACCAGAATACTGGAGAGCGGGGGAATGACTCAGTCAGCTACGTATTACGGGTAGATGAATACCATATAATACGAACAAGAAACAGCAATAGAGAACATGTAAGATAAAGCAGTAAGGCGTCCCAAACGCTCTGTCAAAATGTTCTTGATATCTGGCTTTACAAAATACAGCCAGATGATGTAGTAAGTATACACAATTGTTAGCAGCTGCAGTCTGACTTAGTTACAATTATGCAAGTAGGTACAAGATAATCCGACTAACATGTCGGTGCCAAACGGCAAAGTATAAAGTAGATAACAAAACGAGCGGGGAAGTAAGAAACCCACTCGAGTCCTCCTGCGATCATCCTTCTAGTGTTGACCATCTTGGAGGTAGAAGTAAGCTGAGTCCTCGGGAACCGGCTCTAAATCTGGCCATGCAAAACCAGAGAGGTTAGACCTCTAATAGCAAGTACCACAAGGAAGCACGACATGAGAACTAAAACCAGTAATGAGAAATATAATAATAGATCTCTGCTTTCCACTAGGATTTACATCACATCACGACACTTCGAACCAACCTCCCAACCAAACAAGGACAGAAGTTGGCCCGTCATGTCCTGACATTCTGATCATCCCAGTTAGGTAACAGAGTAGGTACAGCGCACAAACAAATCATCTTGAACGGCCAATCAAATCCTACGGCTTGCTATTTTGAGTCCCAAGTTATCCTGGAATTTATGCAATAGGGATTCCTCAGTTCTTACTATGTACAAGCAAGGCTAGTTGATCCAGTCAATCAATTGTGCCATTCATGAATTAGACGAGTCCCAGCGGGACGCCCGTCATCAATATACAATATACAATAATAATATAAGCAGATACTATTCCCTGCCCGTGTGACAGGTTTACAGTATCTGTGGAAACCAGCCGGCCCGTCGGGTACTACTTGTCCCAAGGGGGCTGCCATGTAAGAACTCGGGAATCCATTCTCTCCATGCAATCATTATTTTATTTAACTTAATAGTCTCTACGTTGAGTGAAGTACCATGCCGTGGATCATGGTCATTCAGAATGAGTACTTTCGTACGAGGTACGATATGCACAACTCTACAATGATACCAGTGCGGTCAGGTTGTAGGTCTTACATAGCGTAATGCAACAATCAAAACTAACCACGGAGTAATCATGCCTTGACCATAAAGTACACATGCTTCTTTGGTAAGATAAATAAATAATAAATGAATTGAAGCCTGCATGTGCCTGTATGCCAATATTCGGGATTAGCCAGTCGAATTCAATAGTTCATAAATAATATGAACGTGTCTCATTCATTCAATTCAATAAGACGACTAGCCAGTCTCTTAGTTCCAACTAGGAACGCATGATCAATTATTAGTCAAGGTCACAATCATTATCAATGGTGACAAGGCATGAAAGTCAACTAGTATTCAGTGGGGTCGAGTCTACAACTCTCAGGGTTTAATTCCAGTCAATCGGGGTATCTGTACTTCAATTCACGACACATGGTACATCCCACGTAACAATCTATATTTAACAGAATATTAACATATCATGATCATATCAAGTTTTATGCAAAAAGGCGTAAGGATATAAAATGGACGTTAAATATCTAATAAGATATCAATATACAGGGCTATAGAAGATCCAGGGTAAGCAGGCTACTCTCATGTCAGCCTACGCTCATGTCAGCGTACGCTCAGGTCAAGCTACGCTCAAGCCAGCGTACGCTCAGGTCAAGCTACGCTCAAGTCAAGCTAGCGTATGGACTCCATACGACTCCCCTTCAAGGCAGCGTATGGACTCCATACGACTCCTCACTATCCAAGCCAGCGTACGCAAGTCATACGCTCCCAAAAGGTAGCGTGTGAACTCCATACGACTCCTGACCATCCAAGTGAGCGTATGCAAGTCATACGCTCCCAAAAGGTAGCGTATGAACTCCATACGACTCCTGACCATCCAAGTCAGCGTATGCATGTCATACGCTCCCCAAAAGGTAGCGTATGAACTCCATACGACTCATAACCATCCAAGTCAGCGTATGCATGTCATACGCTCCCAAAAGGTAGCGTATGAACTCCATACGACTCCTGACCATTCAAGTCAGCGTATGCATGTCATACGCTCCCCAAAAGGTAGCGTATGAACTCAATATGACTCATGACCATCCAAGTCAGCGTATGCATGTTATACGCTCCCAAAAGGTAGCGTATGGACTCCATACTGTGCTGCGCTAAAGAGCACGCATAGCTCAGTGACGCAAGCTAAAAAGCTAGCATACACTGCTCACTGTCTTCTCCAAACAGCAAGAACTCCATGGTTGCACCCAAAAGTTCTAAAAGTCCATAACTTGGTCAAAACAAGTCCAAATCCAACTTTCCAAAGGTCAAAATTGGGTAGAATAAACTTCTCTACAACATGGAACCATCAAAACTTGCAAACAAAAAGTTTGATAGATCAAAACCACCAAACTCCGAAAATAACTTATTTCTAGATCTACAAAAATTATGACTTCGAAATAAAAAATGCCAAGTTCTAAACTCTCTTAGGATCTTGCGAGGAAGATAAATGAACTACAAAAACATGGGTTCTCATGGGGAGCAAGTTGTACTTGCCTACGATTTGGTAGGTGGAGAGAGTAATGAAGAAGAAGAAGAGGAGTAATGGTGAGAATGAGTAATGAGGAGAGAGAATGGAGAGGGTGGCTTTAAATATGGAAGGGGTGGTAGGTGGGAGCTAATGGGCCGGGTTGCAGGGGGATCCAACAAAGCCAACCCGAGAACCCAACCTAGGCCGAACCACAATAGGCTAACTAAAGCAGAGAATAAAATAACAGCAGAAATAAAATGCAGAAATAAAATTGCAGGAAATTAATTAACATGAATTAAAGGAAATTTAAATACAGGATAATACATGATAAATATTAAATAAATACATTCGAGTAGTACATGTATAAAAATATGCATTCTGGAAACGGGGAGTGACATCTCTACCCTCCTTAGAAAAATTCCGTCCTCGGAATTTCAAATCCAAGCAGGATAGTAACATCGGGGCTAAACTAATCTAAGTACAAGCAATTAAATCAAGCAATCATTTTACAATGTCCTTAACAAGTAACATATCTATATTTAACAATCTACGGTATCAAGCAATTCTACCCATAAGGTGATAAGCATGAGAAATCAAGACAATCAAGGTACAAAAAAAAAGATATACCTTGTGAGTCAAACAGATGTGGATACCGTGATCGAATATCATCCTCACGTTCCCACGTTGACTCTCCCAAAGAGTGATGACCCCAAGCAACCCGGACAAGGTTAATTGTTCGGTTCTTGAGTATCTTCTCTCTTCGGTCCAAGATGGATATGGGCTGCTCCTCGTAAGACAATTTGGTACCAACAACCAACTCAGAATGATCAAGGATATGGCTTGGGTCCGATACATACCTTCGCAACTGAGATACATAAAATACGTCATGCACCTCTCGTAACGAAGGTGGAAGGGACAAACGATAAGCAACATCGCCTACCCTATCAAGGATAACGAATGGTCCCACGTACCGCGGACTCAACTTCCCGCGAACGCCAAATCTAATGACCCCACGGGTAGGTGAGATCCGTAGGAACACGTGGTCCCCAACAGAAAACTCTAGCGGCCTACGATGCTGGTCCGCCCAATGACGATGCCGATCCTGCACAACTCGAAGTCGCTCTCTAATTTCTTTAACTAATTCAACTGTCTGAACAATTATTTCCGGGCCTAACATCTTTCTCTCTCCGATATCATCCCATGCTAGTGGCGACCTACACTTCTTACCATATAGTGCCTCAAATGGCGCCATCTGGATACTGGCTTGATAACTGTTGTTATATGAAAACTCAACTAAGTACAAGTGGCTTTCCCAAGATCCTCCAAAATCTAGGGTGCAAGCTCGCAACATATCTTCCAAAGTCTGAATTGTCCTTTCTGATTGCCCGTCCGTCTGCGGATGGTAAGCCGTGCTAAATCTTAACTTGGTACCCAGACTATGATGCAAGCTCTTCCAGAAATGCAATGTAAAGTGGGTATCTCGGTCTGACACAATACTGACAGGGACTCCATGCTGCCTGACTATCTGTTGCATATACAACTCTGCCAACTTTTCTGTAGATTGTCCTACTCTGAAAAGAAGAAAGTGTGCTACCTTTGTAAGCCGATCTACTATCACCCAAATAGCATCCTTACCACTTGGTGATCTCGGTAAACCGGTCACAAAGTCTATTGTAATATGCTCCCATTTCCATTTTGGGATAGAAAGCGGTTATAATAATCCAGCTGGCCTCTACTGTTCTGCCTTTACTTGCTGACATATCAAGCAACGAAAAATAAACCTAGCTATCTCCCTCTTCATTCCGTTCCACCAGAAGTGCTGCTTGATATCTTGGTACATCTTGGTCCCTCTATGATGTATAGAATACTGAGAACTGTGAGCTTCTGTCATAACTTCCTGTCTGATATCTCCACTAGGTATACATAGACGTGATCCAAACCTAAGCATACTATCTTCGTGAATTTGCATCTCTTTCCTGAGCCCTGACTCACATTCTGCCCTAAGCTTCTGAATCCTTGGGTCTTGTGCCTGGGCCGCCTTGATCCTGCCTACCAAGTCGGATTGAACTTGTAGACTCGCCAGAATTCCTACATCACTAAGAAGTATAACTTCAATGCCCATCTCCTGAAGGTCTTCTAAGATGTGCTTCTGCGTTGTTAACATAAATGCGCCGCCTCTCCTGCTGAGAGCGTCTGCTACTACATTAGCCTTGCCTGGATGATACTGAAGCTCCACGTCATAATCTTTGATCAGCTCTAACCATCTTCTCTGCCTCATGTTCAGCTCCTTCTGAGTAAAGATATACTTCAGACTTTTATGGTCTGTGTACATGTCCACTCGGTCACCATATAAATAATGTCTCCATAGCTTCAAAGCAAATACTACTGTCGCCAACTCCAAATCATGAGTTGGGTAATTCTTCTCGTGGTCCCGAAGTTGCCTAGATGCATATGCTATCACCTTCCCATGTTGCATAAGGACACATCCAAGTCCTTTACCTGACGCATCACAATATACAGTAAAACCTCCGGGTCCAACTGGCAATGTAAGAATAGGCGCTGATATCAACTTCTGCTTTAAATTCTCAAACGATGACTGGCATTCTGCTGACCAGACAAATGGCACATCCTTCCGTGTCAAGCGAGTCATGGGTGCTGAAAGTCTTACAAAATCTGACACAAACCTTCTGTAATATCCTGCCAATCCCAAGAAACTCCGTACATCAGCTACGGTCTTGGGTACTGGCCAACTCTCTACTGCTTCTACCTTCTTGGGATCCACTGTTACTCCAGCTCCTGATACAATATGACCCAAAATGAAATATGATCCGACCAAAACTCACACTTTCTGAGCTTGGCATACAACTGGTTCTCTCTCAGAACCTGTAACACTTTCCTGAGGTGGTCTTCATGCTCCTCTTCACTAGCAGAGTATACAAGAATATCGTCGAGAAATACCACGACAAACTGATCTAAGTACGGCATAAAGATACGGTTCATCAAATCTATGAATATAGCTGGAGCATTGGTCAAACCAAACGGTATTACCAAGAATTCATAATGTCCATACTTCGACCTGAATACTGTCTTGGGAATGTCTTCCTTTCGAACCCTCACTTGATGGTACCCTGAACGAAGATCTATCTTGGAGAAAACTCTAGCTGTGCTCAACTGGTCAAACAAGTCGTCGATCCTGGGTAGTGGGTACTTGTTCTTTACTGTTGCCGCGTTAAGCTTTCTGTAGTCGATACACAATCTGGATGATCCATCCTTCTTTCCCACAAGTACCACTGGTGCTTCCCATGGTGATATGCTAGCTTGGATAAAATTCTTCTCCTTCAGTTCCTCTATGTGCTGATACACCTTGGCCTGCTCCAAATCTGCCATTCTGTAAACCCGATCTGATATCGGTTTAGTCCCAGGTGCCAATTCTATGCTGAACTCAATATCTCTAACGGGTGGTAGACCTGGAAGTTCTTCGGGAAATACGTCTAGAAATTCTTCAACTACCCTCGGAACTTGAACTTCTTCCATTGCTGTTATTACTCTCTGCTCTTGCTGAGTTGCCTCTGATCTGACTAAGGTGAATCTCTTCATGCCTGGAATATCAAAAGATACACTCCCGCTATGACAATCTATTGTCGCATGACTGTCTTTCAGCCAGTCCATACCTAAGATAACGTCAAAATTTCCAACAGAAAATTCTATCAACTGGGCGGGTAAGGAATGCCCGCAAACTACAACACTACACGCTAGAATAACTCTACTAACTCCTATGAGCCCATTACCAGTGAGTATATTCAACCTCCCTGGCAATGCCTCGAACTCCATTCCTAGCCGTGTCGCAAATTGTGCAGATATAAATGAGTGTGATGCTCCCGAATCAAACAATGCTACTGCGGGATATGAGGCGACGAGAATGTTACCTGCCACAACATCTCCCGATGCTAATGCCTCCTCCAAGGACAGTATGAATGCCTGCCCTCGACCTTCTTGCTGGTTCCCATGCTGTAGCCTAGCCTGGTGCTGCTACTGGCCCCTGCCTTGATGATGCTGGGGTGGTCTATGCTGGTGTTGCTGTATCGGCGGTCCCTGCTGCCGAAACATCTGAGCCTGTGGCATTAACGGATGCTGGGCCAATGGTCTCACTGCCACTGCTGGTCCTCGATACTGCCCTGCCTCTGGTGCTGGCAGAGCAGGAAACTGTTGCCCTGGTCCTCCTGACCTCGAATTCATGGGACATGTGGTAACCCGATGGTCTGGATTTTCACATATCAAACAGTCCGTTCAATGCCCGACATACATCTCTAGTGTGCCCCATCTTCCCACAATAAGTACAGCCCACTGGGGGTTGCTGGTTCTTCTTCTGTTGCTGCTGCTGCCTGGGTGGTGGTGCTGGCCCTCGTATTGCCACATCGTGAATACGAATGCCAAGGGATGGTGCTGTTGTTCGGGGCGCTGCTCCCCCTCCTCCTTCAATCTGACTGTGAGATCTCTTCTGACCTCCAGTCCTTACTGTGATCCTCTGAATGGTGATCTCATGCCTTCGAGTTGCCGTCAATACTTCATCAAAAGTTTGGTAATTGTGCCCCTCTATCAATTGCAAGAGTTCAAGATGAAACCCTTGCTGAAACCTCATCGCCCTCTGGCGCTCCGTTGCTACCATCTCTGGGGCAAACCTACTCAATCTGCAGAACTCCGCTGCATAAGCATCTACCGTCTTGCCGGCCTGCTTGAGGTTGATAAACTTCTGTTGTAGCTCAAACTGTGCCACAACTCCATAGTACTTCGTCTTGAATCTTGCTGTAAAATCGTCCCAAGCTACAGGACGTCTGATGCCTACCTCCTCTGATTCCCACCAATCATGTGCGAGATCCTGAAGTAACAACTTCACCAGATCCACACGTTCTTCTGCCGGCACCTTAGCCGCCGTCAAAATAGCCTCAATATCCTTAAGCCATGCATCTGCTGAGATGGCATCCTCCGTGCCCACGAAACGGCGGGGGTTGTACTTGCAAAACCGGGCTGACGCTCCTGAATATGTCCTTGCCCCTCTTTCCAATGCCGTCTGTAATCCTTGGTTGAGTAGTACATTCTGCTCTTGTAACTGAGCATGCATGCGCTGCTGAGCTAACATCTGGTGTTGCTGAGTAGCCATCATCCCTCTCATGATCTCCAGAAGGGCTGGTGTGTTCATCTCCGTAGGGGTAGGTGGAACTGTTGGTGGTGGTGGAACATCTGGATACTGCGATCCAGCTGCTGCTTCCACTATCACTTCTTCTTGGGTAGCCTCTTGAGTTAGTACCGGCTCTTATTGCTGACCAACATGGTCAGGTAGTCCATGTTGCTGTCCATGTTGTTGCTGTCCAGCTCTGACAGATACGGACGAGGTGCCCCTAAGAAAAGGGACAAGAGAACAATCAAATGACCGGACAGGGAAGATCAATGAAGTCAAAGGATACTGGAATGTCAAGCTAGAGTTGAGAATCGACGAATCATGAGATCAAGGGGAAACATGTGTGATTGAGACATCCTATTAAACAAAACACCCCACAAGTCTGAAATCAGACCTGCATGGGCCACCACTAAAACCTTGTCACGCCCCAGAACCAGAATACTGGAGAGCGGGGGAATGACTCAGCCAGCTACGTATTACGGGTAGATGAATACCATATAATACGATCAATGCTGTCTAAAGACGAGGGGGGTGCATACTACATGAAAGTCTCACTATGGTCACTTCACATCTATTGTCTCAATCATTCGAACAAGAAACAGCAATAGGGAACATGTAAGATAAAGCAGTAAGGCGTCCCAAACGCTCTGTCAAAATGTTCTTGATATCTGGCTTTACAAAATACAGCCAGATGATGTAGTAAGTATACACAATTGTTAGCAGCTACAGTCTGACTTAGTTACAATTATGCAAGTAGGTACAAGACAATCCGACTAACATGTCGGTGCCAAACGGCAAGTATAAAGTAGATAACAAAACGAGCGGGGAAGTAAGAAACCCACTCGAGTCCTCCTGCGATCATTCTTCTAGTGTTGACCATCTTGGAGGTAGAAGTAAGCTGAGTCCTCGGGAACCGGCTCTAAATCTGGCCATGCAAAACCAGAGAGGTTAGACCTCTAATAGCAAGTACCACAAGGAAGCACGACATGAGAACTAAAACCAGTAATGAGAAATATAATAATAGATCTCTGCTTTCCACTAGGATTCACATCACATCACGACACTTCGAACCAACCTCCCAACCAAACAAGGACAGAAGTTGGTCCGTCATGTCCTGACATTCTGATCATCCCAGTTAGGTAACAGAGTAGGTATAGCGCACAAACAAATCATCTTGAACGGCCAATCAAATCCTACGGCTTGCTATTTTGAGTTCCAAGTTATCCTGGAATTTATGCAATAGGGATTCCTCAGTTCTTACTATGTACGAGCAAGGCTAGTCGATCCAGTTAATCAATTGCGCCATTCATGAATTAGACGAGTCCCAGCGGGACGCCCGTCATCAATATACAATATACAATAATAATATAAGCAGATATTATTCCCTGCCCGTGTGACAGGTTTACAGTATCTGTGGAAACCAGCCGGCCCGTCGGGTACTACTTGTCCCAAGGGGGCTGCCATGTAAGAACTCGGGAATCCATTCTCTCCATGCAATCATTATTTTATTTAACTTAATAGTCTCTACGTTGAGTGAAGTACCATGCCGTGGATCATGGTCATTCAGAATGAGTACTTTCGTACGAGGTACGATATGCACAACTCTACAATGATACCAGTGCGGTCAGGTTGTAGGTCTTACATAGCGTAATGCAACAATCAAAACTAACCACGGAGTAATCATGCCTTGACCATAAAGTACACATGCTTCTTTGGTAAGATAAATAAATAATAAATGAATTGAAGCCTGCATGTGCCTGTATGCCAATATTCGGGATTAGCCAGTCGAATTCAATAGTTCATAAATAATATGAACGTGTCTCATTCATTCAATTCAATAAGACGACTAGCCAGTCTCTTAGTTCCAACTAGGAACGCATGATCAATTATTAGTCAAGGTCACAATCATTATCAATGGTGACAAGGCATGAAAGTCAACTAGTATTCAGTGGGGTCGAGTCTACAACTCTCAGGGTTTAATTCCAGTCAATCGGGGTATCTGTACTTCAATTCACGACACATGGTACATCCCACGTAACAATCTATATTTAACAGAAATATTAACATATCATGATCATATCAAGTTTTATGCAAAAAGGCGTAAGGATATAAAATGGACGTTAAATATCTAATAAGATATCAATATACAGGGCTATAGAAGATCCAGGGTAAGCAGGCTACTCTCATGTCAGCCTACGCTCATGTCAGCGTACGCTCAGGTCAAGCTACGCTCAAGCCAGCGTACGCTCAGGTCAAGCTACGCTCAAGTCAAGCTAGCGTATGGACTCCATACGACTCCCCTTCAAGGCAGCGTATGGACTCCATACGACTCCTCACTATCCAAGCCAGCGTACGCAAGTCATACGCTCCCAAAAGGTAGCGTGTGAACTCCATACGACTCCTGACCATCCAAGTGAGCGTATGCAAGTCATACGCTCCCAAAAGGTAGCGTATGAACTCTATACGACTCCTGACCATCCAAGTCAGCGTATGCATGTCATACGCTCCCCAAAAGGTAGCGTATGAACTCCATACGACTCATGACCATCCAAGTCAGCGTATGCATGTCATACGCTCCCAAAAGGTAGCGTATGAACTCCATACGACTCCTGACCATCCAAGTCAGCGTATGCATGTCATACGCTCCCCAAAAGGTAGTATGAACTCTATACGACTCATGACCATCCAAGTCAGCGTATGCATGTCATACGCTCCCAAAAGGTAGCGTATGGACTCCATACTGCGCTGCGCTAAAGAGCGCGCACAGCTCAGTGACGCAAGCTAAAAAGCTAGCATACACTGCTCACTGTCTTCTCCAAACAGCAAGAACTCCATGGTTGTACCCAAAAGTTCCAAAAGTCCATAACTTGGTCAAACAAGTCCAAATCCAACTTTCCAAAGGTCAAAATTGGGTAGAATAAACTTCTCTACAACATGGAACCATCAAAACTTGCAAACAAAGAAGTTTGATAGATCAAAACCACCAAACTCCGAAAATAACTCATTTCTAGATCTACAAAAATTAAGACTTCGAAATGAAAAATGCCAAGTTCTAAACTCTCTTAGTATCTTGCGAGGAAGATAAATGAACTACAAAAACATGGGTTCTCATGGGGAGCAAGTTGTACTTGCCTACGGTTTGGTAGGTGGAGAGAGTAATGAAGAAGAAGAAGAGGAGTAATGGTGAGAATGAGTAATGAGGAGAGAGAATGGAGAGGGTGGCTTTAAATATGGAAGGGGTGGTAGGTGGGAGCTAATAGGCCGGGTTGCAGGGGGATCCAACAAAGCCAACCCGAGAACCCAACCTAGGCCGAACCACAATAGGCTAACTAAAGCAGAGAATAAAAATAACAGCAGAAATAAAATACAGAAATAAAATTGCAGGAAATTAATTAACATGAATTAAGGAAATTTAAATACAGGATAATACATGATAAATATTAAATAAATACATTCGAGTAGTACATGTATAAAATACGCATTCTGGGAACGGGGAGTGACACAAGTAAGGTATGTGTGTCGTATACATGAATTCCAGAAAATCTCAATTCGTGTTTGTAATCGAGAATCAAATAGAACTGACTAAAATATAGAATTTGACAAGTAAATGAAAGAACTATCAGAGAATGTACTCGCCTGGCAATCCGAGCTGTTGTGAGGATGTGTAACTGAACTGGAGTGATGTAAACCTATTTAAGGTAACCAGAGTAACAACATGGTCTAACATATTAAAGAAAGGGCTACAATGCAATTCTACATGCTTCTAAGTCCTTCTAAGTCAAAGTCAACCTTTGTCAACTCTGATCAAACCTGGTCAACTCTGGTCAAACCTGGTCAACACTAAGTCAACTAGTCTGTTTACTAATTTTTAGGTCACACACAAGTTTACAAGTTATTCCGAGTTCGTTTGAGTCGATTTGGATCAAGTTTGACCCAAAGTTGACTTTCGTCAACTTGGTCAACTTGTCGGTCAACTCGACTAGACTAAGCTCATTGGTCGATCCTAATCTGTCCCAATACTCCTATGGTCACAAACAAACCCACAATCACAA